>CM072077.1:11240000-11840000 GCA_036785405.1 Coenonympha arcania | reverse complement strand
ATAGTTTTTGTTTTTCGGTGTACTGTGATTTCCTCTCGTAATGAAAGGAATATAGTTGAAACTGGCCAAGTGCGATTTGGCAGGCTTCACACACTTCTGAGAATATTATGAAGAAGTCGTAATCTCAGTCACGAAGCAAACAATATTTGGTTGCCACAAGTAAACTCTTGATAAATTTTTATTTTTTATTACGGAACCCTTATTTATTTATTTATTTTTTTTTATTTAAATATCTTTATTGCTTAAAATTAGTACATAAAATTAAACGAATAGAAAACAGAGAAACACAAAGGGCGACCTTATCACTAAAGTGATCTCTACCAGGTAACCCACAATTACGGACCTTTGATCTGAAAAACGACGGGGAATCGCAATAAAAATAAAATAGCATACATAGACTTACAAACTAATACATACACACTATAGTAATAACAAATTTGTAGAATAGATAGATATATATATATATATATATATGTATTATATATATAAACATACATAAACAATATTAATACATACTATATACATATTATTTCAGAATAAATCTTTCAATGTTTCAAAGCGATAGATAGTGCATTTTGACACGTTTTTTGAAAACCGCTAGTGATTTGGCACGTCTGATTTCAACCGGGAGAGCATTCCACAGAGTTGCCGCCTTCATGGTAAAAGATTCAGAGTATGATCTTGTATTGCACTTGGGGACAATTAACTTGCAGTCCCAACAGGAGCGCAGGGGGCGCTCACGTTCAAGCGAACTAATGAACTTAAATCTCTCCTTAAGATAGGGCGGAGACCACGGGTGGAAGAGGGTAGCATATAAAAGAGATAGAATATGTAGATTACGCCGATGCCTTATATGAAGCCAATTAAGCTCTTTCCGGTATTGCGATATGTGATCATATTTCCGCAGGCCGAAAATGAATCGGATGCAAAGGTTTTGCAGGCGTTCCAGCTTGTTCAAGAGGTCCTCGGTCAAATCCAAGTAGCAAGCATCAGCGTAATCTAGGATGGGAAGAAGGAGAGTGTTGGCCAATAATATTTTGGTCTTAATTGGTAAAAAATTTTTCCACCTTTTCAAGGAGCCAAACGCCCCAAATACTTTTCTACTAACAGCTGCAACTTGCGGTTTCCATGATAGACTACTATCCATAATAATCCCAAGATTTTTGACAGTTTCACTGTAAGGAAGCGCACATCCATCAAAGACCACAGGTGGTAAAGAGGAGAAATTAAGTTTAGAAACCTGATGAGAACTACCAATAATTATAACTTGGGATTTATTGGCATTAACAAGTAAACCATAGGAGTTGCTCCACCCAGCGACTAAAACCAGCTCACGATTCAACCGACTTATGGCTTCAGAGATGTGGTCAGCTGGAGTGGATAAGTAAAGTTGGAAATCGTCTGCATATAAATGGTAAGGTATGGAAAGAAGATTAGTCACAGTGTTAATAAAGATAGAAAAAAGTAAAGGAGATAGGACACCGCCCTGTGGGACACCAGCACTAAGACGACAGGCTTGACTTGCCTCGGATGCATTGCGTTCTATCATGTAGGTAAGATCTGAACCAATCAACAACAGCTGGAGAAATATTAATTGACATGAGGATAGCCAAAAGAATGTCGAAGTCAACCGTGTTGAAAGCGTTCGAGAAATCCAGCAGTACCAGAATCGTTACTTGCTTATTATCAATGGCTAACCGTATGTCATCACCAACCTTCGTCAAAGCCGTCACCGTACTGTGGCCCTTGCGGAAACCTGATTGAAATGGACTAAGGATGCAATTTTGATTGAGGAAGTATGAGAGTTGGGAATGGACAATACGCTCAAGAACTTTGGAGAGAAAAGAAAGGATTGAAATTGGACGGTAATGTGAAAGCTGGGATGGATTGGAGATTTTGGGAATAGGAATTACATGAGCAATACGCCACGCACTTGGAAAGCTACAAGAAGAAAGAGAGTAATTTATTAAATACGAGATTACATGCAAGATATTATCTAAAGTTAAAAGAATCATTTTGCGACTAATCCCATCACTACCAATGGCATCAGATTTTATAGCAAAAATATTCTTTTTGACTTCTTCCAAACTGACAGACTTAAAATTAAATAAGGGAAAGTTAGGACGTGGAAGCAAATTAATGGAAGAAAGAGTTTGAGCTTTATCAAGAATGTTAGTGGATACATTGGTAAAAAAACTGTTCAGAACATTGACGTCAACATTGTCCGCTACGTCCTTCCTCTGCTGTCCGATACCTAAGGACGCCAGAAACCGCCATACCTTTAAGGTATCCTTACCTTCTATTGAACTTTGGATGTAGTTACGCTGAGCGTCTCTGCACATCCTGTTACAACGGTTACGTAATTGTTTGTATCTATTCGAATTAACTTCTGTAGGTTTTAATTTATATTTATGTTTGGCAGAATTGCGCTTAGTCATGAGAACCTTTATATCATTGGTGAGCCAGGGAGCTGGCAGATGCTTTAACTTCATTGGCCGAAAAGGAGCATGACGATCAAAAAGTTCAGTAAGGAGGGAGTTAAAGACAGAAACTTTATCGTCCAGTGTAGGGGCTTGAAGAACTGCATCCCAGTCTATAAGACTTAAATCACGCAAAAATTTATGTTTATCAATTTTTTTAAAGGCACGCCTCATAACTACAGTAGGTTTCACCTTAGGAGGACGTAATTTATAGCTTACATACACCAAATCATGGTACGAAAACGCTTCTGCAGGTAGCTGACCATGTACGTTAACGTACTCCGGGTTAGAGACCATCATCAGATCAAGTTGCGAGGGAGCACAATTAGGAAAATAGTGAGTGGGGTTTGTATGCAGTAGTGAGAGGTTTGAGCTTTTAATAATATTTTTTAGTTTTAGAGCTCGCCAATCATCCTTCATTATACAAGTGTTGAAGTCACCCATAATAATAGTGTGATCCGCATTGAGTACATGATTTTCTAATAAAATTTCAAACTCGCGAAAGTAGTTTATATGTAACGAAGGACTATAAAATACACCCAATAGCAATTTACGAGTACCGAACAACAGTTCTAATAGTAAGTATTCCAAGGACTCAGAGTAATCAGAAGCAGATTTGTCTATGATGGAAAAGGCAATATTGCTCCGAAGGAATATTGCCACCCCACCGCCACCTTTCCCCACTCGATCATTACGAATTAGATGGAAACCTGGAAGCGAGTAGGATGTGGAGGGTAGGCAAGGCTTTAAGAACGTCTCCGAGACAAGAATGGCGTGAATGTTCTTAACATCGAAAGAGGATAGGAAGTCGGGAAAGTGTGCAGGAATGCTTTGCGCATTTATGTGGACAACATTAAAGTCCTTGGGAAAATTTACAAATGTGGACTCAAGGTGGGAGTTGAGAGGAATGCCAACACTGTGGAAACTCTCATCGGAGGAACATTCAGGAGAAAAAAAAACGTCATTAGGCAAACCATCGCCATTATCACTATCTGAAACATTGTCAGAAGAAATATTAATATTAATCATATAAATATATATAAGTAACTATAAAAAAAAAATAAAAATAATAAAAATTAATTTAAAAATCAACAATAACAATTTTATATCAAAGTATGTAGCAAGCGCCTGAATATCACGCTATTCAACATGCCAACAGTTCAAAGGTACAGTAATAGTGAGTACCTAGGTACACGAGGAGATAAAAAAAAAAAATATATATATATATATATACAATAGAACTAAAGAAAACCAGGAGAAAGACTTATGCCAAGATCATAATCAGTTATTAACACAAGACAATATACCTATTAATAAGTACCAATTTGCACAGGTATCCTTTACGTACATCTTAGGACAATATACCTATTCAAACACTAATACACAATAATATTATTGACTTTGCACAGACTTGATTTCACATTGAAACCGAATAGCTTTCAATTTAAACATTAATCTGTGTAGCATTTGTACAACCTTGGTGAGATAGGCCTTAAAGGACCGGTATCCAGGGCCGTAAAATAAATTAAAAAAAAAAAAAACCTTGGTGAGAACCATAACCACAGAGCACTGACAGCCAAAAAACTGAAAACGAAAACAAATTGTCAAACATATTGTAGTGACAACTGACTTGACAGTTGACATTTGCTTTACATTCATAATTGACAACTAAAATTTATTTATTTGACAAATGACTCAATAATTAGCCGTGTTTAGAGTTTATCGTAAATAATAATTATTGTTATACCTGCATCAAGTTATAAGTTTCGAATACAGTTATGCCGTACAGTTATGCCCGTAGGCCTGTAATCTTTATACGATTAAACAGCTAAACTAACCAAATTAAACATTAAGTAGGTACTTAAAACAAAACTTTAGAGTTACAATAACTACACAAATAACTTGGCCGGTTGACTTAAAAGAGAAAAATCATTTCCTGCCTTGTCTTTTCGATCGCTGCACATTACCAGCATCTTGCTTGGGAGCTGGGCCAGTCGAAACACCTGGAGCACCGCCAGTTTCCTCTCTGTCATTCACTTTTGAAATGGAACTCAGCTCAGCCATAGAACTTACAGACTGGCGTTTACCATCAGGCAAAACCACAAAAACCTGTCCGAATTTACCTTAACCCTTAGTGACTATGACGACTCTCACTTCACCATGTTATTCATCTTAGAATTGAACACACTTTTCAACTTACCGTACTGATCCACTGAAATTAGAAAGTAATACTTAATTTGGTTTATTCCTTCTAACAATAGTTTAAATTCTAACAACTATGATTGAGTATTTGAATTTTTTTTAACGGGCTAGAAGAGCCTGCAACAAACTCAGCCGGTTATTGTTAGATATAAGAAATCCAGTTATAAGAAATATTTTTTAACTGTTACTTACTATCTATATCTAATATCTTGACGTTGTACTTATCCTCGAGTACTGTAATAAATAAAAATATTTATAGTTATTTAATTTTACTAATTAAAGTAAAAATAAGATGCATGAAAAGCAGAAGGAGTTTTGGAAATGACGAGAAATTTCCCAAAAAAGCAAAAAAAAAAGCAAAATGTTTTTAAATTCCATGACGATCTTGTAATTAAATTAAAGAAGGATAAAATAATTGTTTCTGGGAACTTTCCAACTAAACGAAAGTACTAACAAACCCACAGAAAACCTATCGAGACAATATAACAAAAAAAACCTACTAGTACTTATTGAGTTATTCGTCCACTTGTCGCAAACATTGTAAGACCTAATTTGTTTAAATAGTCACAATTGTACCTAATTGCAGTGGGGACACATGAGAAGGACCAGCTTTCAAATAAAAGCAGAATCATCAAAATCGGTTCACCCAGTCGGAAGTTCAGAGGTAACAAACATAAAAAAATATAACCCTTCTTTTTGGAAATCTATCGAGATAGACATGCGTAATCAAGTAACAAACAAACAAGTTGCGGCGTGAAGCAGTAACAAAACAAAACATACCTGCTATGACATTCTCGTAACGTTTTCACACACTCAGTGTTGTGATACAAGAAAAAGAAAAATATATTAACACTGAGAAATTAACTTTACACTTATTGCGCTTAAAGTGTAAAATTGAATGTAAGTATTTCATCATAGGAAATACAATGCTCAACTTTGACGCGCTTATAAAAGTAATTTCAATCTCGGAACTGTCGACCAATACGGCGTTTTGAACTACATTCAATTTTACGCTGTAAGTCAATTGCTTTAAAATTATTTTTTCAGTGTTCGCAAAAAATGTTTTGAATTCAATATTGTCTGCGTATGCACGTAAATACCATCACCTTTTTAAACATATTACATCACGAAATGTAGGCTACACGTAACGGGAATAGCCCCCCTGTACCTTTTATGGTGGGTTCCAGCATCTGTAGCACCTTCTCCTTGCCGAACAGCTGGACAATGCTCTTGACGAACACCTGGAGTTCCTGCAGCCACGCCGGAACCTCCTCGTGTAACGCTGATTTTTCTGTAACAAGGTTTTAATAGTACATTGTTACCCTAGGGATGAAAGTAACTTATTTAGTCCCGAGACGGGGTTTGGCGCCCGAGCGTAGCGAGGGGGCCTATAGTTCGAGGGACTAAATAAGTCTTTATCCCGAGGTAAACACTGTGTTTTTCATTACGAATATAAGGAAAGTCAAAATAAAAATAGAAATTAGCTAAAGAAAATTGAATAATTGTGTCAATAAAAATCACTGTTAAACAGAAGCCTAAACAAAACTCTACAACTCGAAAAACAAATGAAGATCGGATTGCCGCTTGCCACTTTCCCAACATTTTTTTTTCTTTGGCCTAGCCGGCGGGCTATGCATTTAGCTTTTTAATAGTCAAGTATTGTCTATGATTGTCTATGAATGTCTATGAATCAGTTGTCTTTACTTTATGAATAAAGTCTATCTTTCTTCTTGTCTATGGAAGCACTCGGGGTCGTGTTTCATTTGAACTCCAATAAAAATGTGACCACTAGTTTTTTTTTAATTATTTGCTGCTGTCAGTTGAAAACGATTCTCCCTAGGGCTGCAAAGTATTACTTTCAACTCGCTTTTCAGGCAACTTCAGACCTACTTTCCGTGTATGAGTGATGAAAAACTATTTTTCATGTTTATGGTGGTAACTTATAACTACAAGTTAGAGCTACAGAACTGGACATATAGTTAGAACTACTGCGGGGCTAGACAAAGTAACAGTTTGACGTTAACGACAGTAGACCAAAATGAATGGACAAACCACGTGACTGTAGAAAAACCATGACCGAATAGCTAAACACGCTGTGTTTGATATTCGACTACGACAACTTAAACGCTCCCTGGCGTTCTCGCAGACCTTGTAGATAACTTTAGCGTACTTCGCTTGACAATTGACAGCCGACAGTATCAAACACAGCGTGTTTAGCTCCACGTGGTGGGTTTTCTACAGTCACGTGGTTTGTCCATACATTTTTGTCTACTGTCGGTTACTTTGTCTAGCCCCGCTAGATTGATACCGGATGCGAGAGATTGGTACAAATGGATCGTGGAAATTTAAAAAGGGCGCTGTTGTTTTACGCCCTTTGTTGCCTCAGACACGAAATAACTTGTATTTTTCATGCATTTTCACCTTTGTTTAGTTAATTTTTAGTCGGATTTACACCTTATTGCAATGGAATAAAGATGGTACTACCAGAGTGATGAATCTCGGTGAGATTATCTGCTGAAAGTTATAGTAAGGAGAGAAGACATAGCTCCTAAGTTCCATGTTTGCCAGTTCCCTTGGTCCTCATTCTAGATGAGGTCATTCATTCACGAGGTCCTTACTTTTTATCAGGATTTCTAAGCAGTGGACAATATTGGCGATAAGTTATGGGGGTTGACTTAAGATCCTCTCTGAGGAACGAACGAAACCTAAAATAGGTCCCTTACTCCGAGCTGGTACTAGAAATCTCAAGGTTTTCAGGTACCTGACATTCGAGAAAGTCCAGTACCTATAAATTTTTGCATTGGTTCGGTAGTCGGTACAGGTACCTCAGTTTTTACGACCAAGTGATCCATTATTTTGTCCAAAGTTAACACAGTCTAAATCTTCTCCTTCTTGAAGACGCCTTAAGAAGTTTTGGTGCTTATTTTGCTTTGAGTACTTACTCAAAGTATGTATGTCGTGGGCTTCAGCTACAATGTGCATAAACTCCTGAAAACAAAAAAAAATTGGTTGTCTGTAAAGTCGGTTTACGGACGATAGATTTACGTGATAACGTCATAATCATTATTTTATGTAATACAATTTGTTTTATCGTGCCTCTCTATCGCTTGTTGCGCGCTCTCGCTTGCACGCACAGGCTCAGGTGGAACGTTACGCGGAACGTTACTATTTTTCATGTGTGTTGCTGGTGTTCATCAATTTATAAATGGTTATCACGTCAAAAAAACGTGGCGCTTCGGGAGTTACAAAACAGAAGTATAATAGAGGTGTCGGTTACGGTAACAATGGTTTTACCCATCTCAGAAATTCCGAACACATCTAAAGAAGACTTTACGTAACGCTGTCGCGAGTTTAATGGTTTTCCATCTCAAGAATGCCCAATCAAATAACCATAGGAAAATTTCACATTGTGAAGTCAAGTTTCCGTAGTGTAGCGGTTATCACGTGTGCTTCACACGCACAAGGTCCCCGGTTCGATCCCGGGCGGAAACATGTTTTTATCGCTTAAGTAGGACCAAGTTTTCTACTCTTTTTAGACCTCTCAAAAAATACAAACTATCTTACCCATAGAGTTAATATATAGGTACTACGTACCTACTTACCAATATAACAATGTAGATACACATAAGCAATAATAAAACTGTTTTCATGGTGTTTTACAATTACTAGAATGAAAACGACTACCTAAAGCAATGTTACAAGACGAAATGATTGAATTTTTAATTAACAATAGGTACGTTTACGTATACCATTTAATATTTCAGGTAAGCCTAAGTCAACATAAATTATAATCCTATATCTACCTACCTAAATAGATTTTTTTAAATGTAACTTATTCCAATTACTTACTTTTTTGATTAACAAAAAATTATGAGACGATCACCAATATGCATAGTCAATGTCAGTTGCAGTGCGTCTCATAACTTTGTATTGCATTGCCTCAGCTGGTCTTTTTCAGCTTCGGCCGTTGCTATAATAGTTACCACCTTTCCCGCAAACCAGCGCCTCCAAGCGATTTAGCGATCCTGCGCGATGCTCTGTCGCATCATCATTTACCATCAGGTGAGAATTGAGATCGCAGCGAAGTACTTGTAGTGTGTAAAACTTGTCAAATAGCATGAATGCGATGATATTTGATATAATGAATTGCCTTCAGAATCTCGCCTCACATTCAGTCCTCGCTCCCTTCATTACATTCATTAGAGGGATGGTGGCTGAGCCATAGATATTATAAATTACAGCGTACTGCATAGTGAAAAAAATATTGGTTGTCTGTAATCTCGGTTTACGGACGATAGATTTACGTGATGACGTCATAATCATAATCGTAATCATAATCGTTATCATACTCGTAATCGTTATCGTAATCGTAATCGTTATCGTAATCGTAATCATAATCATAGTCATAATCATAATCATTATTTTATGTTATTTTTATCGTGCCTCTCTATCGCTTGTTGCGCGCTCTCGCTTGCACGCACAGGCTCAGGTGGAACGGTACACGGAACGGTACACGGTACTTTTTCATGAGTGCTGCTGGTGTTCATCAATTTATTAAACGTTATCACGTCAAATAGAGAGGAACATGGATAATAAGAAGAATGAAGACTAACATGAATTCTACTTACATAAAAAAGTGATTGATCGCTAACTCGGTAAGACTGTCGTTTTTGGTTTTTAACCTAAAACCATTGATTTAAATGCTAAAACGGTGACATAAATCGTAGTGCGCCTTTCTAGGTAGGTATACCTTTTGTGAGCAGAAAATCCGAAAACGCATTTATAAATATGGATTTTATAACATCTAGATACGAAAGATGCATTAGGTACCTAGCTAGCGTTGGAATTTCGAAGACCATCAAAACACGCACTATGCAACTATTTTTATTTTATTAAAAGTATTCTGTATTTTTTGTGTGATTGGTTCAAACGAGAGTGCAAGAATATTAGCAGTGTACACGGTGTCTTCAATAAGCCATCAAGTTTTTCAAAAAAATACTATATATTGTATAAGAAAATAGTCAATTTTCATTAGACCTATGTTATTTTTTTAAGCCTATGTGAAGGAAATTTCTATTTCATCCGTATTAACAATTACACAAATGTTTCTATATAAAGAAAGGTAGGAGTAAGAGGGAATATAATTTTTATGAATTGTACACAAGGCCTCAGGAATAGTAAAGTTTAACTTTAAGACTACGTAAACTTTAAGGAATTCAAAAACCCGTATTTTGAAATCTATGTTTTATAATATCATCGGCGCACGCCTTGAGTTCAGATAAATGAATAGCGGGGAAAGTAGGAAAAGGTAGAAAAAAATATATATAAAAACACACCACCTTCCGGTTTGTATACGTTTCCTGGCGAGCCCTGTACATTGTACAACGAGTATACGGGAATTTCTTTTATAATGCTTGCTTTTTAAACTAATGCTGGGCTTAGGGTCAGTTTCCACTGACGCGGAGTAATCTCGGTACCAAACTCTGTTTATTATCTAGCACCAAAGTACTTGTCAAGAGTGTTTAAAAGAGTCCAAACTAGATTTAGTTTAACGACCAATTTGCTTTGACCACCTTCCGGTTTCATTATTATCAGATCAGCTCCATGTCATAATAATTGACGACCGAATGGCGTAGCGGTAGCGAACCTGCCGTCTGCGTCGGAGGTCGTGGGTTCGATTCCCACAGCTGGTAAATGTTTGTGTGATGCGCATAAATGTTTTCTAGTGTCTGGGTGTTTTTCAATATGTATATAATATTTATGTTTATTAGTATGAATGTATATTTATCCGTTATCTAGTACCCATAACACAAGCTATCGCTTACTTTGGGGCTAGATTGCGATATGTGTAATGTCCTGATATTTATTTATTTATTTATAATTTTGCATTGTCATCCAATATACCTACACATGCATGCAAAATTTCAGCTCAATAGTTAACCGGAAAGTGGATCTTTAATTTGCAAGATTTGATTAAAACAAACACATGACATAGGGACAGAAGAAACTGTAAAACTTGTAAAATCTAACAATTTGCATCGTTCGAAATCCACGTTGTATCGTTTATTCGTTACATTTACGAGATTTTATATACGTACAGACGAGACTAAACTTTGTATTAACTTTTTAGCAAAGGAGAAGGAGTGCAGTGAGTGCAGCTTATGAATCACAGATTTTGATAAAATTCACTTAGTTAGGCATTTTGAGAGAGCGCCGCTGACCGCTTAATTGTCTCCACTACATAGTGATATATCCTAGCTTAAAGGGTGCGTTTACACATGTAAACGCACCCTTTAAGCTAGGATATATCGTGTACCTGAGGTAAAATGTGTTTTCCTTTTATAGCGCTTGTTTTTTGGACTGATGTTAGGCTATTACCTATTTTGAAAAATGCTAAGATGTTGTTTCATATACGAGTAAAAGTTCACGCATGTTATAGATGTTGGATAGATCATATAAATTAGAAGTTCGCATCTGTCCTCTCTTCCTGTGCTATTCTGCAGAAATACTTATAGAATAATTTGGCACTCATGATTAATTTTTTGACTTGACTGAGATCACACCTGATGGAAAGTGATGATACAGTCTAAGGTAGAACGCGCTTGCCTATTCACTCTTGATTTGAAGTCGCCCGGGTTGTGAGTTGCAGGAAAGGCACTGCCTGGGAGGGTATCCCAGGCCTTTGCAGTGCGTATCAAGAACGAGGAATCATACCGCTTAGTACGCGTCTTTGGTACGTCGACTATGTATGGGTGGAAGCCTTTTCGATGTCTTGCCGTTGTATATGGTAAGAAGGTGACGGGGGAACCAAATTAAATAGTTCCTGAGCACATTCTCCGTAATATATTCTATAGAATACCGACAGACAAGCAACCTTACGACGATGTTCGAGGCTTTGGATTTTTTGTGGACCATTGATGAATGAATGAATGACTGAATAACTGAATGAATGAATGAATGATTGAATTAATGAATAATTAAATGAATGAATGATATTTTATTCATGGCAATGTACCTTACAATTAGATCTTAAAAATAAATGTTTACAACCTAAGTATTACATTTTACTAATAATGCTTGCATCGCTTGTGCAGCGTAGGCGCATGTAAGTCATTGATTGGCTGTTATGGTTACCTACGATGATAATATTATGGTTACCGTCGATATTTCTAGTTCGAGTATCAAAATACCGAGTTCCGCGGAAATTCCCACACTACTCTAATGCATATTTGCAGTCCACCTTTGATTTCCATTGTTGTTTTCATACTCCCAAGCCTCGTTTATTATGGACGTACCTCCGCGAACAAAATAAATACTTACCCTTACTGGCAAGGCTGTTCGCGAATAGATTATTTATTTTCCCTCAGTTGTAAGCGGGTTACATTATTCAAAGGGCCAGGACTTTGTGGAATATTATGTACAGGAAAACCACCTTATCTCCATGAGAGACTGGTTTGGCGTACAGACAAAAACACGACGCGACCACAGTACAGAAGAAGGCTCGCAATACCAATTCACGAAAAGGCTGGTTTCAGAGGTTCCTTCCGATTTGCTGCTGCAAAAATATGGAATGACCTCCCTCCTCCTTTTCGTGAATTGAATCAAAAAAGTCACATAGCAATTAAATTTAAATTCAGAGATTTTTATTTAAATGTTCAAAAAGAGGCAGCAAAATCTAAATTTATTGGGGTAAGTTAACTGTCATCCGTTAGGTATTTACTTTTAATTATTTTTTGTTTTGTTTTTCTGTTCTGTATGTATTACTAATTATTTTAATTTTATAATTCCCTAATAGCAATATCCTTTTTAATTCTTTCATTTTTAAATAAATTTAATTTAATCTAGCTCTTATAATCAATTATAGTTAGCGCAACGGGCGACGCGACGCGTTTTTTATAGAATTCATTCGAGAAAGGCGCAAACTGAAAATCAGCGTTGGGCATTGTTGCCAATGCCTGACATTGCTGAGTTTGTGACCTATTGTTTATTGCTAGTTTTTAAAGTAGTTGTAATGCAAATGTATTGTTCCTTGTTATTATTTCTACCTATGTATAATTTTTTATGTCTAGCAATAATGTTAACAATAAAGTCATTTGAATTTGAATTTGAATTTGAACAAGCGTCAAATGTAAAACAGATTATATATAAAAATATTAAATAAAAAACCTACTTCAACTCTCATCAAACTATCTTTGAAAGTTTGATGAGAGTTGAACATGAACATTGTACATCCTTTCCAATGAAAAAGAATCATCAAAATCGGTTGGTTGAGTTATTCGTCAATTTGTCGCGGACAAACCTCATTGGCGCCATTGACAGAATTTGACCAAATAGAAATGGGACCAGCGGGTAGCACCATGCACCTTTCAAACATAGAACTATCAAAATCGGTTCACCCAGTCGAGAGATCTGAGCTTCTGAGGTAAAAAACATAAATAACAAAAACAGTCGACTTGAGAACCTCCTTTTATGAAGTCGATTGAAAGGGATTGAGACGATATCTCATAGGTAAACATAAAATGATAAGCATTTATTATTGTACGTAATCAGTTTATTTTAGTTTATATTTATAGCTTTCTGCATAAGATCGTACAGTCTATTCTCTTCTTTTTATTTCCATTCTTCGATAGGGTATACTGAAATTAACAAAGACAGATTAAAACACACACACACACACACACACACACACACACACACCACACACGCACAAAGACACAGTAGAAAAAAGCGTTTCATCAGTGATAATGCAGCTGAAGATGGAAACGTATTAACTTGGAAGGTCGTATTGTCACACCCCATCGGTTGCTACACAGCATCGCGTTGCAATGGTAAATCTCTTAGCAGCACATCTTAGACGGAAGGGTGGAAGCCGCGGACATGCATGATTGTCGTCAAACGCAATCATTTAACTACTAAATTTATCTCTAGAACAAGAAATAAGATCAACACACTTGATAACATCGTGTTTTATGGAAAAAACCAACAAACAGCTGGAAAAATCATAAACCATACAAACCTGTTCTTTCTTTGTAAGGGCGACGGGTAAACCGTGTGACAGACGTTTCAGTGTTATTTACACAGAACTGGATATTACCTGCAATTTAATGAAAACATTGGGCACAAGAACAAGCTGTAATAGAACGTGTGACGATTCATTGTTATTAATTTGTTAGGCTAGCCACATACCATCCATTTTGTCCAAATGGTCCAATCGGCATGACGCTGCCGATTGGACCATTTAGAAATGACTGTGTATGGGCATGGATTGGCATGATAGTTTCACTTGACGGCAGTTCGACAATTTTAATTATTTTGGCTTGATTATGCCGATTGGATTAGAACAACGTCCTGCCATGGCTTTAACTGAACGTTAGCGATCGCTGCCGGTTTTAACAGATCGTGTATGGTCGACGAACTGCAGATAAGATCAAGGCTACAGCATCATGCCGATTCGACGATAGAATGCATGGTCTGAGGATGGCCTAAAGAAACCCTGAAAATCACATTCATGAATAGACATCTACCCTGGACAGGGCGCCAGTTTATCGGTGCCAAAGATTCTTGGTGCCAAAGATTCTTGTTCGTTGTATTTAGCGTCGACTTTACCAATTACTAAGCATGTTGTAGCTACCTAGTCGAATCATATGTGAATGTAGTACCTAAGTTTTATTTATATGTCAATGTATTACATATGTTTCTGTTGGTGGTGCTTTGAATAAATAAATAAATAAATAAATTTTGCCGACGACAGCGAGGTCACGGTTCACTCAGCAGCCACCAATAGAATTTTGACAGATGGCGCTACTGTTTGCTTGTACGAAAGAGGTTTACGTAAATCGTTCGGATGCCCATATCCTGAAGTTTCAGTGCATTCATGGCATAATTTTTGATTGAGTAGGTACGGACCCGGCGGAGGACTCTTCAAATTGAGAGGCCTTGGTCAACGAGTTAGGAGACTTTATAATCTGTCGCGATACAAATCGGGACTCGTTTTGTTCGGATCACGTTCAGATTACTGATTAGCATATTATCTTAACACTGGGGAGTCTTTGCTTCGCAGGAAGCCGGTCGTGGTGATGGGCCGGCACCATTTATCTATGGAACCATAGAGTAAGTAGATTGGTATTTAGGGTATAGAGTTATCACTGACCAATCCATTAAAGGTCTAAACCGTCACCAATGTGTATGTATGGTATTCAACAAACAAAACAAGCGATATCTTTGTACAAGACTTTGAAAGTGCGATGAACTTTTTATTTACAAACTTACCGTGTTCATCAGCTAAAAAGTAGATACTAAAGTTATTTTTAAGAACGAAAATGTACTACCATCATAAATTACCCGTAAAATATGTTACTGACTTCTTATGTGTCTAAGTTAGGCCTATGTAAAATAATGAATTTTGAATCTGAAAATAACTAAAAAGCGGGAGGATTTTGATATCAAAGCAGCTAGAGCGAAGGTTTTCGGAGACTGATATTGTTATGGCAGTAGGCCCTATTGCATGATGCGGCTGTCTGTCTGTTCGTCCTAACGGCAGATTGAATTTTAACAGGCTTGCAGACTTATGATGTAAAGATAGAGTAGATGAACTATTTAACACTTTTTATTATATAAAAAAATAATGAAAATAATATTATTATGAAGCTATTTTGTATCGTCCTCTCAATCACTAAAGTAGTTAGAATGTTGTTTTTTTTCTGTAAGTATATTTTATATATTATCTTGTGTACTATAGTAAATTCTAAAACAAAGTTAAATAAATAGGTAGTAGGTACTCACTAAAAATTTCAGTTAAATTAACGCTAAACTTTTTTTCTAAGGCTGCAAAAACAAAAAGTTCCAGTTGTAATAATTGTAGGTAGTTTACATAATAAAGTAACTACGTCTGTAAATTAATTACAGCTGCTATGTAAAAAGAAAAGGCGAGTCACTGATGTATCGACATACAGTTCAAACCACTAAAAGAGTAGAGTAGTAGATAGTAATTAAATATTAAAGTTATCATGACAATATAATCCGCTAAGAAAATTTATAATATGTATAGTCACGGAATGAAAAGGTTCGTCACCTAGTACTGCGAGAGTCCATTATCCCAACATACCACATTACCAGTGCAATCGACCAGTGCAAACGAATCAATTTGAAAATCGACGAACCTTTTCATTCCGTGATTTTATTTTCATAGGCTTTTCATATCTTAAAATGTGTATTTCCAGACAGTTACTATCAGGTTATTTTTAATTAGAGAGTGCAGAACAGGTATCTTCTAGCAAGGTAGGTAATAAAGCACAATATTAAAAATACAATAATTATTTACCTTTTATCATATTGTGGAATTTCTTCTTCAGATTTTCGAGTCTAGGAGATTGTATGAAATCCTTGACCATTTTCTTGAAACTCTACAACCACGTGGCTATTTTCCCCTTATCTATTAATAATGAAAAAAAACTAAGCTTGCGAACTTCGATTTATCTCAAAAGCATTAAAAAATTTGCTATCAAGTGATCAATATTTTGTTATTTATCGTGGATGTATCCGTTGTTCATTAACCTGTACAGCTTACCGCGCTGTGGAGCGGTGAAAGGTCACTGACCCTGCGCTCGCACGTATTAAATACACAGGACAATGTCACATCAGAGACATCGAATAATTTTGTGTGAACGAAAATAATATTGAACTTTGAAAAGTCGCAGAATAAAAGTTGTTAGTTTTTATGATTGGAGCTACAGGCCAAGAGCATTTTGGTATGTTTTATTTAACCCCATTTATAAAGTCAAAGTCAAAATATCTTTATTTCACATAGGTCGTACAGGCTCTCGCAAAAAGTCAATATGATATTTGTCGCTTATGTATGGTGATAACTACAAGACGACTTAAAACTATAAGTTACCGAGAAACCGAGAGTTTCACTGCAAACAGCTCCCACTACAGCTAGCAACCCGCTACAAAACTAAGTTTACTAAGGTTCCAATGCGCCCTGCACTGAGAAGAGAAGCCCACAACAAACTCTACTTATATATTTTTTTATACCTTATAGGTTAGCGCTTGACTGTGATCACACCTGATGAAAAGTGATGATACAGTTTAAGGTGGAACGCGCTTGCCTAGAAGATGCCTATTCACTCTTGATTTGAAGGCACCCGGGTTGTAAGTGGCAGGAAAGACACTGCCTGGGAGTGTATTCCAGGCCTTTGCATGGTGCGTATCAGGAACGAGGAATCAAACCGCTTCGTACGCATCTTTGGTACGTCGACTATGTATGTTCTATGGTAGAAAGGTGACGGGGGAACCAAATTAAACTCTATATATATATACTAACACTTACCTGTAGCACATAAAAAACCTGTGCAGGTGGAATTCTTATTAAACGTTCTATAGAAAAAACGTGCCGGAGTATATACGTTGCGTTCTCGCAGCAAGGCCTCTTCTCCGGAGCACTGGTTGCCATGGCGACCGGCTCTGGGCACAGGGCCGAACTGAACTGAAGACCTCTCTGAAAAGTAATACGAAATGATTGGCTCCCTCTGGAAAGACGGCGCGAAAAAATGTCGCCCATTTATCGGTGCCAAAAATGCTTGTTTTGCCACCAACAGTACGGCTACAATGTTGCGCTTGACGACAATCATGCCTGATGGAAGGCGATGATGAGGTCTAGGTTAAAGCGCGCTTGCCTAGAAAATGCCTATTCACTCTTCTCTTGAAGTCATCCAGATTGTACTTGGCTGGACACACGGAGACTGGAAGGGCGTTCTACACCTTAGCGGTTCGTATCAGAGACGTGGAAGACAAACGTTTCGTGCGTATTTGTTGTATATCAACCACATAAGGATGCCACCGCTCTCGGAGTTTTGCAGTCTGGTAAAAAGGTGAAGGACAAGGTAGTTCGCTCAGCAGCCACCTATAGAATTTTGACAGATGGCGCTACTGTTTGCTTATACGAAAAACGGTTACGTAAATCGTCTATGCCTATACCCCTAATTTTTTAAGGCAATTAATTAAATACGCATTAGCCGTCAAATAAGCAAACAACTTACCTTTCGCATACAGTAGCAGGTTTGTTGGCATTTCTATATCTAAAAAAAAATTATGGCAGTGATTAATTCGAGGAATCGGGGTTCCTTTGACGAAGTAGGTAGGAGGTGCCTATTCAAAGTTTTCAAAGCATTCGTGGTAACTAAAATAGCACTTTTCTCTTGCAAAGCAGTGAAAGAAAATATTGAGAGGAAAGCTACTCGTATATTACGTCCAAGAGCTCAACAAAATGTTCTCAAAGTGTGTGAAGCCTGACTCTATCTGAGAGATGATGTCTAAGCAAAACAAAAAACCAAAAAAAACAACATATTTCTAGGCCTAGGTAATTTCTTCTACTGTACCTACCTATTATTTAGATATTGCCTATAGTAAAGATGAGTTAGGTATAACTACTTTCTTGTCTAACAAAAAAAAACGTCGATTTATTTTGGTTCTCACAATAAGTAGGTAAAGGTAAACCTAATTTGAGTCCTCTATCAAAACAACTATTCGTTTGATTGTTTCGACTCACATGACACAGTGTAAGTGATGTCAGAGGTACAACTACATATTTTTCATGTTTTCGACTATTTATGTTCAATTGCGTAGGTAATAACTAATCTAGTAATCTAGATTAATTAGAATCACTGCTACAGTAGGTAGATACGATTAACAAGATAGGTACCTATATCCCTGTTGCATGCTTTAATATGTAGGATATACAAAAAATTGTTACTTCGAAAGGGGGTATCGTCTATTCTATTGTTACACAGCATTGCAAAGGAACGCTAAATCGCTTGGCGGTTCATCTTATGGCTGGTATGATCCTGAGACATTCGTTATTATGTCTCATTAAGCCCAGATATCACGTCGGCGTAAAGTGCACTTCAAACCAAAATAGAGCACAATAAATTACTGCTACACTTTGCAAGAAGACTTATTACTGTTAAATTATTCGGATTTCGGGATTGGGAAAAATTAAAATTCTTTATTTTAAATTGAGAACGATGTCTTTTATTCAGCAGCCATTGACAAGAAGGGATTGAGTTTGTACCACAGACAGCTAACATAAATTATTACATCTGTCATTCCCATCACAGACTTGTGTTCTGTGACCACAGAGTACATTCTCATAATATTAGTTGTCTTTAACACCCCCGCTCAACTAATATTTATTTTATTTACATACATATTATGTACTCTGTCTTTAATTTACAATTTTAAAATATGCTAACATTTTAGTTTACACACAGATATTACAAATCCTTTATAACTAATAACTTATACAATTAATTTAGCAGAACAGTGGAAAGGACAATGCCAGAAAATGTATGGGCATGTGACCCATTTTTTAAAAGTCGTTTACAAGCATGCTGTTTGCAGCATTTACTGCGGTTTTATTCCTAATAACAAAAAAAAACTATTTTGATACCTCTAGAACTTGCGGTTTTTTAATAAATCTAAGTTTAAGTTTCAAAATGATTGTAGCTTAAGTGTATTTTATAATTGTGAAACTAGTAAGAAAAAGCTCCGTAGCATTTCAGAATTCCCGAGAGAAAGTATATGGCTTGAAATGAAGTACCTAGTAGTTAAACTTACTAGGATACTATCGCAACAGTGACACTTGCACACTGCACAGCAAGCAAGCGCAACAGCTATCCAAGTGATTCGCTGAGACAATTAATGCACCTCAACTTCGTTATCCAAATCCGTAGAAAGTAGCGTAAATCAGCGAGTAGGCGAGATCGAGTCCGTATAGTATAGCAAAAGTCGTCGGTAAGGAAAAACAATAAACATTCAAAATCGCACGATAAACACTGTACCACAGAACACATATACTCTCTAACGAGAGCACTGTACCTATTAAATGCCTCGCAACAATCTAAAACAATGCCAATTGTCACTTGTCTATGATGTGTCACATAGACACATAGACTAGGTACCTAGTCTGAGGTACCTAGCATTGACATCTTGAAATACCGTAAAACGGGGATACTAGGAACGGCGGGGTAAATAGGAATAAATTTCTGACTTTCTAAACTGTCCTGTTTTTTGTCATCCTAAGCATGAGAGATCAATTGTTTTTTATTTTTGAACGAGCTTATTATTTTTGCTACTGGCAAGACTAACCAGTTTTAAACTAGCCAATCAGGTTATATTAAAAAATCGCGTTGAAAGTGAGGTCGTCGTGGACACGTGAAATTTGTTGTTTTTAACTTTAAGTTTTTGATGTGTTCTAATGAGGAAGTGTTGAAATTGGTTTAATTATTATAATAATAGTGGATTGAAATTTGAAGGAACATTAAGAGGTAAGCAAATAATTGCGTAATTTCATCGTAAACCTTAATTTTAGATGAATGCTCGTTTTAAGGTCATTTTGGGGATAAAAGGAACGCGAAGGGGGGAAATAGGCACATGAACAGGCCTAATTGGAACAGCACGGGGGTTATTTGGTACGAACAAGAGGTAAATAGGAATCATGAAATAGGGTTGTCAAAAACCAAAGTTTAATTACTATAATACTTAATTAAAGTTAATTTTACTTCTAAATTTTTTAAAGTTAAAACCATTACTATTAAACTTATTAAAGTTAAAAACTATTACTATCAAACCTATTAAAGTTAAAAACTATTTATTAAAAACTTCTTTTGGCCGTAATCCATTATTTACATTATACACAATAAAAAAAATGAATATTTAAGTAAATTTTATGGGTGCCAAAAATGCTTGATTTGCCACCAACAGTCAGGCCACCGTTCACTCAGCAGCCACCTATAGAATTTTGACAGATGGCGCTACTGTTTTTTTAATTATGATTAATGAATTGAATCTATTATGAATAATGATTGATATAATCTAAATTATTAATTTTATTCTTCATTGAGTGAAGCATTGTATTCAAATAGTACAACTATTTTCTTAAAAACATTATAATGTCTTAATGTTTTTTTTTTTTCAGAATGCCTCGTAACCACACAGCCGCTAAGCGTTACTTTTTATTTAAGTAACTTGTAAGCTAAACATTTAATAGTAATTTTGTTTAAGCTATTCTAAAGAGAAGGCCATAAATAAATAAGGAATAGACTGATTATAATACTGTTTTTCTAGCTCAATGCCATATTTTTGTTACTTGTATTATGTACCCTAGCTACAATAAAAACTTGATCTCAAAAAGTTTTTATTTTTACTATACCTACCTACAGTCTACACACATAAAATAAGTTAAGCAGCATGATTAGATTAAATAAACTGAAACTTTTTTTAAATTAAGTAGGTAGGTACTTACTTTCGATAAATATTGGATTTGGATAGACAGCCCTGAGTAAAATTCCTATTAACCCCTCTCTTGTACCTATTAACCCCATCGGGGGTAAATTGGAATCCAGCATAGTTTTTGGTGAATATTTTAAAATCTGGCAATATTTAGAGAATCTAAAGCTACTTAACATCTAAAACAGCTTACCGGACATTCAAAACTGTACCACAACACACCCTATTTGTTGCGCAAGAAGGTGTAATTTCCAGTTGAAGTTGAAGATCGGACCTATTTACCCCGTTTTACGGTACGTTT
Source organism: Coenonympha arcania (assembly GCA_036785405.1). NCBI lineage: Eukaryota > Metazoa > Arthropoda > Insecta > Lepidoptera > Nymphalidae > Coenonympha > Coenonympha arcania. The sequence goes on along the minus strand of CM072077.1, from coordinate 11,818,733 downwards.
CGTTACACAAAACGCGCGCATTCGATGCTATGATATAACAAAATAATATTTTTTTTCAATAATACTTATATACTTTAATCATATTGTTTGTTCGATTAATAATAATTAACAAATAAAATAACGTATTTAAATAATTAATATCCATTCCATTTCGTTTTTTTTTTTTTGTAACGAAGCTCTTTTATTTAGTCTTGTATGCATAGAAAGTAATGCAAATGGCCGCCCATCGTGCCAGAGAAACAGGAAGTCAAGTGAAATCCTTTTAATATTACATTTTTTATCCGCAAGTTCTGCATTAATAATTATTAATGTACAAGTTATCATATATTCGTAAGATGATTTTCCATAAATTACATTTTGTGTAAACGGTGGGTCAGGATCTGGCATTGTCCTTTAACAATCTATTCTTTAATTTTTCAAACATTGTTTTACCCAACGGTTTAGTTAGAATATCTGCAATGTTTTCAGAACTATTTACATACTTTAATGAAATTAATCCCTTATTTATTTGTTCTACAATGTATCTGTATCTAATATCAACATGCTTCAATCTTTTAATGTTCTCAGAATTATAAGCTAATTTAATCACTGACTGATTGTCCTCATAAATAGTTATGTTATTACATTTAATATTAAATTCACACAAAAGATTGTTTAACCAATTTGCTTCAACAATACACAAACTCAAAGCAATATATTCTGATTCAGTAGAGGACAAAGTCACACACATTTGTTTCTTACTATACCATAAGATTACACATCCAAATAATTTAAATATAAAACCTGATGTAGATTTTCTATCAAGCATGTCACCAGCCCAATCTGCGTCTACAAAACCTTCTATCATTGTATCATTACAGTTGTAAACTAATGAAAGTTGTAGTGAACCTTTTATATATCTTAACATTCTTTTCAGACACTTGTATAACAGCTGGCTTGCACAATGTTGAAACCTACTCAGGAAACTAACTGCGACACATATATCTGGTCTAGTACCACACGCAGCATATAATAAAGAACCTATTAACTGCCTACATTTTGTTTCTTTTTCACTACTTTCTGACTGTTCCTTTTGTAATATTCAGACTTGAAATTAAATATTTTTATTGGTTTGTCATGGCCTCTTCATATGTCAACGGTTCATTATAATATGTTGTCATAAAACCTGTTTCATACTGGTCAAGCCATTGTGGCGTCACCTTCTTCCTCGATGGTCTACTATTTTCTTGTTCCTTCTGTCCTTGTGTACATGAAACACTTTCTTCTTGGCCGCTCTGTGAACTTCTTGATTCTTCTAAACCTTTTGGATCATTTAGCGAGACTTCGGTTGCTTTCTGTATTTCTTCTTGATTTTCTTTTTCTTCTCTTATTTGTTCTTGCTCGGTCATAGTATCCTCTTCGTAGAAGCTGTGATATTCATCTCCTTGGCTTATATCATCTTCTAAATACTCTACAGGCCATTCACATTCTTCTGATATGTGTTTTTCACTCTCATGTTCTGTTTGCTTTATAAATATTACTTCTCTTTTAATCAGAAAATCATTTTTATTTGGAAAATATATCCTATAACCTTTGGTGTTTTCACCATAGCCTACAAAATAACCTTCTTCTGATTTTGAATCCCATTTAAGACGCTTGTTGTCAGGGATATGAACGGATACTTTTGAACCAAAAACTTTTAATTGCATAATATCAAAAATACTTTTATTTAACCATAACTCGTATGGTGTTTTTCCTATAACTCTACTCTTACCAGTTCTATTTAAAATAAAAACTGCAGTATTTACAGATTCTGCCCATAAACTTTTATTTAAACCTGAGCCTAACAGCATAGTCCTAGCTGCCTCTGTTATTGTCCTTATTTCTCTCTCCGCACACCCGTTTTGTTCCGGAGTATGAGCACAACTTGTTTGATGTATTATGCCCATTTTGTCTAACAAAGACAACATTTGCTGATTTTTAAATTCTTTACCGTTATCTGATCTTATTATTTTAACTTTGTGACCTAAGTTGTTAGTGACATACTGTAGGAATTTTTCAACATATTTAACTGTTTCTGATTTATTTTTCAGGAAATAAACTGTTCGAAAACGAGAATAATCATCCTTAATTAACAAGTAGTAATTTGCATTACCCAATGAACTAACCTCCATTGCTCCGCATAAATCCAGATGTAGAATCTCACCTGGTCTTTGACCTTTGACCTCACTTATAGGAAAAGGCTGTTTAAGTTGTTTACCTCTAAGGCAGTCTTCACACGTTGATTCACTATTATCACTTGATATACTAATATTACTTCTTTTTAAAATATTTTTTACCTGTTCTATGTCCTGATGACCCATTTTACAATGCCACTCTAACAAATTATTTTCAACTTTGCCTACACAAGCTGTATCACTCATTTTTAACCTAAATTCCATGAAATATAATTTATTTTTTCTTTTAGCTATAGCACAAACTTGCTTTTGATTAGGTTTTCTAAAAATACAGTTATTTTTGTTAATTTCTAAGATATATCCTTTGTCTGTAGCTGAACTAACAGAAAATAAATTTAACATTATATCTGGCACATGCAAAACATTATTTAAGGTTGTTTCAACCCATTCGGAACCATTGTACGCCTCTAAATGTATAGTACCTACACCTATAGCTGGGATGACTTTACCGTCTCCTAAAATTATTTGTCTAGGTGATAATAATTGCTCGTATTTTGTAAAATATTTTATATTATGAGCCATGTGCTCCGACGCTGCTGAGTCTAGAGCAAATAAATTTTTATATTGATATGACTGTGCATTTAAGGCTGGGGACACACTTACACAGAATGCATTACCATTGTTTTTATCTCTAGACATTACTTTAGACTTATTTCTAAACCAGCACTCACTGATATCATGATTTGACTTTTTGCAATAACCACAAAACTTTTTGTTACGCTTAGGTATGTTACACTTGTTATCAGACTTAAAATGCCCTTCAACGTGACACTTAAAACACTTACGTCCCTTTTTGATAGTTTGAAATGCTTCTGATGTTGAGCTAGTCCCTTGTTTCAGTCGTATCTCCTCAACGAGTAGCCTAGAAGATAGTTCTTCATATGTCTGTTTGTCCGAGTCAACAGATTCCCTGCTTACAATGAGGTTCTGCGCCTTTGCATCATCGTTTGCCCACGCTGCAAACTCTTCTTTTGCCTCATCCGGCCTTGGAATGGAACGGTCCACGATGCTCGACACGCCTGCCGCCTTTAGAAGTACCTTCACCCGGAACTTCCATGCTGCCCACTGCGATGCATCCCGCAGCTTGATGTCGTTGATTGCCTCCATTGTGCACGCTTGACCACGTGCGCCGTGCTCCCGGCTGGTGCTTTACCACACCGAATTTTATATTTTTCACCAATCCAGAATCCTGTAATTAAACAGTTACGAGCCTGGGCCCATAACCTGTTAAATTATTCGGATTTCGGGACTGGGAAAAATTAAAATTCTTTATTTTAAATTGAGAACGATGTCTTTTATTCAGCAGCCATTGACAAGAAGGGATTGAGTTTGTACCACAGACAGCTAACATAAATTATTACATCTGTCATTCCCATCACAGACTTGTGTTCTGTGACCACAGAGTACATTCTCATAATATTAGTTGTCTTTAACAATTACAACCAGTAAAAAATTACGTAAACTAAAATCGAAATCTGTTTTAATCTGTGGAGACACAATAATGTTAATATGTGGATCTGTGTGGGTTAGTACGAGTTTTCGTATAAATTTAAATTTGAGTCAACTGGCATAAGCGAATCGAGTTCCGCCATACATCCACAGTAGCGCCCCAAGCGGACAAATTATGAACTAAGCTTCCAACGGTTAAACCCTATGGATGTAGCTAGGCTGTGGCACACCTTAAAGTAAATCCGCCCGAGGGCGCCGTTGTCTGCGCCCTTTGTGCCTCGCCTCGCAACACAAACAAAACGACTGCCATTCTTCATACATTTTCACCTTTGTCTATTGTTACCTTCCATCGAAATTACACCTTAACACAGAAGAAATAAAGGTGATAATGCTCTGCTGTGGGTGGTTGGGTTATTTGCTAACATTAATAAAAAACATAGGGATGTTATAGCCATTGAGTAACACGTTGAAGAGAAGAAGTCTTAAGTTACCTACTGGTATCAGCTGTTATGGCATAGTTCAAATCAATTCGGAAGGGTTTGTGATGTTTTTTTTAAATTATTCTTGATGACGTAGTTAGTAAGGAAAATATCTCGCTATGTACCTATCGTTTTTATTAGAATGTCAAATCTCGTAATGTTAAATCTCGCAAAAACCGTGGATAAATAGTTCGAGGTGAAATGTAGGATATATCCATTGACTTACTATCTATATCATATAGCATAGTTCTAGCCTATTTCTTCAATTCTGTGAAAGGTTAGACAAGGAGGAAAGAAAAAGGGCAAATTTTTTCGTCTAGTTGCAAATAGCAATATTTGGACTTGATTAAATTGTGCAGTCGTGACTAAGCCACACCTCTCTCAATAGGCCTGCTTTTTGACCAAAAGGCCTACACTTTTTTAAGAAACCGTTATAATATCTAGTAATTTTTCCTCCAAGATACTAAAAAAAACGAATTTGTTTGCTAATACTTACTGAAACTACGTTTGTTGTGAACAAATTCCTGGCAAAAACGAGGAAAATAAACATTTTAAGTCGGTATAACAATAAAATTGATAGTAAACTATTGTTAATTATTATAATAATTCAGCGTGTATTCATTTATTATATCTACCTATCTAAGGAAGTTATAAGAAATGCCTAGGTAACCTCTTCTAATAAATGTCTAGGAATTTTACTGCAATTTCAGGCCAGGTAAGTTCAGCAAATAAGCAGCAGAGGCTATCATATGAGAAGTACTGGTAATAATTTTCTAATTGCTACACAGCATCACACAGCTCTCTTTTTACCGGAAGAGTGTTAACCGCGGCCGAGGTATCCAACCTAGACTAGACCTGAGCAAAATGAAAATTACAAAACCAAAATATGAACCATGCCAGAAATAGAATTCTGAACCACTCGATAAATCATCATCAGCGTCATCTGTGCCGCATATCACAACAAAATAAGTACGGTAGGCACTTACCAAAATAATGTCGAAACATAGAAGAAATAATAAAATTGCTTTCATAACGTATGAAGTATACTACAAAACCTATCAAAACAAAATACCAAGGTACAAAGAACACCAGGCAAAGAACGATAAATAAACAACCTGGTAATTTTACCAATCGCCGGGTACAAGTAGAATTAATTGCATTTTAAATTATGTATTAACGAAGTTGTGTTATTAACAAGTTTTTAATTAAAAACTTTTTCGTTCACGCATCACGCTACAAATTTAAACGGACCTCATTTTACTTTTATAATTTGTTTTTCGTTTAATTGAGTAAGGTAAACAGATTGTTTTTTACCGATAGTATAATCGTTTCCCATAGTAAGTGACAGAGTTGCTTGCCCCTATCGAAGTTCTAAAACTTACATAGCTATTAAAGTTAAAATGCCGAATTACTTATAAGGTAAATATAGGTGTAATTTATACAAAAAAATGTCGCTGGCGTAGCGCACACTTAATTTTTAATAGGGTATGGAATAATCTTCTGGGGTAAAAGCACCAACGCAGAGAATATCTTCATCCGTCAGAAAAAAACCGAATCTTCTCTAATATATACAATTCTCTTGTCAGTGTTTGAAACCAAAACCCTCCGTAAAGGCTCGACCGATTCTTATGAAATTTTTGTCCTTGTTTGGTAGGTCGTTAGCTATTTTTCATATCCCTAAATAGCAAAATGTTTGCCCAGTCAGCTAGTAATGATATAAAACCGTGCGAAAGATAATCAATCCAAAGGCTACAATGTACCCTGGAAAAGTTCCTATGGAATTTGTCCCGAATTTGGTAAAAAAAGGAAATTCACAATGAAACAAGTAATTTACTTCAATTCATATTTAATTACAGATTATAATACACGTTTTTAGACCGACAATGCGCGTCAATGCACCTCCGGCGTGATGGTTAGTGTGGTTTGCGTGCGCCCGCGAACTATGTTCACTGTCAGTTTGCCGCTCGTTGTTTCTAGAGCGGTATATATATCAGTGGCGTTGTGTACAGGAGAGCCATTGATATGCGTCACTATATCGCCAGGCTGTAAGCCGCCGCTGAAACAAAAATAAATCCAATGAATAACTAATATGTAGATACTAAATACGCATGCTTTTGACTTGGATAAGATATGGAGTACTACTCTGGGGTAAAAGTACTGATGCAGAGGATATTTTCATTCTCCAGAAAATTTATATAACCTGCAACATCGTATGAATTTTTTTGAGTTCATTTCATCATTTATTTGGCGCATCCCCGTTAATTTTAAAGTTAAATCCACTGATAAGAAACCTCAGGATATGGGCATCCGAACGATTTACGTAAAAATTTTTCGTACAAGCAAACAATAATAGCGATATCTGTCAAAAATACTATAAGTGGCTGCGAAGTACATCGTAGCCTTACTGTTGGTGGCAAAACAAGCATTTTTGGCACCGATAAACTGTCGACATTTTTTCGCACCGCCTGCCCTGCGATGTCTATTTATACATGTCTATTTATAAAACTAATTTTATTACTCTTCACCAGTTCTTATGCAGTAGGTACAGTCTATGACAAAATCCTCAATATTTTGGTACAATTTCGTATTGCGTATGCTTCGACGATGCTCCGGTGTTGGCGGTAACTACGGCATGAATGTGTAACAAACATACAAACCCACATAAAACTTTCGTCTTTATAATAATAGCATTATGGTTAATTGTTCCCATTTATGTTCAAAGCGAGGGTAATGCAAATGACGTCGTAAAGAGAACGAGTAGCGAGTTTTTCGCTGGCTCTTCTCTGTAGGCAGCGGTACGTACTTGTAAGCGGGTGAGCCGACGATGACCTTCCAGACCAGGATGCCGTGCTTGATGTCTGTGGGCATCTGGAATTTATAAATTTAGTATCATTTAATGCCCAAGAATGCTGACACAAGCAAGAAGTTCACCAGATGTAAAGTGATATGGTCACGTCACACCAAAAACTGCATTGCTATAGCACAGCACTGCGCTCAACATTTTGAGAGATCAGTTTTCAAGTTTTATTAAGAGCCGATTTTTCAATCGCCAGATAAACGTTAACTAAGGAATAAGTATGACGTTTTGACAGATTTTGTATGGCATATGTTTCAAATTTATTTCTCAGACAGTTTCTTTGACTGAAACTGTTAATAAGGGTCCCGTTTTTACCCTTTGGGTACGGAACTCTAAAAGTTGCTACGGGTGCTAGAACTACCGCCCAAAATGGCCATTTGCACTCCGAGTAAAGCTATCGTACTATACTACATTTTAATTTAACGTTACCGGGCTAAATAGGATTTTTTTCCCACAATATTTTCCCATCGAACCCGGCAAACTTTTACGCAGAGGTTACCGCCCCGGTCACGGGGTAAGCCACAGGGGTTGATGGGACCAGCCCATAAGTATGTGTCGCGACTCATTGATGTGTTATCGGAAGAGATAGAGCTACGCGATGAAAAAAGATAAAATTCTAGGTATAGCCAGGCCAGTCTCACTGATCACGTGACCGTCCCGGCTACAAGTAGGGGTCCGACACTCAATATTTCAGATGGTTGCCGCTCGCGGGCCGAGTTGCACGCGCTAGTTCTGTACGGTCTATTTTACGTGCCGTCTGACTACGGCAGCCCTAGTACGTCGTGAGAGATAAAGTTAGGCGATAGAAAGAGACAACATTGCGTTTGTTGCGTGTCGATTTTGAGGGCGGGGCCAGGCGCTATTGCGAACTGAATTGCACTTTTTGTGTCAGCGCTAGAGTCGCCATTTCTATTAGTGTTCTGTGGTTTAGGTTCATAAAATCGTAGGTAACAAGCGCTGTTGGGACTTGAATTGCACTTTATTGTGTAGTATTTAGAGTTGCTATTCACATAAACGATTTATCGAAGTGGTCCTCTGTATCGGCACAGAACACTAAATAGTAGGTACAGAAGGTTCACTCCGCACGATGATTTAAAGAAATAGCGACTCTAGCGCTGACACAAAAAGTGCAATTCAGTTCGCAAAAGCGCCTGGACCCGCCCTCAAAATCGACACGCAACAAACGCAATGTTGTGGTCTCTTTCTATCGCGTAACTTTATCTCATTCGACTTACTAAGGTTGCCTCGCCGTCGGGCGCACGCAGCGCGTGATATAGACCGTACAAGAACTAACGCGAGCAAAGTAGCCGGCGCGCGACAGCCATCTGAAATTAGTACGTCGAGACGGCTACCTGTAGTTTCCTCGGTCACGTGATAAGTGAGACTGGCCTGGTACCGGTAAAGGTATGCAGTATCTGGTATGCAGTGGCGCGTACCTCAGGGTTCCTCATCCTCAGCTCCATGAGGATGTTGTTGGTGAGCGACAGCATTGTGATGCCCAGGTAACGCTTCGACACCGGCGCGGACTTCGTTTTACCTGCAATTCAATTTCGATTTTTCTAATTTGGCTCAGGTCTGGTCTGGTGGGAGGCTTCGGCCGTGGCTAGTTACCACCCTACTAGCAAAAACGCACCGCCAAGCGATTTAGCGTTCCGGTGCGATGCATTGTAGAAACCGTTTGGGTAAATTTACGTACCCTTCCAAGTTAGTACGATAACATCTTAGGCTACATCATCACTTACCATCAGGTGAGATCGTAGTCAAGTACTACCTTGGAAAAAGGAAAAAAAATACCCACATTTTGTTTGAATATAAACGACATAACACACCATTTATTTGCGTTTTTAATAGAGACACATTCAGATAAAATTCTCTTAAAAATCATATTGTAATTTTTTGTGAAATCAATTTATGCATAGTACTCAATGTTATGGTCAAGCGTGATTATTATATGAAATGCATTATTATTATTAGCCGTCTTGCTGACAAAGTATGCAGTCTTTTTTTTTTTTTTTTTTTTTTTTTTTTTTTTTTTTTTTTTTTTTTTTTTTTTTTTTTACTAATAAGTTTATTTATTCACTATTGTTATTATTATAGTTCTTTAAAGTCCAACAACACTGAGTTTAAGATTTGTCAGCGTGTCCTTCTGACACATAGGCCTCTTCCAGCATCTTCCATTTTAGTCTATCCCTTGCTGTCCTCTTCCATGTGTTTCCTCCTACTTTTTGATGTCGTCCTCCCATCTTCTGTGTTGTTTTCCCCTTTTTCTTTGCCCATCTCTCGGTACCCACTCTGTAATCTTTTGTGTCCATTTTTCTTTACTTTCTCTTGTCATGTGACCGGTCCATCGCCACTTAAGCTTTTTGATTGTTCGGAGAATATCCTCAACTTTTGTGCTTTCTCTAATATCCTTTGCTCTTTTGCGGTCTTTCAGAGTGAATCCTAACATACTTCTCTCCATTCCTCTTTGGCATGTTCTGAGCTTCAAAAGGTTTTTCTGCGACAGTGCCCACGTTTGACATCCATATGTTAGGCATGGGAGAATGCAGGTGTTGAACACTTTCTTTTTGACAACTATTGGGAAGTCTTTGCTTTTCATGACCTCTTTCAAGGACCAGTATCTCCTCCATGCACAAGTCACTCTTCTTTCTATTTCAAAATCAGCTTGATCTCTGAAGGAGATAGTTTGCCCTAAGTAGATGTATTGTTCTACATACTCGATGCTTTCATTGTCCACGTTTATATCTAACTTCTCCATATTTGTCATTATTTTTGTTTTTGTTTTGTTCATTGTCAGTCCTATTTCTCTGCTTTTCTCAGACAGTTGTTGAAGCATGTTCTGGAGAATTCCACTGTTGTTTGATACGAGGACTAGGTCATCTGCAAACCTTAGGTGGTTTAGTTTTGTACCATTTATGTTTACCCCATAGTCTTCCCAATGCAGTTTTCTGAATATTCCTTCTAGAGCTGCCGAGAAGAGTTTAGGAGACAGTGGATCGCCCTGCTTCACTCCTTTAGATATTGGGAAGGTTTCTCCTAATTGATCCATCTTGATTTGAGCCGTACTCTCCATATATATGTTCCTCATGATCCTTAGGTACTTTTTTGGCACTCCCTGCTCCAGCAGGATCTTCCAGAGTTGGTCGTGTTTTAGCGAGTCGAACGCTTTAGTGTAATCCACAAATGCAATGTACAGAGGTTTTCTATACTCCTGAGTTTTTTCAATTAATTGCTTTAGTACATGCATGTGATCTACGGTGGAGTAGCCTTCACGGAATCCTGCTTGTTCTATCGGCTGCTCTTCATCTAAGGTTTTTGTTATCCTGCAGAGTATTAATTTGGAGAAAACTTTGTATACATTGGAGAGTAGACTAATCGGTCTATAATTTTCAATAGCACTTCGGTCTCCCTTCTTGTGAATAAGTACAATGACACTTTTTAACCATTGCCATGGGATACACTCTGTAGACAAGACAATGTTATAGAGTTCAGTCAGCTCCTTTAGATTGTTAAAGTTTTCTACAATGAACATCTTTAGCATTTCATTGGTTATGTCATCAGGTCCAGGAGCTTTTCCATTTTTTTGAGTTTTTATTGCTCGTTCTACTTCAGATGTAAGGAAGTTTGGGATCTCTTCAGCTTCTTTATTATCTTCCAGGTCTAGTTTTAGTTTTAAAGCTTCTAATGGTGTAGAATCTGAGTATAGACTTCTGTAAAATTCGGTTGCTACTTGTAGTATACCTTGTCTTGTTGTTTGCTGTTTTCCTGACTGGTTCTTCATTTCTGGTATCCAATCTTTTTTCTCAACAAGCATACTCAATGCTTTCTTAACTCCCCCTGTCTTTCTTATATGGTGCTCTATAACCTCTGCTCTTCGTCTTATTCTGTCCTTCTTGATGTTGTTGCTAATTTTTTTACTTATCTGTGTGATCTCCATAAGTTTTGATTTATCTTTTTTATCCTTTAATAGTTCTTTTCTTTTCTCTATCAATGTTTTTGTCTCTAAACTCAAGTTTCTTTTACCGTTTTGCTGGTTCTTGATTTGAGTTTTCCTATACAGTTTATCAATTTTTTTGTTGTACAGTTCCTGTACTCTGTTCTGCTGCTCGCTGATAAAAGGTGTATTAATTACGTTAAGTCTAGCAATATTGCGTTTTATGGTTTTCGGTCTGCCTTTCTTTTGTTTAACTGTGTGGATAGTCCCCCTTACCATGCGGTGATTTGTGTTGAAATTGAACTGATTGATAACACTTACATCTCTGAAGGCTTTTTCATTATTTGTTGCAATGTAATCTATCTCATTCTTATATGCGCCATCAGGTGCAATCCAAGTCCACTTTTTGTTGGGTTTTTTCTTAAAGTGGCTGTTCATAAATTTTAGGTTTCCTTCAAGAGCCATGTTGATCATTCTCTTTCCATTATTGCTTCTTTTGCCATATCCAAAATTTCCAATTGGCCTTTCTTCTTTGCTTTGTTTTGCACCAATTCTTCCATTGAAGTCACCCATTACAATGACGTTTTTATGTGTGCTCTGTAAGGTCTGTGACAGTTCGTCATAGAAGGTATCTTTGACTTGTTCGTTAGCTTGTTCAGTGGGTGCGTAGATTTGAATTATTGACCAATTTTTGTCGTAGCCTGGTAATTTTATATTGAGAACTGCAATTCTATCCGAGATGCCCTTGAATTCCTCTATCTGCTTAGCCAAATGCTTTTTAACCATAAAACCAACTCCATGTCTTCCTTTTAATATTCCTTTGTAGAAGAAAATATAGTCATTATGTTCTTCTATAGCATCTCCTTGTCTTCTAACCTCACTTAATCCTAGTATGTCCCATTTAACAGATGAGAGGGCAGTTTCTAATTCTGTCAATTTTTCCTGTGTTCTCAGTGACAGACAGTTTAGTGTTGCGATATATAGCTTGTCAAATTGTCTATTGTATGTGTTTTTAAAATTAGCTGGAAGGCTTAGGTCTGTCTCCCCCACGGGGACCAACCGGTTTGGGGGGTAAATGTTTGTTTGTTTTGATTCTAAACTAGTTTTATTTTTTACTGTTATTTGTTTTGTTTTCCGGTCTACGGCTATCATTGATTGCTATTCGTTTTTATGTTCCAAATTTGATTGTGATCTCCCTCTATATAAGCGGTGAAATGCATTTATTTTATTAATTTTTTGCGGTGCCTTTATTTGCTCCGTCGCGTTATCTGCATCCTTGGGTGATGAAGTTGGTTCCCTTTTTCTTTTGTCTCGGCTGAGTTCGCCCTTGTCCTTTACGATCAGTTTATCTTGTTTTATAAAGGCTATCCGTCCCTTTTTCCTTTCCTCTTCTAAAATAGGTAGCAATTCCTTTCTTTTTTCTAGAACTTCCTTTGTGAAGTCTTCCTTAATACTTATATTTTTAGGCAGCTTTTTCTTGTTACGTAAGATTTCATTTCGTTTCCAGGCATTCACAAAGCTTATTAACACAGGGCGTGTGGTACCTTTAGATACTCCAATCCTGAATGCCTTATTTATATCTTGTTTTGTTATATCAAATCCTGTCTTCATCATTGTGTCCACCAACATTTCTATTAAGTTCAAACCATTTTCCCTGTCCTCTTCGAGGCCAAATATTACTAAATTATTACCTTTCTTCTCGGATTCCAAGTTTTTGATTTTTTCGTTTAACCTTTGAACTTCAACTTTCAAACCCTTATTTTCTTCCAAGATAAGTTTTAATTTTTCATCAATTTGTTTCATAACTGATGTTGTGACTGCTTCTGTAATGGCAATGGTTTGACTATCCATTTTTTCTTTTATATTAGTAAGGAGTAGTTGCATCTGGCTATCCATTCTTTACAGCAGTGTTATCCAATTCAAATCCTATGCGTCCTCGTACGTGAATATTCTAGCCAAATCCCCTTGATTTTAAAAGAAATTGGAGAATGGCAGAAATTGAAAATATTGGTAGTTTTATCAAGATTTGGTTGCACTATTGTTGCGAGTTTTCCTGTTATGTAGGTACCTACCGAGAGATGGGAGACTGTTACAGGGGTTGAAAACACGCCTTGTATCTACTTCAACTTCAATTGGGAGATTGGTAGAAATTGATAATTGGTACAAATTTGGTCGAGGCACTAGCACTTTTGTTGCTGGTTTTGGCCTTTTGGGGTGTTGTAGGTAGATATGTTGGCTTAGTTATACCAGTGAGCACTTATTTCACGATTGTTCTGCCAAAAAGTGGAATAGTTGTTTGTTATTTTTCGACTTTGGTCCGAGTTATTAAGCGGGAATGCTACTTTCCAAGCAAAGCACTTTCGCGTATTTTTACCGAATGACACCTTTGGTACACTTCGCGTCGGCGCACTGTTGTTATTATTTGATACGTAGATATATCATATGATTTTGTTAATAATTATTGGCACTTGGTACTTATTTGGTAGGAATTTCATTTAACTTGACAGTAGGATATAATAAATTTTTAGGTTAACTTTTCTTCAATATTTTATCTTATTTTTGCCGAATTCACTTATTTATAAGTTAGTTTTAACGAAGTCACTGTTGTTTGATAATTATTTGGTATTTCGTTTTGTTTTGCCGTGGAATGTTCACACTTTTCGAGCGTAACGGTTTTGCACTTTAAACGTTTATTTTTGTTAAATATCACTATTTTCACAGTTTTCCAACTATAATCACTTTTGTTATAACGTCCTTTATTGATTTAGAGCACTATGTTGTCTTTTTTAGCTCGTATTTCCACGAAATAGTTTTAAATATCGAGAGTGACACAGATTGCGTCCGAACTGTTCGCGCGCCGGAACCGGAACTCATATATACTCATATGAAATGCATTAGAATTTACCAAAATATATTAGTTCCCAATGAGTTCAAATCTGGGTAGTTGCAAAATTATCATTTGGGAACTAGTATAAAGTGAATGGGATTATTGAGACAAGTTTTGATTAAAAACATTTTTTGTCTAAATTCGCTAAGTCTGAGAAAAGGTCGTAAGCTATTTTTCATACACCTAAATGGTAAAACAACGTTTACACGGTCAGCCAGTTATTTTCTAAAAATAAAGACACTCCCGGAGTACCGATAAAAGTGAAAACTCAAACAAAGGTGTCGGTTATGGTAACAATAAAAATAGCGCAAATTCAATTGCGCAACCAGCGCAATTAGGTTTTTTCCCACCTCAAACAAAGGGGTTTAGTTACAATAACGGTAATAGGGGCGTAATGTTTTTGCCCACATCAAAAAGCTGGGTTGGCGCGAGTTCAATGGTTTCACCCATCTCAAAAATGACCAACGCAAGAAGTTTTTATTTTTAAAAAATTGGTAAAGTCGGTTTACGGACGATAGATTTACGTGATAACGTCATAATTGGCCTCTCTATCGTTTGTTTTATCGTGCCTCTCTATCGCTTGTTGCGCGCTCTCGCGTACACGCACAGGCTCAGGTGGAACGTTACGCGGAACGTTACAATTTTTCATGTGCGTTGCTGGTGTTCATCAATTAAACGTTATCACGTCAAAAAAACTTACTCTTGGCTAGGAAGTCCTTGACGTAATCGATGGGTATGGCGAAGGAGATGCCCGAAGTGACCTTCATGCTGTTGATGCCGATGGCCTCTCCGTCTAGGTTCACGAGCGGCCCGCCGCTGTTGCCGAACGTGATCGGCGCGTCTGTTTGTATGTACACCATGTCCTTGCCTGCAGATAAAATATATTTTTTTTTATACTTAGGCTATAGGCTAGCGCTTGACTGTGATCACACCTGATGGAAAGTGATGATACAGGCTAAGGTGGAACGCGCTTGCCTAGAAGATGCCTATTCACTCTTGATTTGAAGGCAACTGGGTTGTAAGTGGCAGGAAAGACACTGCCTGGGAGGGTATTCCAGGCTTTTGCAGTGCGTATCAGGAACAAGGAACCAAACCGCTTCGTACGCGTCTTTGGTACGTCGACTATGTATGGGTGGAAGCCTTTACGATAAATAAATAATAAATATAAATAAATGTCATTTATTCATCAGAATGTAGGTACATTATAGGTGGTCACAATAACAAATAATTTCCTTGTACACTCTGCCTTATGGCGTATGAATATAAAAATAAAATAAACAGTACATAATGTCAGTATTAATTATTCAATATTATCATTTTTGTAAAATTTATCATTTTTCATAAAATTGTCAATTATAATTCAGAATGTCAATAATTAATTGTAAATATAAATAATTCATAAAGGCAAGAAATTACTAATTCAGAATGTCAATAATTGTAGATAGATAATTTATAAAGTCAAAAAATTATTATTTCAGAATGTCAATCATTATAAATGCCTTGCCGTTCTATGGTAGAAAGAAAATATAATGGTAGTTTACGGTCTCTGCCAAATGATTAAACTAAATTGACTCTATTAACCATTACAAGACACGAAGAAGTGATATCCTTATGTGGTTGATGTCCAGCAAACTCAAACAAAACATTTACTTCCACGTTTCTGATATGAACTGCTAAGGTGTGGATGTGGAACATCCTTCCAGCTTCCGATATCCCAGCCAAGTACAATCTGGGTGCCTTCAAGGGAAGAGAGAATAGGAATGTTCTAGGCAAGAGCGCTCCCTCCTAGACCATCTGCTATTGCATCTGCATATTGCTGTTCATCAGTCATGATTGTATTCAAGCGCAAGCCTATTATTATTTGTAGAGGTCTTCGATAGCTGACGATAGATGGCGTTACCAGCGCAATAGCACACGCTGACGGAGTTTTCGACGAGCATTCTATAAATAGAAGATTTGACGTCACACGCTAAGATCACAAGTGGTCCCCATGCAAAAAACCTGCCTGGAGGGAAATTTCTCTATTGCCTCCAATATCGCTAAACTATCAATAAATAACAAAAAAATTAACATATACATTGTGCTCCCTTTCTATCATGTTAGGTACTTTATCTCTTTCTCTGTCTCTTTTAGGCTCACTATAGGAGTCTTGATAAAAGCACTGAGCGGCTGAGTAATAATTAACCTACCACCTACCTCTGAGTCCAAGTTCCTCGCTGGCCCTATGTGTGGAACTGACCACACCGGCTGTCACTGTGTTGCTGAGGCTTAGAGGACTGCCCATCGCCACCACCTGCGGGGAATATCATCATCAGGATTCTAGCGGTCTTCAAAAGCTAACGATAGATGGCATAACCAGCGCAATAGCACATACTGAGCTTTCGACGAGCGTTCTATAAATAGAAGTTCTGAAGTCATATGCTCGGATCACAAGCAGTCCCAGTAAACTTATTCTTAAGTTGTGAAATAGTTAACTCTATAATGAGACATTGAAAAACTAAATGACTCATTGTAAGTGCCTGTAAGCTAGGTCTGTATGAAATAAGGTATATTTTGAATTTATTGATGAATTGGAAATTTAGTAGTGATAATTCCATTAATCATAATTCATAATATAAGTTTTCATAATAACAACAATAGTCCAGTCCATACAAACCCACTCGCCAGGTTTGAGGTCTGCTGAAGAACCCAGTTTCATGGTTGGCAGGTTCTTCACTGGTATACGGAGAGTGGCCAGGTCTGACTTCAGGTCCACATCTTCCACCACGCCTGTGTGAGTGGAACCATCCTGGAAAGGATAACTTTCCTATAATGCTCTTCTATAGTACTTTTCAAACTAAATTGAAATGTAAAATGAAGATTCGTATTTTAGTCAACACAAACTAACCTCCTGTTTTTCACAGAAATAACTTAAAAAAAGAATAATTGGTGAGTAAGGCTCGTGCACTGTGGGTTCCATACTATCAAGACCAAGTCTCAATAGAATTAAAGTAAACTAAACACCCCTGCAGTACCTTACTTTTATCTGCAATATCATTACTGCAGTATCTGCCATTTGGTTGGCAGGGGTGTTATTTTGGATGGACAGACAGCAAAGTCTTAGTAATAGGGTCCCATTTTTACTCTTTGGGTACAGAACCCTCAAAATGAAGCAACTCAGTTTATAAATTCAGAAGTTATAGCCTAGGGCTCTGACAGGTGTGCACCCACCTGTCAGATCGACAAACATAAGCCAATCTCCCCACCCAAGTTTATTTACTTTAAGTTACACGTATTTTAACCAGTTAACTTATACTTATACATAAACTAACTTATACGTATACAGTTTGTGCACTGACCACTGAACTAGTGAAAACTGTGTTTCAGCGGTCAGAACCTTCCAGATTGCACAGATGAAAAATACAAAAGAGTTAAATAAAGTCTCTTATTTCACTCACCAAGAGTCTAACACTGACGATAGCATTGGGTTTATTGACCACCACATGAGCGTTGGTCAAGATCAGCCCGTCTTCCTTCACGATGAAGCCAGAGCCATTGGACAGGGTGATGGGCTGCCCCGTGAACAGGTCCATGCGGCGGCCATCTTTAATTTCTATGTACACCACCGACGGGGCTGATACTGCGACTACGTCCGCTGTAGAGATTGAAATTCATAATTGATATACAATGCCCTGTTGACCATGTTATGCTGCAGATCACAAGGTCGTAGATCAATCCCTAATCAAGCTGGACCTATGTATATACAAAGAACGGGGATTTTTATCAGGAAATTCTTCTCTCAGAAGTCATTAAGTAATCAGTCCTGCGCCTAATTTGTCTAGAAACTAAAATATGTTCAGTTTCAATTTCAAGACATTTTTGCCAAGCTCTAGCTGTATTTTATCTATTGTTGGATTTAGGGATGGCATATGGTTCCTTTCTAGCATATGTTCCTTTCTTTTGTGTGTAACAATGTGTATTTTAAACAAGACTTTAAAGTTGTAGAGTACCCACTGTTTGAGAATCGGCATACCTATTTGCGCCACAATTACAAAAGATATAACATCGCTGCATTTATTTATCTACATATTTTAGATTATGGTATTAGATAAATGGATTACATACATATAAAATTAAACTGATTCCGCCTTCCTGCGAGGCTGATAGGAGCAGCAGCATTCAACTTTTGCTTAGCACTGAAATAACCTACAACACCCGAAGCCACTAGAATACCGCCAAATAAATAGTTTCTGTTAAAACTACGGTCGTGTTCACTAAACGTTGAGGAATTACTACTTAAACATCTGCTGTTTATTTTAAAAATTGTTTTTATTTTGAAAAATCGAGCCACGGTCATTGCGAGTGACATTTTTGATTTTGACATGTAAATTTGACAATGACGTTAGCGATAGGGATTGCCTCGCCATCGAATATCCGTTTATGACGGTTTTGCGATGGTTGCCGTCTATGGTGACCGTATCATAGATCGATTGTAACGTTATTTTGGAACCGATAAATAAACTATGAAATAGCGTAACTTTTATTTTGATAAATTTATAATTAGTCGATATCCATCTCTGCACTCTTCTGTGCCGTTTAGTTTCTATTTCATCAGTATTTTATTAATTGTATTGCCTTTAATGTGGCACACCTACTCTTTTTTGCTAAACTATACTGACGTAAATCTATTATCCTACACGTACAGCAAATAGAGACTGATTACTTGTAATATAAAATAGGATTATATTGATCAAGCACTTATTGCGAATTATCTCAATTTCTTTCTACCACAGCCAATAGTTTTATTTAATTTCATTAATAACAATAAAACAATGAGTGAAAGTAAAATTATTTATTATTAATTATCAACATCGAAAAACACGTTCATTCAACGAATTACGTATATATCTAGGTAAATGATATTTTTGTATAAAGTACCAGTATAATGTATAATAATAATGATATGATAATAATATAGGATAGATAGAACGCTCGCTGTTTATATAGAAATAGAATAACATTAAAACTAGTATTTATCCTAATCAATATCTTTAATAATGATAACTTTTAGGAGCTATAGCCTACACTGATAAACAATAATATTTTTAAAAATACATATTTACACTTTAACTTACTACAGAAAATAACTAATTTTTATAAAGTAAACGTTGTATTCGATACATATTAAATTTTTATCAATTTTTTTATAATAAAATTTGTGGCAGATTTACTTAGTTTATTACTTAAATGTTGAGTAGAAAAAGTAAAAAATTCGCACCTGTAGTTATAAGTAGCCAACCTGTAACTACAGGTATGAAAAGTAAAAAACTTTTTTCTTTATAAATCACAATCAGATCATTCTATAATTTCTCAATTCTTATTTGACTAGATGGCAGCTTACGCCGCCAAGCCACATTGAATCAATGTGGAAGGAGATATCCCTATTATACGAAGTCTGTGCCTAGAAGACATAAATAGGCAATGATGATATGATTTAACATAACGATAACTATATAAACCTATTTTGAAAAGTTTTAACAGGATAAATATAAGCCTATTAAGAATAAATTAATTTCAACAAAGAAGTATAATGTTCCTTTCTGCTGTAAATGTTATATATATTTTCTTTAAACAACATTTTACTTCATATCAAAGATATGCTCAGTTTTGCTTAAATAGACTGACGTAAAAATGTAAAAATTTTCTGCTTAGGTATTTTAATAAATCTTTGCTTAGGTATTTTCGTGAAAATTGTAACATCAATCGATAAAGATAAAAAATTGGTTGTCTGTAAAGTCGGTTTACTGACGATATTTGAACGTGACAACTCTCGCTTGCACTTCAAGCCTTACATGGAACGCCTCAGAGCGAGGTAACGGCGCATGAGCGAGGTAACGCCGGATGAGTCATGTTTTTTGTGCGTGCAGCCGGCTCTATCGATTTATAAGACGTTGTCACGTCAAAAATCTATTTTCAGGGCTTGCGTTAATCCTGTTACACCATAAACATATCAACTATAATAATTAACAAATAAAAAAATATTCTAAAAGCATTACCTCCAAAGTGACCAATTAGTGCATCCACAGGTGGTTACGCCGTTATCGATACCGTTCCGTTTATCGTGGTCACCGATACCGTTATTTTCAACTATACAGTTATTTTCACCGATACCGTTATTTTCACCGATACCGTTATTTTTACCGGTACCGTTACGATGAATACCGTTTTCAAGACTGTTATGCGTTCCGTTGACTTGACCGTTGATATCTGGGCGGTGGGTGTAGAAAACTTCACAGAAGGCGCTGTCATCGCGCGGCAGGTCGTAGCCAACATGCCTGGCGGCTAGCCAAGCGGCTCCCATGGCGCTTGACACTCGGAGCCGGACGAATTCCAGGTTGCATTTTATCTGGAGTACGAAAAAAGATTTTTTATTAAGCTCTCAATCAAAATTTTTATTAAAAAAAGCGAGCTTTTATACCGCTTTTATTCGCAGCAAACTCTTTCATTTGATATCAATACCAGCAAAGACACATATGAGTCGCGAACAGGTGCCGCAGGTCTCACTCACCCTCCTGTCGGCCAGCTGCTCGAGAGCGCCGGGTCGCAGCGCCTCCCAGCTGTTCCACACGGAGCCCACGCACACCACGCGCACGTTGTGCGTGCGGCGGTACGCGCGGCCGAGCAGCGCCGTCGCGAACAGGTGCCGCAGGTCTCACTCACCCTCCTGTCGGCCAGCTGCTCGAGAGCGCCGGGTCGCAGCGCCTCCCAGCTGTTCCACACGGAGCCCACGCACACCACGCGCACGTTGTGCGTGCGGCGGTACGCGCGGCCGAGCAGCGCCGTCGCGAACAGGTGCCGCAGGTCTCACTCACCCTCCTGTCGGCCAGCTGCTCGAGAGCGCCGGGTCGCAGCGCCTCCCAGCTGTTCCACACGGAGCCCACGCACACCACGCGCACGTTGTGCGTGCGGCGGTACGCGCGGCCGAGCAGCGCCGTCGCGAACAGGTGCCGCAGGTCTCACTCACCCTCCTGTCGGCCAGCTGCTCGAGAGCGCCGGGTCGCAGCGCCTCCCAGCTGTTCCACACGGAGCCCACGCACACCACGCGCACGTTGTGCGTGCGGCGGTACGCGCGGCCGAGCAGCGCCGTCGCGAACAGGTGCCGCAGGTCTCACTCACCCTCCTGTCGGCCAGCTGCTCGAGAGCGCCGGGTCGCAGCGCCTCCCAGCTGTTCCACACGGAGCCCACGCACACCACGCGCACGTTGTGCGTGCGGCGGTACGCGCGGCCGAGCAGCGCCGTCGCGAACAGGTGCCGCAGGTCTCACTCACCCTCCTGTCGGCCAGCTGCTCGAGAGCGCCGGGTCGCAGCGCCTCCCAGCTGTTCCACACGGAGCCCACGCACACCACGCGCACGTTGTGCGTGCGGCGGTACGCGCGGCCGAGCAGCGCCGTCGCGAACAGGTGCCGCAGGTCTCACTCACCCTCCTGTCGGCCAGCTGCTCGAGAGCGCCGGGTCGCAGCGCCTCCCAGCTGTTCCACACGGAGCCCACGCACACCACGCGCACGTTGTGCGTGCGGCGGTACGCGCGGCCGAGCAGCGCCGTCGCGAACAGGTGCCGCAGGTCTCACTCACCCTCCTGTCGGCCAGCTGCTCGAGAGCGCCGGGTCGCAGCGCCTCCCAGCTGTTCCACACGGAGCCCACGCACACCACGCGCACGTTGTGCGTGCGGCGGTACGCGCGGCCGAGCAGCGCCGTCGCGAACAGGTGCCGCAGGTCTCACTCACCCTCCTGTCGGCCAGCTGCTCGAGAGCGCCGGGTCGCAGCGCCTCCCAGCTGTTCCACACGGAGCCCACGCACACCACGCGCACGTTGTGCGTGCGGCGGTACGCGCGGCCGAGCAGCGCCGTCGCGAACAGGTGCCGCAGGTCTCACTCACCCTCCTGTCGGCCAGCTGCTCGAGAGCGCCGGGTCGCAGCGCCTCCCAGCTGTTCCACACGGAGCCCACGCACACCACGCGCACGTTGTGCGTGCGGCGGTACGCGCGGCCGAGCAGCGCCGTCGCGAACAGGTGCCGCAGGTCTCACTCACCCTCCTGTCGGCCAGCTGCTCGAGAGCGCCGGGTCGCAGCGCCTCCCAGCTGTTCCACACGGAGCCCACGCACACCACGCGCACGTTGTGCGTGCGGCGGTACGCGCGGCCGAGCAGCGCCGTCGCGAACAGGTGCCGCAGGTCTCACTCACCCTCCTGTCGGCCAGCTGCTCGAGAGCGCCGGGTCGCAGCGCCTCCCAGCTGTTCCACACGGAGCCCACGCACACCACGCGCACGTTGTGCGTGCGGCGGTACGCGCGGCCGAGCAGCGCCGTCGCGAACAGGTGCCGCAGGTCTCACTCACCCTCCTGTCGGCCAGCTGCTCGAGAGCGCCGGGTCGCAGCGCCTCCCAGCTGTTCCACACGGAGCCCACGCACACCACGCGCACGTTGTGCGTGCGGCGGTACGCGCGGCCGAGCAGCGCCGTCGCGAACAGGTGCCGCAGGTCTCACTCACCCTCCTGTCGGCCAGCTGCTCGAGAGCGCCGGGTCGCAGCGCCTCCCAGCTGTTCCACACGGAGCCCACGCACACCACGCGCACGTTGTGCGTGCGGCGGTACGCGCGGCCGAGCAGCGCCGTCGCGAACAGGTGCCGCAGGTCTCACTCACCCTCCTGTCGGCCAGCTGCTCGAGAGCGCCGGGTCGCAGCGCCTCCCAGCTGTTCCACACGGAGCCCACGCACACCACGCGCACGTTGTGCGTGCGGCGGTACGCGCGGCCGAGCAGCGCCGTCGCGAACAGGTGCCGCAGGTCTCACTCACCCTCCTGTCGGCCAGCTGCTCGAGAGCGCCGGGTCGCAGCGCCTCCCAGCTGTTCCACACGGAGCCCACGCACACCACGCGCACGTTGTGCGTGCGGCGGTACGCGCGGCCGAGCAGCGCCGTCGCGAACAGGTGCCGCAGGTCTCACTCACCCTCCTGTCGGCCAGCTGCTCGAGAGCGCCGGGTCGCAGCGCCTCCCAGCTGTTCCACACGGAGCCCACGCACACCACGCGCACGTTGTGCGTGCGGCGGTACGCGCGGCCGAGCAGCGCCGTCGCGAACAGGTGCCGCAGGTCTCACTCACCCTCCTGTCGGCCAGCTGCTCGAGAGCGCCGGGTCGCAGCGCCTCCCAGCTGTTCCACACGGAGCCCACGCACACCACGCGCACGTTGTGCGTGCGGCGGTACGCGCGGCCGAGCAGCGCCGTCGCGAACAGGTGCCGCAGGTCTCACTCACCCTCCTGTCGGCCAGCTGCTCGAGAGCGCCGGGTCGCAGCGCCTCCCAGCTGTTCCACACGGAGCCCACGCACACCACGCGCACGTTGTGCGTGCGGCGGTACGCGCGGCCGAGCAGCGCCGTCGCGAACAGGTGCCGCAGGTCTCACTCACCCTCCTGTCGGCCAGCTGCTCGAGAGCGCCGGGTCGCAGCGCCTCCCAGCTGTTCCACACGGAGCCCACGCACACCACGCGCACGTTGTGCGTGCGGCGGTACGCGCGGCCGAGCAGCGCCGTCGCGAACAGGTGCCGCAGGTCTCACTCACCCTCCTGTCGGCCAGCTGCTCGAGAGCGCCGGGTCGCAGCGCCTCCCAGCTGTTCCACACGGAGCCCACGCACACCACGCGCACGTTGTGCGTGCGGCGGTACGCGCGGCCGAGCAGCGCCGTCGCGAACAGGTGCCGCAGGTCTCACTCACCCTCCTGTCGGCCAGCTGCTCGAGAGCGCCGGGTCGCAGCGCCTCCCAGCTGTTCCACACGGAGCCCACGCACACCACGCGCACGTTGTGCGTGCGGCGGTACGCGCGGCCGAGCAGCGCCGTCGCGAACAGGTGCCGCAGGTCTCACTCACCCTCCTGTCGGCCAGCTGCTCGAGAGCGCCGGGTCGCAGCGCCTCCCAGCTGTTCCACACGGAGCCCACGCACACCACGCGCACGTTGTGCGTGCGGCGGTACGCGCGGCCGAGCAGCGCCGTCGCGAACAGGTGCCGCAGGTCTCACTCACCCTCCTGTCGGCCAGCTGCTCGAGAGCGCCGGGTCGCAGCGCCTCCCAGCTGTTCCACACGGAGCCCACGCACACCACGCGCACGTTGTGCGTGCGGCGGTACGCGCGGCCAAGCAGCGCCGCCGCGTGCGCCGCCAGCGCCGCGCCCGCCGTCGCGAACAGGTGCTGCGCCAGCGCGTCGCCGGACTGCGCCAGCTTCGAGAGCTTCGCCGTTAGACCTGGAAGGGTTTATAGTCCAGTCATTTAAGCTTAAAGTCATTTAAGCTTAGCCCTCTATCTCGAAAACGGTTCACCGTATACAAAAATTTTTCAAACAAAATTTGTAGAGAATTTTGTATTCTACAATATTGATACTAAATATAAGTAGCAAAAAACCCAGAGAAAATGAGATATTTCCCAAAAAAACGCAATAAACCGACTTTTGTGACCTTTTGACCTTGAAATTTAATAGTTGCGCACACCCTACCATATGTAGATTTTGAGACAACCTTTAGGGAGTCAATATACAAGTATTTACAGAAATACAGCTGGGTATCTCGAATTCCGAGGTGAACTTACTATAATGACTTGACTATTAGGGTTCTTTAACCGCATGGGAAATATGTTGCATTTACTATGTTTACTAAAAATTTCTGGCCATTCGTCCAGTCCAAACAGTTGCTCCTAAAAGCTGAAACATTGCACAGAGGCAGGCCAGTCTCACTTATCACGTGACCGTCCCGGCTACAAGTACGCGTCCGGACCTCAATATTTCAGATGGTTGCCGCTCGCGGGCCGAGTTGCACGCGCTAGTTCTGTACGGTTTATTTTACGCGCCGTCTGATTACGGCAGCCCTAGTACGTCGTAAGAGATAAAGTTAGGCGATAGAAAGAGACCACAACATTGCGTTTGTTGCGTGTCGATTTTGAGGGCGGGGCCAGGCGCTATTGCGAACTGAATTGCACTTTTTGTGTCAGCGCTAGAGTCGCTATTTCTTTAAATTATCGTGCGGAGTGAACCTTCTGGTACTATTAAGTGTTCTGTGCCTATAGTGAAGATGTCTAAAGGCTCCTACACACTATGCCGGCGGCACAGCCGGCGGGTTTTTGCCGCACGGGTATGCCGCCGGCATAATCAGGCCGCCGGCACTTGCCGCTGGTGGCCGCAGAGCATCATTTTCATCATTCATTTCGCAGAGCGAACTGACGCCGGCTCCCCGCGCAACCCGCCGGCATACCCCGGCGGCCATGCAAGCGGCTCGTTTGTGCGGCAAGCCCGGCGGCTCAAATACCCGCCGGGAATGCCGCCGGGCTTGTTGGCGGCATGGCCGCCGGCCATGCCGGCGGCATAGTGTGTAGGAGCCTTTAGAGAGTCTCTTCGATCGGTAGGAGGCTGCTGTGTAGCCATTACCGATAGCGTCACCAGCTCTCACCTGCGAAGTGCGACTTGTCAAACAGCTTGGAGGCGAAGGGCAGCAGGTCAGCCCTGGTCTGCGCGTTGAAGTGTTCCTGGATGGCGCCCCACACTCGCGTGGTGGGGTGAGGCGACGCGCGGAGGCCGTCCTCGTCGTCGAATACCGTCTTCACAGCGCGAAACGCTATCCAGTATGCTGGAAAAACAATTGTTCTCCATGATTATGGTTGTTCTTAAAAGCTTCGACATGTCTTCTGGTTCAGTATCCGAGGAGAAAGAAGGCGCAGAGATGGAGAGATTATCATCTAAGTTATCAAATGAAATTAGAAGATCCATAAATGAACTACAACAATCACCGCCATAGCTTAAGTTACCGTGAAACTCGAGTGGCAATGAAGCACGATATATTTTTTTTTTTTTATTTATTTATTTTGGAATACAAACAGCATAAATATAAACAATAAATGGCTTTTACAAGTAAGTCATACATAAGCCAATCAAGTATTCACTAATAATTACATACAATTGTAATACGGGAGTTAGTAAAGGACGTTAGTCGTGGTATATAAAATTAAACTAGAGATAAGTTAGTAATTATGAATTAACTTAAAGCTAACTAGTATGACAAATTTTAATTACAATTTTTTTTTGCTTTTTTTTTTAATTTTATTGCCTTTTCTTTTTTAGCTCGGATACAAATTTTCCAATTTTGTTTTGAAAGGGGTCCACATGAATATACTTTTTATTATATGTATACATCACACGCTCTAACTAAAAACCTATTTCGGCCATAATTGGTATTTACTTTAGGAATTGAGTAGGTTTTAAGAATACGTCGTAATGATCTAGGTATGGAATATTTTATTTTATTTAACATGTAAGGAGAGTCTACTATACTGTTTATAATTTTATACAACATAATTTGATCCCTATGTTCCCTTCTAGTTTCTAGAGAAATCAATTCAGTAGTTTTGAAGGAACTAAATCTTCTATTTAGACACTTGAGAAATTTGCGCTGAATACCTTCAAGCATATTAATGTAAACGTCGTATTGGGGGTTTCCAAACTGAGGAGGCATACTCCAAGTGAGACCTTACAAACGAATTATAAAGCAATACAAGGGTTTTTGGGTTTTTAAAATCAATTGTCTGCCTTAAAACGAAACCTAACATTTTATACGCCTTGTTTCTAATTGTGGTAATATGTGAATCGAACAATAATTGCCTATCTAACTGAACCCCAAGGTCTCTGACCTCATTTACTCTGCACACTTTTTTCCCAAGTAAATAATAACTATTATGAATCGGATTCCTCTTTCTAGTAAAGGTTATCGAGCAACATTTATCCACATTAAGATCCAATCCATTAGCCTTACAATATTGACTTATAGAATCTAAGTCTACCTGTAGGTCCTGACAGTCTTTTGGTGTTCTAATAATTTTAAAAATTTTGGTATCATCTGCATACAATAATAAATTAGAATTTTTGACATACTTTACGACGTCATTAATAAAGATATTAAAAAGTAGTGGTCCAAGGTGCGAGCCCTGGGGTACTCCAGAAGTAATAACAATAATAATTTAGGAACGAATGCTGTTGTGAAACCCTTGACTGCAACGGCTTGGGTACGTTCACGTAAGTATGACGTAAGCCATCTCAAGAGATGCCTTCAGTCCTTCGTATTTCGGTGACCCAAAGTGTTGTAAAGCACAGTGTGGGCAAACATCAAACCAGATGAAGTGAGAGGGTTGTGGGAAGTGGCGTAGGACCGTGTAGGTTCCAATTTATAGAAGGCCTTTGTTCACATAGAACGTTATTTAAAAGGAAAAGGAAGAATTTTTCTTGGAAGAATGGGAGACTTAAAAATGTGCTATAGCATTAGAGCATTCATATGTTTGTAATAATGCCATTTGTTAAAAGCAATAAATAAATTATTTATTTATTTATTTATGTACTATATTTTCAGTCTGTCTCACTCTGGCCCTATTGCTACATTTTCATCCCATCTGTCACCCGCACCATGCTAAAGTGCAAAAACTAAAACAGCGATTGATCCATCAACGCACAGCTCTATCCACGGATCGAACTATTTGGCATACAAACACCGATTATCAT
Organism: Coenonympha arcania; assembly: GCA_036785405.1. Lineage (NCBI taxonomy): Eukaryota > Metazoa > Arthropoda > Insecta > Lepidoptera > Nymphalidae > Coenonympha > Coenonympha arcania. Next base: position 11,791,360 of record CM072077.1, on the reverse strand, counting down.
AACATAACCTGCTGAAAAAAGGATGTTTGAAAAGTCTTCCCTAACCAGGAAAGAAATCGGTCAAATGAGCGATGCCTCAGACATTAAGAATAAAGGCCCAATAGGCTTTCCTCGATGTTATGCAGTAGCTCGAAGGACCGACGACATAAAGCGGGAAGTGGCTGCATGAGAAAGGCTTAGGATAGGGAGTAGCATAGGAAGGCCTATGTCCACCAATGGCTGATGCTTACCTCCACCCTCATCGCCGAAGAGGTGTCCCCAGCCACCACAGCCGTACTGCTGTCCATCAGGGGTCCGCAGCAGACTGTTGGAGCCAGTGCCTGGAACCACACAGATTTTTTTTTAATACTATATAGGCTAGCGCTTGATTGTGATCACACCTGATGGAAAGTGATGATACAGTTTAAGGTGGAACGCGCTTGCCTAGAAGATGCCTATTCACTCTTGATTTGAAGGCACCCGGGTTGTTAAGTGGCAGGAAAGACACTGCCTGGGAGGGTATTCCAGGCCTTTGCAGTGTGTATCAGGAACGAGGAATCAAACCACTTCGTACGCGTCTTTGGTACGTCGACTATGTATGGGTGGAAGCCTTTACGATGCCTGCCTTGCCGTTCTATGGTAGAAAGATGACGGGGGAACCAAATTAAAATGTTCCTGAGCACACTCTCCGAAATATATTCTATAGAATACCGACAATTAAAGATAACTACCGATAATAAGATACCGATAAATAATTTAAGATCAAAAACTATCCTTTTACAAGATCTTATGTAACTTACATGTATGTTTATTAGGGTGGAATCTCGCAAATCAATTGAGAAGCAGATATCTTCAACCGACTGAGCTATAATTTTGTTTTTCACCTAATTGTTTCAAAAACATGGATTAGAGATTGTGAGAAATCATATAATATTCGAATTTAATTATCCCCTTTGTCCACCGCATCCGTCACCGGTACGTCTCTAAAAACGATATTACTTCTGGCTGAGATCAGTGTTTACAGACATTTTGTTCACTGCATCCGTCATGGGGCGTTACCGAGAACGAGATTATTTCTGGCTGATATTGGTGTGACGTGACGGGTGTGAGGTGGAAACACGGCCATAGTAAATGTATGGCGGTGGACAAACGGCCTTACACTTGATAGAGGAAACTTTTCGACGGATGTTCTTTCGTCATTGAACTCGAGTGTTTGTTCGGAATGGGGGCGCTCTCGTTCAGTCAGTATTTAAATTAGGTCATCTGATAACCTGCGACCCGACGCGTAGATAGCCTCGCCGCCTCGCGAGATACGGTTGCAAGGTTGAAGGTCACCAGCAATGTATCAGGGACAAGTATTTTACACGACCGCCCAAAAATGAGTGTTTATTTTAAAAGTATGACGGCCAGACATTACGTGTAGAATTAGTACAGGTTTATGTACGGACTCTACTAGTTTCGAATGAACGGAACGGATTTCCCCATACATCTACCAGCGCCACAGGCGAACAAGCGCCGAAAGGTTAGTTTACAATGTTTTTGTTGTTTATTCGAAGCGAGTCGTCTTGAAAATTGTATAAGACCTACTAAAACCTACTGATGGTAAGTGATAGGCATGCCCATGTAGGATGCAGTACATCACATAATTTTGCATTGCAATCTCATACGACACACTGCACTGCGTTTATCATCCTGAGACATCAGGTCTCAGGTCTCTTAGGTCTCATTGCAATGTTTTCTTTCACCATTACGAGAGTAATAGTTCTCCGAAAAGTCTAGACATTTCGGGATTCGAACCACCTATCCTCTGATTAGAGGCTAAGGTATGAACTGTTGTTGCACGGGGGCGCTGTTGCGAACTGATTTGCACTTTATTGTGGCAGCGCTAGAGTCGCTATTTATTTAAATCATTTTGCGGATTGAATCTTCGGTACCGTAAGGTACTAGGTATTCTGTGGTATTGTTAGAATCTCGCTCCCTCACGCACGCTGCCCAGCGAATCCTTCTTTCTGTCCTGCTCGCACCTGGACATTATACTCTGAAGAGCTGGATGGTAACTCACCAGCTATAAGCACCATCCCACCATTGGGAGCCCCCGTAAACAAGGAGCCCGCAGTGTCGGAAGCCACGTAAACATCGTCAGCGCATGCTGCGTCTCGCTCCATCACGTGCGCTGCCAGCCGAGCGTTGCTGCTCTCCTGCTCGCACCCGGACAGCGTCAGACCCTGGGGAGATCAGGAGTACTATAATAGAGATGGTTAATTAAACTAGATGGCGCTTATCGACCTATATCGATTGGGCAAATTGAGCCGCTAAAACATCGCTAGCCAATCGCGTGCTCCTAAATATTTGTGTTGTCTGGTCTACCCTTCTTTTCTTGTATGGAAGTGAGCGCAAGATACAATGGTCAATAAATAAACAGATTACAGAGTACAGAAGTGCCGAAAGCTTTGCTCAAGGTTTAACGTCAGCGAAATTTTCCTATTGGGAATCCAATCAAAATCAAATCAACATAATATTCTTTCACATAGGCCTAACTTACAGGCACTTATAAAATGTCAAACTTATGAGAAGTGTGTGCTGAAGAAGATCATTGACAGCACAAGTTATATTGGGAATTGGGACCTCAAAGCTCCATTTTATTTAGTGATGCGAAATAAACAAAAAGTAGTATATCTCAACAATGTCTTCAATTGGCAGGTCATCATTCAATTCACAATTGTCACATCCATTGACCTTTATTGCCCTCAATCGTTTGAAGTATTAGTAGTTTAGCAGTTATCTATCTCCATTACAAATACAGCCAAATCGGTTCAGCACTTTTAGCATGAAGGAGTAACGAACACACAGATTTAAAACTTTATGTTGTAATCATGTTAATGAGCTCTGTGATTCACAGAATGTGTGGAAAAAAGTAGATTTGCCCATTAAAAGTGGAAGGTAGGTTAGTATCGGCTATTAGAACTTGACACTGGGCTATGAAGGTTAATTTATGGTAATACCGCTGTATGTATGTACATGGTGTATCAGATAAGAAATCAAATGCGGTTTTTTTACGGACTACACAAACGTTACTTCACATTGGGGATCTTTGCAAACCAATAACTTTGACAGCGTGCAGTGTCTATGATCCGTTTGGCACACTCGTCCTAGCCCAATGCACAGTGGTTGGTGCCCAACACGTAACTGATGACTCACCAAGCAAGCCAACGGCGTGTCCAGCGGTATGCCGGCGTCTTGTTTGGCAGCGTGCAGCATGTCTATGATCCGTTTAGCACACTCGTCCAAGCCCAACGCCCAATGATTGGTGCCTGGCCCTCGGGAGCGGCCCACCACTTGGCCGAGGTGGTCGCATATCACCAGGTTTGAATGGGTGCCTCCACTTGAAAACAAACATTAAAAGCTACATTAAAAATTCTGTAAAAGTCATAATATTATATCATGCATGGCCGCAAAGTTGCTATTTACAGTGAGCGTTTGTAATTTTGTATCGAATGCCAAAGATTGAAATATAAGCGTAGCGAGCGAGCATAGGAAAATAAAGAAAACCTTTTCAAACAGGTGAGATGAAAAAAATTAGACTGATTTAAAATTGCACTCGCTTTAATAAGTATTACTCGTAAATACAACGATGAATCAGGTACAGTAATTGATCGAAGATAAGATAAGTCAAATTAGATAATTACTTTCCAAGCAAAGCACTTTCGCGTATTTTTACCGAATGACACCTTTGGTACACTTCGCGTCGGCGCACTGTTGTTATTATTTGATACGTAGATATATCATATGATTTTGTTAATAATTATTGGCACTTGGTACTTATTTGGTAGGAATTTCATTTAACTTGACAGTAGGATATAATAAATTTTTAGGTTAACTTTTCTTCAATATTTTATCTTATTTTTGCCGAATTCACTTATTTATAAGTTAGTTTTAACGAAGTCACTGTTGTTTGATAATTATTTGGTATTTCGTTTTGTTTTGCCGTGGAATGTTCACACTTTTCGAGCGTAACGGTTTTGCACTTTAAACGTTTATTTTTGTTAAATATCACTATTTTCACAGTTTTCCAACTATAATCACTTTTGTTATAACGTCCTTTATTGATTTAGAGCACTATGTTGTCTTTTTTAGCTCGTATTTCCACGAAATAGTTTTAAATATCGAGAGTGACACAGATTGCGTCCGAACTGTTCGCGCGCCGGAACCGGAACTCATATATACTCATATGAAATGCATTAGAATTTACCAAAATATATTAGTTCCCAATGAGTTCAAATCTGGGTAGTTGCAAAATTATCATTTGGGAACTAGTATAAAGTGAATGGGATTATTGAGACAAGTTTTGATTAAAAACATTTTTTGTCTAAATTCGCTAAGTCTGAGAAAAGGTCGTAAGCTATTTTTCATACACCTAAATGGTAAAACAACGTTTACACGGTCAGCCAGTTATTTTCTAAAAATAAAGACACTCCCGGAGTACCGATAAAAGTGAAAACTCAAACAAAGGTGTCGGTTATGGTAACAATAAAAATAGCGCAAATTCAATTGCGCAACCAGCGCAATTAGGTTTTTTCCCACCTCAAACAAAGGGGTTTAGTTACAATAACGGTAATAGGGGCGTAATGTTTTTGCCCACATCAAAAAGCTGGGTTGGCGCGAGTTCAATGGTTTCACCCATCTCAAAAATGACCAACGCAAGAAGTTTTTATTTTTAAAAAATTGGTAAAGTCGGTTTACGGACGATAGATTTACGTGATAACGTCATAATTGGCCTCTCTATCGTTTGTTTTATCGTGCCTCTCTATCGCTTGTTGCGCGCTCTCGCGTACACGCACAGGCTCAGGTGGAACGTTACGCGGAACGTTACAATTTTTCATGTGCGTTGCTGGTGTTCATCAATTAAACGTTATCACGTCAAAAAAACTTACTCTTGGCTAGGAAGTCCTTGACGTAATCGATGGGTATGGCGAAGGAGATGCCCGAAGTGACCTTCATGCTGTTGATGCCGATGGCCTCTCCGTCTAGGTTCACGAGCGGCCCGCCGCTGTTGCCGAACGTGATCGGCGCGTCTGTTTGTATGTACACCATGTCCTTGCCTGCAGATAAAATATATTTTTTTTTATACTTAGGCTATAGGCTAGCGCTTGACTGTGATCACACCTGATGGAAAGTGATGATACAGGCTAAGGTGGAACGCGCTTGCCTAGAAGATGCCTATTCACTCTTGATTTGAAGGCAACTGGGTTGTAAGTGGCAGGAAAGACACTGCCTGGGAGGGTATTCCAGGCTTTTGCAGTGCGTATCAGGAACAAGGAACCAAACCGCTTCGTACGCGTCTTTGGTACGTCGACTATGTATGGGTGGAAGCCTTTACGATAAATAAATAATAAATATAAATAAATGTCATTTATTCATCAGAATGTAGGTACATTATAGGTGGTCACAATAACAAATAATTTCCTTGTACACTCTGCCTTATGGCGTATGAATATAAAAATAAAATAAACAGTACATAATGTCAGTATTAATTATTCAATATTATCATTTTTGTAAAATTTATCATTTTTCATAAAATTGTCAATTATAATTCAGAATGTCAATAATTAATTGTAAATATAAATAATTCATAAAGGCAAGAAATTACTAATTCAGAATGTCAATAATTGTAGATAGATAATTTATAAAGTCAAAAAATTATTATTTCAGAATGTCAATCATTATAAATGCCTTGCCGTTCTATGGTAGAAAGAAAATATAATGGTAGTTTACGGTCTCTGCCAAATGATTAAACTAAATTGACTCTATTAACCATTACAAGACACGAAGAAGTGATATCCTTATGTGGTTGATGTCCAGCAAACTCAAACAAAACATTTACTTCCACGTTTCTGATATGAACTGCTAAGGTGTGGATGTGGAACATCCTTCCAGCTTCCGATATCCCAGCCAAGTACAATCTGGGTGCCTTCAAGGGAAGAGAGAATAGGAATGTTCTAGGCAAGAGCGCTCCCTCCTAGACCATCTGCTATTGCATCTGCATATTGCTGTTCATCAGTCATGATTGTATTCAAGCGCAAGCCTATTATTATTTGTAGAGGTCTTCGATAGCTGACGATAGATGGCGTTACCAGCGCAATAGCACACGCTGACGGAGTTTTCGACGAGCATTCTATAAATAGAAGATTTGACGTCACACGCTAAGATCACAAGTGGTCCCCATGCAAAAAACCTGCCTGGAGGGAAATTTCTCTATTGCCTCCAATATCGCTAAACTATCAATAAATAACAAAAAAATTAACATATACATTGTGCTCCCTTTCTATCATGTTAGGTACTTTATCTCTTTCTCTGTCTCTTTTAGGCTCACTATAGGAGTCTTGATAAAAGCACTGAGCGGCTGAGTAATAATTAACCTACCACCTACCTCTGAGTCCAAGTTCCTCGCTGGCCCTATGTGTGGAACTGACCACACCGGCTGTCACTGTGTTGCTGAGGCTTAGAGGACTGCCCATCGCCACCACCTGCGGGGAATATCATCATCAGGATTCTAGCGGTCTTCAAAAGCTAACGATAGATGGCATAACCAGCGCAATAGCACATACTGAGCTTTCGACGAGCGTTCTATAAATAGAAGTTCTGAAGTCATATGCTCGGATCACAAGCAGTCCCAGTAAACTTATTCTTAAGTTGTGAAATAGTTAACTCTATAATGAGACATTGAAAAACTAAATGACTCATTGTAAGTGCCTGTAAGCTAGGTCTGTATGAAATAAGGTATATTTTGAATTTATTGATGAATTGGAAATTTAGTAGTGATAATTCCATTAATCATAATTCATAATATAAGTTTTCATAATAACAACAATAGTCCAGTCCATACAAACCCACTCGCCAGGTTTGAGGTCTGCTGAAGAACCCAGTTTCATGGTTGGCAGGTTCTTCACTGGTATACGGAGAGTGGCCAGGTCTGACTTCAGGTCCACATCTTCCACCACGCCTGTGTGAGTGGAACCATCCTGGAAAGGATAACTTTCCTATAATGCTCTTCTATAGTACTTTTCAAACTAAATTGAAATGTAAAATGAAGATTCGTATTTTAGTCAACACAAACTAACCTCCTGTTTTTCACAGAAATAACTTAAAAAAAGAATAATTGGTGAGTAAGGCTCGTGCACTGTGGGTTCCATACTATCAAGACCAAGTCTCAATAGAATTAAAGTAAACTAAACACCCCTGCAGTACCTTACTTTTATCTGCAATATCATTACTGCAGTATCTGCCATTTGGTTGGCAGGGGTGTTATTTTGGATGGACAGACAGCAAAGTCTTAGTAATAGGGTCCCATTTTTACTCTTTGGGTACAGAACCCTCAAAATGAAGCAACTCAGTTTATAAATTCAGAAGTTATAGCCTAGGGCTCTGACAGGTGTGCACCCACCTGTCAGATCGACAAACATAAGCCAATCTCCCCACCCAAGTTTATTTACTTTAAGTTACACGTATTTTAACCAGTTAACTTATACTTATACATAAACTAACTTATACGTATACAGTTTGTGCACTGACCACTGAACTAGTGAAAACTGTGTTTCAGCGGTCAGAACCTTCCAGATTGCACAGATGAAAAATACAAAAGAGTTAAATAAAGTCTCTTATTTCACTCACCAAGAGTCTAACACTGACGATAGCATTGGGTTTATTGACCACCACATGAGCGTTGGTCAAGATCAGCCCGTCTTCCTTCACGATGAAGCCAGAGCCATTGGACAGGGTGATGGGCTGCCCCGTGAACAGGTCCATGCGGCGGCCATCTTTAATTTCTATGTACACCACCGACGGGGCTGATACTGCGACTACGTCCGCTGTAGAGATTGAAATTCATAATTGATATACAATGCCCTGTTGACCATGTTATGCTGCAGATCACAAGGTCGTAGATCAATCCCTAATCAAGCTGGACCTATGTATATACAAAGAACGGGGATTTTTATCAGGAAATTCTTCTCTCAGAAGTCATTAAGTAATCAGTCCTGCGCCTAATTTGTCTAGAAACTAAAATATGTTCAGTTTCAATTTCAAGACATTTTTGCCAAGCTCTAGCTGTATTTTATCTATTGTTGGATTTAGGGATGGCATATGGTTCCTTTCTAGCATATGTTCCTTTCTTTTGTGTGTAACAATGTGTATTTTAAACAAGACTTTAAAGTTGTAGAGTACCCACTGTTTGAGAATCGGCATACCTATTTGCGCCACAATTACAAAAGATATAACATCGCTGCATTTATTTATCTACATATTTTAGATTATGGTATTAGATAAATGGATTACATACATATAAAATTAAACTGATTCCGCCTTCCTGCGAGGCTGATAGGAGCAGCAGCATTCAACTTTTGCTTAGCACTGAAATAACCTACAACACCCGAAGCCACTAGAATACCGCCAAATAAATAGTTTCTGTTAAAACTACGGTCGTGTTCACTAAACGTTGAGGAATTACTACTTAAACATCTGCTGTTTATTTTAAAAATTGTTTTTATTTTGAAAAATCGAGCCACGGTCATTGCGAGTGACATTTTTGATTTTGACATGTAAATTTGACAATGACGTTAGCGATAGGGATTGCCTCGCCATCGAATATCCGTTTATGACGGTTTTGCGATGGTTGCCGTCTATGGTGACCGTATCATAGATCGATTGTAACGTTATTTTGGAACCGATAAATAAACTATGAAATAGCGTAACTTTTATTTTGATAAATTTATAATTAGTCGATATCCATCTCTGCACTCTTCTGTGCCGTTTAGTTTCTATTTCATCAGTATTTTATTAATTGTATTGCCTTTAATGTGGCACACCTACTCTTTTTTGCTAAACTATACTGACGTAAATCTATTATCCTACACGTACAGCAAATAGAGACTGATTACTTGTAATATAAAATAGGATTATATTGATCAAGCACTTATTGCGAATTATCTCAATTTCTTTCTACCACAGCCAATAGTTTTATTTAATTTCATTAATAACAATAAAACAATGAGTGAAAGTAAAATTATTTATTATTAATTATCAACATCGAAAAACACGTTCATTCAACGAATTACGTATATATCTAGGTAAATGATATTTTTGTATAAAGTACCAGTATAATGTATAATAATAATGATATGATAATAATATAGGATAGATAGAACGCTCGCTGTTTATATAGAAATAGAATAACATTAAAACTAGTATTTATCCTAATCAATATCTTTAATAATGATAACTTTTAGGAGCTATAGCCTACACTGATAAACAATAATATTTTTAAAAATACATATTTACACTTTAACTTACTACAGAAAATAACTAATTTTTATAAAGTAAACGTTGTATTCGATACATATTAAATTTTTATCAATTTTTTTATAATAAAATTTGTGGCAGATTTACTTAGTTTATTACTTAAATGTTGAGTAGAAAAAGTAAAAAATTCGCACCTGTAGTTATAAGTAGCCAACCTGTAACTACAGGTATGAAAAGTAAAAAACTTTTTTCTTTATAAATCACAATCAGATCATTCTATAATTTCTCAATTCTTATTTGACTAGATGGCAGCTTACGCCGCCAAGCCACATTGAATCAATGTGGAAGGAGATATCCCTATTATACGAAGTCTGTGCCTAGAAGACATAAATAGGCAATGATGATATGATTTAACATAACGATAACTATATAAACCTATTTTGAAAAGTTTTAACAGGATAAATATAAGCCTATTAAGAATAAATTAATTTCAACAAAGAAGTATAATGTTCCTTTCTGCTGTAAATGTTATATATATTTTCTTTAAACAACATTTTACTTCATATCAAAGATATGCTCAGTTTTGCTTAAATAGACTGACGTAAAAATGTAAAAATTTTCTGCTTAGGTATTTTAATAAATCTTTGCTTAGGTATTTTCGTGAAAATTGTAACATCAATCGATAAAGATAAAAAATTGGTTGTCTGTAAAGTCGGTTTACTGACGATATTTGAACGTGACAACTCTCGCTTGCACTTCAAGCCTTACATGGAACGCCTCAGAGCGAGGTAACGGCGCATGAGCGAGGTAACGCCGGATGAGTCATGTTTTTTGTGCGTGCAGCCGGCTCTATCGATTTATAAGACGTTGTCACGTCAAAAATCTATTTTCAGGGCTTGCGTTAATCCTGTTACACCATAAACATATCAACTATAATAATTAACAAATAAAAAAATATTCTAAAAGCATTACCTCCAAAGTGACCAATTAGTGCATCCACAGGTGGTTACGCCGTTATCGATACCGTTCCGTTTATCGTGGTCACCGATACCGTTATTTTCAACTATACAGTTATTTTCACCGATACCGTTATTTTCACCGATACCGTTATTTTTACCGGTACCGTTACGATGAATACCGTTTTCAAGACTGTTATGCGTTCCGTTGACTTGACCGTTGATATCTGGGCGGTGGGTGTAGAAAACTTCACAGAAGGCGCTGTCATCGCGCGGCAGGTCGTAGCCAACATGCCTGGCGGCTAGCCAAGCGGCTCCCATGGCGCTTGACACTCGGAGCCGGACGAATTCCAGGTTGCATTTTATCTGGAGTACGAAAAAAGATTTTTTATTAAGCTCTCAATCAAAATTTTTATTAAAAAAAGCGAGCTTTTATACCGCTTTTATTCGCAGCAAACTCTTTCATTTGATATCAATACCAGCAAAGACACATATGAGTCGCGAACAGGTGCCGCAGGTCTCACTCACCCTCCTGTCGGCCAGCTGCTCGAGAGCGCCGGGTCGCAGCGCCTCCCAGCTGTTCCACACGGAGCCCACGCACACCACGCGCACGTTGTGCGTGCGGCGGTACGCGCGGCCGAGCAGCGCCGTCGCGAACAGGTGCCGCAGGTCTCACTCACCCTCCTGTCGGCCAGCTGCTCGAGAGCGCCGGGTCGCAGCGCCTCCCAGCTGTTCCACACGGAGCCCACGCACACCACGCGCACGTTGTGCGTGCGGCGGTACGCGCGGCCGAGCAGCGCCGTCGCGAACAGGTGCCGCAGGTCTCACTCACCCTCCTGTCGGCCAGCTGCTCGAGAGCGCCGGGTCGCAGCGCCTCCCAGCTGTTCCACACGGAGCCCACGCACACCACGCGCACGTTGTGCGTGCGGCGGTACGCGCGGCCGAGCAGCGCCGTCGCGAACAGGTGCCGCAGGTCTCACTCACCCTCCTGTCGGCCAGCTGCTCGAGAGCGCCGGGTCGCAGCGCCTCCCAGCTGTTCCACACGGAGCCCACGCACACCACGCGCACGTTGTGCGTGCGGCGGTACGCGCGGCCGAGCAGCGCCGTCGCGAACAGGTGCCGCAGGTCTCACTCACCCTCCTGTCGGCCAGCTGCTCGAGAGCGCCGGGTCGCAGCGCCTCCCAGCTGTTCCACACGGAGCCCACGCACACCACGCGCACGTTGTGCGTGCGGCGGTACGCGCGGCCGAGCAGCGCCGTCGCGAACAGGTGCCGCAGGTCTCACTCACCCTCCTGTCGGCCAGCTGCTCGAGAGCGCCGGGTCGCAGCGCCTCCCAGCTGTTCCACACGGAGCCCACGCACACCACGCGCACGTTGTGCGTGCGGCGGTACGCGCGGCCGAGCAGCGCCGTCGCGAACAGGTGCCGCAGGTCTCACTCACCCTCCTGTCGGCCAGCTGCTCGAGAGCGCCGGGTCGCAGCGCCTCCCAGCTGTTCCACACGGAGCCCACGCACACCACGCGCACGTTGTGCGTGCGGCGGTACGCGCGGCCGAGCAGCGCCGTCGCGAACAGGTGCCGCAGGTCTCACTCACCCTCCTGTCGGCCAGCTGCTCGAGAGCGCCGGGTCGCAGCGCCTCCCAGCTGTTCCACACGGAGCCCACGCACACCACGCGCACGTTGTGCGTGCGGCGGTACGCGCGGCCGAGCAGCGCCGTCGCGAACAGGTGCCGCAGGTCTCACTCACCCTCCTGTCGGCCAGCTGCTCGAGAGCGCCGGGTCGCAGCGCCTCCCAGCTGTTCCACACGGAGCCCACGCACACCACGCGCACGTTGTGCGTGCGGCGGTACGCGCGGCCGAGCAGCGCCGTCGCGAACAGGTGCCGCAGGTCTCACTCACCCTCCTGTCGGCCAGCTGCTCGAGAGCGCCGGGTCGCAGCGCCTCCCAGCTGTTCCACACGGAGCCCACGCACACCACGCGCACGTTGTGCGTGCGGCGGTACGCGCGGCCGAGCAGCGCCGTCGCGAACAGGTGCCGCAGGTCTCACTCACCCTCCTGTCGGCCAGCTGCTCGAGAGCGCCGGGTCGCAGCGCCTCCCAGCTGTTCCACACGGAGCCCACGCACACCACGCGCACGTTGTGCGTGCGGCGGTACGCGCGGCCGAGCAGCGCCGTCGCGAACAGGTGCCGCAGGTCTCACTCACCCTCCTGTCGGCCAGCTGCTCGAGAGCGCCGGGTCGCAGCGCCTCCCAGCTGTTCCACACGGAGCCCACGCACACCACGCGCACGTTGTGCGTGCGGCGGTACGCGCGGCCGAGCAGCGCCGTCGCGAACAGGTGCCGCAGGTCTCACTCACCCTCCTGTCGGCCAGCTGCTCGAGAGCGCCGGGTCGCAGCGCCTCCCAGCTGTTCCACACGGAGCCCACGCACACCACGCGCACGTTGTGCGTGCGGCGGTACGCGCGGCCGAGCAGCGCCGTCGCGAACAGGTGCCGCAGGTCTCACTCACCCTCCTGTCGGCCAGCTGCTCGAGAGCGCCGGGTCGCAGCGCCTCCCAGCTGTTCCACACGGAGCCCACGCACACCACGCGCACGTTGTGCGTGCGGCGGTACGCGCGGCCGAGCAGCGCCGTCGCGAACAGGTGCCGCAGGTCTCACTCACCCTCCTGTCGGCCAGCTGCTCGAGAGCGCCGGGTCGCAGCGCCTCCCAGCTGTTCCACACGGAGCCCACGCACACCACGCGCACGTTGTGCGTGCGGCGGTACGCGCGGCCGAGCAGCGCCGTCGCGAACAGGTGCCGCAGGTCTCACTCACCCTCCTGTCGGCCAGCTGCTCGAGAGCGCCGGGTCGCAGCGCCTCCCAGCTGTTCCACACGGAGCCCACGCACACCACGCGCACGTTGTGCGTGCGGCGGTACGCGCGGCCGAGCAGCGCCGTCGCGAACAGGTGCCGCAGGTCTCACTCACCCTCCTGTCGGCCAGCTGCTCGAGAGCGCCGGGTCGCAGCGCCTCCCAGCTGTTCCACACGGAGCCCACGCACACCACGCGCACGTTGTGCGTGCGGCGGTACGCGCGGCCGAGCAGCGCCGTCGCGAACAGGTGCCGCAGGTCTCACTCACCCTCCTGTCGGCCAGCTGCTCGAGAGCGCCGGGTCGCAGCGCCTCCCAGCTGTTCCACACGGAGCCCACGCACACCACGCGCACGTTGTGCGTGCGGCGGTACGCGCGGCCGAGCAGCGCCGTCGCGAACAGGTGCCGCAGGTCTCACTCACCCTCCTGTCGGCCAGCTGCTCGAGAGCGCCGGGTCGCAGCGCCTCCCAGCTGTTCCACACGGAGCCCACGCACACCACGCGCACGTTGTGCGTGCGGCGGTACGCGCGGCCGAGCAGCGCCGTCGCGAACAGGTGCCGCAGGTCTCACTCACCCTCCTGTCGGCCAGCTGCTCGAGAGCGCCGGGTCGCAGCGCCTCCCAGCTGTTCCACACGGAGCCCACGCACACCACGCGCACGTTGTGCGTGCGGCGGTACGCGCGGCCGAGCAGCGCCGTCGCGAACAGGTGCCGCAGGTCTCACTCACCCTCCTGTCGGCCAGCTGCTCGAGAGCGCCGGGTCGCAGCGCCTCCCAGCTGTTCCACACGGAGCCCACGCACACCACGCGCACGTTGTGCGTGCGGCGGTACGCGCGGCCGAGCAGCGCCGTCGCGAACAGGTGCCGCAGGTCTCACTCACCCTCCTGTCGGCCAGCTGCTCGAGAGCGCCGGGTCGCAGCGCCTCCCAGCTGTTCCACACGGAGCCCACGCACACCACGCGCACGTTGTGCGTGCGGCGGTACGCGCGGCCGAGCAGCGCCGTCGCGAACAGGTGCCGCAGGTCTCACTCACCCTCCTGTCGGCCAGCTGCTCGAGAGCGCCGGGTCGCAGCGCCTCCCAGCTGTTCCACACGGAGCCCACGCACACCACGCGCACGTTGTGCGTGCGGCGGTACGCGCGGCCGAGCAGCGCCGTCGCGAACAGGTGCCGCAGGTCTCACTCACCCTCCTGTCGGCCAGCTGCTCGAGAGCGCCGGGTCGCAGCGCCTCCCAGCTGTTCCACACGGAGCCCACGCACACCACGCGCACGTTGTGCGTGCGGCGGTACGCGCGGCCGAGCAGCGCCGTCGCGAACAGGTGCCGCAGGTCTCACTCACCCTCCTGTCGGCCAGCTGCTCGAGAGCGCCGGGTCGCAGCGCCTCCCAGCTGTTCCACACGGAGCCCACGCACACCACGCGCACGTTGTGCGTGCGGCGGTACGCGCGGCCGAGCAGCGCCGTCGCGAACAGGTGCCGCAGGTCTCACTCACCCTCCTGTCGGCCAGCTGCTCGAGAGCGCCGGGTCGCAGCGCCTCCCAGCTGTTCCACACGGAGCCCACGCACACCACGCGCACGTTGTGCGTGCGGCGGTACGCGCGGCCGAGCAGCGCCGTCGCGAACAGGTGCCGCAGGTCTCACTCACCCTCCTGTCGGCCAGCTGCTCGAGAGCGCCGGGTCGCAGCGCCTCCCAGCTGTTCCACACGGAGCCCACGCACACCACGCGCACGTTGTGCGTGCGGCGGTACGCGCGGCCGAGCAGCGCCGTCGCGAACAGGTGCCGCAGGTCTCACTCACCCTCCTGTCGGCCAGCTGCTCGAGAGCGCCGGGTCGCAGCGCCTCCCAGCTGTTCCACACGGAGCCCACGCACACCACGCGCACGTTGTGCGTGCGGCGGTACGCGCGGCCGAGCAGCGCCGTCGCGAACAGGTGCCGCAGGTCTCACTCACCCTCCTGTCGGCCAGCTGCTCGAGAGCGCCGGGTCGCAGCGCCTCCCAGCTGTTCCACACGGAGCCCACGCACACCACGCGCACGTTGTGCGTGCGGCGGTACGCGCGGCCGAGCAGCGCCGTCGCGAACAGGTGCCGCAGGTCTCACTCACCCTCCTGTCGGCCAGCTGCTCGAGAGCGCCGGGTCGCAGCGCCTCCCAGCTGTTCCACACGGAGCCCACGCACACCACGCGCACGTTGTGCGTGCGGCGGTACGCGCGGCCGAGCAGCGCCGTCGCGAACAGGTGCCGCAGGTCTCACTCACCCTCCTGTCGGCCAGCTGCTCGAGAGCGCCGGGTCGCAGCGCCTCCCAGCTGTTCCACACGGAGCCCACGCACACCACGCGCACGTTGTGCGTGCGGCGGTACGCGCGGCCGAGCAGCGCCGTCGCGAACAGGTGCCGCAGGTCTCACTCACCCTCCTGTCGGCCAGCTGCTCGAGAGCGCCGGGTCGCAGCGCCTCCCAGCTGTTCCACACGGAGCCCACGCACACCACGCGCACGTTGTGCGTGCGGCGGTACGCGCGGCCGAGCAGCGCCGTCGCGAACAGGTGCCGCAGGTCTCACTCACCCTCCTGTCGGCCAGCTGCTCGAGAGCGCCGGGTCGCAGCGCCTCCCAGCTGTTCCACACGGAGCCCACGCACACCACGCGCACGTTGTGCGTGCGGCGGTACGCGCGGCCGAGCAGCGCCGTCGCGAACAGGTGCCGCAGGTCTCACTCACCCTCCTGTCGGCCAGCTGCTCGAGAGCGCCGGGTCGCAGCGCCTCCCAGCTGTTCCACACGGAGCCCACGCACACCACGCGCACGTTGTGCGTGCGGCGGTACGCGCGGCCGAGCAGCGCCGTCGCGAACAGGTGCCGCAGGTCTCACTCACCCTCCTGTCGGCCAGCTGCTCGAGAGCGCCGGGTCGCAGCGCCTCCCAGCTGTTCCACACGGAGCCCACGCACACCACGCGCACGTTGTGCGTGCGGCGGTACGCGCGGCCGAGCAGCGCCGTCGCGAACAGGTGCCGCAGGTCTCACTCACCCTCCTGTCGGCCAGCTGCTCGAGAGCGCCGGGTCGCAGCGCCTCCCAGCTGTTCCACACGGAGCCCACGCACACCACGCGCACGTTGTGCGTGCGGCGGTACGCGCGGCCGAGCAGCGCCGTCGCGAACAGGTGCCGCAGGTCTCACTCACCCTCCTGTCGGCCAGCTGCTCGAGAGCGCCGGGTCGCAGCGCCTCCCAGCTGTTCCACACGGAGCCCACGCACACCACGCGCACGTTGTGCGTGCGGCGGTACGCGCGGCCGAGCAGCGCCGTCGCGAACAGGTGCCGCAGGTCTCACTCACCCTCCTGTCGGCCAGCTGCTCGAGAGCGCCGGGTCGCAGCGCCTCCCAGCTGTTCCACACGGAGCCCACGCACACCACGCGCACGTTGTGCGTGCGGCGGTACGCGCGGCCGAGCAGCGCCGTCGCGAACAGGTGCCGCAGGTCTCACTCACCCTCCTGTCGGCCAGCTGCTCGAGAGCGCCGGGTCGCAGCGCCTCCCAGCTGTTCCACACGGAGCCCACGCACACCACGCGCACGTTGTGCGTGCGGCGGTACGCGCGGCCAAGCAGCGCCGCCGCGTGCGCCGCCAGCGCCGCGCCCGCCGTCGCGAACAGGTGCTGCGCCAGCGCGTCGCCGGACTGCGCCAGCTTCGAGAGCTTCGCCGTTAGACCTGGAAGGGTTTATAGTCCAGTCATTTAAGCTTAAAGTCATTTAAGCTTAGCCCTCTATCTCGAAAACGGTTCACCGTATACAAAAATTTTTCAAACAAAATTTGTAGAGAATTTTGTATTCTACAATATTGATACTAAATATAAGTAGCAAAAAACCCAGAGAAAATGAGATATTTCCCAAAAAAACGCAATAAACCGACTTTTGTGACCTTTTGACCTTGAAATTTAATAGTTGCGCACACCCTACCATATGTAGATTTTGAGACAACCTTTAGGGAGTCAATATACAAGTATTTACAGAAATACAGCTGGGTATCTCGAATTCCGAGGTGAACTTACTATAATGACTTGACTATTAGGGTTCTTTAACCGCATGGGAAATATGTTGCATTTACTATGTTTACTAAAAATTTCTGGCCATTCGTCCAGTCCAAACAGTTGCTCCTAAAAGCTGAAACATTGCACAGAGGCAGGCCAGTCTCACTTATCACGTGACCGTCCCGGCTACAAGTACGCGTCCGGACCTCAATATTTCAGATGGTTGCCGCTCGCGGGCCGAGTTGCACGCGCTAGTTCTGTACGGTTTATTTTACGCGCCGTCTGATTACGGCAGCCCTAGTACGTCGTAAGAGATAAAGTTAGGCGATAGAAAGAGACCACAACATTGCGTTTGTTGCGTGTCGATTTTGAGGGCGGGGCCAGGCGCTATTGCGAACTGAATTGCACTTTTTGTGTCAGCGCTAGAGTCGCTATTTCTTTAAATTATCGTGCGGAGTGAACCTTCTGGTACTATTAAGTGTTCTGTGCCTATAGTGAAGATGTCTAAAGGCTCCTACACACTATGCCGGCGGCACAGCCGGCGGGTTTTTGCCGCACGGGTATGCCGCCGGCATAATCAGGCCGCCGGCACTTGCCGCTGGTGGCCGCAGAGCATCATTTTCATCATTCATTTCGCAGAGCGAACTGACGCCGGCTCCCCGCGCAACCCGCCGGCATACCCCGGCGGCCATGCAAGCGGCTCGTTTGTGCGGCAAGCCCGGCGGCTCAAATACCCGCCGGGAATGCCGCCGGGCTTGTTGGCGGCATGGCCGCCGGCCATGCCGGCGGCATAGTGTGTAGGAGCCTTTAGAGAGTCTCTTCGATCGGTAGGAGGCTGCTGTGTAGCCATTACCGATAGCGTCACCAGCTCTCACCTGCGAAGTGCGACTTGTCAAACAGCTTGGAGGCGAAGGGCAGCAGGTCAGCCCTGGTCTGCGCGTTGAAGTGTTCCTGGATGGCGCCCCACACTCGCGTGGTGGGGTGAGGCGACGCGCGGAGGCCGTCCTCGTCGTCGAATACCGTCTTCACAGCGCGAAACGCTATCCAGTATGCTGGAAAAACAATTGTTCTCCATGATTATGGTTGTTCTTAAAAGCTTCGACATGTCTTCTGGTTCAGTATCCGAGGAGAAAGAAGGCGCAGAGATGGAGAGATTATCATCTAAGTTATCAAATGAAATTAGAAGATCCATAAATGAACTACAACAATCACCGCCATAGCTTAAGTTACCGTGAAACTCGAGTGGCAATGAAGCACGATATATTTTTTTTTTTTTATTTATTTATTTTGGAATACAAACAGCATAAATATAAACAATAAATGGCTTTTACAAGTAAGTCATACATAAGCCAATCAAGTATTCACTAATAATTACATACAATTGTAATACGGGAGTTAGTAAAGGACGTTAGTCGTGGTATATAAAATTAAACTAGAGATAAGTTAGTAATTATGAATTAACTTAAAGCTAACTAGTATGACAAATTTTAATTACAATTTTTTTTTGCTTTTTTTTTTAATTTTATTGCCTTTTCTTTTTTAGCTCGGATACAAATTTTCCAATTTTGTTTTGAAAGGGGTCCACATGAATATACTTTTTATTATATGTATACATCACACGCTCTAACTAAAAACCTATTTCGGCCATAATTGGTATTTACTTTAGGAATTGAGTAGGTTTTAAGAATACGTCGTAATGATCTAGGTATGGAATATTTTATTTTATTTAACATGTAAGGAGAGTCTACTATACTGTTTATAATTTTATACAACATAATTTGATCCCTATGTTCCCTTCTAGTTTCTAGAGAAATCAATTCAGTAGTTTTGAAGGAACTAAATCTTCTATTTAGACACTTGAGAAATTTGCGCTGAATACCTTCAAGCATATTAATGTAAACGTCGTATTGGGGGTTTCCAAACTGAGGAGGCATACTCCAAGTGAGACCTTACAAACGAATTATAAAGCAATACAAGGGTTTTTGGGTTTTTAAAATCAATTGTCTGCCTTAAAACGAAACCTAACATTTTATACGCCTTGTTTCTAATTGTGGTAATATGTGAATCGAACAATAATTGCCTATCTAACTGAACCCCAAGGTCTCTGACCTCATTTACTCTGCACACTTTTTTCCCAAGTAAATAATAACTATTATGAATCGGATTCCTCTTTCTAGTAAAGGTTATCGAGCAACATTTATCCACATTAAGATCCAATCCATTAGCCTTACAATATTGACTTATAGAATCTAAGTCTACCTGTAGGTCCTGACAGTCTTTTGGTGTTCTAATAATTTTAAAAATTTTGGTATCATCTGCATACAATAATAAATTAGAATTTTTGACATACTTTACGACGTCATTAATAAAGATATTAAAAAGTAGTGGTCCAAGGTGCGAGCCCTGGGGTACTCCAGAAGTAATAACAATAATAATTTAGGAACGAATGCTGTTGTGAAACCCTTGACTGCAACGGCTTGGGTACGTTCACGTAAGTATGACGTAAGCCATCTCAAGAGATGCCTTCAGTCCTTCGTATTTCGGTGACCCAAAGTGTTGTAAAGCACAGTGTGGGCAAACATCAAACCAGATGAAGTGAGAGGGTTGTGGGAAGTGGCGTAGGACCGTGTAGGTTCCAATTTATAGAAGGCCTTTGTTCACATAGAACGTTATTTAAAAGGAAAAGGAAGAATTTTTCTTGGAAGAATGGGAGACTTAAAAATGTGCTATAGCATTAGAGCATTCATATGTTTGTAATAATGCCATTTGTTAAAAGCAATAAATAAATTATTTATTTATTTATTTATGTACTATATTTTCAGTCTGTCTCACTCTGGCCCTATTGCTACATTTTCATCCCATCTGTCACCCGCACCATGCTAAAGTGCAAAAACTAAAACAGCGATTGATCCATCAACGCACAGCTCTATCCACGGATCGAACTATTTGGCATACAAACACCGATTATCATAACATAACCTGCTGAAAAAAGGATGTTTGAAAAGTCTTCCCTAACCAGGAAAGAAATCGGTCAAATGAGCGATGCCTCAGACATTAAGAATAAAGGCCCAATAGGCTTTCCTCGATGTTATGCAGTAGCTCGAAGGACCGACGACATAAAGCGGGAAGTGGCTGCATGAGAAAGGCTTAGGATAGGGAGTAGCATAGGAAGGCCTATGTCCACCAATGGCTGATGCTTACCTCCACCCTCATCGCCGAAGAGGTGTCCCCAGCCACCACAGCCGTACTGCTGTCCATCAGGGGTCCGCAGCAGACTGTTGGAGCCAGTGCCTGGAACCACACAGATTTTTTTTTAATACTATATAGGCTAGCGCTTGATTGTGATCACACCTGATGGAAAGTGATGATACAGTTTAAGGTGGAACGCGCTTGCCTAGAAGATGCCTATTCACTCTTGATTTGAAGGCACCCGGGTTGTTAAGTGGCAGGAAAGACACTGCCTGGGAGGGTATTCCAGGCCTTTGCAGTGTGTATCAGGAACGAGGAATCAAACCACTTCGTACGCGTCTTTGGTACGTCGACTATGTATGGGTGGAAGCCTTTACGATGCCTGCCTTGCCGTTCTATGGTAGAAAGATGACGGGGGAACCAAATTAAAATGTTCCTGAGCACACTCTCCGAAATATATTCTATAGAATACCGACAATTAAAGATAACTACCGATAATAAGATACCGATAAATAATTTAAGATCAAAAACTATCCTTTTACAAGATCTTATGTAACTTACATGTATGTTTATTAGGGTGGAATCTCGCAAATCAATTGAGAAGCAGATATCTTCAACCGACTGAGCTATAATTTTGTTTTTCACCTAATTGTTTCAAAAACATGGATTAGAGATTGTGAGAAATCATATAATATTCGAATTTAATTATCCCCTTTGTCCACCGCATCCGTCACCGGTACGTCTCTAAAAACGATATTACTTCTGGCTGAGATCAGTGTTTACAGACATTTTGTTCACTGCATCCGTCATGGGGCGTTACCGAGAACGAGATTATTTCTGGCTGATATTGGTGTGACGTGACGGGTGTGAGGTGGAAACACGGCCATAGTAAATGTATGGCGGTGGACAAACGGCCTTACACTTGATAGAGGAAACTTTTCGACGGATGTTCTTTCGTCATTGAACTCGAGTGTTTGTTCGGAATGGGGGCGCTCTCGTTCAGTCAGTATTTAAATTAGGTCATCTGATAACCTGCGACCCGACGCGTAGATAGCCTCGCCGCCTCGCGAGATACGGTTGCAAGGTTGAAGGTCACCAGCAATGTATCAGGGACAAGTATTTTACACGACCGCCCAAAAATGAGTGTTTATTTTAAAAGTATGACGGCCAGACATTACGTGTAGAATTAGTACAGGTTTATGTACGGACTCTACTAGTTTCGAATGAACGGAACGGATTTCCCCATACATCTACCAGCGCCACAGGCGAACAAGCGCCGAAAGGTTAGTTTACAATGTTTTTGTTGTTTATTCGAAGCGAGTCGTCTTGAAAATTGTATAAGACCTACTAAAACCTACTGATGGTAAGTGATAGGCATGCCCATGTAGGATGCAGTACATCACATAATTTTGCATTGCAATCTCATACGACACACTGCACTGCGTTTATCATCCTGAGACATCAGGTCTCAGGTCTCTTAGGTCTCATTGCAATGTTTTCTTTCACCATTACGAGAGTAATAGTTCTCCGAAAAGTCTAGACATTTCGGGATTCGAACCACCTATCCTCTGATTAGAGGCTAAGGTATGAACTGTTGTTGCACGGGGGCGCTGTTGCGAACTGATTTGCACTTTATTGTGGCAGCGCTAGAGTCGCTATTTATTTAAATCATTTTGCGGATTGAATCTTCGGTACCGTAAGGTACTAGGTATTCTGTGGTATTGTTAGAATCTCGCTCCCTCACGCACGCTGCCCAGCGAATCCTTCTTTCTGTCCTGCTCGCACCTGGACATTATACTCTGAAGAGCTGGATGGTAACTCACCAGCTATAAGCACCATCCCACCATTGGGAGCCCCCGTAAACAAGGAGCCCGCAGTGTCGGAAGCCACGTAAACATCGTCAGCGCATGCTGCGTCTCGCTCCATCACGTGCGCTGCCAGCCGAGCGTTGCTGCTCTCCTGCTCGCACCCGGACAGCGTCAGACCCTGG
The DNA here is from genome assembly GCA_036785405.1 of Coenonympha arcania. Lineage (NCBI taxonomy): Eukaryota > Metazoa > Arthropoda > Insecta > Lepidoptera > Nymphalidae > Coenonympha > Coenonympha arcania. The sequence continues at coordinate 11,769,111 of CM072077.1, read as the reverse complement.
GGAGATCAGGAGTACTATAATAGAGATGGTTAATTAAACTAGATGGCGCTTATCGACCTATATCGATTGGGCAAATTGAGCCGCTAAAACATCGCTAGCCAATCGCGTGCTCCTAAATATTTGTGTTGTCTGGTCTACCCTTCTTTTCTTGTATGGAAGTGAGCGCAAGATACAATGGTCAATAAATAAACAGATTACAGAGTACAGAAGTGCCGAAAGCTTTGCTCAAGGTTTAACGTCAGCGAAATTTTCCTATTGGGAATCCAATCAAAATCAAATCAACATAATATTCTTTCACATAGGCCTAACTTACAGGCACTTATAAAATGTCAAACTTATGAGAAGTGTGTGCTGAAGAAGATCATTGACAGCACAAGTTATATTGGGAATTGGGACCTCAAAGCTCCATTTTATTTAGTGATGCGAAATAAACAAAAAGTAGTATATCTCAACAATGTCTTCAATTGGCAGGTCATCATTCAATTCACAATTGTCACATCCATTGACCTTTATTGCCCTCAATCGTTTGAAGTATTAGTAGTTTAGCAGTTATCTATCTCCATTACAAATACAGCCAAATCGGTTCAGCACTTTTAGCATGAAGGAGTAACGAACACACAGATTTAAAACTTTATGTTGTAATCATGTTAATGAGCTCTGTGATTCACAGAATGTGTGGAAAAAAGTAGATTTGCCCATTAAAAGTGGAAGGTAGGTTAGTATCGGCTATTAGAACTTGACACTGGGCTATGAAGGTTAATTTATGGTAATACCGCTGTATGTATGTACATGGTGTATCAGATAAGAAATCAAATGCGGTTTTTTTACGGACTACACAAACGTTACTTCACATTGGGGATCTTTGCAAACCAATAACTTTGACAGCGTGCAGTGTCTATGATCCGTTTGGCACACTCGTCCTAGCCCAATGCACAGTGGTTGGTGCCCAACACGTAACTGATGACTCACCAAGCAAGCCAACGGCGTGTCCAGCGGTATGCCGGCGTCTTGTTTGGCAGCGTGCAGCATGTCTATGATCCGTTTAGCACACTCGTCCAAGCCCAACGCCCAATGATTGGTGCCTGGCCCTCGGGAGCGGCCCACCACTTGGCCGAGGTGGTCGCATATCACCAGGTTTGAATGGGTGCCTCCACTTGAAAACAAACATTAAAAGCTACATTAAAAATTCTGTAAAAGTCATAATATTATATCATGCATGGCCGCAAAGTTGCTATTTACAGTGAGCGTTTGTAATTTTGTATCGAATGCCAAAGATTGAAATATAAGCGTAGCGAGCGAGCATAGGAAAATAAAGAAAACCTTTTCAAACAGGTGAGATGAAAAAAATTAGACTGATTTAAAATTGCACTCGCTTTAATAAGTATTACTCGTAAATACAACGATGAATCAGGTACAGTAATTGATCGAAGATAAGATAAGTCAAATTAGATAATTAATAAATTGACAAAAACGCTCGATTTGCAATGTATTTGCAATGTTTTGTTACGATGCATTATTTTTATCTCATTGATAATAATTTGATTAGATAAGCACATATTTAAGTCTTCAAACTCATCCTTCCTATTAAATAGGACAGTACCTACATGGTATAGGCTACTGTTTACGAACCATCTTCTAAATTACATGTACCTACAGAAGCAATTGACTGATTGGTGACTGATATATCAACGCATAGCCCAAACCACTGGGTCTAGACTCTAGAGACACCAAGTAGGTTCCTTATGAGGTCTAGGGTTGCAATAAGTAAGGATTTTTCAAAACTCACTCCGTAAGGGAGGTACCGAGGGCCCAAAGTTTGTATGGAGAAATACTGGAGAAATAGTGGAATGGAGATGGATTATACCCTGGATTCACACAAAGGATTTGAAAGGAAGATCCATGTGTAGCTGCCTGTAATAACCATACCTACGGCAGTACATACTACAGCAGTACACACACACACATACAGCTACACATGGTTCCCGCGAGAAATGTGAAAAACATAATATATTCACGCGGGCGAAGCTGCGCGCGGCCGCTAACAAAATTAAATATTGGTACGCATAATTTATAGTAAAAGATGACGTGTCTTTTAATCTTACAGACGTTTGATAAGACGTGATAAGGGATAAGAATCTGTTATCGTGTAATCGGAAACTTATCGATAAATACCTAATAATCATGAACTTGGCCTTCTTACGAACTGATCCAGGAAAATACTGCGATATTGTAAGTGTAGGTAATTATATTATGTACTTTTTTTTATAGACAGAAAATGCCTAACGCATACCCCTCCGTCAGGGGAGACGGATGGGTTATGTGAGGCTTGCACCCACTAAAAACTGTCTGTTTCCACGGCGGACCTGCTGGCGGGAGTACGGGATTCACTGTCGTATTCACCGCGCTCCCTCCATAGTTAATAATTGTTAGGTATATGCCTTAATTCAATCATAATATTCAAAATAAAGCATTTACTCTTAAAGATTATTAGATTTCAAACTTTTTCACAGATAAAAACTAAGTTTGAAGATTAAGCAATTGGTACTTGTCGTAATATCTGACGACACAATCACAAACTCGTACCGGTTGTAATATTTCGCTGCCCGTGGGGAAATAAAATGGGGAAACACAACGGCACTTGTCCAGCAGCAGGCCTTTCGTAAAGCCCGTAAGTGTGACAGAGAGAGCAACAGGCGGTCTGCTAATTTTAGTGCACTTTACACGAGCAGCGAGATATTACAACCGGCACAGGTTGGTGGGTGTGTCGGCAGTCAGGTGTGAGATAAAGGTCATTTCCCGCAGCGCCGCAGCCTGCGTGCGCGCAACATTCCAGCGTACACCGGCGACAACGCATCCGCTAGACCAGCGGTCCGCAACCTTTTTGATATTGCGACCCCAAAATTCAAAAAAGAGTTATGAGCGACCCCAGAAAAAAAAAATCACTAAGTTAACAAGTGCAAAGGTTGGTTCAGTTTTAATCGTAAATTATTTATATTGAAGAGTTTATTTATTTTGGAAAGTAATATTAGAGCAAACTAGAAAATATGCATTTAACGAACGAGTAATATTTATGATGGCATTAAAAGAGACAAGCAATTATTTTAATATTTTATTTTAAAAAAAGGTACCAATACGTAACCTTACAAACTAATGTGAACCTTGTGCTTGCACACTTGCAGTCAGCATATTAATTCTTGGTGATATATTATCAGAAACAGACACCCTCAAATCAGGTTCTACGTTAAGTCTGGAGCGATATTTTGTTTTTATAGCAGTTAATGTGGAGAATGCTGTCTCGCAAAGGTATGTAGATGCGAATGGCAGCAATTTCAGCAGAGATGTTTTGAATAACAGTGGATATTCCTTTTCCGTCATTATCCAGAACTTGGATAGATCCGTGGTTTTGAAAATAGATCGAAGGCTTTCATCGGACATTAAATCGATCAGCTGCTCCTTTTCTTTTATGTTCATCTTCACAGTGTTAAGATCACAAGTGAATGGATTAATTATCCATTGGTCGCCGTGTGCCGTATCTGGGAATCTTATTTCCAAGTCTTGCTTAAGGTTTGTAAGATGCATGATGATTTTGGTTTTAATTTCTTCTTCGAGCTTTATTTTGTTTTCTTCAGAAAATTTCTCCAAACATGCAAACATCTCGTAGTTTTCAGCACTGATTTCGTCTATCCACAAACTTATTTTCCTACAAAAAGCTTTTATTTTGTTAGCTAAAATCAATACATTTGTACTCTTCCCTTGCAATGATTGATTTAAATCGTTAAGTTTTTCAAAAATATCCGAAAGATAGCCAACTGTTGCCAGCCAATTTTCATTCAAAAAATAGTCCGCTAGCTTTGGTTCCCGTTCAAGTAGAAATATTCTGATTTCATCTTTGAGATCAAATACACGTCGGAGTATTTTTCCTCGCGATAACCACCTGACCTCCGTATGTAACAGTAGATTTTCGTATTCTGATCCCATTTCAGAACACATTATTTTGAAAAGGCGACTGTTTAATGAGCGAGCTTTAATAAAATTTATAATTGTTACGACTTGTTCCAACACTTTATTCACATCTGGTTGCAAATGTTTTGCTGCAAGGGCTTCACGGTGAATCATACAGTGAACAAAGCCTACGTTAGGTGCAATCTCAGTTACTTTTGCTTTGAATCCTGTTTTGGAGCCGGTCAATGCAGCTGCGCCGTCTGTACACACAGATACACAATATTCCCACTTTATGTCATGGAGTTCAAAAAAGGTATTAACTGCATTAAAAATTGCTTCACCGGTTGTTCTTCCTTCTAATCCCTGACAAAATAACAAATCTTCGCATATGTCGTTTTCATATCGGTATCGGATAAATATCAGAAGTTGAGCTACATTAGCTACATCAGTGCTTTCATCCAGCTGAATAGCATAATAGGGACTCCCTTTCACGCGATCTATAAGTTGTATTTTGATATCATCAGCAAGTAGATTGATACGACGATGAACAGTGTCACTTGATAGTGGAATTGTTTTCAGTACATTGGCATACTTTTCTCCTTGCATGATCGAAACCATTTTCATTGCAGCTGGCAAAATGAGCGTCTCGCCAATGTTGTGAGGTTTTTTAGTTTTGGCAATCAAAAAGGAAACCTCAAAAGATGCTTGTAAAGCTTTTTGGTTAACTGTTGTGTATTTTTGGAAATCAACCTGCTGTGACGTTAGTTTGGTGGCAAGTCGTTTAAAATAAGATTCATCTTTATTCTTTAACTGTGAATGCTTAGTTTCTAGGTGCCTTTTCAGTTTGGCCGGCTTCATGCTCTCATTTGCCAAAACCTCCGAACAAACAACGCACTGAGGACGTTGTTCAAAATTCAACATTGTACATTTAAAACCAAACTGGATGTACGATTCTTTAAAAATGCGTTGACGCTTCCCAGTTGTCTCCAATGTAGCTGTTGCTTGTTTAGTTGAAGTTGAAGCGTCACTCTCTGTATCGATGTGTGAGGTAGATGTGGCTGTTGAACTACAATCATCGCTGTTATGACTAATAGTTATAGTAGTGGAACTAGATGTTGCTCTGCTTTCATCGATAGTAATAACACTACTAGTACTTGAAGTGGCGGCATTGTTTTCACGACTTATATTACTCGAAACAGTAGTTGTCATTGTAGAATCTGAGGCGACACTGCTGTCAAGAACTACGTGTTTAATTCTTTTGATTTGTGATGCGATAGGACTTCCGCCACCTGCATCTGTAGATGTGCGTTTTATAAGCCACTTATCCATTGTTAACTGCAATAATAAATACGTATTAATAAATAAAAAATGTATTCCAAACGATTAATATTAGATTTTTCGTCATATACTCGCGTGGTAACAGGATTTACTTCAAATTTATTTTCAACGAAGCACAAATAGACAAGCAAAAAAAGTGGCCAAGTGCGAGTCGGACTCGCCCATCAAAGGTTCGGTAGCAAGTAATGATATGACTGGATGTTAGTAGTAACTTTGCTTTTTATAGTGTTTGTATGAGTGACAAACATGAATTACGAATAGACGAAACTATAAGGGTTCCTTGTTTCTCAAATGGAACCGTAAAAATACAAAAATATTTCGCGCTGGTTTTGTTATTGAACTCACGCGTCCAACATGGCCGCGCTGCGATGACGCCTCACTTTATTTTCTAAGTATGAGTGCACAGTTACTTACCCGGTAAGTTCACACGGTAAGTCTTACCGTGTGCGTTGTTATCCACGAGAACACTAATCTTCTAAAAAAAAACTTTCTACAGAAGTAATCTTCCGTGTTTTGACATCAATTTAGTACTTATGTATTTGCAATCGACAAAGCGGCGATGAGTACGCACGTGCGGATAGAACTGACTGAACGAAGAAAGAGAGATCGGGTTGGGGGCGCGGGCGCGGGAGCGGTGAGGTTGTGACGGGCGGGACTGGACAAGTCGTACAGTCGTAAATATTTTCGATTCTCTTGTGTAATTGTGTAACTGTATGTAAAGAGAGGTTATATTTTATGCATAAACCTTAATAAAATTCGATAAGTAGGTACAGGACCTTGTTAACTTTTTTGGCGACCCCATAAATATCTTTCGCGACCCCACACGGGGTCGCGACCCCAGGGTTGCGGACCGCTGCGCTAGACAGCCAATAATAGGCATACGGTTTCTCTCAACACGTTTGTTTGTATGAGAAATTGAAAACAGCTTGTTAGAGTAGGTAGCTACTAGGTTTTTCATACAACTTCTTAAAGTGAAACTTTTATTTTATAGTCCCACGCATGGCGAATACCGCATTACAGCCGGACCGGAGCCGAATGTCATGTCAATTGCTTTTTGCTTAGTAATTTTATAGAGCCATCTCTAAAACTTGTCATATTTGAATGTTAATTTTTTGTCTAACAAAGCCTTTACTGTCACAAATAATAAACTGTTGCGTCAAGAGATGGCGCTGTAATAATGAAACCGAAAAAAGTATCACTTGCATAGTGATTTCATAAAACCACATTTCCTGTTTGTTTTAGAAGTCAAGCGGGAGTCGCGGATTTTTAGTAAATAAATGAATGTGGAGCGTCGGGGAGCGCATCTTGCACGCGTTTTCTACGTTCAGAATGGTCATACACTACCTTTTAAACTTAGTTTTTAAGTCGTAAAATGGTTATCACTAATAACAATAAGCATAATCATATTCTACTGACTATTGATAAGAGCCAACAAGTAAGACCTATATGAAATACGTAAATCATTTGAGTTTCATAAAGTTTTGCGGAACTACATACCTAATAGGCGTCTAGCGGGTATTCGGTCGACGCTCACGCGGACAAACAGTACACACAGACGAAACTATGTTACACACACGCTGAAAGCAGTAAAGTGAAGGGGCGTGTCGCATGTTTAGCAGATTGTACAATTATTTAAATGCCATTGAGGATTCTATTTATTTCAAATATTTGAACGGATTCAAGGATTCTCTACATTTAACTATTTAAATGTGTCTTGTACTTCCATTGAGGATTCTATTTATTTCAAATATTTGAACGGATTCAAGGATTCTCTACATTTAACTATTTAAATGTGTCTTGTACTTTTGTACTTTTATATAACGTATCTGCTGGATCGACGACTATAAAAGGTCGTTGGTAGCGAGTGGATGGAGAATGAAGGAGGACCATAGGTGCTGACGCGCTCTCGGAAAGGCCTATTTCTAGCAATAAACGTCTATTATAGGCTGACAAGTGACAGGGTAAAAAAATTAACTGCTTTTTAAGACGATAACCTTCTTTTATTGAAAGCAGTTAAAGAACAATAATAAAAAACCCAAGTTTATCAGTCTGCAGTGACCTACAACCTAGACACAAGAGATAGAAATGTTTACACGTGTAACATCAATGTATGAGAAACCGCTGACATTATAATAGCTTGACAAAACTGGCCTATTGGATAGGATTACTTAACAGATTTCAAAAAAAGGCGGAGGTTGTTTTTTATTTGAACTATTGTTTGGTAATTGGTAAGTATAATCACTGTATCTTTTGAAGTGAAAATATATTTATCAAGTTGGAAATTTTTGACATGGGAAAAAGCCATTGAACTCGTTATCGTTACCAACACCTCTGTACACCTAGTATATTTTTTGTTTTCTGTTATTTATTTAGGACATTATACACACATGGATTTATGTTTCTCTCCACACCCCTACATAATAATATTATGTATTCTTTCCAATACAGAGGCATACACGAAAATATCAAACACACCGGTTTCAACAACGGGTTTATTTGAATTGACACGCTATTGACCTTGGGTCTGGATTTAATAATTCACTACCTGTTGGGCACATTGAATTCGATTTTATTGACGAACTCTAGCTGGCCCGGAGGACGTCAAACTGCCTTTTCCAATAGGTAGGTAATTAACATAAAAATCGACACAGCAAAATCGCCCTGTTAATTGTACCTAAACAAATCTCCCAATGACTAAATAACAGAGTCACAGATTTAGAACAGTGATAATCTTTCCTACCAGTAAGTTAGGAAATTAGCTAAATATATTTTACCCTCTAGCATCAGAGAGCAAGCAAGACTGTCCTTCTTGATGTATTATATTATTATTGTTGTTATTGACGAAACCTTTCTCAGTTGTTTCATGCACTGGTCACATTATTTATAAACAGTAAAGAGCAAAACAACGCTGCTAGGCCAGTTAGTAGGTACTTAAATAAATCCTCAGCAGACCGTATTTAATCAATTACCATTCAGATCAATTGTCGCCTTTGCTATAGAAAAGTAAATGTAAAAAACCAATCAGGGTCGCGGCGCGCCGTTGTAGAATACCACGCATATTTGATTAAAACAACTTTATTGCACTCTTATCATTGGCGCCATAAAGTTTATTATCGCACTAGTGACGTGGCTTGTTTTTCACTTTTAAATAAATAAATAAATAAGTAACTGACTAGAAATAAATAACTTAACAGGATTTTGTATCCCTTATCCTTAGTATGGGTTTCTGCCTAGTTTGGGAGTCAGAGAGTGTTTGAATAATGTAAAATTTTGTTTCGGGTGTCCAATAAATTTGTTTTATTTGTTTGTTTAAATGATTACCTATATTCCGGCCGCTCAAAGAATGCGTTTCTGACACATTTCAATTAATCATACAAAACAAAAAAAACAGTTGTGTTACGGCCCCTTGCCTGTCCAGACGAGGGCTGAGTTCCCGGGCCCATAGAGGAACGAGCCCGGACAGGTCGAGGGGGGACCGACTAGTGAGACTACAGTGATCAGTACGGATGACGGTATCCAATCCGAGTCGGATAGTAATATCCGAGTCTCACTAGCCGATCAGTGGAAATAACAGGCGGCTTTTACTAGCACTACTACGGCAATCGTTAACTCGGGCAGCGACAGCCTTCGACATAGACAAGGAAAATAGAAGGCCACTAACCTGGTTGATGCATGCGACGATACTCGATGCGACGCCCCCTGTAGTGGATGTGGGACAGTATGTGACGTGAAAGTGTAAAGGGGTGTGTAGGTGTGTGTGTGGGGCTTGCAACCGTAGGTCCTTTGCACCAATCAGCTCCCAGACACGTCAAACACGAACACAGCTCCAATCGTTCGTTCGCCTCCTATGAGTGGAGTGCTCAATGCAGCAGCACAGTGGGTCGCAACCCGCAACAATGAACGCGACGGTCAAAATATGTCGAACGTTCAGGCTGGCTTCAACTCCCACAAACACTCAAGCGAATAAAATAAAGTACGTGGTTCACGACACACAAGGTCAGCGGTCAATGACAGCGCGGTCTACAATTACTTAACTACCGCGAACTTTATCGCCGCTAAACGCAGCTGGGCACGCGTGTTACTAGGTAGATCCGGCGAGCGTAGCGAACTCACAAAGGCCGGCACAACAACTAGTCAATGTCCCAAACACGCGTGCAATGTCCAAAAAACCCAGCGATATCACAGCGCAAGTCGAAGCGGTCCCCAAACAATCAGGTCCGGGGAAAACAAACCGCGGCACGAAAACGACTCCGGCGCTTCCAAACGAGCGACTCGTTGCGCAGTTATTCGGTGACTACACACCCGCGCAAATATAAACGTGGCTACTCAAACGAGTAATTTACGTCTCGCGACTACGCGTTTCAAGGACGACACGTGATCAAAATTACGTCAGCCACGCGCGGGGACCGCTAAGTTTGTCGGTCGACAGCAGACTCGCTCCACAAGATGAGTTCACGAATACGCACAAAAGGTCGCGCCCCCACAAAAAACTGTCTATAAGAATTGACGCGGTCCCAAAACGCACGTTTCTTGGGGTACAAACCGCCGGGGCAAAAGGGCGCCGCAAAAAACCCAGCCGCACGCACGGCTGTTGCTAGCTGACTCCGAATGGTACTGTGCGCGCCCCGATCGCCGCGTCATTGCAGGCATAAAAAATTCTCGTCGACCGATGCGCGAGCGGGATAGGAAGATTGGCGTTTCCGCGAGTTGGAGCGGGAGCGCACGATTCGATACAAAAAACCCGCCGTAACCGAAGTGCGAGCAAGACGCGCAAATGAGCGCTTCCGCGGGTTAGAGAGGGAGAACACGATTCAATACAACACAATAGACTCGGCACTCGAGCCAGCTACGCTCGCGTAAACAATCCCCCGCTCCGAATCTAAGGATGTAGATTCGCTAATCAATAGGCCGTTGGGACAACGTGACCACGGCACGTTGCAATACTGAGTCCCCTACAAATACCTCGGCCACCCGGGGAACGCCATCCAATAACAGTTTAACAATGCGTCCACGACGCAAACTAGTGGGAGTAGATTAGATTCTTTAAGCATAACAAGATCTCCCATTCTAGACATGGCGGTGCCTACACAGTGCTTGCTCTCAACAAGTAAGTCGACGACCTCCTTCAGATAACGATTGGTTCCCTTACAATTAGTCCCGCAGTCGGTCCGAACCAAATCGGGTAGGCCGCGACGGCTCACGAGGCGGCCCAGAGTGGCCACGAACGCCTCCGTGCTGAGGGCACTGATAAGTCCCAAGTGGACTGCCTTGGTTGCAAGGCAAACAAAGACGCACAAGTAGGCCTCAAAAGACCGAGCATTCTTAAGGTTAGAGCTCTTCACTAAGAAAGGACCGGCAATTGGTTCCAACACCGGCGAAAGGTCGAGCAGCCTTTTCGCGGTCCGCAGGCAGGTCACCCATCACAAGCTGTGCAATGGATGCCTCCAAACGATAGCAAGCAATACAGTTGAAGATCACGCTTCGAATGGTTCGTCGGCCTGCCAAAATCCAAACTCACGCTGCAAAATGGCTGAGAGGGTATTGCAACCCGCATGAGTATTTAAAAAAAACCAAGATTATGGACCGAAGTCCGAAGCCAACACAGGACAATCTCACTGTCCGACCACGCAAGAACGTCCACCATGTTTACCAGAGACTTCCAAGAAGCGTGGACGTGGTTTAGTAACCGGGTCAATAGTTCGGCTCCACAAGTGCAACTTAGGAATTGTTAGACGAGACCTGATAGATGCAACCTTGCACTTAGCTAGGACAAGGTGCAATGAGACTTGCCCCGAAGCGCTCACCCACCACAACGACGCAATCCAGCGCTGTGATCCGAGATCTAGCAGCGCGCGTACCATAAGCCACTCACCCTTCGGGTTGTACACCCTGACCAAAGCCGTTGGTAAAAGTACAGTCTGGCAGACCGGCTTATGGTCGTTCAAATTGTCAGGTGAGGTGGCGGTGGTGGGAGCCAAGGCAGCAGCAAGTCAACGGGAGTTGCCCCTTTCGGGCAACTCCTCTAGCCTTGGGCGCTCGTAAGGGCCTTCTTGGGGAACTTCGACCACACCAAGAGGTGGGGTTCCCCCAGGGTACACCCAAGCGTCTCTCCCGGTCTGAGGGGGTCTGGCCATGTACGACAGCCGCGGGGCGGCGTAGTGCGGAAGGGGGTGTCCAGGCCATCGAGGAAGGTGTCGCTGCAGCCTGGGGTATTCAGCCAGAGGAGGGGAGTACCTCCTTGGATCAGGCTGAGCGACGGCAAAACCTCCCTCAGGGTTGACAGAGGGCGGAACGCCCCCGCCCCTGGAGGGCTGCACCCCCGCCCGAGGGGGGGGTGAAGCCCTATCAAAACCAGGGGCCGCACTAACAGTGTCACCACGCCTTCTATCGGCTGGGCCTGTGACCGGTGAGGAGACTCCACTCCTGCCGGGTGTCCGCTCAACCACCTCCTGCCTACCGACGCCATTGCGGTCGAGGCAAAGAATAGGAAGGTGGTTGCCCTGACAATGGGGACAAGGCCGTTGGTGCTGGCAATTTCGTTGTAAGTGCCGACCTAAGCAAGAGTAGCACCAACGGCGCTCCCTAGCGATAGCCCTACGGGACTTGGGCGGTCTCTCCAAGAATTTAGGGCAGTAGGTCGTCGAGTGCGTGGAAGCACGGCAATAGTGACAGGGGGTCACCTCGGTCGCAGCAAGACCACTAAAGTTTAGAATTGGGCGGCGTCCAGTCTCCTGCGCTAATTCTGGCTGCTTGGAACCCCTGGTGGAAGTCGTGGGTTTAGAAGGTGGCGTCGGTCGCGCCGGCTCCTTTGCCGGTGTTCCCGAGGCCACGGCATTCTCCACCTGGCGGCTCTGTTCCTCAAGGAACTTTAAGAGGTCACTGAACGGGGGTATATAATTAGCCCCGTCCCCGCCGTACCTCTCTTCAAATCGGATCCGCAGATCGAGAGGCAGGCGGGACAGAACCAGGTGAAGAAGCCAGAAGGACCACTGATCCACCGGTAAGTCAAGTTGTCGAAGGGCGTTGCAAGCAACCACGACTGGGTCAATGATCACCTCCCGGAGACGTGCTAGGTCTTTCAAAACCGGGAGGGATATTAACTCCATCATGTGCGCGTCAGCAAGGCGGCGCACATTGGCGTAGCGCCTCTCGAGGAGTTCTCTGGCCGTGGAGTAGCTGGCGTCAGACAACTTCAAATGGCAGACTACCCCAAGTGCCTCCCCTTGAAGGGAGGTCCGCAAATAGGCCATTTTTTGGCCTGGGGATAGGTCGCGGCGGGTATGGACTAGACTGTCGAAGATGGAGATGAACCCCATCCAGTCTTGAAGCCGCCCACCAAAGTGTGGAAGGTCCAAAGTAGGCAGCCGACCCAATAGGGCGGGCTGCGGCTGCGGGCGAGGCGACTCGCACAGCATGCTCTGTCGAGCCTCGCGCTTCATTCTGGCCCCAGCCTCGAGCACATCGTCTGTGAACTCGAAGAACTGCTCGTAGTCCTTCTGGGCCGATTCTCGCGCCTCGTCGTCCTCCACTGTAGCAAGGAATTCCGAATAGGCCTCTTCAAAATGGGCTCGTCTGGCTGGGAGCTGCTCAAGGCGGTGGAGCAAGCTAGCCGTCCTGTCTGGACGAGTAATAAGCGCATGCGCGCTAGCTGCCCACCGCAGCTCATCCTGCATACGGCGCACCGGAGGCTTATGCGAAGGCATGGCGAGACTGCGCGAGAATAATTACAAGGAAGCACGAAAACCAAAAAAATAAAACAACAAGGAAGTAGAACAAGCACAGATGCAAACACCAACACGTGCAGAACGCTAATCAAGGTCGCGGTTAACAAACGCGCGGCACGCGGTAAATAACGCGGCGTTGCTACAAAAACGCGTGGTGTAGCGGTACAATAATCTGTGGCCGTTAACGCGGCGTATCGGTCCGACACGTGGCGTACCGCGCCTACAAACGTGTGACCGACAGAGATACGCGACGAATTAAATACGCGCAACAATATCGATATCGACGCGCCGAACGTGTAAAAGCCGCTTAACCAAAAGGCGCGAAACCACGCTCTGCTACCAAATGTTACGGCCCCTTGCCTGTCCAGACGAGGGCTGAGTTCCCGGGCCCATAGAGGAACGAGCCCGGACAGGTCGAGGGGGGACCGACTAGTGAGACTACAGTGATCAGTACGGATGACGGTATCCAATCCGAGTCGGATAGTAATATCCGAGTCTCACTAGCCGATCAGTGGAAATAACAGGCGGCTTTTACTAGCACTACTACGGCAATCGTTAACTCGGGCAGCGACAGCCTTCGACATAGACAAGGAAAATAGAAGGCCACTAACCTGGTTGATGCATGCGACGATACTCGATGCGACGCCCCCTGTAGTGGATGTGGGACAGTATGTGACGTGAAAGTGTAAAGGGGTGTGTAGGTGTGTGTGTGGGGCTTGCAACCGTAGGTCCTTTGCACCAATCAGCTCCCAGACACGTCAAACACGAACACAGCTCCAATCGTTCGTTCGCCTCCTATGAGTGGAGTGCTCAATGCAGCAGCACAGTGGGTCGCAACCCGCAACAATGAACGCGACGGTCAAAATATGTCGAACGTTCAGGCTGGCTTCAACTCCCACAAACACTCAAGCGAATAAAATAAAGTACGTGGTTCACGACACACAAGGTCAGCGGTCAATGACAGCGCGGTCTACAATTACTTAACTACCGCGAACTTTATCGCCGCTAAACGCAGCTGGGCACGCGTGTTACTAGGTAGATCCGGCGAGCGTAGCGAACTCACAAAGGCCGGCACAACAACTAGTCAATGTCCCAAACACGCGTGCAATGTCCAAAAAACCCAGCGATATCACAGCGCAAGTCGAAGCGGTCCCCAAACAATCAGGTCCGGGGAAAACAAACCGCGGCACGAAAACGACTCCGGCGCTTCCAAACGAGCGACTCGTTGCGCAGTTATTCGGTGACTACACACCCGCGCAAATATAAACGTGGCTACTCAAACGAGTAATTTACGTCTCGCGACTACGCGTTTCAAGGACGACACGTGATCAAAATTACGTCAGCCACGCGCGGGGACCGCTAAGTTTGTCGGTCGACAGCAGACTCGCTCCACAAGATGAGTTCACGAATACGCACAAAAGGTCGCGCCCCCACAAAAAACTGTCTATAAGAATTGACGCGGTCCCAAAACGCACGTTTCTTGGGGTACAAACCGCCGGGGCAAAAGGGCGCCGCAAAAAACCCAGCCGCACGCACGGCTGTTGCTAGCTGACTCCGAATGGTACTGTGCGCGCCCCGATCGCCGCGTCATTGCAGGCATAAAAAATTCTCGTCGACCGATGCGCGAGCGGGATAGGAAGATTGGCGTTTCCGCGAGTTGGAGCGGGAGCGCACGATTCGATACAAAAAACCCGCCGTAACCGAAGTGCGAGCAAGACGCGCAAATGAGCGCTTCCGCGGGTTAGAGAGGGAGAACACGATTCAATACAACACAATAGACTCGGCACTCGAGCCAGCTACGCTCGCGTAAACAAGTTGGCATAACCTTGAAACAGCGCCGTTCGACGTGGTTTGACTTTTAAAAGCTATAGTTTTTATATTTGTTAATTAAGTAATTGTAATAATTTTAGCCAAAAATAAATACATTTATTGTAAGTTAGTATAATTATTCGAATTTTAATGTTATCATTCGTTAATAACGTAAATAAAAGATATTTAAAAAAATTCCGTAAATTGTACGGCAGTTCAAAGTTACATCGCCCAGTCGATCACGATCTGTCAGAAACGCATTCTTTGAGCGGCCGGACTTTAGTTGTTTTCGGTTATATTTTATTGTCAAATGTAATACTTAGATCATAGAAAATAAGGGAGGACACTGGCTCCTGTAACACAGTTATTACTACCACAGGGTTTAAATCTATAGTTCTAAAACTACTATCTGTTTGATGAATAAAGATTATTATTTATTTATTCATTTACTATTGTCACGGTTAACCATAAAGTTATCAGTATTGAGTTAATGTTTATTTGTTTTATTCTGTGACATCAATTACTATAAAATTGAAAATATTTAACAGTACTTTTATTGTTTTCATATTACCAGTAATTTGTATTCTCTGGTGTTAAGTTTATTATCACACTAGTGACGTAAAACACTTGTTTGTCTCTAATTACAGTATACTTACTTAACAATAAAATTACAATGACATAGGAAATTGAGTCAAAAGTTTATTTATATAATGCTATGATAACATCACACTAAATTTCTATTAAATAGTACTATAATTGTAGGGCATTTTAGAGAAACACAAAGCAATTAAATTAATTTGATTTTAATTTATTATCTAAGTAAGCACAATATTATTATGATTTATGATGTAATTACCTTTTCAAATCAGATATAATGTGAACAATTAAGTTCTTATAGATTTTTAATATTATAGGTCTGTCTGTAAATTGAAGTTAACTAGATTTTTTAGGGTTTTAATTCAACATTTTTAAATGCAACTTTGCTAAATATGGCATTCTTCAGATATTTTCATATCAGATTTTATGTTCAAAGTTCTTCAATTCGCAAAGGTTTTACCTAACTTACAATATGCACATAATAAAAATTGAAAAGTCAGTAAAACATTGGATTTATGTTAATAGTGATAACTATGTCACAGCTCAAAAACTCTTAAGCTAAGTTTTCAAACTTAGTTTTGCTTAGTTTATGAGGGTTTTAAAGTGCCTGAAGAACATATTGTTAGGAAGAAAATCAATGTAAAAATTAGTTGCAGCCTCAAAAGACCTACAATGAAAGGTAGGTAAGTACCAGAAAATCGTCAAAACTATTATTTTTTCAATTTTTAGCGTCTTAACTTCTAGAGCAACCAACAGGAATTTTTTTCTGTACACTGTCCTCAGGTACTTTATGTCTATAATTTTTAACTTACAAAATAAGCTATACTTAGTCCTGACAACATCCCGACTATCAAAAACTCAAAAGGGGTCCAAGTGGCGATTTATTGCGACCAAACGCATTGTAAACATTCGAATTTTAAACACAAACGCTCACGTAGGTACATACATAATTAGGACATAGGAATATTGTACAAACTGCAAACAAATTACAGTTCAGTCGAAATCGAAACTATGATTTCAAGGCAAGCCTTTCTACTTTCAAATAGGAATGTAATTATTTGTTTAATACTTTCACCGCTTACCCTTCAACACCACCGAAGTACCGAGTTGGCTCCATAGTTGAACTAGTTGTTTATTATTTGATTCGAACCGTGGGTGGTCGCGATAACACGACCGCCGGAAAATCGATAACAATAACGTTGTTACACTACAACTTGCCACGAACGCGTTTCACAAACTAAAGGAAAAATGCAAACGGATTAGAGTATGTATGTACGTAGAGACGCGTTTCATTGTTGTTGTGTTTATTGTCAGTTGACACTTGGCAGCAGTGTGACCGTTTCAAAATTGGTGAATCTGCCAAGCACTGGCAAAAAAATCTACCAAAATCTGCCAACTCGATTCCTGATTAATTGTGTATGTACGTACAAGTGCAGTTATTGTACAAGCAGTAATATCCTAGTGGTTCTGACGACAAAATATCCCCGTTCTATCTACAACAGGTAAAAGTGCTAGCTAACCAGCTACATTTCCAACTAGTTAACCAGCCATGATCTACAAAAATAAGTAAAGCGACAAGAAATTGTGAGTTTTTCATTTTTTTTCAAAGATAATAAGGATTTCCTTGAAATCTGCCACAATCTGCCATTTTCTTAAATCGTAAGCTTAATCTGCTAGAGTTTAAATTTAGGAGCCGAATCTGCCCAAATGGCAGATATCTGCCGAAAACGGTCACACTGCTTGGCAGGTAACTGTCAAAATCACGTATTTATGTGTCATCTGTCAAACGTTACTTAGCAGTGTCAATGCCATTGTGGCACTAGTGATGTGCTAAGCTTAGATTCACAAAGAAATACACATTATGCCGATTTTTCGTAACGGTTAATATTAACGTTATTTTAATTTGTTATTTCAGAACAAAAAGTTAAAAGAGTTCGTTGCATATTGAGATATCGTTGCACTGACGAGGGACGTGAGTTCTAGGAACTTGCGACTTTTTTATTACATACACGTGGATGCGCTATTAGTTACTTATAGTATGAAAATAATATTCTTTCTTCAAAAACATTGAGTACAGTGAGCGAAATCGACTCTGCTGTTAACCAGTTACAAAACAGCATTCTTCAGGCTCAAGACAAAGCAGTTCCTATGGTTACACTTAACAACATTAATACTCCGAAATTGCCAAGACACGCTAAACAAATGATCAGGTACAAAAATTACTTGCGTCGCGTTGATAATAAACTGCCTAAAGGTCACTTTAAAAGATTCGGTCGCTACTTAATAAACCGCCTTTGCCGTTTAATTGAGCAGTATCCTCAAATGTGCATAGATGATATATGGAACCAAAAACTTTCCAAAATTGATAATCCTAGAACAGATGTATGGCGTGTCATTAGGTCTTTGAAACCCAAGAACATCACGATACCTCCCCTTAGACTACCTAATGGAACATTAACTTCTAATACCGGTGAACAGTGCGAAACTCTTGCTCATGCCTTTCTTGAAAATATGAGACTGACACATGAATGGCCAAGTCCAGTGTCAGATGAAATACTCCATAGCTCCCTTGATACTATTGAAAACTTTAATATTACCAAATTATCCCACCCAGTTCGACCAGTTGAAGTACGCTCAATACTGAAATCACTTAAATTACGAAAGTCGCCTGGTAATGATGACATTGTTAATATTCTGCTTAAGAATTTATCCCAGAAAGCTGTCGTCTTTGTCACAAAAATTTTCAACGGCTGTCTCTTCTTAGGATATTTTCCTACGGCATGGAAAACTGCAAAAGTGATTGCCCTTAAGAAGCCTGGAAAAGATGATTCTGTGCCCGTCAGTTACAGACCCATTAGTTTACTACCGGCAATGGGTAAGTTGTTCGAAAAGATCGTTTATAGCCGCTTACGTGCCGTTTCGGAACAATTATTGATCAACGAGCAATTTGGGTTTCGGCAGTTTCATTCAACCGCTCACCAGCTGGCCAGGGTCTGTGAACACATCACAAATAACCTGAATCTTAATCAATCAACTGGAATGTTCCTGCTTGATGTAGAAAAGGCATTTGATACCGTATGGCATAATGGTCTGCTGCACAAATTAATTACCCTTAAGATTCCGCTACCACTTATAAAACTCATAAAATCGTATCTTGAAAATCGGAGTTTTAAAGTGCATATTGGTAATTCTGAATCTTCTAGCCAGATTATACCTGCTGGGGTTCCTCAAGGCTCCATATTAGGTCCTTACTTATTTTTATTGTACCTCAATGATATTCCAATTCAACCCAGAACCAGCTTAGCATGTTTCGCGGATGATACCGCATCATTTACCTCATCCACAGACACTGACTTGATCATTTGTCGGCTGCAGTTATCTATTGATTTACTCCATACCTTTTTTACCAAGTGGAAACTAAAGCTTAACGAATCCAAAACAGATGCCATTTTCTTTACAAGACATCGAAATCCTCCATTAAGAACCCTCAACATTGCTGGACATAACGTTAAATGGAAACGTTCTGTCCGCTATCTCGGCGTTACTTTAGATACTAAATTAAACTGGTCTAAACATACCTCTGACCTACGCATCAAGGGTGCACAAGTACTTGGCGCCCTTAACCCAATCCTAAATCGTAAGAGCAGGCTAAGCCCACAAACTAAACTCCGATTGTATAGCGTACTTGTAAGGCCAGCCCTTACCTATGCTTGTCCCATCTGGAGTAATACTTGCATTACTAACTATAAACTTCTCCAAGTAATACAGAATAAAGCACTAAAAATTGCTCATAATACCCCTTTTAAAACTAACTTAAAACAATTGCATAGACGAATAAAATTTCCGGAGCTACTTGAATTTGTTCTCAAACTTACACGAAAATTCTATACTAAGAATAAGATGCACCTAAATCCTCTCGTAGCTAACATTTGCACCACCAAGATCACTGATCTACCGTATATCGACAGATACGGAACGTATAGACTGCCCCATCACTACCTATTGTTCCCGCGGGCCGATGAGAGTGTGTGCAGCTAACACCAAGCGACACACGAGCGTATCATGGTTTTGCAAAGTACCCGCTCGCGCGCCGTTTGCGCGCGGAAGACGGGCGACCGGGCGTATTGTTCTTACTATCGTCACGGGGGCACCATCTCATACATCGAAAATTGTAGTACTAGAGTATGTTCATAGAGGGCATTAGGGGTAGCGATTTGAATGAAATTATTAATTAGCGTCAGCTCACTAGCGACAAGCGATAATAATTTGAACTACATTGCAAGATGTGGTACGATACGGTCAGCTAGGCACATCAGCGCCAATAGATGGCGTTTATTTTGTAATTAGATAATTTTATTTTTTTTATGAATGAAAATGTGCATATTTTTTTATAATAATATGGTTCCCGGTTATAGCACTATATTTATAAAGTATCCAACTACAGTTCAGATGTATTTTAATTGTCAAAATACTTTCATTTGTACCGACAATTACGAGGTGGTAGCAGCAGAAATTTTCACACACACATTCAAAGGTTTGTTGGTTACGAAGCTGTTTACTAATTTCGTTATTATTGACAAATACTCACTAGCCTATTGGTACAAACACTAGCTACAATGACTACGTATACTGGGTTCTATTCACTGACTTGAAATCCTTTTTTTATTTTTTTATTGTTTAAAATTATTATTATATATTAAATATAAAAATGAATTTTTATCTTGTCTGTGTGTATGTCCTTTATAGAATCGTAAACTATGCATTGATCATGGTGATCTTCAGCAAAAGTGTTGTGCATCGGCCCACGAAGGTTTCAGAGTTAGTACGGGTTGGCGGGCTTCACACACCCCTATCATTCCAATATTTTAGTTAGTGGCGTAGAAACGCGCGCAGGGTAGGTACAGCTAGTATGTAATATAATATTTTTATACCTAAATAGCCTGTATTTGTCCAGCTGAGAGCTGAGAGCTGATGATTGAGGATCTTGGAGACGGGTGAAGAGCACGCTAACGGTATTGGAGATAGGTGGGGGGTGCTCGACCAAATGTCATTTGAAACCTCGTCCAATTACCAATGAGCTGAAAAAAAATTCAAAATGGCGGAAAAACATGGCCGCCATACAAATTTTGTTGGTCTCTATCTCGAAGGGTATGACAGTTGGAAAAGTGGTTTCATAGCAAAAGATGATCGAAATGGGGATATCTATTTAGTGACAAGAAAAAAATTCAAAATGGCGGAATTTTTTTTTCATACTAAATTGTATGGCAATTGGGTACCTGCCCACTAATTTTTGCTAAATCCGAGTATGAGCGACCACGTAAATTGCTACAAGCAGTTACGCGGTCCGCTTTAGCGGGCCGCGCCCCCACGCGAAAAACTAGTTATTATTATATTTATACTATATATAGCTCGATTACCACTCACTCACTCACTCACTCACTGACTGACTCATTGACATAATTGTTCTCCCAGAAGGAGTCTGAAAACGATATAATGATGTATGGGGGATGTGTTCGGGTGGGGGATTCGAGTATGGGAAAAATCTGACATTTCCGAAAAACAAGATGGCGGCCGACGTGATTTCTGTAACTTTTTTGTATTCCGACCGATTTAGTTCAAACTCGCAACGATTTTAGATATAAGTAAACGATTAATAGAGAAAATGGAAAATTTTGGAAAAACAAGATCAAAAACTACTACTATAGGCAAATAAAAGAAAGTATATTTATTTATCATAATCATCATCCTCGCAATAGCGGTGGAATAGGTATACCTACCACCTGTATAATAGGTAGTCCGTTTTGTCTTTGTTTGTCAACACTAATTTGACATTCGAAGGAAAAAGAACAAACAGAGTATAACTATTTCACAGCTATTTCACATTTATGAATAAGGGGGTTAGTATAATACTGCGATATAGTTCATGTTTTCAAAAGAATTTTTCCCTAATTTCTTCCGAAAATTCATACAGTTGGCAATACCTGACCAACGCAACGCAAACGTCGAAAACAAAGTTTTAATTTTGTATCAAATGCATAAGGTCAGTTAGGGTAAGAGGAACATACTTTATTTTGAGTCAGATGTTTTGAGCTCTAGGTAAAACAGATAATGTTTTATAGGAATTTTGAGATACTCTATACTTGCCTTTGTTTATTAGGTTTCCGTTTGTTGTGAATCAAAACGCTAACTTGAATACTTACGGCAATATCAGACAAATCGTTTAGGTTGTGCTAACGTTTCTCTTCCCCCACATTTGGGGTAAGAGGAACAGTCATCGTATCTCCTAATATTGTTATGTTTATTAAGATATACCTGTTGCTACTTTTTAAGTAACACAAATCCAATCGAATTTGATCTTTAAGTAATTGTAATAAGCCACAGTTTCTATGAAAAAAAAAGAAATATCAAAGTCGGGGTAAGAGAAACATAAAGGTTCAGCTAGGGGCATTCAGGGGTGACAAACTAAAAATAAAAAGTCATTTGTTTTGCAAATTATATATTTTTTACCGAAAGTAAGAATGGAAAAAATGATTAATAATTAACCAATAATTAAAATCACCCACTCTCTCTCACTCTCTCTGCAGAAAAATCAACTTTTAACAATCAAAAGTATTATCTCCAAAAATGTTATTTAAAAACTTAATTTTTATTTATAACGGACAATTATTATCCTTTGGAGATCAATGTATTGCATGTATTTTAGTTTCTCAGTTTAATCCTAATAAGATAGGATTATAAATAAAAACTAAACAAACTTCATCCCTAATAAACTGCAATAAATTAGCAACGGCACCATGTAAAGTGATCAGTACCTATTACAAATCAGTTTATTTCTTATTAAAATAATTTTAAAAACATATAAGGAGAACAAACTACCTAGACCTTTTCTATTATATACCTACGCGGTTAACTATTTTTAATCTAAGTATGCCGTACAATTTTGAAGCTGCATATGCAGGCAGATATTGTGCCATTATTTACAGCCTCGACTGCATCTTTTAAATTTTCTTGTGTATAGGCCTCTATAAGTTTTTTTTTGTATAAGTTTTTGTCATGTTTCATAGTTTTCCTGAAAAAAAAACAGAAATAGTACTTTAATAAGACAATAATTAATTGATTAGATACTATAATAGGTCAGACTTAAATCTCATATTGCAGGTAGATTAGAAATAATCATATTAATATTTATATATTCATTATAAATTTTTTCATTAGTCAACTTAAAGCAAGCTCAATAGGGACAATTATTATGTCTTTATGTTATTAGAAATTATTTTTCATTATGTTTACCACCCCTGATATCGGCGAAGAGGAACATACTGTTTCTCTTTCCCTGTAAGTACCGTTTCTCTTACCCTAACAAAGTTTTTGGGGGTTATGGTTTTGAATTTGATGAAACTTACATTATTTGCTGGTTTTAGTCTATAATATCAAAAACAACATAAAACTCACCAATATATCCTAGTATTTCTTCCTTGAAATTATCCGTACCACTTCATTTTCAATATTTTAGCGTGAATCAAAGTTATGCGGCCGACTTGTGTTCTTAATTTTACAACTGCCAAACTGTTATTGGTTTTTACTCGGCTGTGGAACGTCGTAGCGACATCTGTTAGCAACCTTTTGATTTTTTTACTGTGCTCTTTTATCGACTGAGACACCACAGAGTTAAAAAGCTATAGTTTATGAGTTACGATGTAGTGTTCCTCTTTCCCCTGTGTTCCTCTTACCCTAACTGACCTTACAACGAAGAGCGGCAACATCGCTTGCTGTCTTATTTTATCAGCGAACTGGCAACGCAGCATTTACTTACACGCAATCCAGCTGATTCGCCATCTATTAGCATTTTCATAACTGCAACTATTGCCAAAGCAACGCCATCTATGGGGGTTCGATCAAACTGTTCCGTAGAGCAGCGCCAGCGCCACCTATTTTTAAACTTATTATCTGCTATGAAGCTACTCGCAGTAACAGCGCCATTATTTCCAGTTTTATCCGTCGGGTGGCCCACCCCAAGAAATTAAGCTTGTCGCATTTCTTTCTTCGTGATGGGGTATCTGTACTAGTATAGTATTATATTATCTGTGCTATCGTATAGCAATGCGCTCGAACATTATGAATTTTATATTTTTGTCCTCTTACGTTGTAAAGCGATAATATCAACAAGTATGTCGCAATCTTATTTTTATTTATTATAATAACTTAGTTAACCGTTATGTATTGTATAAATTATATATCAAGTAGAAACTTTTTTAGAGGTTTACAGCCTGAAAATGTTTGTAACCAATGTTTCTAATAGTTATAGTTATAGTAGCTATTATGTTAATCATTTATGGCAATAAAGACATTTAAAAATCAAATCAATCAGTTACTATTTTTACAACTTACTAGTTGAGTGACCGAGCTTTGCTCGGTAGTATTACAACTACTTACCAATAGATGGCAGCAGGAGTTTACTGCAATAGTTTTACTTTATATCGCCAATAGATGTCAGGTATAGATTTATATTTTTTTTTTGGTAAATACGACATTTTCTAAAAATGAATCCTAGCTAGATCAATTTATCGCCCCCAAAACCCCTAGTATACTAAATTTCATGAAAATCGTTTCAGCCGTTTCCGAGATTCAGATTATATAGAAATATATATATATTTATATATATATATATATATATATATATATATATACAAGAATTGCTCGTTTAAAGATATAGGATAAATTTGGCTCAATTTAGTCCCTATCCTCAGATCCTTTATTTTATAAAATATCCATTTCATTTCTACAACCCATAAAATAGCACTATCGACCTCTCTGAGATATAGGAAGAAATCCATTTCTAAGGACAATGTGCGTCAAGAGATGGCGTTAGTGGTTCTGAGGGTGCAATAGAAATGCAAATAATGTTTTTACTGCCCGCGCCATTTTTCGAAAAACATTGTGAGATCCATTTTATATCTATGGTGAGATCGAACGCCTCCGTGGTCTGCACGAAATCTGCAGCTCGTTTTATATTGTTTTATACCATAGTTATAAGATATTTTTAATGAGAGATGTTTTATACTAAAGGGTTATCCGTTATGGGTTTTTAAGGCTATAAATACTGAGAAGACAATCATGAACAATGAAATAGAGTAAAATTTCCCTTTTGATTTACCATCAGCAAACCGACCTACCGACTATATACCATCGGTATAACGCATCAACGTCAAACATAATCTGACACCGGCAGTACCTATCAGTATTTTGTTGTTGTTTTTATTTAATTTTAGAAAAGTGCTCTAGAAGTTTGAATGAAAGTAGGGCCTTAGAGTAAAAAAAAAGAATCTTTAACATCCTCATATTTTTATTTATTTTTATATTTTTACACGGCTGGATTCTATAGAATACAGTATAGTAGGTATCACCATTATATTAGCGAATGCAACGCCTCGCTCGGACCGGACCAAAAACATATCAGTAAATGGCGTTAGTAGAGATACAAAATAAAACAACCTGTGCTGAATATGTTAATTTTACAAATTTTGAGTCTTTTTTTATTTAAGTAACTACCTAATTAATTTCTGAATATTTTGTCATGCGCACAACATAATATTACAATTATAATAAATAAACAAGAGTAGGTAGCATTTAAGTAAACACGTTTTCCTCTTGATAAATAATAATTAAGTAGTTGCTAGATTTCAGTATAAAAATTGACTAGATTTATCTGTGTAATGGTACCTATCTAAGCTAAGTGAGTATTGGAAGTATTATGGGCTTTTCTTGTATAAAGTCGTAGACGAGATGTAAAAGTGAGAGCCATACGAGTAAGGTACTTGTTCCACCGCTCGCGCCGGGTCTAAGCTATTATCTAAGTACTTATCTGCCATTGGCACACTCAGGAAACGTAATCGATGTAAGATTCCGTGCTAATTTTAGGGGATACTTAAAACAAATAATATTAAGAATAAATTTAAATCAAACAGCTGAAATTCGAAAAGGAGGTACTTTGGCGGCGAATCCAAATCGTAGTCGTTTTATAGTTTGCGTATTGGCAGGTCAGGCTCACTTGTCACGTGATTAAGACCTAGTGGTCTTAATCACGTGACAAGTGATTAGTGGACCTAATTAGTGGTACCTGATTAGTGGTCCACTAAGTCAAGACTGCAATATATTTCAGCCGGCTGCCGCGCGCCGGCCAAGTTGCACGCGCTAGCTTCTGTACGGTCTATTCTACGCGCGGCGTGCGCCGTCTGTTAAGAATTCAGCCACGGAATACTACACTTTTTGTGTCAGCGCTAGAGTCGCTACTTCTTTAAATCATCTTGCGGAGCGAACCTTCTGTATTGTAGGTACTATTATGTATTCCGTGGTATTGGCTGCATCTTTAAAACGTGCTACCTCGGCACGTAACCGTCGACGTAAAATGGGAAAAAATGTCTTCCTGGTCCATTCTACTTCTACGACATGGATTATTATCTCAGTTGGTTCTGGACCTTGTCTCCATTTATTAGCCTCGTATCGATAGGTGGTGCGAGTACCTTATCCGGATTTTTCATAAAAATATACGAAGTCAATACCTATTACCCTTTTGATTTCTGTGGTCTGTTTTTTCAAGCTTTCTTTTTCCTATACAACTCCAAGTGTTAAAGCTTTTATAACTCATGTAATGTTTTTCTTTATAATATGTATTTTATACTTATACTATACATTAAATTCCCTAAACCAAAGCTTTGTCTCTAATTTAGTTATTAATATACAACTTTACATAGGTAGGTATATTTAAATAAGATTTTTACATAATATTTATTTAACACGTCATAATTATACATTTTTACACACATTCAAATTAATACATTTTACAAATTGTCTCTTTGTGATTAGGTATACTTATATTTTTATGTATAAATTATTTAGTTAATTAAAACTAATTAGATTAGCTAAACACACGCGACGGTCGCTTTGAACTGGGCGTTTTGCCGTCGCATGATTGGTCGTCACCTGTAACAAAAAAAAAGTATGACTGTCCCTCCATTGTTATAGAGATAACCAATACAACCTTAAACTGCAGAACACACTGCACAGCGCACAGTCTACATTTTTTGAACGAAGAAGCTGCAAAAAAACCTAGACTAATAGATGGCGCTAGGAATGACCTAGAATTTACACACTACCTTGTCAATATAGAATTACTTGTTTGGTCTGCGTGTTTCTAACCTCTTGCGGTAGTATTTAACATTAATTACTATATATAAAGCTACTCGTGCTGATTGGCCACTGATTGATCACCTCTCCTGAACAATTTTGTATGAAAAAAATGTTTTTTACTGATCGTTTCGTATAAAAGGGAAAAATTCATTAAGAACAAAAATATGGAGAGGTGATGATTGAGGGTTTCGAAGACAGGTGAAGAGCACAACCAGGGTATTAAAGATAGGTGGGGGGTGCTCGACCAAATGTCATTTGAAACGTCATCAAAATGGCGGATTCAAAATGGCCGCTATTCGAATTTCGTCGATATCTCGGAAAGTATAAAAGATGGAAGAACGGTTTATTGACAAGAGTTGATCAGGATTCGAAGGTCTATACGATGGATAGAAAAAAAAAATTCAAAATGGCGGAATTTCATAGAAAATGTATGGGGAATTTTGAAGGGGTTTTTATGGGCGGAAAGACAGCACGCGGGCCACATGTGGCCCGCGCCTCCACGCACCCTACTAGTTTAAATATAAGCCTACACTAGTTAATAATAATCACATGAATGATATTGGCGATAAAGTTTTGCCTTTTCGTAAGAGCCTGTAATTAGGCCTGTATGAAAACTATAGTAGTGTTATTATCTCGCTGCAGACTCTGTCATAAATCATAATCAGACTAGGAATGTGAGCTAGTTACGCGCGCGCAAGGCCGTTATCGATAACGGAATCATCAAGGTTACGACGACGAAAACATACTGCATTCATGCATTTAATATTACTATGTTGAAATTTTATTGGTATGTAATTAAAAAAAATCTAAAAAAAATAAACGTGTTTTTATTTCTATCACCCGTTTATAATTAAATTAAATAAATTTAATATACAAAAAAAGAGCAATAATCGATATCATTCATCGACATCACTCATCGACTGCAATAATGCACAACTCAGCTGTGAACAACAAAAGCGAAACACTCGGATGATTTACGACCGAGTCTGCAGCGAGATAATAACACTAAAATATCAATATCACAGAAATGCTTGCAGAATACCACACTTCCCCTCACCTATCAGTGCTGGTGGTGTGTGTAGAGTTGTCCTGCTCCTCCAGCGAGTGGGAGTGCGAGTGCGAGTGAGGCGGACGACGTTTCGGGGGCTCCTCCGCGCCCGACTCCCTGCGCGGACCGCCGCCCGCGCAGAAACACTTGCAGATTATGCGCTTGAACGCGAACCTGGAACACAAACAGGCCAGTCTCACTTATCACGTGACCGTCCCGGCTACAAGTAGAGTTTCGGACTACCATATTTCAGATGGTTGCCGCTCGCGGGCCGAGTTCTACGCGCTAGTTCTGTACGGTCTATTTTACGCGCCGTCTGACTACCAGCCCTAGTACGTCGTAAGAGATAAAGTTAGGCGATAGAAAGAGACCACAATATTGCGTTTGTTGCGTGTCGATTTTGAGGGCGGGGCCAGGCGCTATTGCGAACTGAATCGCACTTTTTGTGTCAGCGCTAGAGTCGCTATTTCTTTAAATTTTCGTGCGGAGTGAACCTTCTGGTACTATTTAGTGTTCTGTGACAAAAGGCACTTCTTTACCATCTTTGGATGGGCGAGGGTCTTCTCTGAGACAGTGGCTGAAAAAGGAAATCGTGAGGAAAACTGCTTGCCTTCACCACATTTGCCACGCATGCAGGCGCTACCATAGCATCAGGCTTTCTCAACCAGCCGCTTCCCAACACCCGCTTTAAATCGTCGATCAGTGCACACACACTGACACACACACAGACGAAGCGGTTTGATTCCTCGTTTTTGATACGTGCTGCAAAGGTCTTGAATTCACTCCCAAGTACTGTCTTTCCCAACTCTTATAAACTGGCCGCCTTCAAATCTAGAGTGAATAGGCATTTCCTAGGCAAGCGCGTTCCGCCTTAGACTGTATAATCACTTTCCATCAGGTGTGACCACAGTCAAGCATTAGCCTATATAGTTCAAAATACTTTCCCACTGAAACGTGATCACTGGTTTATCAAAGACGATCATGGTATCAAAGCAGTATTACCTAAAGTCTTTAGAGAAGAGCGCGTAGATCAAGGGGTTGATGGCGGAGTTGCAGTACCCCAGCCAGAACAGCACGGAGAAGACGATGGGCTCCACGCAGTCCCCGCAGAAGGCCCTCACCACGTACACGCTGAAGAAGGGCAGCCAGCAGAACACGAAGCCGCCCACGATGATGCCGAGGGTCTTGGCCGCTTTCGTCTCCATTCGGAAACGTTTTACCTGGAAGATTAAAACATATTGGACCGCTACCTCCTCGTCACATTGGCGGTGGAGACAACAGGTTGCTGGAGTGGGGACGTCTTTCGAGGGAAGTGGTTGCGATCTGCGCTCTGGAGAATTCCTGGCCCAAAAGTTACCCATCCTCATATAGTAGAGCAATGCCGCTAGTTTGATGTGCACTTTTAGTTTAGGAAGTCTTTTTGACGAAGCATTAGGTAATGTTTTCCATATAAATAGATTAAAACTGTATTTTAGATCATCAGTAACTTTCAGAAAGATGCTTTTATAACCTTATAAATCAATAAGGTCTTGCTGATTGGCATTTCTCAGCTTTTCTGCTAGTGTTAATCTGGCAAGCACATGCAGCAGTTGTATGAATGATAGACATATTTTGCTTGTTCTTCTTTGGAGGATTACATCGAATCAATATCTGCTGTTCCTGTTTAATCATGGACTCGCTAATTAATGCCTTTTTCTTCACGAAATTATACTTTTTTTATGAAGGATAGAACAAGGACTAAATAAATCCTTTACCTACAAATTGCATAAAGCTTTTACCTGCGCTTTAATATTCCTCTTCCCCATACGCCGCGTCCTGGGCTTGTTGTCATCATACTCGTCATACAGAGGCCCTGGTGCGAGGTGGTGGGGGGGTCTGACCCTCAGCCTGCTCTCCGTCAGCTCCCTCCCATCTCTCTCGTAGTGGACGGCGTAGAGAGAGGGGCTGGGCGACCTGCTCGGAGACCTGGAGTTGTCGTGAGCTGGACAGATCTGCTCTGATGATGGGTAGGATACGGAGATTTTGACCTTCTCGTGAGCTCGTCTTGCGCTGGAGTGCCTGGAAATTATTGTTTTATTCATATTAGTTATAAATAGGTCAACTACCAATCAAGAACATAGCAGGCTCTATCTCTTAGCTTAGAGTCGAGGTTTCGAATCGCGGGTAATAAATCTAGCAATGTGAGTTTATGAGATGAAAATGTTCATAAAGGTGTATGAAGCCCACAAAGCCGCGCCTAACCAGCATGGTGGGCTATGGTCGAACCTATTAGTAGCTACAAAATTCTGAGAAATATGTAAATTATGAGAAGAAAGGTTCAGAACTGTTAGTTAGAACCTCAGGACAAACAGTTCAACCAAGATCCATGTGAATTTATAAACATTTGCTGTCCAAATGGATTGCATTGTGTCTGATGTGTGAAAATCTTTTGCCTATTGAATGGACAATTCTTTTGGCTCTAGAGATGCAATAGATCTAAACGGCTCGAATGTGAAAGTCATCATCATCAACAGCGCTACAACCCTTTATGGCCCGGGCCTGCTCCAAAAGATTCCTCCATCGGTCTCTGTCCATTGGTTTCGTTTCCCAACTTTTATTCCTACAGCTTTTCATCCTGCTTCGCTCCAACCAGCCAACGAAGCTTTGGCCGACCGACATTTCTACGACCGTCTGCGCGTGAGGTCAGAATGTGAAAGTGGAAGGTCAAAATAAAACTAACCTCCTTAACCTCTCCGGCGACGCGCTAAGGGAGGTGCTGGTAGAATGGTTGGAGGCGTTGGACAGCGGGGATCCGTGAGGCCTGGCACCTCCGGATCCTCGCCCGCGGTGGATCCGCAGCGTCAGACGATTGTCGTCGAACCTGCTGCCCAGCCCTCTACCTGAAATGGAAATCCTTTTTAATATTATCAATACAAAAGTTGGTGAGTCTGGGTGTTCATTCGTCCAAAACAATCACACTTAAACTATTTGGTCTTTAATTACGCGTCTTTGATTTAAATTCATCTAAGTATTATAAGGGTGAAGAGTTTGTTTGTTTGCTTGAACGCGTTAATCTCGGGATCTACTTGTCCAAATTGAAAAATAGTTTCTGTGTTGGATGATCCATTTAACACGGAAGGTCTATACTCTATTTCATCACGCTATGTCCAATAGGAGCGGAGTATTCTACCTATATCAACCGAGCAGTTGGGATTGATTGAGGATACTCAGCCCGGACTTTTCTATCATTAATTTACAATTTAGACAGACAAAGCGTGTAGAACAGATGTATACATAATTATGTAGCATTATAATTGCGTGATGACACCAACTCATACTAATTGGCACCCACGCAGAATTCTTATAACGCTTGGCAGGGCCCAGAGAGGTAACAATTTACGTGACAGGCAGTTCGCAACGTTGTCACAGTATAAGTCGCCTTGAAGGGTCTATGAATAAAATTATAAAGGACTATTGCTTTCTCGAGGCTGTTATTTTGATGACTATTGCCTTCAGCCCTAAAGAATAAACAGTTATCTACCGGAGTCTTCTACGTTCGGATACTAATTTCAGACAAAATAAATTTTTTTTATTTATTTTATTTTTTTTTATTTTATTTATAAACCACCTTACATCTAGCATTACAGTTTCCTAATTCGCTAGAAGTAGCTAAAATAAAACTTACTTAAACTAAACAGACCTTTAACCTAAATAAAACTAAAAATAACTAATCTAAACTAAACTATCGTAACAGATAGTCCACAATGCTACTCTTGTGAACTCACTAAGAGCACAACAGAACAGGTCCGATGTCCCCGCTATGACGTTCAGGGTGCGAAGCGCGCGCGTCAGCGGCGCCTTGCTGAGCAGATTGGTGCGCCCCACCGGCACCGCCAGCAGCGGCGGCCTGCGCCTCCGACACACGTACCCGTCCGGGGCCAGGAATTTGATTTGACCCAATATGTCCGCGTTATGCAACGCACCTCTTAGTACTTTAAAAATGTACGTCACAAGTGCCAGATCCCTTCTAACCCTAAGCTCATTGTATCCGACCATACCTAAAACAAATAATGTCGGATACATTAAGGGGTAGAACGGGTATATCCCGTACAGCTTCAGGTAGAGGAACCTGGCAAACTTGTTCTGCACACGCTCCAACATGAGTCTATACTTAGTCTCATGTGGAGACCAAATGACTGCACTCCCTTCTAATTGGCTCCTAACTAACGCATTGTACAGTGCCATCACTGCGTTCATGTTGGTGAAGCCACATACGGTGCGAAGTAGAAAGCCTAAATTTCTGTATGCTTTCTTACAGCATTTCACTATGTGACTACGAAACGTCAGCTCAGTGTTGAAATGAACTCCCAAATCCCTCACTGCGTCTACTCTAACCATTGGTACCCCGTCAACCTCGTATTGGTAATGGACAGGGGAGTGCGCCTTAGAAAAAGTGATTACTGCACATTTTGAGTAATTAAATTCCAAAAAGTTGTTCTTGCTCCATTCGACTACTCTGTCTATATCCCGTTGCAGCCTCGCACAGTCACTCATGTTGCCTATGTCCAGAGACAGCTTGAGGTCGTCCGCGAACAACAAGCATTTAGCGTCCTTGACAACTTGTGGCAGGTCGTTAATCATCAAAATAAATTGCAAAGGTCCTAAGTTACTACCCTGACTAACTCCAGACCTTGTGTAGTATGGTTCTGACCGATGACCCCTATATTCCACATATTGTTTCCTGTCAGCCATGTAACTCGCAAAAAAGCTAAGTAAATGTGGAGTGAAACCAATAACCGCCAACTTTCTCAGAAGAACGTCATTGTCCACCAAATCGAAGGCTTTCCGGAAATCAAAGTATGCGGCATCAGCCTGCCTCCCCCCGTCGACTGCTGGAACGACCTGAGACATATAGCAGAGAAGGTTGCTGGTTGTACTTCTCGCTGGCCTGAACCCGTGTTGAGCGTCCGAGAGCTGCGACCTAACCTGGGTGTAAATACTTTCATGCAGAGCTGATTCTAGTACTTTTGCCGGAGTTGACAGCACGGCCACCGGTCTGTACCCTTCCACTTGAGTAACAGCCCCACTTTTGGGTACCGGGACCACTCTAGTCAATTTCCACCTTTCAGGAAACACCGCTGCCTCCATACACTGATTGTATATATACAACAATGGCTCTGCCAAGGCGAATCGACAATCTCTAAACAGGTAAGGCGGTATACCATCAGGTCCCGCAGACTTCTTCGGCTTAAGTCGTTTGAGTGCCTGCCTCACCTCATCCAAAGTCAGTCGACCCACATGGACCCGCGCCGCTCCATTCTCCCCTCCTGCTGCTGCGATTGCTGCGCTAACGTTCAACTGCGCTCGGTGTGAACGATAAACAGAATGGAAAAAGTCTGCGAATTCCGTAGCACATTGCTGAGCGGTCAATAGCTCCCCGTTCTTTACAATTTTTTGAACACCCCTATTTCCTCTTTTTGTTTTAGTACTATAGTTCCAGAACGACGTCGGATCCTTATGCAGGTCATTCTGAACCCGGAGACGATAGTTCTCGTGAGCAAGCCCTATCATACTTTTTACCTTTGCCCTACACTGAGCGAACGTATCGTAGTCTGTTTTCAATCTACTCGCTTTGTACCGTCGGTGAAGACTCGCTTTCAATTTTATGTTGCGAATTATTTCGGCCGTGTACCACTCGGGGTAACTGTACCTCGAGGGTACAGGACATCGCTTTTTTTTTGGAACGCAGTCATCGATAATAGACTCAAGAATGCCATAAAAATAGTTTAAACTTTCCTCTAAATTTAAATTATACATTTGGGTCCAATCTACGTCATCTAATAAATAAATATATACGGGACATTTTTACACATCGCAATCTAGCCCCAAAGTAAGCGATAGCTTGTGTTATGGGTGCTAGATGACTGATAAATATACATACATACTAATGTACATGAATATAATATATTGAAAAACACCCAGACACTGGAAAACATTCATGCTCATCACACAAACATTTACCAGTAAGTAGTGGGAATCGAACCCACGACCTCCGGCGCAGACGGCAGGTTCGCTACCACTACGCCATTCGGTCGTCAAAAATACCATGATAGCACGGAACTTAACAACAACAAAAATTCAACATCTTCTGAGGATGTCCCGGTGTCGGGATGAAACGTGCTTAGAGAGTGGTGTAATAGTTGTGGTCGTGGTGGCATTGCTCGCTTGGGAGCTTGGTTTTCGTGCTTGAGTGGAGGGCTTGGCTTGGTCCTGCATGTTGGACCGTATACCTACAGATTGTTTTCAGGTAGCGGATGTTTTCTTGATTTCAATGATGTTGGGTCATTAATACATAGATATATTTCACTATTCCATGTCTATAACTTTATCGGCCTACAAGCCGTATTGAGGTGGTTTTGAATGAAGTTTTATGCAAAAACTATGAAGACAATTACTTTCAAATTTGCACGTCATGTATTTTGGGTCTTTAGTCTAAAATCGCTAAGAAGCAGAAACACGATTGGATAAAATTTTCTCGATAGAAAGTTCTCCCAAGAGTTGCTCCAAAATCTCAGTTTTTCTATATTTTATCGGAAACTACAATGGATGTAATTGTAATTTTTGTTTTAATGTATCGGTAATGATAATATCCTATAAAATGGAAAATTCTTTCCAAAAAACCAACTTCAAATGCCACTACAAAGAATGAAATAATTTTTAATGTACACCAATTCGAAGTCGGGCAATGTTTTGTTCAATCATTAATAGTCCTTCTTATTATAAAACTTGATGTGCAAAGAAACGACAAAATTATCGACAATACCAAGGACTATAATTATTGAATGAACGAAAAATTGCCCGACTTCGAATTGGTGTACATTAAAAATTATTTCATTCTTTGTAGTGGCATTTGAAGTTGGTTTTTTGGAAAGAATTTTCCATTTTATTTTATACTTTTTAGTGGAAAACAACTAATGCGCAAGGCATTGGAAAAAATGCCCACATCGCTTGAAGTATGCTTCTAAAATCTGAAGAGTTCCCTCAATTTCTCCAAGATCCCATCATCAGATCCTGACTTGATGAATACAGTCATTACTTGATGACTGCAAGGAAATGCAATCATAACTATAAAATATACCTAAATCGCTTCAAGTATACTAGCAAAATTTGAAGAGTTCCCTCGATTTTACCAAGATCCCATCATCAGATCCCGACCTGATGACCATAAGACTACCTGGAAAAAATTACTCTTTCAAATAATACCCAAATCACTTCAAGTGTGCTTATAAAATTTGAAGAGTTCCCTCGATTTCTCCAGGATCCCATCATCAGATCCTGACTTGATGACTATGGGACCATCTGTGAACTATACCCTATTAAACAAAAAAAATAATTTCGAAATTGGTCCACGCATCTTCGAGTAATCGGGGAACATACATAAAAAATAAAAAAAATAAAAAAAAAAAAAAGATTCCGACGAATTGAGAACCTCCTCCTTTTTTTTGAAGTCGGTTAAAAAAAAAAAAAAGATTCCGACGAATTGAGAACCTCCTCCTTTTTTTTGAAGTCGGTTAAAAACGCTTAGAACAGATTTTTGATAACTGGCTTAGTTTTTGAGTAATTAGGTAAAACGTCGTTTTTCTGTTATATTCTTCCAGTGATGAAGGCAAAGCTCTTATTAAAGCATTGACAGACCTTATTAATTTAATGCTATCTGGTCAGATTCCACAACAAATCATTCCAGTGCTTTACGGCGCTAATCTGGTGGCTTTATATAAGAAAGATGGCGGCATTCGTCCTATAGCGATCGGCAGCACTCTACGTCGTCTTGCTTCACGCATATGCTGCAGATCTATTAGAGACGAAACAACATCAGTTCTGAAGCCTACTCAACTGGGTTTTGGGGTCAAAGGTGGATGCGAAGCTGCGGTGCACGCTGCTAGGACATATCTAAATTCTAGCGTTTACGATTTGTTTGTGAAAATCGACATTTGTAACGCTTTTAATTCGATCGACAGGGGAGCCATGTTAGCCCAAATTCAAAAAGAATCTCCTGAAATATTCGGTTATTTATGGCAATGTTACGGCTCTTCTTCAAAATTAATGTTCGGAGAAAATGTCCTAGAATCTGCAGTCGGTTGCCAACAGGGAGATCCTCTTGGTCCTGCTCTTTTTAGTTTGGCAATAAATCCCATAATTTCGACCCTAAATTCAAAATTTAATATATGGTATTTAGATGATGGCTCTTTAGGAGGAGATTTTTATTTAAATGTTCAAAAAGAGGCAGCAAAATCTAAATTTATTGGGGTAAGTTAACTGTCATCCGTTAGGTATTTACTTTTAATTATTTTTTGTTTTGTTTTTCTGTTCTGTATGTATTACTAATTATTTTAATTTTATAATTCCCTAATAGCAATATCCTTTTTAATTCTTTCATTTTTAAATAAATTTAATTTAATCTAGCTCTTATAATCAATTATAGTTAGCGCAACAGGCGACGCGTTTTTTATAGAATTCATTCGAGAAAGGCGCAAACTGAAAATCAGCGTTGTGACCTATTGTTTATTGCTAGTTTTAAAGTAGTTGTAATGCAAATGTATTGTTCCTTGTTATTATTTCTACCTATGTATAATTTTTTATGTCTAGCAATAATGTTAACAATAAAGTCATTTGAATTTGAATTTGAATTTGAATTTGAATGCGTCAACAGTTTTACAAGACCTGCACTCAATAGTTAAAAAATTCTCAGAAATTGGCTTGAAGATAAATTTTTCAAAATGCGAAGTTTTCTTTCCGGATTCGATTTCGACGGAGTTGAAAATTAATATTCAAAATTCTTTAAGTGTAATATTTCCAGAAATTACTTTAGTTTCAAAACAAAATTTAACTCTCCTAGGTGCTCCAATTTTCGAAGATGCATTTCCTTCTTTCTTAAATTCTAAATTACAAAATTTTGATAAATTTTCACAACGTTTATTGGACATAAAGCCTCATGTAGCCATTTACATTTTACGGTTGTGCCTTTTTGCTCCTAAATTCATGTACTTCTTGAGGTGCAGTCCCATTTGGAAATACCCCTCTTTGATTTCAAAATTGGACTTGTCACTTAAAGAATGTTTAAGCAAAATTTTAAATTTAAATTTTAATGACCGCGCTTGGACCCAAGCATGTCTCCCTGTGAAATACGGGGGATTAGGCACACGGTCTATCTCAAGTGTTGCGCTCCCGGCTTTCTTGTCCTCTGCTTCTGGCTCTACCGCCGTCGTTGGTCAGATCCTTAATCTGTTAAATCCGATCAATGTAAAGGTGGAGAGCCTATCAGAGGCGAGATTGGCCTGGAGTGCATCTTGTCCTGGCGAGGGTTTTCCAACGGCTGTGGAATGTCAGGTCCTCTGGGACAAACCACGTATTATCGCGACTCACGCGGATCTCGTAGCGCAGTGTACCTCAATTACGGATAAAGCTCGGATTTTAGCTGTTTCCGAAAAAGAATCTGGTCACTGGCTACATGCCCTGCCATCCCACAGCCTGGGGACGATACTCGACAGAACAGCACTTCGTGTTGCCGTGTGTCTACGCTTGGGTATCAAAATTTGTGAACCTCATATCTGTCCCTGTGGCAGTCGCGTGGATCAACTTGGTTACCATGGCCTCAGCTGCACCAGAAGTGCAGGCCGCCTTTATCGCCACGGTACTATCAATGATTTGGTACGCCGCGCTCTGGCCACTGCTTCTATCCCTGCGCAATTAGAGCCATCCGGTCTATTCAGGGATGATGGCAAAAGGCCAGACGGGATGACCATAATACCGTGGTTGATGGGACGTGCCTTGGTGTGGGATGCGACCTGCGTCGATACGTTGGCTGCGTCTCATTTACCGGGTACGTACCAAAAGGCGGGTGCAGCTGCAGAGTCTGCTCAAATGCTTAAGCGCCGCAAATATTCAGTAATCAGCAAGGACTATGTTTTTGGGCCCTTGCATTTGAGACTTTAGGTCCATGGTCATCGGACACAAAAAATTTTGTGAATATGTTATCCAAAAAGTTGGTTCACGCGTCAGGTGACCAAAGAGCTGGCGCTTACTTAGCCCAACGGCTAAGCCTAGCTATACAGCGAGGCAATAGCGCCAGTGTTTTGGGCACCATGCCATTAAGCGAGCATTTGGACGGTGTGTACATTTTGTAAATATTTTTAGTCTTAATTTATAAATAACAAAACGCGTCCCGAAGTCAAAAGAATTTCGCACATTGATTCTTCATTACGTCTCTTCTTGCGGAGGACATTGCACCTATTCAAGTAACAATGGCTCTTAATGAAAGGTCGTTCAAATCGTAATACCTATAGGCCCTTATAAATGGCAAACTCTACGACCACGTTCGGAAAGCAGTCCCTTGATTCTACAAAAATACTTGTAGCAGCGACGAGCTAACATCTATGCGCTAATTGAATATTATAGTAGTGTTATTATCTCGCTGCAGACTCGGTCATAAATTATCCGAGTGTTTCGCTTTTGTGTTTCACTGCTGAGCTTCACTGCTGCTTTTGTATTTTAGTGAACAACAAAAGCGAAACACGCAAATGATTTATGGCCGAGTCTGCAGCGAGATAATAACACTACTTATAATGCTTGCGTCAGGTATGCAGCCGAGGCGACAATGCGTTACTATGGTTACCGTCGATGGTTGCCCGATGTATAGTTTCATATTTTCAAGAATCCCACTCCAGTTTTGAACCGGGAAAAACGGGCAAGAAACTAGGCACTTTCTTTTTAAAAATAATGTTTGAAACCACCTATATGAGGATGACTCCATCGGAACATTTAACGTCAACTTTCTTCGTACATAAAAAAAGTAGCGCCTTTTTTCAACCGCTAAAACGCCGTAACATTTTTTTATTCTTTACAAGTTAGTACCTACTTAACTGCGATCTCACCTGATGATAAGTGATGATGCAGTCTAAGATGTTATAGTACTAACTTGGAAGAGCAAGTAAATTTACCCCAACGTTTTCTACACAGCATCGCACCGGAAAGCTAAATCGCTTGGCGGTGCATTTTGCTGGTAGGGTGCCGAGTGGTAACTAGCCACGGCCGAAGCCTGCCACCAGACCAGACCTGAGCCAATTTAGAAATTATAAAATCCCAAAGTGGCCCGTGGCGGGAATCGAACCCGCGACCTTCAACTCGAATCCGAGCGCGCCGCCACTGCGCCAAGGAGGTTGTCAAAATGGCGGAAATCGTCTCTATGGAAACCCGCGAGCGGACTAATAACAAGTATAATAGTGATCTGTGGCCATAGACAATACCGCGGTTGGATACAACAGACGCTGTAAAACTGGAGACATTTTTTCGCGCGGTCCGGCGCGACCTGTGTAATGCGTATTCGTCTAATAATACCTATGCCATTATAATTTCCCTCAAAAGTTCGTACCACCACTCTTAGTAGTCCGGAAGCCCTGGTTGATGGCCTTGGTGGTCCTCACAGCGGCCTTGTAGATCCTCCAGTAGAAGAAGAGCATCACCAGCATGGGGATGTAGAAGGAGCCCAGCGCGGAGTACACCACGTAGCCAGCGTCGTTGGTCAGCTCGCACGTCCACGGACAAGGGGGGTTGATGGTCCTTCCCTCTTTTAGGTCTTCTGGCTGCGGAAGGAACGAGAAGTTTGTGGGTTACAAACTTTATTGCAAGAAGATTAGTCATTTCTTTTCGAACTACTCACAGTAGCAACTCGATTAACCGGAGTAATTGTTGTCGTTAGGCATTCGGATAATCGAAAATCGAGATAATCGATTGAAAATTCGGATAATCAAATCTGCGCATGTAATGTTTGTGTATTTTTCACAGAGCAAAGTACCAGGTAAGTATTGGTCGCCCAATTGGTCGTTCTTGTAAAAACCAATAATAAAAACTTTCTACTAAAAGTTCATTCACGGTTTCATCATCAACATCATTTTCCAATGTTTTTTGAGGTAATTGACCCGCCCATTGTACCTTTAGCTTCGCGATACGTTGAGCTATGTCGGTGACCCTGGCTTCTCTACGGATCTCCTGATTCCTGATTTGATCACGCAGAGAAACTCCGAGCATAGCTCTCTGCATCTCACGCTGAGTGACTCTGAGCCTTCTTATGAGGCTGTCCATTATTCCATGTCTCTGATACATATGTCATCAATGACAAACCACAAATAAAAAAGGATGCTTACTGTTTTGTCCTTCCACCCGACCAGAGGAGGGAAGCAGATCACGAAGGACAGCACCCACAGGCCGGCGATGAGCGCCTTGGCTCGCTTCTTGCTCATGATGCTGGGGTAGCTGACGGGGCGCGTGACGGCCACGTAGCGGTCCAGCGAGATGGCGCACAGGTTCAGGATAGACGCCGTGCACATCCACACGTCCACGGCCAGCCACACGGAGCACCACACGTCGCCGAATATCCATACCTGGAAGAGTTTAGGTGAATCTTTGCTTAAAAGTCTCCAGAGGGGCTAGACAAAGTCACAAGCGTTTGGCGTTAACGCTAGTCGACAAAGATACTGTCGGCTGTCAATTGTCAAGCGAAGTACACTTAAGTTATCTACAAGGTCCGCGAGAACGCCAGCGAGCGTTCAAGTTAGCGTAGTTAATTATTCAAACACAGCGTGTTTAGTACTATTATTATCGTGGTTTTTCTACAGTCATTTGTTTTGTCCATACATTTTTGTCGACTAGCGTTAACGCCAAACGCTTGTGACTTTGTCTAGCCTCGCAGTTCAGCCCGTTGGAGCGACGATATAAAGCGGGTGGCGGCAGGCCAGGTTCGCCGTTCATGAACATACTAAAGGCACAGAACACTAAATAATACAAGTACAGAAGGTCCACTCCGTACGATTATTTAAAGAAAAAGCAACTCTAGCGCTGACACAATAAGTGCAATTCAGTTCGCAATAGCGCCTGGCCCCGCCCTCAAAATCGACACGCAACAAACGCAATGTTGTGCTCTCTTTCTATCGCCTGACTTTATCTCTTACGACGTATTAGGGCTGCCGTAGTCAGACGGCGCGTAAAATAGACCGTACAGAACTAGAGCGTACAACTCGGCCCGCGAGCGGCAACCATCTGAAATATTGAGGTCCGAAACCCTACTTGTAGCCGGGACGGTCACGTGATAAGTGAGACTGGCTTGCTAAAGGTAGCCATCTCGACGTACTCGGTACTAATTAATTTAAGATGGCCGCCGTGCCCCGGCGAGGGTTGTACGCGTTAGTTCTTGGACGGTCTATTTCGATTTCGCATTGTGAAGTCAACATCTTCTGAGCATGTACCGGTGTCAAATAATTGTTAAATGACAAACGCAGGGGGTTTGTAATTTTCTAATTTATAGTTATACTTAATATAAGTCTTTGAAGTTAATTTAATGAAAGACGTAAGGGCAATGGAGTGGTAAAGACTGTAGATAGTTATGTTAACATTAAATGAAGCATACCTATCTTCTAAGCAAACGTTTAAAGCGAACGAATCCATGTTATACTTGTAGCTAAGGTAAACACTTGCAAGCTGCTGAGTTCAGAGCTCAGGAGACTTGAAGTGCGAGAGACGGCACTCTGCACTAGCAGGTATTTCATCAGCTTTTTTAATTGTATAAAATTCTCGTGCCAAATTTTGTTACCAAACTCCTCCGAAACGGCTCAATCGATTATTATGAAATTTTCTGTGTATGATCGGTAGATTTGAGAGTAGGTCGTAAACTATTTTTATATCACTCATGGAAAACCAAATTTTGCTGGGCCACCTAGTGTTATTATAACTGTGTATAGATAGGGTGATAGACCTTTAACGTGCAAATTACCTGACATAGGTACAATCTATGCCAGAACCTTGTGATAGTGGATTTTAAAAATACATAGTTATTTCAAAAAAAAATTCTACGCTTGCCTACATAGGTACATGATTTCAATAGTGCGTTCAATAAAGATACCAATTTATTTATGTTTTCCTCACAATTAACAATTTTTGTAAAAGCAGCATCGTGTAACCGAATGCTGTCTCCTGGACTATGTGTAGGTTGCGCTAATATTATGTTAGCGAGTCTTGAAGCATATAGTACATAGCATATAGTATATAGTATAATATACATATAGGTACGTATATATAAGATGTACGTATAGCGGAAAGATGGGCTGAAGTTTCAATAGCGGACCCTACCATTTGTCGAATAAAATGGAAAATTCTTTCCAAAAAACCAACTTCAAATGCCACTACAAAGAATGAAATAATTTTCAATGTACACCAATTCGAAGTCGGGCAATGTTTCGTTCAATCATTAATAGTCCTTCTTATTATTAAACTTGATGTGCAGAGAAACGACAAAATTATCGACAATACGAAGGACTATTAGTGAATGAACGAAACATTGCCCGACTTCGAATTGGTGTACATTGAAAATTATTTCATTCTTTGTAGTGGCATTTGAAGTTGGTTTTTTGGAAAGAATTTTCCATTTTATTTTTTACTTTTTAGTGGAAAACAACTAATGCGCAAGGCATTGAAAAATGCCCACATCGCTTGAAGTATGCTTCTAAAATCTGAAGAGTTCCCTCAATTTCTCCAAGATCCCATCATCAGATCCTGACTTGATGAATACAGTCATTACTTGATGACTGCAAGGAAATGCAATGGTAACTATAAAAAATACCTAAATCGCTTCAAGCATACTAGCAAAATTTGAAGAGTTCCCTCGATTTTACCAAGATCCCATCATCAAATCCCGACTTAATGACCATAAGCCTACCTGGAAAAAATTACTCTTTCAAACAATACCCAAATCACTTCAAGTGTGCTTATAAAATTTGAAGAGTTCCCTCGATTTCTCCAGGATCCCATCATCAGATCCTGACTTGATGACTATGGGACCATCTGTGAACTATACCCTTTCAAACAAAAAAAGAATTTTTGAAATTGGTTCACGCATCTTCGAGTAATCGGGGAACATACATAAAAAAAAATAAAAAAATAAAAAAAAATTCCGACGAATTGAGAACCTCCTCCTTTTTTTTGAAGTCGGTTGAAAAGGGTTTATGGTACACTTCTCACGATAATTTATTAATATTGTTGTTTATAATAATAATATTATACTCTATTGAGTGTTGAGGTCTTTGTGTTCTGGTGGACATTGAGGACCCAAGATATGGCATAAAAAAAAAGATTCCGACGAATTGAGAACCTCCTCCTTTTTTTTGGAGTCGGTTAATAAGTATTTAACTGTGATTTCACCCGAAGGTAAGTGATGATGCAGCCATCGATACTATCGATACTTGTAAAGGCTAAGTAACTCATCTCTAGTTTGCACACAGCATTACGCCACAACGTTAAATCGCTTGGCAATGCGTCTTTGCCGGTGGTAATAAGACACGGCCGAAGCCTCTCACCAGACCAGATCTGAGCCAATTTGTAAATTATAATTACTAAAGTCCAATCTCATTTTTACGTCTAGACGTATAAAGATTAAAAACTTCAGTTTTTGTCTTAAGTGGCAATCTACAAGGAAAACGAGTAGCAAAAAAATCAAGTCTAACGAATTTTTCCCATAAATAATGATATATTAATTGTAAAGTATGCCGCAATAGAACTTTTTGTACCAAGACTTTCTTTGACATTTCATTCCGTTTCCAATTTGGAACATTTACATCCATTCGTGAGTTGCGCGTAGTTCGCAACAACTCCCAAACTTTGGCAATCGTTCGCAAGTTAAACAGTAATGGGGTCATTCGAAATCGTCCTTTTTTCGCCCTTGTTTAAGTTTCAACTGTAATATCCGTATCACGTAGTGTTGCTGTTATCCAGAACTATGCAGGGACTAACACTGACTCTTTGGTCTAGTGGTGGAAGCAGATCGCGAGGTCCAGGATTCGATACCGGTCAATATAAGTAAGTAGTAGGTTTTCATTTCAATTTCAATTAATTTGTAGTTTCCTTTGTAGCTACTAGCAGGATGCAGGATATGATCCAGTAAAACACGCTCGTAAACTTTGCACGGTACCAATGGGCAAGCATTCGCAGAGGAACTCGAGTAGCGACTGACTGCAGCGGCGCCGGCCGCGGTCGAACAAAAATCGCGATAGTTGGAGGTAGTTTGAATTCACAATGCGCGCGCGCCGAGTGTACGCCGATCCACACAAGTTTAATTTTGTGCGCTATGCTCGAGTTCCCGGGTTTGCTTACGACATTTGCACCACATCTTTATTTATTAAAAATTAATTGTATTTACATGAAATAATAGTTATATATATTGTTGTATGTTACATGTATATTGTCTGCATAAAATATAATCCCTACAAATTCATAATACTATAATAGTAGTACATACTATGAATTTGTTGATAGTAATATTTTCTGAAGTTTGGCTGTGTTTCACATACGTGCCTCGGAGATATCTTTACCTTTTTTTTCTTAACCGATTGAGCTGAAATTTTGTATACTTATATTGATAGTTTAGATGACAATGCATAGTCTTACTTGTCTGATGTCATTACAAATCAAACATGGTGGAGCTCCCAAGGTGGCAGGCTAGTTATTTTTAATGCATTCCTACTACATATATTTGTTCAAGTTTGTGCCTTGTTTTTGAATAATTCTTAATCATAACTTATTGAGCTCTAAAAAGTGACTTCAATTCGAGTTCCCGCGGTAGGGGTGGCACAGCGTCGACAGATGGCGCCACTATTAAATTCAATTACATTCATAATAACGGCTACACGTTGAAAATACAGCCAGAAGTACGGCGAGCGCTTGTGGCAGCCCTGGCTTAGCCACGCTTTGACGGCTTTAGAGGCTTCTCAAATTAACATGTGAGCTAACTTAAAAACATGGCAATTAATTTGACTCGTATGTATGTCATACTAGTTTCTGCTCGTGGCTCCGTTTTTCATAAATACCCCGGCGTAAAAATGTGCACGTTTTCCATTCTCTATACGTAATTATACCTATAGAAAATTTTTAGATTTTACAGGATAAAAAGAAATTTTATTTGATCTCAAAAATAGAACTCAAAAACATCCGACAGTTCAGACAGTTCAGTGTCAAGA
The DNA here is from genome assembly GCA_036785405.1 of Coenonympha arcania. Lineage (NCBI taxonomy): Eukaryota > Metazoa > Arthropoda > Insecta > Lepidoptera > Nymphalidae > Coenonympha > Coenonympha arcania. Next base: position 11,724,430 of record CM072077.1, on the reverse strand, counting down.
CATAATTTATTAGTAGGAAAAAATCTACCTCACAAACTTCAAAATTTAAAAGGTTTATTGAAAATTGCCCAAAATTCTTATCACGCGATATCGCGTTATTGTAAACAAAGTTGTAAATTCAATAAAACTTGTTGTAAAGCTGTTCAGAGGAACAGAATTAGCTCGCGCTTTGTTATTTATTAGTACTTTGTTGACTGTAAACACTCGCAATGCTGAATGCAGAGGAGCTTTCCGACTGTGTTTAGTGATAGCAGCCTTTAGCTTTATTTGAGCTCTGTTTGCTTGAATGAATAAAATAGAATAATGAACTCTGCAGTGCCTGAAAACTAATCTTTGAAAGAAAACTTTCTCTCTTCTCTATAATCGAGACAAAACCTGCTTCTTTTTTTACTTCCGAGATTTGCTAGTCATTTGTAAATTGTAATATTTGACTTCTTCTGCTAATGTGTACCGAAGGTTATCTTGTATATAATATTCTATTATTGTAAGTGAATAAGCGGTATATAGTCACTACTATAATAGTGCGCAGAGTATTCCATGGACTAACTGACTGCCTGATTTATCAACTGACAGCTCAAGGCACTCCATATATTATCAGGAAGAATATTTTCCAATTCAAGATTTAGAATTACACACATCTCCGAGCCAAATAAGTGTATATTTTAATAGTGAACGCGATCCATGTTAAACCATTACCACCGCCCCTGGACAATTGCAGCACCAGAGAAATTGGCAAATGCGTTGCCGTCTCTTAAGGACTTTGTGAATCCACCCCTTGAATAAATGTTATAGCTGTGAGGGAACACTGCTTCTGGTAGCTGATTTCACCTGGATCTGGTAAACCGGGTGGTGGATTTCCAGCTATATATGTGGTAAGGATGGACCATGTTTCTGCACCATAGTGTACGCACAGAGAAGGGAAGTGTTGCCATTTTTAATTTGTGCGAGGTAGCGAGTGTTACCTTGAAGACTTCTCTGGTCGCGGAGAAGGGCAGCACGGCCAAGCCGACCAGCAGGTCAGCTACGGCGAGTGACACGATGAATAGATTGGTGACACTGCGCAGCTTTGACGAGCACAGCACCGCGGCTATCACCAGGCAGTTCCCTGGAGACAATTGTAATTCGTAACTGATCTAGAGCACAAAATTATGACGGCGGTCTTTTCATACAATCTAATGGTATTTCACAACGGTCAAGCTGGAAAGGAATAGCACTATTGAAGACTAACGTCATCCCTTTCCACAGGTACCGGTACAAAAATTTTTAGGATGGGCTAAGTTTAGAGACTCCGAAATTGCATCGCGAAAAAAGTGTAATTTTTTACTTCAGCTCTTTACTTTAACATGTTACCAGTACATTTCATATCTTAGCACCTTGAGTCAGAAGTGGTAGCTATTCTGCAACGCATATGCATTTATAAACGTTCACGCGATATCGCGTGTTAAGCAACTTGTTAGGTGTTCTGATCACGCGATATCGCGTGTATTAATTTTCATTGTGGAGCGAGTCTTTTCAACTTTTGCAATTGTTTTATTATTTTACAGACAGACGGACGGAAGGACGGGCGGACAGCGGAGTCTTATTAATAGAGTCCCGTTTTACCCTTCGGGTACGGAGCCCTGAAACCTCTGCATTTATAACTGACCGCAAAAAAGATATAAGTAATTCAATAACAAAAGAACTCGCAATCGCTAAAAGTTTCCCCCGGTAGACTTATTGGTCTGCAAAATAAGACTTCGAAAGTAGAAATTGCGAGAAATTCTATCGGATTACAGCAATTTGGTTATAAATGGTATTCTTGTACCTAAACTAATATTGTCGCTCGGGCAATTTATCGAGGGACGTAGTTTTATCGACCTATTTATTGCCTACCTCTTTTACCGATTTATTTATTGTAGAACTTCGTTAATATGTATTCGTTTTTCATTGCATTGTTAGGTATCTAGTTCAACATAGGGAATGGGGGAAGTTTCACCGACATGGGTTCAGCAGGGATACTTAAATGATCATGAATGGGAACTTATAATGTCATTTTTAAATCAACAAGTGCCGACTTTGTAGCCAGTTATTCTCCACCCGTTTTCCGTACTTGGCGGTACAGTTTTAACTTTTCGTAAAATCCTTTAATTTAAGTCTTATTGTGAAAGTATAAACTTTTTCATTTTATAAGGGCTCAGTAGAGTTAGTACAACTGGTTTTTGTACGAATTTCTAGTCAACTCGCTTCGCACAAACGAATCGAATCTCTCCATACATTTACAGCCAGCGCCATCTATGGACAGTAGCTGACATGTGGCTGTCAATAGATGGCGCTGGCTGTAAATGTATGGAGGAATTCGATTCGATTATGCTATGCGAGTCGAATCGAAATACTTACAAAAACCTTTACTAACCCCTCTGTTTTCTCATTCGAGATACGGGATCTTAAAAATAGCTATAAATAATAGCTATTAATTTCTTTACTGACATACTTTCCTTAACAAAAGCGTCAAAGGGCGATATCCAAAGTGCGGAAATGGAAAAGAATAATATATACTTGACTGAATAACCCAGAACGCAAGGCGGCGGAAAAAGATTACGGATGTCATTACCGTTCCACCGCCCCCCCCATCCCCCCTGTGGACTCATGGGAAAATCTAATGTTTTGTAGCATCAAAAAATTGAAAAAACCGGTCAAATGCGAGTCTGACTTACACACCGAGGGTTCCATAATATCTGATTAACATAGATTTTTTTTTATAATTGATAGGCTTGCGCTTGACTACAAACATGTCTGATGGAAAGAAATGATGAGGTCTAGGATGGAGCGCGCTAGCCTAGAAAATACCTATTCACTCTTCTCTTCATGGCTTCATTCTGGCTGGAAGGGTGTTCTACACCTTAGCGGTTCGTATCAGAAGTGTAGAAAATGCCCTGTGAGTTTTTCCAAAAAAAAAAATATAGCCTATGTTACTCGGAATGATGTAAGGATTCAAACGATATTCCGTCCAAATCTCTTCAGTCGTTCATAAGTTATGGTGTCATAAAGAAACTCACATACATGATACATACGTCAACCCTATAAAAACATTACACTCCTTTTTTGAGCAGCCGTGTAGAAAGGGAGACAAATATCCTATTTTTGCATTCTTTTTGCATAAGTTACCAACTTACATTGGTATGGTCAACAACCACGCTAATTGCTAAGTTCAAGAGATACAGCGTGGTGATAGACGGACGGACGGGGAAGTCTTAGTAATAGGTGCGCTTTTACCCTTTTACCCCCCGCTTTTACCCTTTGAGTACGGAACCTTTAAAATGACTGATACATACTACTAATACGTGTAAACTGTATAGCAAAAATCTCTTTGGCGTAATCACAAAACTGTTCTGAAGTGAAATAAATAACCAATCAGGTGATTCAGTGAATCAGATAAACTTCCCACGTTTGACGAAACTTTGCCGACTTTCCCGAGCGCTGAGAATTTTCCCTTGATCCGATAAGACACCTGAATTCGTAAGTCTCCTCTAAGTACATTATATTATTGATCTTCATAATTAATTAAGTATTTTTTTATTGTAGATAGGCTTGCGCCTGACGACAATCATGCCCGATGAAAAGCAATGATGAGGTCTATAGGTTGGAGTTGCCTAGAAAACGCCTATTAACTATTCTCTTGAAGGCACCCAGATTGTATAACTTGGCTGGAAACACGGAGGCTGGAAGGGCGTTCCACACCTTAGCCGTTCGTATCAGAAACGTGGAAGAAAAACGTTTCGTGCGAGTTTGTTGAATACATAACCAACCATATTATAAGGAGTATTTGCAGAGTTAAATGTACATTTTCTCAATCTATAATTATATAGACTCAATTATTAGTATTATAAAATTCATTTTTGAAACTAGATTTATAGTGCGTTCAATCCACAAAGACGCGCCTCACTCCTGCAATCGCTATGTTTCATGTCATTCGTTGTGACTTTATGATTCGAAACAGTTAGGAATATTGGAGAGCGTCTTTTTGGATTGAATGTACTATAATCTCTTAACAAATAAAAATTAGGAAAACTCTTATTGAATTGATTAGAAATCTTCATAGTCGTAACTTTGAACTTATTGTGGGCTTTTCTATCCAACTTTTTATAAAGTGACAAAATACCGGGCAATAAAGGCAGCTACTTTAATCGTTGACTCTTATAAAACTACCTAAACTTTTAAAGAAATTAACTGCATGCGTAATACACATTTTTGAATTAAAAAAACGCATACGTTTACGCACGGCATTTGAACTTTATCAGGGAGGTCGAGTTATCAAAAAGATAGAAACAGAGTCCCTTAGGCACTTTAATTACGTCAGAAATAGCACCGCCTCTATGAAAAGTGGAGCTGTATATACCCCACTATAGAGCTACCATCCAACGCTGTTTACGTACAAAGAGATCTTTTCATCTCATTCAGGCTCGCTTCAAAGTATTTGCAGCGAGGAGTGATTTCATTTATAAAGTTTTTCACTTTTCCCCACTTCCGAGTAATTACTTAACTCGACTACATAATATCCAGGTAGTTGCTTACTTAGGAGGCTTTGGAGCGGGAGAGAGAGCAGGCGGCTGATGCTCTCCCGCTCCGCAGAAGAAGACCAGGCAGAAGGAGGCGCCGATATGCGCACCTTCTGCAACCCCTGTAGATGCCAGTGACCAGTGGTACGGTGAGCGCGTCGGGGCGTCAAAGTGCATGCTTTCGCGATCCTTTGGTGCCCCATCTGGGACGCAGGCGGCTCCGCTGGGTTTTAGTGGGTATTCTGACTCAGCCAGCGAGTCCCACATACCCGGCCGGAGACTGCGGGGTTTTGACCCGCTCAGTCTACGGACGGGATGCGTAAACGCATTTCGCAGCGACAAAAAAAAAGCTACTTGCTTACTTATGAAAACACGTAGTTGAATTTCAACCGTGAGTGATGGAGAGAGCTATGCTCGGAGTTTCTCTGCGTGATCAAATCAGAAATGAGGAGATCCGTAGACGAACCAGAGTCACCGACATAGCTCAACGTATCGCGAAGCTGAAGTGGCAATGAGCGGGGCACATAGCTCGTAGAACCGACGGACGTTGGGGACCCAAAGTGCTGGAATGGCAACCCCGCACGGGAAAGCGCAGTGTTGGCAGACCTCCGACCAGATGGACTGACGACATTAAAAGAGTCGCGGAAAGGCGCTGGATACAAATGGCGCAGGACCGTGCGGGTTGGAAAGCATTGCGGAGGCCTTTTGAAACGAACGAAGTTCACATGTGTGTTATACATAACAGGCACTGTTTTAGTGTATACCATCATACATAAATGAATGCAGGATATAGTAGGTAATACACGTGTAAAAGTGTACGTATGTTGTGTGTACTCTATTTATGTACTAAATAGAGTAAAACGCATCTAAAGTGACGTTTAGCGAGCGCATGTTACGCGACGCGCACGGTGTTACCTGCGATGACCAGCACGTCGATGAGCGCGAGCACGGCGAGGCTCGCGACGCTGGTGGGCTCGTCCCAGCGCACGTCTTCCGCCGCCTCTACACATAGGCCAACACGTTGGCAAGCGCGCTGGCCCAGCCACTGGCCCAATGTGTAGAACGGGCTTTGGCGCATTCGCGGTAGGTATTTGAACGTTGGCTGGCGCGCTTGCGAGCTTGCCGCGCGAGTAGTATATAATTGGGCAAGCTAGCTCAATAAAAAGATATCTCATTTCATTCGATATTTTTTATTGAGCTAGCTTTCCCAATTATGGGTTTTGCAATGAATATTACTGAAATACGATGCATCCTGTTTACTTCAAAGATATCTCATTTCATTCGATATTTTTTATTGAGCTAGCTTTCTCAATTATGGGTTTTGCAATGAATATTAGTGAAATACGATGCATCCTGTTTACTTCATTTTTGTACCTAGTGTCTACCAAGCGTTTTCTGCAAACAGTTTCTAATCAAATACAGGGTGTAATTTAGTTGATTCCTCTTTACTTCTTTGATATTAATTGTGGAGCTGGCGAACAAAACTAGATATTATGTTCGGAGTATGTGACTGATTTTTTTTACTTCTTTTGATACTAAATTAAAAGTAAATTGATAGGTAGACGGTTATTGAATAGTTTATTTTATTTTTATTTATTCTTAGGTTATTCTTCAATGTTTAAGTAGTGATCAATCAAATACTTATTACTATGTGTTATTAGTAAATGATAAGATGATTTTGAAATGCAGAAAGTTTGTATTAAACTCACGCTAATCATAATAATAGTAAGTTACCGTATTTACTCGACTGGGAATCGAAACTAGAAAAATGAATAGCATTCTGCAGGCATAGTATAGCTATAGAATCATTGACTGAGCGTAGTTATAATACCTATTACTAATTTTATAACTGAAATCTATTAGAGAACATCCTGTACCTACCTTTGTTAAGTGCAAGACAAGCATTTACCTAGAATTGCAAGTTTGAGTCTAAACGATAACTTTGGGTTCCGTGTAAATAAATGAACATTAATGTATTCTATTATTAATATATTATATAACATTAAAATATAATTTAATGTAGGTCTCTACTACTATCTACATATACCTACTAGGTATAATTTACAAACATGCATTTTTAATTTTTTTAATTAATACTAAGATAGTTTGTATGTTTTTTGTTAATACAGCATTTTCTAAAAATGAATCGCGATTTAGCGCCCTGTTTACTAAATTGCCTATGTGAAAATAAAGAAAGAATTTCAATTTCAATTTCAGAATAATATAACGGAACCCTAAGCAAAAACTGCTTCAAAGACAGTTTCCCTATGTAATTACGACACCATCCTGTTTACTTCGTTTTGTGTCAACCAAGTGTTTTCTGCAAAATAACAATCATTTATTTTATTTTTTAGCGTTCCGTACCCAAAGGTAAAAAAAGGGACCCTGTTACGGAGACTTCGCTGTCCGTGCGTCTGTCACCAGGCTGTATCTCTTGAACCGTGATAGATACAGACTTGAAATTTTCACAAATGATGTATTTCTATTGCCGCTATAACAGCTAATACTAAAAACTCGAATAAAATAAATATTTAAGGGGCTCTCATACAACAAACGTGATTTTATTCTGGTTTTTGCTATATATTGATAGCGGTAACTGATATAGCTACAATTTTCACAGAATATATAATTATGTATTTACTATAGACATAAATAGTAAAATTAAGATAAAATAAAAAATTAAAGGCTTCCATACAACAAATGTGATTTGTTTGCTCGTTTTTGAATTAGGTAGGCAGGAGTGTTTATTTTACTTTAATACTATTGAGAATGGAGCTTGATAGTACGGAACCCTCAGTGCGCGAGCCCGACTCGCAATAAATCATTGTTTTATAATTTGCAACTATGAAATTTGCATAGTAAGGCAAGAATGAGGCGAATGACTCGAAGTGACCCGTGTCCGTGTGTTCAAATCGCGTCTAAACGACAACTTTGGGTTCTGCATGTATTATTGACCATTAATAACGTTTAAATATACTGTCAAAAACATCTAATAAATCATGGTTACTATACTTACTATTGAAGAATTTTTAAATAATAAGGATTCTTGGAACTATAGTGATATGCTTCCATCTCCTCACGAGAGATCTTAAAAATATTGTTTCGCACTATGTACCACAAATTGTATATTGTAACATTTTTAAAAGAGCAAGTATTGAATTTCTTGCCAGTTCTTCTCGGTGCAAACCTGCGTACCGAACCTGGCGGAACAAAGCAAGGAAAATATTATAATTTTATATAGGTACCTACTACTACCAATATACCTACTATATATTTATTACAAACTTGCATTTTAAATCTTTGTAAAATTAATACTAGGATAGTGTTTTACAAATTAATTTTACAACGGAACCCTGAGCGAAAACTGCTTACAGTGTGTCTTATGAACGTTTATAAGCCGGGTTTCCGAAACCACCTCCATTCAAGTCAACGAGTCGTGGACGGAGTGTTTGAAGCTGAAAGCTTGCAAGAGCCTGCGAGCCGCCTCCCGCCTGCTACCAGCCTGATCTACTCGTATCGCGCTACAGTCATCATTGTTCATAATGTACGTAAGTGTTAAAATCATTGTTTAACTTTAGTTTTAAAACTAGATTTAACGCAAAATAGTGAAAGCGTTATGAAATCAATTGGTTGATAAAGTTGATAATACCACATCATTGTTCCTTTTATTTTAAATTTCTTTTGTTTGATTTATTTTAATAGCATATTTGTCTTCAATATATTTTTTTGTTCGTCTGTCGATCTGTCTGTGTGTCACGTCGTTTAGACGCGATTTGAACACACGGACACGGGTCACTTCGAGTCATTCGCCTCATTCTTGCCTTACTATGCAAATTTCATAGTTGCAAATTATAAAACAATGATTTATTGCGAGTCGGGCTCGCGCACTGAGGGTTCCGTACTATCAAGCTCCATTCTCAATAGTATTAAAGTAAAATAAACACTCCTGCCTACCTAATTCAAAAACGAGCAAACAAATCACATTTGTTGTATGGAAGCCTTTAATTTTTTATTTTATCTTAATTTTACTATTTATGTCTATAGTAAATACATAATTATATATTCTGTGAAAATTGTAGCTATATCAGTTACCGCTATCAATATATAGCAAAAACCAGAATAAAATCACGTTTGTTGTATGAGAGCCCCTTAAATATTTATTTTATTCGAGTTTTTAGTATTAGCTGTTATAGCGGCAATAGAAATACATCATTTGTGAAAATTTCAAGTCTGTATCTATCACGGTTCAAGAGATACAGCCTGGTGACAGACGCACGGACAGCGAAGTCTCCGTAACAGGGTCCCTTTTTTTACCTTTGGGTACGGAACGCTAAAAAATAAAATAAATGATTGTTATTTTGCAGAAAACACTTGGTTGACACAAAACGAAGTAAACAGGATGGTGTCGTAATTACATAGGGAAACTGTCTTTGAAGCAGTTTTTGCTTAGGGTTCCGTTATATTATTCTGAAATTGAAATTGAAATTCTTTCTTTATTTTCACATAGGCAATTTAGTAAACAGGGCGCTAAATCGCGATTCATTTTTAGAAAATGCTGTATTAACAAAAAACATACAAACTATCTTAGTATTAATTAAAAAAATTAAAAATGCATGTTTGTAAATTATACCTAGTAGGTATATGTAGATAGTAGTAGAGACCTACATTAAATTATATTTTAATGTTATATAATATATTAATAATAGAATACATTAATGTTCATTTATTTACACGGAACCCAAAGTTATCGTTTAGACTCAAACTTGCAATTCTAGGTAAATGCTTGTCTTGCACTTAACAAAGGTAGGTACAGGATGTTCTCTAATAGATTTCAGTTATAAAATTAGTAATAGGTATTATAACTACGCTCAGTCAATGATTCTATAGCTATACTATGCCTGCAGAATGCTATTCATTTTTCTAGTTTCGATTCCCAGTCGAGTAAATACGGTAACTTACTATTATTATGATTAGCGTGAGTTTAATACAAACTTTCTGCATTTCAAAATCATCTTATCATTTACTAATAACACATAGTAATAAGTATTTGATTGATCACTACTTAAACATTGAAGAATAACCTAAGAATAAATAAAAATAAAATAAACTATTCAATAACCGTCTACCTATCAATTTACTTTTAATTTAGTATCAAAAGAAGTAAAAAAAATCAGTCACATACTCCGAACATAATATCTAGTTTTGTTCGCCAGCTCCACAATTAATATCAAAGAAGTAAAGAGGAATCAACTAAATTACACCCTGTATTTGATTAGAAACTGTTTGCAGAAAACGCTTGGTAGACACTAGGTACAAAAATGAAGTAAACAGGATGCATCGTATTTCACTAATATTCATTGCAAAACCCATAATTGAGAAAGCTAGCTCAATAAAAAATATCGAATGAAATGAGATATCTTTGAAGTAAACAGGATGCATCGTATTTCAGTAATATTCATTGCAAAACCCATAATTGGGAAAGCTAGCTCAATAAAAAATATCGAATGAAATGAGATATCTTTTTATTGAGCTAGCTTGCCCAATTATATACTACTCGCGCGGTGTCGGAAACATCAAAGGAAACTTGTCGCAAGCTTTGCGCACCATCCACACATTGGCCGCGCGATTAGTTTGCCCGGAGCAGCGATCAAGAGTGCACGTTTTCTTCCGGCGGCGAATTAACACCTAACTTGACGAAATGGCGAATATGACGAACGAGGAAACATTTAAATTTATTGAGCTCTATCAGAGTGAAAACTGCCTATGGAACCCAAAAAATAAGTACCATAAAAATAAAAAAAAATAAGTAAATAAAAAAATCCCAATCAAAACACATGATATTTCAATTTCTTTTTTTTTTAAAAGGGAACAGCCTTCAAAAAACAAACCCACTAAAAAGCAAAAAATAATTTTCAAATAAATCTGGGTATAACTATTTAGTTTTTGAAGTCGGTGCCAACTGCCAAATTCGCAGTTGCAAGTCATTTTGAGCATGCTTTTTACAAATTCTAACTAAACTAAAATGTTGGTATGGCACCGACTTCAAAAACTAAATAGTTATGCCCAGATTTATTTGAAAATTATTTTTTGCTTTTCAGTGGGTTTGTTTTTTGAAGGCTGTTCCCTTTTTTAAAAAAAAGAAATTGAAATATCATGTGTTTTGATTGGGATTTTTTTTATTTACTTATTTTTATTTCACACTTTTTAGTGATAAGTAGGTACTTCATCTATCTTAGGTTTTTGGCGAATTACTACCTATCAATCGCGGATAAACCTAAATAACAACATAGGGATTAAACTGGGAACCTCGTTTTTTTAAGTCGGTTAGTTAAAAACATTATTGTCAACTTGAGAATCTCCTTCATTGAAATCAGTTAAAGTCTACACTGAAAACTGTTATACTGATTGCAAGCGATTTACTCTTTTCCGTTGAGGAGTTCTGCTCTCCATCTCCGAAGATATTCATTAGATCTCGACCAAATTGAACTTAGACTACCTCTGATGTATGGCCTACCTAACAAAAAAAGAATCGTCGAAATCGGTTTTGCCGAACTCGAGATATTCCTGGACAAACTTAATACAAACATATCGATCAAACGGAGAACCTCTTACTTTTTTAAGTCGGTTAATATACTAAAACCTTCTCCAGAATGTAACAAATACTTTCCTGAAAACCGCATCAAAATCGGTTCAGCCAAACGCGAAATAATCGCGGACAAACATACATACATACATACATACATACATACACACATACATACATACGGGTCGAATACAGAACATCCTTCTTTTTTGAAGTGTGTTAAAAATTTTGTAAGTATAAAAAGGCTAAATAAATAAGGTTCTTGGACGTTTTCCTCACGATGTTTTACTTCACAAAGAGCATCCTACTATATTATTATTTTAATATTATAAATGTGAATGTGAGTTTATTTATTTGTTCGTTACGTTTTCACGCCTAAACTAATTTCTAATTTTTATTTCGAGAATATTCAACTAGCTTCATAAGTGTGAAGTAATATACAGCTGCAGCTGTTAGCGACTCAACATCCATTTTGAATCCGTCCGCACATTGGCCTGAACCAAACCATACTGAACGACCTTCCTATGTGTGGATTACTCACAAGCGCGTTGGCAAGTGCACCGCAAGCGCGTTGGCGAATGCGCTGGCCTATGTGTAGAGGCGGCCGAACCAGCAACGCCGCGCACGCTGTGACGTTTAGCGAGCGCATGTTACGCGCCGCGCACGGTGTTACCTGCGATGACCAGCACGTCGATGAGCGCGAGCACGGCGAGGCTCGCGACGCTGGTGGGCTCGTCCCAGCGCACGTCTTCCAGCAACGCCGCGCACGCTGTGACGTTTAGCGAGCGCATGTTACGCGCCGCGCACGGTGTTACCTGCGATGACCAGCACGTCGATGAGCGCGAGCACGGCGAGGCTCGCGACGCTGGTGGGCTCGTCCCAGCGCACGTCTTCCAGCAACGCCGCGCACGCTGTGACGTTTAGCGAGCGCATGTTACGCGCCGCGCACGGTGTTACCTGCGATGACCAGCACGTCGATGAGCGCGAGCACGGCGAGGCTCGCGACGCTAGTGGGCTCGTCCCAGCGCACGTCTTCCAGCAACGCCGCGCACGCTGTGACGTTTAGCGAGCGCATGTTACGCGCCGCGCACGGTGTTACCTGCGATGACCAGCACGTCGATGAGCGCGAGCACGGCGAGGCTCGCGACGCTGGTGGGCTCGTCCCAGCGCACGTCTTCCAGCAACGCCGCGCACGCTGTGACGTTTAGCGAGCGCATGTTACGCGCCGCGCACGCTGTGACGTTTAGCGAGCGCATGTTACGCGCCGCGCACGGTGTTACCTGCGATGACCAGCACGTCGATGAGCGCGAGCACGGCGAGGCTCGCGACGCTGGTGGGCTCGTCCCAGCGCACGTCTTCCAGCAACGCCGCGCACGCTGTGACGTTTAGCGAGCGCATGTTACGCGCCGCGCACGGTGTTACCTGCGATGACCAGCACGTCGATGAGCGCGAGCACGGCGAGGCTCGCGACGCTGGTGGGCTCGTCCCAGCGCACGTCTTCCAGCAACGCCGCGCACGCTGTGACGTTTAGCGAGCGCATGTTACGCGCCGCGCACGGTGTTACCTGCGATGACCAGCACGTCGATGAGCGCGAGCACGGCGAGGCTCGCGACGCTGGTGGGCTCGTCCCAGCGCACGTCTTCCAGCAACGCCGCGCACGCTGTGACGTTTAGCGAGCGCATGCTACGCGCCGCGCACGGTGTGACCTGCGATGACCAGCACGTCGATGAGCGCGAGCACGGCGAGGCTCGCGACGCTGGTGGGCTCGTCCCAGCGCACGTCTTCCGGCAACGCCGCGCACGCTGTGACGTTTAGCGAGCGCATGTTACGCGACGCGCACGGTGTTACCTGCGATGACCAGCAAGTCGATGAGCGCGAGCACGGCGAGGCTCGCGACGCTGGTGGGCTCGTCCCAGCGCACGTCTTCCAGCAACGCCGCGCACGCTGTGACGTTTAGCGAGCGCATGTTACGCGACGCGCACGGTGTTACCTACGATGACCAGCACGTCGATGAGCGCGAGCACGGCGAGGCTCGCGACGCTGGTGGGCTCGTCCCAGCGCACGTCTTCCAGCAACGCCGCGCACGCTGTGACGTTTAGCGAGCGCATGTTACGCGCCGCGCACGGTGTTACCTGCGATGACCAGCACGTCGATGAGCGCGAGCACGGCGAGGCTCGCGACGCTGGTGGGCTCGTCCCAGCGCACGTCTTCCAGCAACGCCGCGCACGCTGTGACGTTTAGCGAGCGCATGTTACGCGCCGCGCACGGTGTTACCTGCGATGACCAGCACGTCGATGAGCGCGAGCACGGCGAGGCTCGCGACGCTGGTGGGCTCGTCCCAGCGCACGTCTTCCAGCAACGCCGCGCACGCTGTGACGTTTAGCGAGCGCATGTTACGCGCCGCGCACGGTGTTACCTGCGATGACCAGCACGTCGATGAGCGCGAGCACGGCGAGGCTCGCGACGCTGGTGGGCTCGTCCCAGCGCACGTCATCCAGCAACGCCGCGCACGCTGTGACGTTTAGCGAGCGCATGTTACGCGCCGCGCACGGTGTTACCTGCGGTGACCAGCACGTCGATGAGCGCGAGCACGGCGAGGCTCGCGACGCTGGTGGGCTCGTCCCAGCGCACGTCTTCCAGCAACGCCGCGCACGCTGTGACGTTTAGCGAGCGCATGTTACGCGACGCGCACGGTGTTACCTGCGATGACCAGCACGTCGATGAGCGCGAGCACGGCGAGGCTCGCGACGCTGGTGGGCTCGTCCCAGCGCACGTCTTCCAGCAACGCCGCGCACGCTGTGACGTTTAGCGAGCGCATGTTACGCGACGCGCACGGTGTTACCTACGATGACCAGCACGTCGATGAGCGCGAGCACGGCGAGGCTCGCGACGCTGGTGGGCTCGTCCCAGCGCACGTCTTCCAGCAACGCCGCGCACGCTGTGACGTTTAGCGAGCGCATGTTACGCGCCGCGCACGGTGTTACCTGCGATGACCAGCACGTCGATGAGCGCGAGCACGGCGAGGCTCGCGACGCTGGTGGGCTCGTCCCAGCGCACGTCTTCCAGCAACGCCGCGCACGCTGTGACGTTTAGCGAGCGCATGTTACGCGACGCGCACGTAACAGCGCACGCGTCGCGCGGCGCATCGCCTCGCCCTTATTCGCTCATCGAGATGGATAACTGCCCTTCTGCAACAAAAAAGAAGGAGGTTCTCAATTATTCGACTGTAAGTTTTATGTTTGTTCAAATGCGTTTTCTACGTCAATTATGAACCGATGTTTTCATTAGGTATTATAATAATCCCAGATCAGTTTTCAGGAGCGCTGTTGTGACACACAGTAGGAGATATTGTAGTGTCGTGCAGAAATGGCGTGTACACGCTTGGACGTAGGTTTTTTTATAATAAAATTAAACTTTCTTAAAGTTGTACGACATTTCCACGAGGCATCTAGCGTGTTTGCGATCAGTGGTTTCTTTGCAACAAGTTACACTCTATGCGAAGAGTTTTCCTCCTCGTACATTCGACTGGCAACTTTTTATTTGTTTCCGCTCGCTCGCGCGATTCAATCTCCTCTGAGTGCATTGCACTGCAGTACAGTGAGCGAGATGTGTGAGTAAAACCAGTAACAGTGTTTAAGAGAGATTTGATTGAGTGTTTGCGTGTTACACAACTGGATAGAAAGTGGCGTTTTTAAAAGTTCTTGTGGCTTTACCTACGATTTACGAGTGAGATAGGTCACCCAGATTGCTTTTTCTTTAATTGAAGATAGGCTTGCGCTTGACGACAATCATGCCTGATGGAAAGCAATGATTAGGTTCAAGGATGAAGCGCGCTTGTCTAGAAAATGCCTATTCACTATTCTCTTGAAGGCTCCTAGATTGTACTTGGCTGGAAACACGGAGGCTGGAAGGGCGTTCCACATCTTAGCGGTTCGTATCAGAAACGTGGAGGAAAAACGTTTCGTGCGAGTTTGTTGGACGTCAACCACATGAGGATGCCACCGCTCTCGGCGTCTTGCAGTGCTATGGTAGAAAGGTGAAGGAGGTACAAGGTTATGTAGTTCCTGAGCACACTCACCAAAGTTTATCCTGTAAAAACCGCTAAACAGGCAACGTTGCGTCGATGCTTTGTTTACGCACCTTGTAGAAATAGGTGAAAACGTATATTAATCTGGTTTGCTGTTACGGCCACAAGTTTTGGATAAAAGCTTACTGTCCTTTGCACCTTGTTAGCTCATAAATATATTATAAAGATTTTCTTTAATTAAACACGCTCGCTGTAGCTAAGAACATTCCCCGGTGCGGTACGGGATTATTATGACTGGACATATGGGGTGTGTTTTGTTACTTTTCTTAAGCATTAAATTATTTTACTGAAAGTAGCTAAAACAGAAAAAAATTGCACCGGTCAATGTGCGGTAAAATTTAAAATCGGCGCAATATCTTGTTTTGTGGGAAACAACATATTGTCATCTGTTGCGATCTCTATCTAGCTACAAGTTTTTGGATAAATTTCAATCAATCATAAGAACATCTGAAATACTACAACTTAAAAGATCAGCATTACCCACCTCGCTATTCATTATACCTATCGCGTGGAAAAACCCGCATCTTTTCTTCACACAAAAAAAAATCCAGACAGAGAAATCTTTTTAAAGTCAAAATTAAAAGTTTCATTGCTGTCCTGTTATTTACTAAGAGCTGAGTACAAAGGAAAGGAGGAAACAAAAAGTAGTGCACTGGACTTTATTGTGATCTATGTTTCTAGCCCCAGGCGCTAAAAGAGCACTCACTCTGGAATAGTCACCGATAAGGAACTTGAGGATATTGTCATCAGAACATTTTATGCAAACATTCTTCATGATCATACAAGAAAAAAGATTCCGAGGACGACGAATTGATAACAGGCTCCTCCTTTTTTGAAGTTGGTTAAAAATAGTAAAGCCGTCTGTCAACAATATGGCGGAAACCGTCTCTTCTATCTTCTCTTCTAACCGACTTCAAAAAAAGGAGGAGGTTCTCAATTCGTCGGAATCTTTTTTTTTTTTTCTTTTTTTTATGTATGTTCCCCGATTACTCGAAGATCATCATCATCATCATCATCATTTCAGCCTGCGGACGTCCACTGTTGAACATAGGCCTTCCCAAGTGAGCGCCACCACACCCTGTCCTCCGCCCTCCTCATCCAGCCGCTTCCCGCCACCCGCTTAATGTCGTCGGTCCAACGAGCTGGAGGACGCCCCACGCTACGCTTACTTGTACGCGGTCTCCACTCCAGGACTTTTCGGCTCCACCGGCCATCGCCCCTGCGACACGCGTGACCTGCCCACTGCCACTTCAGCTTGCTAATGGTTTGGGCTATGTCAGTGACCTTGGTTCTCCTGCGGATCTCCTCATTTCGGATTCTATCCCTCAGGGAAACTCCTAACATAGCCCTCTCCATGGCCCGCTGCGCGACTTTGAATTTGTGGATCAGGCCGTGTGTGAGTGTCCACGTTTCCGCGCCATACGTGAGGACGGGAAGAATGCACTGGTTGAAAACTTTAGTTTTCAGGCATTGAGGAATTGACGAGGAGAAGACTTGATTCAATTTACCGAATGCTGCCCAGCCCAGCCGTATTCGTCTGTTGGCTTCTTCATCGAAATTATTTCTGCCTAGCGCAATGGTCTGCCCAAGGTAATTATATTGAGAGACAATTTCGATGCCAACGTTTTCGACGATCACTTGTCTCGGGACAACGTGTTGATTAAACATGACCTTGGTTTTGTCCACGTTAATCCCTAAACCGACCCGTCTGGAAGAAAGGCTTAGGCTGTTCAGCATGTCCTCAAGGTCCTGAGGAGTCTCTGCCAAGATAACAACGTCGTCGGCGAACCGTAGGTGTGAGATGTATTCCCCATTAATATTTAGTCCTCGTCTTTTCCAGTCCAGCGTTTTAAAGACGTCTTCAAGTGCACTGTTAAACAGTTTCGGGGAGATAACATCCCCCTGTCTAACACCCCTCCGTAAGTTAATCGGTTTTGTGCGCTGAGACTGTACTTGGACGGTCATTGAGGCGGAGTTGTAGATACTTCGCAACACCTCGATATAACGCCAGTCGACCTGGCACCTCTGCAGAGACTCCATAACAGCCCAGGTTTCGATGGAGTCGAAGGCTTTCTCGTAGTCCACAAATCCAAGGCAGAGTGGCAAATTATACTCTTCGGTCTTCTGTATTATCTGCCTTAAGGTATGGATGTGGTCCACGGTGCTATAGCCTTTTCGAAACCCAGCCTGCTCAGGTGGTTGGAATTCGTCAAGTCTTCGGGCGAGGCGATTTGTCAAAAAGATCTACTCGAACTCGAAGATGCGAGGACCAATTTAGAAAATTCTTTTTTTGTTTGAAAGGGTATAGCTCACAGATGGTCCCATAGTCACCAAGTCATGATCTGATGATGGGATCCTGGAGAAATCGAGGGAACTCTCCAAATTTCATAAGCACACATGAAGTGATTTGGGTATTGTTTAAAAGAGTAATTTTTTCCAGGTAGTCTTATGGTCATCAGGTCGGGATCTGATGATGGGATCTTGGTAAAATCGAGGGAACTCTTCAAATTTTGCTAGTATACTTGAAGCGATTTAGGTATTTTTTATAGTTACTATTGCATTTCCTTGCAGTCATCAAGTAATGACTGTATTCATCAAGTCAGAATCTGATGATAGGTTCTTGGAGAAATTGAGGGAACTCTTCAGATTTTAGAAGCATACTTCCAGCGATTTGGGCTTTTTTCCAATGCCTTGCGCATCACTTGTTTTCCACTAAAAAGTAAAAAATAAAATGGAAAATTCTTTCCAAAAAACCAACTTCAAATGCCACTACAAAGAGTGCCACTACGAAGGACTATTAGTGAACGAACGAAACATTGCCCGACTTCGAATTGGTGTACATTAAAAATTATTTCACTCTTTGTAGTGGCATTTGAAGTTGGTTTTTTGGAAAGAATTTTCCATTTTTCTAATATATAAAATTTTCGTTCCAATTTTTGTTACGAAATTCCTACGGCTCGACCGATTGTTATGAAATTTTCTGTGTATGTTCGGTAGGTCTGAGAGTAGGTCGTAAGCTTTTTTTTTTAAAAATCCCTAATGGCAAAATAACGTTTGCTGGGTCATCTAGTAAATAGATCACTGTAAGAAAATTTTAATTCTTGTTTCTGTGATTTTGTGATCTCAAAATGTTTATTTAAATTTTTTAGATTTGCCAATAAGAATACGCGGATCGAGATGACTATAGTAGTTATTATCTCGCTGCAGACTCGGTCATAAATCATGCGAGTGTTTCGCTTTTGTTGTTCTTTGTTGAGTTGTGCATTACTGTAGAACAACAAAAGCGAAACACTCGAATGATTTATGACCGAGTCTGCAGCGAGATTTTTATTTATTTATTTATTTAAACACCTTAAATCTATCTTACAGGTTACCCTAATACAATAGAAATAAGTCAACTTAAACTCTATAAACTTAACTTACTTATTTATATGATAATAACACTACTATAAGAAATTTCCGTTAGCAATTAGGTTCGGGGTTCTGGAGGGTCGATCTACTCACGAGATTACATCTCATACAATAATAATGTATAGGAATTATTTGAATATCGGAAAATCTCTCGTTAATATTATATTTTCCGACCCAATCTTGGTTTGAGTTACAATTATAATGTTAATATTTAGAAGGAATAATATTATTATTGAACCGTGATGGCTTAGTGTTCGGAAATCTTTTAAATGGAGGTATGTAAGTTCCAAACTAAGGACTAAATCTAACCTAACAATCTTTACGTTGAATGGAAGTGCAGGTGCTATTTTGCGGAAATCCGTAATTAGCAGGACAGATTAATTTGTTTTACTATAATAGAATACTTGAAAATAATCTATATGGTACAATATGCAGGATCACTGCCCACGTGAAACACTACACACAATTATTCTTCCAACACAGGAGATGTTTACTCTAAGATTTCGCATTGTGAAGTCGACATCTCCTGAGGATATCCCGGCGTCGGAATGAAACGTTGGAAGAATTGTGTAAATTGTTTCATGTGGGCCATGTTCCTGCATATTGGACCATACTGATTCTTTTCAAGTAGCGCATAATAGCAACACAAATTAATCTGTCCTGCTAATTATTATGTTGACAGAATGGTTATTGAGCAACCTAATGCAACCTAAATGCTTCCATCTCCTCACGAGATATCTTAAAAATATGTTATAATCTTTCATACTTCATAAGAAATCTTGTATTATAACAATGACATTTTTGAAAAGAGCAAGTGCCGAGTTTCTTGCCAGTTCTTCTCGGTGCAAACCTGCTTTCCGAACCTGGCGGTAGAGTTTTGACTTTTCATAAGAGCCTGTTATTGAGGCCTATGTAAAATAAATATTTTCATTTTCATTTTAATTTTTTCATTTAATTGCCGTAACCCGTGATAATGTTCTAGAATGTGTGTGAAGTCTGCTAATCCATACTTGACTGGCATGGGAGGCTATATGTGGCTTAAAAATCTCCTTATTCTAAAAGGAGACCCGTACCAAGTAGTGGAATGTAGAAAGGGGTGTCGTCTCATCTCATCTCATCACTTATGAAAATTGTGAATGGATACATCCTAATTTAAATTATTGTGACCGAGTGGTCCAATACTTTGCACGGACAAAGTTTGTTAGTGTCTGCCCTTGAAAACCCCCGTTTTGCTCGTTGTATGCTATAACCATACACGCGTTATGGAAATCGTAATCCCCGGTTTTATGAGATTACGTTCCAAACCCCGTTAATATGAATCATTCAATTATTTTAATATGAAATTCGATTGAAGAGCGTTTTTAATATTTTTCATTTTCCTTTATAATATTGCGTTTTAATTAAATTATATTAGGACTGGGCATTTCACCATCATACTAGAAAAGTTTCCCGTCATAGTTTTTATAGCCTGCAAATTCCAAAAAATATCAAAAAACCAAAAGATTTAAACAGTAAAGTAGAGAAGTACTTAATAGAGTAGTATATATTTACGAAGTTACAGGCTGATGTTCTTCTATCTTTAGGGCCGATTTCACCAATTGCTCTGAAAACGTAGTTTATTGAAACCGAGTTTTGCGTAACTGAGTTTAAGGGCCGATTTCACCAATTGCTCTGAAAACGTAGTTTATTCAAACCGAGTTTTGCGTAACTGAGTTTAAATGATAAGGTTGATCTCAGTTTACGTCATTTCGATTTCACCCGCTCCATTGTGATCGCGTTTACAATCCGTCCGATAAGCGAATGCATAATTAGTAAACAAAGACTTCAAAGGCTAGTAGCTACAACGCTCTTTGCATTGTTGTTAATATAACACTATCGGAATATAAAAGAAATAGGTACTTAGATGAAAAGAATTAATTTTGTGTTGATTTCAGTTCACTTGACAGCTGATAATTTGACAGACCGATAAACGCCATCTAAACACGTTTAGCGTGAGCAAAACGCCAATATTGGCGGGTTTAGAATTTAAACCGCGTTTAGCTTAAACTGCGTTCAATTTATGTTGGTGAAATGCATTAAACTCAGTTAGACGTGTGAACCGAGTTTATCTTTAACTAATCGCGTTTATGTGCAATGGTGAAATCGGCCCGAGGTTCTGCGGCTACACAAAGTAACAGTCGTTTGGCGTTAACGACAGTAGACAAAAATGTACCTATCTAAGACGAAACAAGTGACTGTAGAAAAACCACGTGACCGAATAGAGGAAAACACGCTGTGTTTGAAAATCGACTACGACAATTTGAACGCTCCCTGGCGTTCTCGCGGACCTTGTAGATAACTTTAGCGTACTTCGCTTGACAATTGACAGCCGACAGTGAACAACGCTAAGCATAAAGTAGGAGGTAGATTCTGCTTTGATTTGTTTTCATTCGTCACGTGGTTTGTCCATACATTTTTAACCGACTTCAAAAAAAAAAGGAGGAGGTTCTCAATTCGTCGGAATCTTTTTTTTTTTTTTTTTTTTTTTTTTTTTATGTATGTTCCCCGATTACTCGAAGATGCGTGGACCAATTTAGAAAATTCTTTTTTTGTTTGAAAGGGTATAGTTCACAGATGGTCCCATTGTCACCAAGTCAGGATCTGATGATGGGATCCTGGAGAAATCGAGGGAACTCTTCAAATTTTATAAGCACACTTGAAGTGATTTGGGTATTGTTTAAAAGAGTAATTTTTTCCAGGTTGTATTATGGTCATCAGGTCAGGATCTGATGATGGGATCTTGGTAAAATCGAGGGAACTCTTCAAATTTTGCTAGTATACTTGAAGCGATTTAGGTATATTTTATAGTTACTATTGCATTTCCTAGCAGTCATCAAGTAATGACTGTATTCATCAAGTCAGAATCTGATGATGGGATCTTGGAGAAATTGAGGGAACTCTTCAGATTTTAGAAGCATACTTCCAGCGATTTGGGAATTTTTTCCAATACCTTGCGCATTACTTGTTTTCCACTAAAAAGTAAAAAATAAAATGGAAAATTCTTTCCAAAAAACCAACTTCAAATGCCACTACAAAGAGTGAAATAATTTTTAATGTACACCAATTCGAAGTCGGGCAATGTTTCGTTCATTCACTAATAGTCCTCCGTATTGACGATAATTTTGTCGTTTCTTTGCACATTAAGTTTAATAATACGAAGGACTATTAATGATTGAACAAAACATTGCCCGACTTCGAATTGGTGTACATTAAAAATTATTTCACTCTTTGTAGTGGCATTTGAAGTTGGTTTTTTGGAAAGAATTTTCCATTTTATTGTCTACTGTCGTTAACGCCAAACGACTGTTACTTTGTCTAGCCCCGCTGCTATCTCTTTCACGCGAAACGAAAATTTGTACGAAGCCCCACGAAGCTAATATTATGACGTCAAGGACGCGTGACGTCACAATTAGATATAACTATTTCTGTCTTTTAAGAACTACCAACTTTTTTGTTATTAGATCGATTTAATCAGTTTTTTTCATATTTGAATAAAAAAAAAATTGAACATGAATTAATAGTACATTTCAATTAATAGTTTCTCATTCAACTATAGGGGAAATGACAATTCCGCACGTGCATTGAACGACGTTTTTTAATATATTTGCGAAGAAAAATATTGGTTTTACGTGTTTGCCTGATCCGTGTTCGTGTTTCTGCGCATCCGGGGCTCGCTACGGAGGAAAACAAAAAAGCACTAGTGCGGAAAAGAATAACTTTCCGCACGCAAAACACACATGGAAATACCTACTTTTTGAGCAAATGTATTAAAAACATTTTTATGTGGAAACGATACCCACTAATCGAAACTTTTACCCCGAGATCTGTAGTCAAACACGCTAACTAGAGCAACGAAGCAACTTGATTGGAGGTCGGGACACAATAGGTAGCCCGGGGCGCCGAGTTCGCCGGGGGGGCATTTAGCGAGCGCCATTGGCTTTTCAATTAAGGCCGCCAAATGGCCACCGCCGCGCTCCGATGACCACCCTGATACCAGCTGAGAATCGTTCTTCAGCCTGAGTTTGTAGAGGACTCTTCCTAGCAGTGGAAAAAATGGAGATTCTGGATCAAATTTTGAAAAAAAATCCTATCGAGAAAGTTTCTTCCAGTCGTGCTTGGTGCGAACTTAGATTAAAGACGCAAGAAACATGACGTTTGAATTGGGAAGTAATTTTTTTTTTAGTATTTGCATGTCACTAAAGTCACTGTAATAACCGTTAATATTTTTATAATAGTAGGTAGGAATAGGAGATAAACAATTTTTCATACCCTTAAGTGATATGGCAAAAATAGACAGATATCGGTGCCAAAAAATGCTTGTTTTGTCACCAACAGTAAGGCCACGCTAGTTCACTCAGCAGCCATCTATAGAATTTTGACAGATGGCGCTACTGTTTGTTTGTACGAAAAAGGTTTACGTAAATCGTTCGGATGCCCATATCCTGAGGTTTCTTATCGGTGATGGCAAACAATGTTTACCGGGTCCAATAAATAAATAAATAAATAAATGCTTTATTATTCCAAAACAACATAGATCATCTTATTTATAATACTAAGTACCTATACTAAAGTTACTCTAGTCCCAGAGATAGTGCTTCTGAAACTGAACTAGGGTTTCCTGTGCTTCAGCTTCAGTGCCTTTTCCCCTTATGCTGTTACATAATATCTATTTTATTTAAAGTTTAAACAAGGAATTAAACAATAGAACATAAAGTTAATTGACAATTTAATAATATAATACATACATAGACACTATAGGTGAACCTCTCTACGATAAACTAAATAAATATTCATAAAAATGTGTGTCTGCTTAATGTGTGTGTGTGTGTGTAATGATAGAGAACGAGAGGGTGTGTTCAATTCTGTAAAGTGTGAATGATTATGATATTATATAAACATCTAATCTAATAGGGCATCTATTACTCTTATTTATCAGAAGTTACACTAATTGTAGTCACTTTAAAACGATTAGAAGGCTTTCAGTTTCCTCATATGATAACTTGAGTAAGTGTGAGATAGCTACTTTTTTGCAATTTATTTTATTAAGTGGGTAGATTTGTGCCAATGCATTAACTTTATTGTAAATGTAGGGTCCTAAGAAATAATAAAATTTTTGAATAAACGATGTTTTTGACTGTGGTATTATCACTACTCTGTGTTTGACTCTTCTGTTCGTTAGAGATGCATCATACATCAAATTAGTATGTTGCTTTAACAAAATACTTAGGAGAAATAATTTCCTGACAGATAAGACTTCACAGTTTCTATATAGCAGTGATGTGGGGTACAAAAATGGTCGAAACGTTGCTACTTTCAGAATTGCTCTTTGCGCAATTTCAAGTTTCATTAAATATGTTTTAGAAGTACCTCCCCATGATGATATGCAGTACGTGATAATAGATTGACACAAGGCCAAATATATCCGTTTTAATATGTCTGGTTCTACTACATGCCTGAGATTTTTAAAAATATAGATCATTTTATTTAATCGGTTTTTTAAAGTATCAATATGTTTATAAAAGTTTAATTGAGAATCTAAGGTGACCCCCAGATATTTTATACTTTCAACCTCTTCTAATACTGGACAGGTGCAAGAATTCACAGTGGAGTAGAAACATGAATGGGCTAATAAATTGAGGTTGTTTGGAAAACTACTAAGTTTTCGCATCGAGAACTTGATGTATTTCGTTTTATTAATGTTAAGCAATAAACAGATAATAACAAATAATCGAAAAAATGGTTAGACAAACAAACATTAGATAAATAAATGTTTTCAAAACAAACCCGAAAAAATTATGAACGTTAATAATTCACATGAATGCCATTTTGCCATGCCCCCCCTCCCCCCTCCCCGCGCAACCCGTTGAATAAATAACTCGAAACACTCTGTATATTATCTCTCTGAATAATCTAGCAATATTAATCAACGTACTTTTCTCATAAACCTTTTTAGAGTTCCCTAGACAAATAGTAAAACGGAACGTGGCGTTTTTTGACCGGATTTTAGAGCTATATATTCACAATTATAGAACCTAAAAAATGTGTCTAATGTGTTTATTAGTCTGTATCAACCAGTTTTATATGTCCCACTGCTGGGCATTGGGCTCTAACAATGTGAGGGATATGACCACGCTGGTCAGGTATGGATTGGCGGGCTTCGCACACCATTGTAACATCACGATTAACTTTTTGGCTTGCAGATTTCCCCACTTTAAACAAAGGATAATATAATTTTATCTCCACAAACGTCCGTGACTAAGAACTACATTACTGGAATTTGAAACTCCGTCCTTTTGATAAGAGTATAGTCTGAATTAATGAGCTGTCACTTTTTTATTAATAAATACTTAATTGATTACTTCAGAGTGACTTAAGTACTAACATATCGTTACAATCCTTAGTGTATGTAACAAAATAGTTGAATATAACAGGAATGTGTTTTATATTTTTTATTTATGTTTGAATTGAAATATTATAATTAGTATTGTAAGAACCGCGACGTACGACTCTTACAAGCTGCACGTTATTGAGATGTAGCGGTCTTCGATAGCTGACGATAGATGGCGTAACCAGTACCCTAGCACACGCTGACGGAGCTTTCGACGAGCGTGCTATATGTATATAGAAGTTTTGACGTCACACGCTCGGATCACTAGCGGTCTCCAGGCATAACACCTGCCTGGAGGGAAATATCCCTATTGCCTACACCACCGGCAAAGAGACGTATATACGAAAAAATCTAGGATGAATTAGATAGTGGTTGGTAATGAAAACATTCATGGTTGCCATTGAAAATTCTGAATAACACTTACGAACATACGTTCCTGATAAAGATAATATTATTGTGTTGCGCAGAACACAACACACACACAATGACTGCATATTGTATATATACGGAATCCTTCATGCAGGATACCGGCGCGCACTTAGCCCGTTCCATTTTTTGCCTTTTCCGAATTGAAAAGGCCAGTTTTAAAACGATTCGGCTGCGGTGTGCGGGGTCCATTCATATTAATTCATGAAAATCGGCCTCCATTTGAGTTAATTACGTACGGGTTTATGGAATAAAAAGCGTTAATACGTATATTTTGCGCTTTTTTTATCACATTATTTTAAACCCTCTGCGGTGCTATGAGTGTTTTCGGAAATGGCGTTTAATAGATGGCAGCACTTATACTAGGTTTGCGGCAAGCCTTCTGAAATGATCCGTCCCGTACCAAAATGGTGAAATGGAATCTTTTAAGGTACTGTCTTCGTCCGTCCGTCCTTTTGTCTGTCCCAGTCAGTAATTAGGGGATTTATTAAATTTATTTTTGTCTTTCTCACTCTCACTGAGATTTGGTAGGTGCGACATGCAGCGTCGCGGAAGAATATAACAGAAAAACGACCTTTTACTTATTTACTCAAAAACTAAGCTGGTTATCAAAAATCTGTTTCTTAGCGTGTCAACATTACATCCAATGTAGTGTCCGATAAAAACTAGAAAAACTGAGATTTTGGAGCAACTTTTGGAACAACTTTCTATCGAGAAAATTTTATCCAATCGTGTTTCTGCTTCTTAGCGATTTTAGATTAAAGACCTGAAATACATGACGTGTAAATTTCAAAGTAATTGTCTTTATAGTTTTTGCATAAAACTTCATTCAACATCGCTTAAATACGGCTTCGACATCGTTATGATATCAACAGAAGGAATAGTGATTTATAATAGTGTCCCAACATTGTTTTATAAGAGCCTGTAATTTAAGCCTATGTGAAATAAAGATATTTTGATTGGAATGAAGACAACAACAAAAGAAATTGAAAATTTATTATTTAGATTTCCAGTTTAATTAGCAAAGGGTTCCCCCCTTTGCTAATTAAACTGGAATTGGAGATTATTCAGATATCGTAAGAAAGGGCTTTACGTATACTTTTGGTAACTTACGGTTTTGGTTTATCGTGCACAATGTCACCCCCCCCTTATCTCCAAAGTTTACCTATCAAAAAATTGGACGAATTGATATATTAACCATAAACAATTTTGCTTCACACATGGCCAGTTTTTAAAGCCCACTGTCTGAAAACTAAAAACCCAAGATATCGGTCAAGGCAAAGCTCGGTCGCTGAACATAACGTACAGTAGATATCTAAATGGTGAGCATAAATCACAATAACAAATGCACTGATACAGCTTTATCGTGTTTACCGGCGGTTACGGCCCAGTTGCGGCCCAGTTGTGGCCCGGTTATAGCCCGCCCGTGCCTATTGTATAGCCCATGTGTGTTGGAACAGCGCCAACTGCAATATGTTATGGTAGATGCGTCTAGATACCTGCGACCTAGGGCACCGTTTAGCATAAGTGCCCTGTTTTGTCTAGAAATCTAGTTCATCTGCAATCACAAGGCTCGCAGGTTGATTTTATTTTCGAGCGAAGATTTCGACTAATAAGTTAGCACGTAATATTTGGGAAACTGTATCCGCTAGTATACAGTTATAGATATTTCAATCCACGAAGACGCGCCCCACTCTGTCAAAATCGCTTATGTTTCATTTGATTCGTATGGAGTTTGACAGAGTGGGGCGAGTCATCGTGGATTGAAATATCTATACAATAAAATTCCTTCCAATACGCTGTCTCTACTTGAAGGGTTGAAGCTGTTTACCGCGGCGTTGGAGGACGTCATTATGCTACTGGATTGGATCGGATTTGGCATCAACATCAACGGCGAGTACATCACACGCTTGCGATTTGCCGACGATATAGTCGTCATGGCAGAGACCCTGGAGGATCTCAACACAATGCTCAACGACCTCAGCAGGGTTTCTCAACAAGTTGGACTCAAAATGAACATGAGCAAGACAAAGATTATGTCGAATACTCATGTTTCGCTCCAACCAGTAGTTGTTGAAAACTCTGCACTCGAAATTGTTGACGAGTAAGTACATATATCTTGGACATACAATACTTTTCAAGAAATTTTTTTGCGCGAACGAATCAGAAATGAGGAGATCCGCAAAAGAACCAAGGTAACCGACATAGCTAAACGTGTCGCAAAGCTGAAGTGGCAATGGGCGGGGCACATAGCTCGCAGGACCGATGGACGTTGGGGACCCAAGTTGCTGGAATGGCGGCCACGCACCGGGTAGCGCAGTGTCGGTCGACCCCCCACCAGGTGGACGGACGACATTAAGAGGGTCGCGGGGAGTCACTGTCTGGCGGTGTAAGGTCGTGGTGTTTGGCGGTCATTTCAGGAGGCTATGTCCAGCAGTGGACGTCCATCGGCTGAAACGACGACGACGACTTGAAGGGCGGTATACCTAACGCTACATTAATGAATGAATGATTTTTATTTATGAAAATGGACGATTGGTGTATGAATATTAAAGTCAAGTGTCCTTAGACCGATTTAAAAAAAAATAAAAAAAAATAGAGGATTTGTACGTCATGAATAAAAAGAAAATTTTTTATCGGGTGAAACCTGGTAATTCTACATTTAAACCTTCCTCAAAAATTACTCTACCTATTGGTGGAAACTGCATGAATATCCGTTCAGTCGTTTCTTTGATGCGGAGGAAGCTTTTGTTTAATAATATTAATTAGTCCTAAAAATATATACTTAGGTACCATTTTTTGAAGTTGTTTGCTATTAAATGCATGCAGAAATATTATTAACTAGCTTTTGCGCGCGGCTTCGCCCGCGTTAATTTCGATTTTTCACAAACCCAGAGATTCAGATTTTTCAAAAACCTTAATTTCCTTATCAACTTTAACCTTTATACCTACTTTCAAGAAAGTAGCTGACGGTATCGATTGCTTTGGAAAATTGGGTTTTTTTAATTTATGTTTTAAAAATGTGTGAAGGAGTATTTTCCAGCATAAAATCCGACTTTTCACAAATCCTGCGGTGAACATGGATTTTCCGAGACAAAAAGTAGCCTATGTATTCATCCAGGATATAAGCAAGCTCAGTTCCAAAATATCTACGAAATCTGTTCTTATTTATTTCTTCTGTATTTGCGGAATAAAGGATAATTTCTTCCGCGTGAATTTCATTTTCCACAAATCCCGCGGAAATCATGGATTTTTTCAGAATAAAAAGTAGCCTATTTATTAATCCAGAATATAATTTAACTCTTTTTCAAATTCCAGCCAATTCCGATCAGTAACTGCGGCGTGAAGGAGCATTTCTTCGTAATATCTTTGGACCCCCGTTTCATCCCCCTAGGAGGTAGTCTCGTTAGTAGGGGTGGAATTAAAAAATCGAGGAAAATTGTTATTTTTATCCAAAAGCCTACTTACCGATTTTAATGAACACAACTTGAAAATTGACGGATTTCCATATATGTAAAATAAAATTCCTTATTTAACACCCTTAACGGTAGAATTTCAAAAATTCCTTTCTTAGTATACATCTAGGGTGTTAAAAGAATATTCCCTGAAAATTTCATGTTTCTACGTTCTACCGTTTGGGCAGTAGCTTGTCCAAAAGCCAGCCAGCCGGGACCAAGCGTTTTCTAGTTTCAACCCCCTTTTTAGAGAGTTAGGGGTGAAATTTTCATAATCCCTCGGACACCCATTCTCTTATTTTTATTCGAAAGTCTATATACCAATTTTCAAGAATCTAACTTGAAAAATGAGGGACTTTCATACAAACCTAAATCCCTTATTTAACCCCCTTAGGGGTAGAATTTCAAAAAACCCTTTCTTAGCGAGCGGTTTGGGTTCACAAAGAACCTTCCCTGAAAATTTCAAGTTCTTTCGTTCAGCCGTTTGGGCTGTAGCTTGTCTGTCAGTCAGTCACTCAGGACAAAGCCTTTTATAGTTATAGATAATTAATTTAGTTACAATTTTAAATAGATTATTTATAGAGTTAGCAAAACTGTTGAATTTGATGAATTTGTTGAATTTCTTCCATTTGCACCGTATAAATCATCTAGGAGAGCCGCTTCCTTCGATAAATCTATTCATTTCACTCGATATTATAATATTTTAAATTAGTTTTTTATCGCTCGTCTAGAACAGCTGCTGTTTTATAATAAGCAGTCGAAACCGCAAGAAATAAGACAGATTTAATGTACATTTATATAATGTAAAGAACAAAACATTTAGTTTTCTCTAATATATAAAAGAACAATGGCAGAATTATACAAATAATGTTTAGCGTCTAGATGTAACATTTATTACAAGACTATTCCAGTAAATAAATTTTTTCAAGGTATCGCCAGTTTATTGTACCTACAGGACGAGTCAAAAATAAAATATTTTAAGAAATTCAATTTATCGTTCCACATTCCGTTCCACGTTCCGTTTCCACATTCCTGACAGCTAGTGTTGTCTGATGCCAAACTTTTCCACTTTTATACTCCATCTTTTTGATAATAATCGGTCCACTTTTGTATAGGTGGCTGATGAGCGTGGCCTTACTGTTGGTGGCAAAACAAGCATTTTTGGCACCGATAAACTGATGACATTTTTCACGCCGTCCGCCCTGTCTAGGGTATAACATCCGGACGAACTGCATGTGACATAGCCAGGTGACACCAGGTGTATCACTTAGCATCTAGTGAACGTCTTTCCGTCATTCATAGACATAAAACACGCAATATGACAGCACGTACAAAGTAAAGCTGCGATAACAGAAAACGAAGCGATCTGTTCAAACAGCCTCCCAGTGTCGAGAGGCATTCCGTGCCACATACGGCGCTAGCAGACGACGAATATTGGACTGAAGAAGTAGGAGAAGAAGCATAAATAATATGTATATAATATGTACTCCATGTACACCAAAAGACAGCATAATTTGTAAAACAAAAGTATGGTAAAATGAGGTACCTACAGTGAGGCAGTCTTATCGCTAACGTGCGATCTGTTCCAAACAACTTTAAATCTTTATCAATCCTATACATGCTTCTAATATATAAAATTCTTGCGTCAGAGTGTTTATAACCTCCAAAACGGCTTGACTGATTTTTTGTCTAAATTTGGTAAGTCTGAGAATAGGTTGTTATCTATTTTTCGATTTTCCTAAATGGCAAAACTACGTCTGCCTGTTCAGCTTGTATTTTTATAAAAAGTTGCGAGCTCCACGGATTCGCTTTACCGTCCTGAGGTTGTATTATCAATAATTACGTAATTATAGCTAACTGTATGTCAAATTATAGCTCGATTTGTCTCGTGTGTTTAGTGGCTTTAGCTGTATCAAACTGTCAGAGAGACAGATTTCCTCAGAGAGTCACCCTTTTCTTTTGAATATTCAATTGATGTGGCATAGAAGTCACTATCCAATAATTAAATGAATCACAAAATGATTCCGCTACTCCATAACATCGGAAGTTTTAGTTTAATATCACAGAACACCACAATCACGTTTCGCCCCAAGACTGGAACATCATCATATTGGTAAAAATATAATACTTTGTTTATTAAAACATACTCGTACCTACTAAGTACTACTCGTACGTATACACTTTGTCGAGTCAAAATCTCGCGATGATACATGAGCGCTCTAGTTTTGGTGACAGTGTGTAGCTTAAATTACTCATGCTGGTCAGAGCGCGTTGGAATCACAGAAGCCCGAGGAAATTCTTAAGGCAATTGCGGCATTGAGTACACAGTCAACACGAGAGGAATTAACACTTAGTACGTTAGCAAAGCTCTTTACACGGCACTTATCAGGGTCAAATGCATTAGGGCGTAAAGTACTGTAGATACTTCCATTTTCTAAAGACTTCCCTAATGCAGTTCGCTATCGGATTTTAATTGCAGGTTTTTTGTTTAATTTCCGACTATGCAATGTTTAGTTTTACACCGCAATATCCCAACTTAAGAGTAATGAAAAAAAAATCAACGGTATCAGCTGGCATACCGATAAGAAATCTGAGGATATGGGCATCCGAATGATTTACGTAAACCTTTTTCGTACAAGCAAACAGTAGCGCTATCTGTCAAAATTCTATAGGTAACTGCTGAGCGAACTGCATTTTGGCGTTACTGCTGGTGACAAAACAAGCATATTGGTCCGCCCCGGTAAATGGCCACATTTTTTCGCCCTGTTCAGGGTATATATCTATTGACATAGCATGGTAGGTATCCGCAACTAATTTTCAAGTTTTTAATGCTCGTTATAGCCCCTCCAGTGGGTGAGTTTCTGAGTACTCGATCTTCACTAGATACACCAGCGTATTGCGCCGTGGAAATACAAAACTGATTACGGAGGTGGCAACATCCACAAAGGGAAAAGCTTACAATCATATAAAATGTTTAGCTGTGGTAGTATTTTGAGCACTTTTTACCAGGTAGGGTATCTGGTTGCAATATCAGATACCTATTTTTAACCGACTTCAAAAAAAGGAGGAGGTTCTCAATTCGTCGGAATCTTTTTTTTTTATTTTTTTTTATGTATGTTCCCCGATTACTCAAAGATGCGTGGACCAATTTCAAAAATTCTTTTTTTGTTTGAAAGGGTATATTTCACAGATGGTCCCATAGTCTTCAAGTCAGGATCTGATGATGGAATCCTGGAGAAATCGAGGGAACTCTTCAAATTTTATAAGCACACTTGAAGTGATTTGGGTATTGTTTGAAAGAATAATTTTTTCCAGGTAGTCTTATGGTCATCAGGTCGGGATCTGATGATGGGATCTTGGTAAAATCGAGGGAACTCTTCAAATTTTGCGAGTATACTTGAAGCGATTTAGGTATTTTTTATAGTTACTATTGCATTTCCTTGCAGTCATCAAGTAATGACTGTATTCATCAAGTCAGGATCTGATGATGGGATCTTGGAGAAATTGAGGGAACTCTTCAGATTTTAGAAGCATATTTCAAGCGATGTGGGTATTTTTTCCAATGCCTTGCGCATTAGTTGTTTTCCACTAAAAAGTATAAAATAAAATGGAAAATTCTTTCCAAAAAACCAACTTTAAATGCCACTACAAAGAATGAAATAATTTTTAATGTACACCAATTCGAAGTCGGGCAATATTTCGTTCATTCACTAATAGTCCTTCGTATTGTCGATAATTTTGTCATTTCTTTGCACATCAAGTTTTATAATAAGAAGGACTATTAATGATTGAACAAAACATTGCCCGACTTCGAATTGGTGTACATTAAAAATTATTTCATTCTTTGTAGTGGCATTTGAAGTTGGTTTTTTGGAAAGAATTTTTAACTTCACTGATATGAATTTAAGGTTAAACTTAGGGATGACGCGATACATGAATTTGCCGATACGATACCGATACCTATTATCGAGGAAAATAATCGGCGATACCGATACCGATACCGATATCGATGTCTTATTAGTAAATACACCCAGTAAATAAAGAATGATGTACCTACTTGATGGTGAGGAGGTGGTTGCAAATCCTTTATTAGTACTCCAAAAAGCCTTGCCATTATGAAATTCTTCAATGGTATAGTAACTCTGAATTGTTTGACATTTTTTTTACTTCAAACCTGTGCAAAGGTAAGTCCAAAACGGACCTCGGGATCATATTGTAGAAGCATACCCTCAAAATGTGACCGCTGGTGCGTCTCGATTATGTAGATGCTCGCACGATGTTCGTGGCGATTACCGCCGACAACAGACGATTATACATGTGACGAATGACGATCATCGCCAGTAGTTAAGAGCCATTAACATTCGCAGAACGTCTGGGCTGAAGCCAATCAACATAATGAAACCCTTTCGCGAAATGAAAACAACCAACCCCCACCCTTTAATCACCCCTGAACGTTGCAAACAGATCTTATTAGCCATTAGTCTAAACTTTTTCAATTAAATAATGAAATTGTTGTACGGCCGTTCATTAATCTGCAAGAGGGATTACTTTGGGAGGTCTTCTTTTACATTTTTTGCGCTGGCCTTTGTTGGCCGGGAACGTTTCGAGTCTCGGGAAATGCAAGAGAATTCTTAAAAAGTTAAGCCATGTCGTGATTAATGGATTCGTTATCCGAATTACCAGTACAAAACGTAAAACGAGTAATTAGGGTTACTCGACCAATTAAGGGTATAAACGGAAGGATAGAGTCTACTCTACTATTCGTAATCAAGGATAATAATTAACCGTCCACGTCTGTAACAATGTTCGGATATTGTGTATTTCTATTATGGCTTTATAACAAAAAATACAAGAAACTAAATAAAAATTTAAAAAAATCAACAAGACCTGATTTTGGTATGTTTATGAGCTTTCAAAGTCTGCGGTATGTGACAATTTTATATGTTAAAGTATTCATTAAGAAAATCAACTAAATTTTGATCTTTTAGTCACTGTTTTAAGCGATATAGTGAAACTACAAGATCATAGTTTTGTTGAATACTGTGAATAGATAAATACTTAAAATTTGCACAGAGCGTGCATTTTTTATTGTCCTTATATCAACAATTAATTAACAGAAATAAAACTAGATTAAAGATGACAGAGGGTGTCGATACAATATTTTTTTGTTTGTCGATGATAAGTGAGTCTCCTCATAAATGAGTCTATAGCTCTAACTTGGTCGGTTTTCTTTTGTACGTGTAATTGTTGCTACTTAGGTACTGTCAAGTAACAATTGTAACTAGTTATTTATTTGTAATATTATCACGCCTAATATAGTTTAGCTATAATTGTTTTATGATTCCATAGACTTTTTGATAACAGAATGTTATTCAGAAGCCAGAACTGAAATCCATCTCCATTGCTAGAAGCACGGGCGGATTTTTCCACCATTATACTTTCATTTTTTCCGAGGCAGGCGAAAACGTGAAAATTGATGAAATAAAAAGCGTTACACAAATATTATTTTTTGGTAACAACCTCTCCCGCCGAGTTTTTCCTAAGCCCCTGCTTCTTTGCATAAAATATTTACCATATTGAGTTAAGAGATGCGAAAATATACAATAGGTATACGGGTATACATAAACATATTATATTTACTTAAATACCTGACGATGTAAGTAATTCTTTCGCTCGATTTTAACATACAAGCATAAAACGAATCTAAGGTAATGTACATACAAAATACAAGCAATTTTATCAAGTGTTTTTGAAATGCCGAATTTTTTGCATATTCTGGAAGAACTTTAACTTTTAATCGGTACCAATAAGTTAGGCTTATGTGGAATAAAATATTTTGAATTTCTTGCCGACGTATTTTGTTTTGTCAGTGAAATACAACTCCAATGCATGACAAACTATAAAGAAAAAGGCAACTTCAAAGAACTGTGATAGATTAGCTAACTGCATGTTCTAGATCATGTCATGAAAATCTAGACCAGTTTATATACCAGTTGCATGGTAAAAGTCTTTTGCATGACTATAATTAATAATAATGACTACCTTCTTAAAGGCAGTCTTTGTAGTTATAGTCATTTATATTATGTCATAATACCTACCACTAAATCAATCATATTATTTCTCATACAATTTTTGAACTTTCAATTTGAGCGAATCTAATCGAAATACAAGTTAGTACTTGATTGCGATCTTACATGATGGTAAGTGATGAAGAAGCCATAGATGTTATCGTACTAACTTAGAAGGGGTAAGAAAACTTACCCCTAACGGTTTCTACACAGCATTGCGCCAGAATGCTAAATCGCTTGGCCGTGCGTCTATGACGGTAAGGTGATAACCAGCCCGGGCTGGCTTTCCACTAGACCAGACCTAAGTCAACAACCTCGACCTTCCTGGCGCAGTGGCGGCGCGCTCGGATTCGAGTGGGAGGTCGCGGGTTCGATTCCCGCCAATGGCCACTTTGGAATTTTATAATTTCTTAATTGGCTCAGGTCTGGTCTGGTGGGAGGCTTTGGCCGTGGCTATAGTTACCACCCAACGAAGACGCACCGCCAAGCGATTTAGCGTTCCGGTGCGATGTTTGTAGAAACCGTTGGGGTAAATTTACACCCTTTCAAGTTATACGATAACATCTTAGGCTGCACCATCACTTACAATCAGGTGAGATCGCAGTCAAGTACTAACTTGTATACAGTAAAAAAATAGAAATTATAAAATTCCAAAGTGGCTCGTGGTGGGAATCGAATCTGCGACTTCATGCTCGAATCCGAGTGTGCGCCACTGAACCAGGGAGGTCGTCAATATAGGCTGATGTCCAGTCAGCCAGTCCAGGCGTGAGGCGAGTCCGTCATCGTATCGTCCTGCCCCAGAATGGGGAGAGTGAGCCCATAGGGACAAGAAGCGAGAGGAAACAACTTGTAGGGAGTCAAGAAGACGCCCCGGGAACACGCCAAGAGCAAGTACCGAACGGGCGCCCTCCCGCGTTTCGGCCCCCATAACCGCGAGGTAGATAGGGCCATAGGTGGCGGAGGGTTGTCCAGTCAGTCACACTCATGAAATGGAAACATTTCATGCAGATAATATTCTTGACGGATTGCAATCCCGATCCCAGCGGTCCGTCACTCGAGGGCCGCATGTAATTGGCACCAGGGAGCAGCGCTGTAATTTCCTCAGGGAGCACGAGGAAGCACCCGACTGGATATAATATTATATTTCGTTCTGTAACGATCGCGAACGCCTCCAAAATATATTACGTTCGGAAATTGACGCCGCCGCTCGGTCCATTTCCCGTGCAGAGGTTGGAGGAGCATTTAACATACATATCTATACAAATATAGGTAAAAAAGACGGAATAACATCTAAAACAATACTCCATTTTATATTTTAACACGTTCACTGCGTAAGAAAAAACAGTGACTTTCAGCTGGTGCGGTGGCAGTCCAAAACGGGGGCTGTTTTGACTTGACTTTCTTATTGTGCGTAGCGGGCCTTTTCGACCCCACAACTCTGAGGGTATTAAAGCTCTATTATCTCAGCCAATCCCTATAGAATATTTAATTTTTTTGTGGTTTTCGAATTGTCATGAATTACTTGTCTTAACATTGTCCCCGCCCCTGGATCATCCAAACAGAAAATGAGAAATTAGCAATCGAAAATGTCAGGTCCGACAAGGCCCGATACCGCACCTAACTGTAATTTTTGTAGTGATGGGGTAGTGAAGAAAACAAAATATCGAGTTATTAAAATTATATTAAAATAGATACCTCGTTAAAATCTATGCACTAAACATAGTAATTAAAAAGACAAAGTCAAGATTAAACTTTCTATAACGAGTTCTCACTACGATATTATTATTGGTAACCGAGTCTATGCACATTACAAAGTGTTTATCGAAATATCCATTTTCTTTCGCCTAGCCTTCTGCCCGATACCCTCCAAAAAAGAAAAGTCCTGACTCTTTCATTCATTCATTTCTTCATTCACTCACTCACTCACTCACTCACTTCATGTCATTTTTGAGAGGGGAAAATACCCTTGAACACTCTAGCACACAAGCAACACCTCTGTTTGAGTTTTCACTTCTATTAGCGCTCCCGGAGTGCCATGCACATCTTTTTAGGGTTGCGTACCTCACGACCAGAAATACCCCTATAGGAACTCTTTGTTATCCATCTGTATGTCTGTCTATTTGTCACAACCATATGAAAATCGACTTTGGTGCGAGGCAGGAATCGAATTTAGGGCTCTTTGGTCTGCAGCATACTAGCTAGACTGGGCAACTCCGCGGGGGTCCACATAAATCAGGATAAAGGGATCCTTAACGCACGACCCGCCGCCCTTTATGAGTTCCAAGTTTAGGGCGCCCAGGATAGCGTTTAATTTATAGCGCAGAACCCTTCCATTGAAGGCTCTTGTGTTTCGCTAAACCTGGAATCGTTGCTCCATGACGCTTCTGACATTTGTCTGCACGGACGTCACGTGATCAATTTAGTGATCTGATTTGTCATTTTCGTTAATTTCCTTCCATTTGAATTTATTGGCTCGGTTCAGATAAGGAGGTCAAGCAATGATGCATATAGTAGAAACCTTTAGATGTTACGTATGGTGTGTAAAGCATAATTATTTGAAATTAATGATTTTCCTTTCTTTCTTTGGGGAGGTCGTTGATTCGATTCCCGATAGAGCCATTTTGGGATTTTATAATTTCTAAATTGATCTCGTGGCCGTGGGAGGCTTCGGCCGTAGCTAGTTACCACCCTACCTGAAAGACGCGACTGCAAATGATTTAGCGTTCCAGCGCGATACTGTGTAGAAACCATTAGGGGTGAGTTTTATAACCCCTTCCTAGTTAGTACGATTACATCTTTAGCTGCATCATCACTTACCATCAGGTGAGATCGCAGTCAAATACTAACTTTTATAGGGTAAAAAAAACATTACGCAAATTAGCACCAGGGGCACTCATTGGCCAAAGCAAATAGAGCACGCTTCTGAAACTTACGAAATTACCTATAGCAGAATGTGCTTACTAAAAACTAACTACAATATGGGATAATGCAAACAGTAAATACAATACACTCCCCTAAATTTAATCCACTAACCTAACCTGAGCCCACTACACCGAATTCAGCATTCATCTTTTTCCCTGTACTCCTTAAGTACTCCAGACCCTCGTTACCTGCCTCATTATATTGATAAAATACTCCGCCCGACCTTTTACGCCGCGCGGTAGGTTCGCCATGAATAACTGAGTACGGGAACTTCTCTTGCGTATATTGTGTACGCGTGGGGGTTGCGAGGGGTTGGGGGTCATGGACTTTGTTATTTTAAGCTTAGTGTACTGCTAATACGATTAGTACAACGTGTTTTTTTTAATAAGTCAATGGCTTTTTTGTGTTTACTGTAGATGGAAGGTAGAGGCTTGCGCTTGACGACAATCATGCCTGATGGAAAGCAATAATGAAGTCTAAGTTAGAGCGCGCTTGTTTAGAAAATGCTTATTCAATTTTTTATTGAAGGCACCCACGACGCAGTGGCAGCGAGCTCGGATTCGAGTGGGAGGTCGCGGGTTCGATTCCCGCCATGGGCCACTTTGGAATTTTATAATTTCTAAATTGGCTCAAGTCTGCTCTGGTGGGAGGCTTTGGCCGTGGCTAGTTACCACACTACCAGCAAAGACGCACCACCAAGCGATTTAGCGTTCCGGTGCGATGCTGGTAGAAACCGTTGGGGTAGATTTACTTACCCTTCCAAGTTAGTACGATAACATCTTTGACTGCATCATCACTTACCATCAGGTGAGATCGCAGTCAAGTACTAACTTGTAAAGAGAAAAAAAAAAAACAACGTGTTTTTTGTGTTTAATGTAGATAGGATCGCGTTTGACGAAAATCACGCCGGATGGAAAGCAATGATGAGGTCTAGGATGGAGCGCGCTTGTCTAGAAAATGCTTATTCAATTTTTTTTGAAGGCACCCAGATTGAACTTCACTGGCATTCATATTTTAATGAATTAAGTGAATTTTTTTTTATCTGTGGGGGTCAAAATAAGAGAGAGTTTGAACTCTATCCGAACCTTATAATGGATCCTCAGGAGATTTTTTACCTGTAATTTAATATGAAATTTACTCAACAAACACAGAACTTCTGTATAGCCAAACCCCAAATGATATGGTCACCCCATCGCGCTATATCCATAAATCGGTTGAATGATCTCTGGGCTGAGTCATCTTGACCTCTACAGATAAAACAATTCTGACACTTGTTTTTACGAGTACTGAATTTATAGGCGCTAAGCACGGAATGGTCGCTTTCGTAGACGGGGTGTTTCATGAAGTAAATAATATTTATTCCTGAATAAATAGTAAGTTTTATATAGGTACGTAATTAAAGCAAACACGCTTAGGTAGCCTTGCGGTGGATGGGTATCATACGGGCGCAAAAGTTTAAATTTTATTTAGTTTTTCGCATATACTGGACTAATTAAGCTTAAATAATACATCGCATGCTTACGACAATGTATTTTGCAAGCATAACGTTTTTTTTAGTGCATCCCGCACTTCCGCCAACGAGGTCCGTCGTGGCAATGAACAGGTTTTAGTGGGTCCAAGCCCCACATAACCCCTCCGTTTCCCCTGACGGAGGGGTATGCGTTAGGCATTTCCTGTCGATAAAAAAAAAAGCGTAACGTTTTTGCATCTATATATTTTTAATAAAAACTTTGGTCAATAATATCCATTTACTTCATATGAGTTCCTTATAGCTCCAAATCTGGGAAACCGCAGAAAATAATCTTTCTGGAAACACAAATGAGGAGAATGGAAATTTTTGTGCAAAATTTTTATACAAAAATATATAGATGTATTGCCACAAGCCTATGTATAATTTGTGAAAAACTAATAAAAATTTGAATTTCGCGGGCCACTTGAGCCGAAACCCCTTAACTGCAAATTCTTCAAAGTTGTTATACATGTCTTATGACATAGCCAAAAAAAAATCGTAAATTTAGCCTGAATAAAGGTACTCGGACACGCCCTACCTGTCAGTCAGTCAGTCAGACAGCGTTTGTATAAGCAAAACTTATTACTTATTATATTTCTGTGTAAGTAAAAATAAAAAGCGAAAAGCCGTCGGTAAAGCCACCAGTATCGTGTCAATATTATAAAGTCTTTTGATCTCGTTTCAAAGGGAACTCAAGTAAATAGTAAATAATATTATTTTCGTGCAAAGTTGCGACTGAAGTCGAGACCTCAAAACGAATAAAAGTGATATAGCTGAGCAGAAGAATAATATATTAAATGTCCTGCGTATACCTTCCATAATATAATGTAAGTGTGAAAGTCACCGAAGTGCTTAGTTTCTTGCCAGTTCTTCGCGGCGCAAGAACCCTGTAAAATAGGCCTTTGTGAAAATAAATATTTTTTTCCATTTTCAAACAAGAAATCAGTAACTAGGTATGCCGAATATACTATAAGTGCCTGTTACCGAATATAATTAAGTACACAAATATCATAAAGGCGAACGTTTGTATCTATGTATACTTTTGTTACGTCTGTTCGCCAAAATTTTTCAGAATTTCTAAGTATTCAATTGGCTGGGAATAAAAAGAGAACAGAATTCTCTAGAATAACTATTAGGGTACTTTTTATAACAAAAAAGCCCTTTTATACTAGATTTGTGGACAGCCGAAATTTTGGCGAGCGGAGCCGTAGACATCAGTTGTTTTCCGCACATTAATTACACACTAGGGCTAAATATTCAATGGTCATATATACTATCTGAGGAATAAATTTGAAACATATGCCATACAAAATCTGACAACACGGCATATTTATTCCTTAGTTAACGTTTATCTGGCGATTGAAAAATTGGCCCTTACCTGACTATTCTATAAGAAGATTATCTGCTACATAGAATTTACATAGATTGTCGCTCGCGCTCCGACTAGATAAAGCCCTACCTAACAAAAACAGCTCCGTGAGTGTGGCAACTTTATTCTGTAGTGTGTGTGTGTTGTGCTAGTGTGCGTGAATAATTGTGTAACAACGGCTCGGGTACGTCAACGTAGACAGAGTATTTATTGCCGCACTTTAGATGTCGCCGCGGCCGCCTTGACCTCTATGGTCTGCTAGATATTAGAAAACTTAAAAGATCGTTGACTGCTCTATCGAAAATTCTCAACATAGCCCTCAGATCCCCAATCCGGCCAATATTGTGTAATATCATAATCTCCCTAATACTAATAACATCATTCTCAAAGATATCAAAGAAAACCTCTAACTTCAATATCTCATCAATACAGACCCGGTCAATGAGCGACGCAAGTCAGAGAAGACGGAGCGCTGTTTTTAAAGTACTAAATCCACATGATTCACACTCCTGGTATTAATGGAAAACAAACTACGTAATATTTTTAAGAGGGTTCCGTACCCAAAAGGTAAAAGGGGACCTTATTAATAATACTCCGTTGCCCGTCCATCTGTCTGTCTGTCAGGCTGTCCTCGGAGAGGCATCTCAAGAACCGTGGTAGTAGTATTTCTGTTGTCGCTATAACAACAAAAAAAAACAATAAAATTAGTATTTAACAATAAACAAACGTAATTTTTGAATTATTAGAGCTAAATGATACAAATCCAAAACTGGCAACTAATTGTTCTGAAAAAAATAATTCGATTTTCTACGACACACACACAAAGTCACAGGCAACGGTAGTAAATAATAAAATATTGTTTTTGAACTTTGAAGTAGTTTGTCCTATTTATCATAGGACACAATAACAAAAATATAGAAAAGTTGCGTACTCTTTATACAGGATTACCATTTTACCAGACAACCAGCCCAACTGGTCTTAAATTTATCATACCTCAAGTTGTACCGTGCAGTGGAGATTTTGTAGAGTAATATTATGGAAGGAGCCATCGAAAATCGGGATATCGATTCCGTTTGATAATGAAAATGGCTGTTGAATGGCACTCTATGTAAATAATTGCGTCGTCCGTCTGTCTTATTAAATGTTGAGTGGCCTTGTGGAATTCATTTTTGCTTTGGCTTTTATACAAACAGTAATTTTCCAACATGATAAGGATTTTATTGATAAAATAAAAATAGCTAAGTGCTCTTATTAAATTAATTCAATTTAATAGGTGACATTTTAGGGTGGTGAAAACTAGTGTTGTTATGGATATCCATATCCGTAACCGAAACTATCGGATATCCGAAATAATTTAATTCCGTAACCGAAACCGATATTATTTTTTACCAATATCATATCCATATCCGGATCCGAAATTATATATCCATAACATCCCTATTTAATAGTATAAATATAAAATGAGTAGCTTCAACATTAGTAGCAACAACACTTCAAAATGAGTAGCTGTAAGAAAGAATTAATTGTATGACAGATTGCGAAACCTTCAAGGTACAATAAAAGTCGAATATAATCTTATTTGTATTTCATTTTACAGTCCTTAAAAAAATAATATCCGTAACCGAAACTATCGGATACTCCGAAATAATTTAATATCCATAACCGTAACCGAAACCGATATTATTTTTTACCAATATCCATATCCATATCCGGATCCGAAATTATATATCCATAACATCCCTACTGAAAACCGAAAAGAACATTTATTTTTCTGACTTTTACCTATGTACTTTATTTTCATTCATTACTTATGTACTGGAACGATGACTAATACTTCCCCCACCTGAGCAATTAAAATCAATTAATTGTCTGAGGAACGGAATCAACAAATACCGCTTGTCTTGTGTGGCACACCCAGAAATGGGCCTCAACTCAGCATAATTCTGTGTACCCCAAACTTATACACAGCGCTGATTTTCAGTCGAGGCCCTTAACGGATCACCTCCATAACAATGAAGGAAAACATCGTGAGGAAACCTGCATGCCTTTAAGCTCACCATGTTTTCAAAGATGTGAGAATTCTGACAACCCTCACTTTGCCAGCATGGTAGGTTAAGCCCAGCAGTACCTAAGACATAAAAAGGGGGGGGGGGGGGGGGGACTGGAGACCATTATGAAATTCGTCATAAAAATATACACAATATATCGTGTAAATTTTACATCTTGTAGTATTTAAGTTTAGAAATACGCTGCAGGATAGAGCAAGCACGCAATGCCTTTTCTAAAATGAAAAAAGTACTTTGTGACAGAAAGCTAAGTATACCCCTTCGGACTCGCTTAGTACGGTGCTATGTTTTTTCGGTGCTCCTCTACGGTATGGAAGCATGGACCCTGACAGAAGTTAGAAGCTTTTGAGATGTGGGTATACCGCCGTATGCTCAAAGTTTCTTGGACAGACCGCGTTCGAAACAGCGCTGTGCTCCAGAGAATGGGGAAATGTCTAGAAGTGCTTAATACTATAAAGAAGAGAAAATTAGAATATTTCGGCCATGTGATGCGTAATACCAAGAAATATGAGCTCCTTCAATTAATCATGCAAGGGAAGGTGGCAGGTAGGAGGAGGCCTGGCCGCAGAAAAATATCTTGACTTCGAAACTTACGCCAATGGTTTGGGAAGAGCACCCGTAGCCTATTCAGAGAAGCGGTATCCAAGGTTCAAATCGCTATGATGGTTGCCAACCTTCGATAGGAGACGGCACTATAAGAAGAAGTATTTAAGTTAATTATTGTAAAGATTAATTATGTTTGTTAATTTGTTTGATAAAGTCAAGCCCAGAGTGATATATTAAGTATTTTTAATTAGACGTGACAGGCTTGCGGCGGCGCAATTTAATAAAAAGGCAAAAGTGACATTAATTGGCGGTGAATTAATTTATCAAGCCCGCCCGAATATGAAGGTCTTTTAATAATCACATTTTTGGTCAGAAAACACGAATTCGTGATACAGAACTAAATGAATGT
The DNA here is from genome assembly GCA_036785405.1 of Coenonympha arcania. Taxonomy (NCBI): domain Eukaryota; kingdom Metazoa; phylum Arthropoda; class Insecta; order Lepidoptera; family Nymphalidae; genus Coenonympha; species Coenonympha arcania. The sequence continues at coordinate 11,680,616 of CM072077.1, read as the reverse complement.
AGTACTCGTAGCTATAAGAGTGTTTAAGATTCTAAGAATATCGTTTAACTGTGGTACTAGTTAAGTAAGTATTTTTTAAAGTACTAGCTGTTGCCCACGGCTCCGCTCGCGTGAATTTAGGTTTTTCACTTCTTCTGCGGGAACCATCGCTTTTTCCGGGATAAAAAGTACCATAATGTGTTAATCCAGGTAATAATCCATCTCCATTCCAAATTTCAGCTAAATCGGATTCGTAGTTGCAGCGTGAAGGAGTAACAGACAAACACACACACATATATACAAACTTTCACCTTTATTATATTATAGTGTAATGTGCACATATAAACTTTCGTACCTTAAATACGCCGCTCCCAAAATAGGTTCAGTGCTAATGCCGAGTTTCACGACTCTTTAAACTTCAAAAACACGGGACTTTCATACAAACTCCCAACCCCTATTTCACCCCCTTAGGGAAGGATTTTCTCAAAACCGTTTCTTAACTACCACCTATTAGAAAGAACCTACTTTCCAAATTTCAAGTCAACAGTAACAATATTAAAATTTTCACATAAAAACTTTCATCCCCTATTTTACCACCCTTAAAGGGGAATTTTCCAAAACGACTTAAACAAATTTTTAATATCTGAAGCTGATAACCTAAATGACGATTTTCACGTCTCTTACTTCAAAAACACGGGACTTTCATATAAACTTCCAACCCCTATTTCACCCCCTTAGAGCGGTAGTTTCTCAAAATCGTTTCTTAGCTGACACCTACCCATTACAAAGAACCTACCTTTCAAATTTCAAGTTTGTAGGCTTTATACTTCCTGAGATATCGTGATTAGTCAGTGAGTGAGTGAGTGAGTGAGTGGTAACTCTGTTTTATATATTATATAGATAGATAGATTGAATGGAAGCAGGCGTTTTTGCGGAAATCCATAATTAGCAGGACAGATTAAGTTGTTTTGCTATGATCTGCTACTTGAAAGGATTCTGTATTTATACTTTCTTCGATTAACTTCACAATGCATACTGAAGTCTTCGCATTGTAAAGTCAACATCTCCTGAGGATGTCCCGGTGTCGGGACGAAACGTGCGTCGAAGACAGTGTTGGAAAATTGTGTGTGGTGTTTCATGTGGGTAGTGTTCCTGCATATTGTGCCATACAGAATCTTTTCAAGTAGCGGATTATAGCAAAACAAATTAATCTTATACGTCGTAGATCTTCGTAGAGTCTACGACGTAGACATAGGTAGGGCTAGTACAAGTTGTTGGATTTTCGACTTTATATGAGACAAGTAACCAAAACGTAACGCTATCGAGTTCTTAGCATTAATGTATCTTGTACTAGATCTCACAATGATTTTTGATGTTGGGATTTGGGATTTTTGATGTTGGGATGCTAATTTTGGCAGGGAATGGTAAGTAAAGTAACCTATCTGTATTTTGCACCATACATTTTTTTTTCGTTACCTAGGTATACTCTGGTTTAAAGAATTACTTTTTGCGGAGCAGCGTTAAAAACCTAGTTGAAATATCGATAAATGAAAATCGTTTACGTGGTTTCATCCGGAAAACCGTACTCAGTTAATTTATAAGCGACGTGGCTGATTCATTGAAATCAGATAAATAGGTTGTATATTTCCGTGAATGTTTGCGCGATCAAAATTAATGGATTTGATGGTGTTAGTACAACATATGCATATGGAATTTTTTTTTGAATATTTGTTTTTAAACATGTATAAATATGTATGGTATTACAAGTGGGATCTTTAATATCTCTGTATTTCAACTATTTTGTTTGTTGAATACCTACATTTATATAAATGCCTGTTCGGTTTAGTAGTTAATATGTTCGACTGCAGATCACGATTCACGAAAAGTCGATTCAGAGGTCGAACAGAACAATGGAAATTTTCTCATACATACAAGAGAAAAACTCTGTCTAAGTAAAAAAAGTTTTCTAAAAGAAGGTATTTATTCAATAAGACAATTTATGTAACGCCTTTTTTAGATTCTAGTAAACTTTTCGCTGCCGAGTACGACAAATTTTACACGTTTTTAGCTTTTTTACATTATAGAGTGGATAATAAAACTATTCTTTTCATGCCACTTTACAAGCTTTAGTAGTTACTGAAATAATTGGATGTGATACACAGACAAATAAAATTTTACAATTTGGAACGGAATCCTAAAAATAGTCTCTTGTTCTATTCCATCCAAACAAATAACTATCCACTCTGCTAGGCTAACAAATAAGTCTGAAACTGACTTAGACTGTCAGATAGTTCACCACTGAGCTGTCAGTCTGTTGGCACTCAATATTCCGCAGAAATCCCCTTCCACCATTAATTGGCCGCGTTGTAACTGTGACGAACCAATTTGCTGATTGACGTCCCTTTGGTCTAGGGGTTTGCATTTTCGACTTTATAATGCCGGTTCCCAATATTCTCTCTATCTTCTATTCGCCCTACTAGAGATATCAATGTGACGTAAGCTCCATACAAGTTATGTCAAATTTCTATCTCTAGTAAGGTAAATTATGGATAGATATGAATTGTAACCGCCATAAATTGTAAGTGCCAAGTTTCGCACCAGTTCTTCTTGGTGCAAACCTGTTTTTCTAGCATGGCGGTGGAGATTTGACTTTTCTTAAGAGCCTGTAAATTAAGCCAATGTGAAATAAAGTCACGATTCTGATTTATCGCAATCCATTTGACGTTAGTTTATAACGTTGAAAGAAAATATCTATAATGTTCTCAATTTTTAATTACTTTTTTGGCATGTAGGTATAAAACAATAATATGTATATTTTCTGGTCTTTATAAACCATATTTAGGAAATTTTGTAAATCAAAACGTTTATTCCTTCACATATACCTCTCCCAAGCACTTACGAAATGCCAGACTTCCTTGTAACGTGTATTTTGAAAATAAACAGTTCTGTTCTATTCTATTCTACCGTCACCTTCGCACCGAGACGAAGCAATTTTGCACCGAGAAGAACCGAAAAGAAACTCGCCACTTAACCTATAAAAAAATATATTTTACAATTTTCTTTTAATAATACGTAAAATTATTATAAGTAATTGTAGCTTCTTGTAAGCTGACGGAGACTGATCTACTTACTTTGCCTTAAAAAAAATTACTGTATGATGACCCTTTTTTAGGGTTCCGTAGCCGAATGGCAAAAAACGGAACCCTTATAAATTCGTCATGTCTGTCTGTCCGTCCGTCCGTATGCCACTTTTTTCCGAAACTATAAGAGCTATACTGTTGAAACTTGGTAAGTAGATGTATTCTGTGAACCGCATTAAGGTTTTCACACAAAATTTTAAAAAAAGTAATAAATTTTGGGGGTGCCCCATACTTAGAACTGAAACTCAAAAATTTTTTTTTCATCAAACCCATATGTGTGGGGTATCTATGGATAGGTCTTTAAAAATGATACTAAGGTTTCTAATATCTTTTTTTTTCTAAAATGAATAGCTTGCGCGAGAGACACTTCCAAAGTGGTAAAATGTGTGTCCCCCCCTGTAACTTCTAAAATAATAGTATGATAAAACTAAAAAAAATATATGATGTACATTACCATGCAAACTTCCACCGAAAATTGGTTTGAACGAGATCTAGTGAGTAGTTTTTTTTAATACGTGTTGAATTGATATTCTCTGCTGCGTGGTCTTCTCCATGGAGAGCAAGTCCCCACGGGGGTACGGGCCTCGAGGCATGCCTCCTTACCCGGGCGATGTGTCGCGGGGGAGACGCGCTCCCTCGGTGTTGTTCTTTTAGCCCCGGTAAGGGGCTAAGGCCTCGCCTTCATGGCTTGAGGCCTGCTGGTGTTGAGGGTCTGGTCGCCCCGCGCGGTATTGATATTCAACAAGTCTAATATTTTGTTTAACTTTGATGACGACAGATGGCGTTGCACGTATTTAACGGCCTACAAGCCGTATTTAGGTGATTTTGAATGAAGTTTTATGCAAAAACTATAAAGACAATTACTTTCAAAGTTACACGTCATGTATTTTGGGTCTTTAATCTAAAATCGCTTAGAAGCAGAAACACGATTGGATAAAATTTTCTCGATAGAAAGTTCTCCCAAAAGTTGCTCCAAAATCTCAGTTTTTCTATGTTTTATAGGAAACTGCAATGGATGTAATTGTAATTTTTGTTTTAATGTATCGGTAATAATAATATCCTAAAACGCTTAGAACAGATTTTTGATAACTGGCTTAGTTTTTGAGTAATTAGGTAAAACGTCGTTTTTCTGCTATATTCTTCCGCGACGCTGCATGTCGCACCTACCAAATCTCCGTGAGAGTGAGAAAGACAAAAATAAATTCAATAAATCCCCTTAACTCGCGGAATTTGGTGGGCAGCGTTGTTTACTGGTTAGTTTACTTTAATACTATTGAGAATTGGTCTTGATAGTGCGGAACCCTCAGTGCGCGAGCCCGACTCGCACTTGACCAATTTGTTATAGACAGAAAATGCCTAACGCATACCCCTTCGATAGGGGAAACGAAGGGGTTATGTGGGGCTTGCACCCACTAAAAACTATCTGTTCCTACGACAAACCTTCTGGAGGGAGTACGGGATTCACTATCGTATTCACCGCGCTCCCGCCAGGTATCGACCAGCCACCTCAGCAGCCTGACTTAGAAGATCGTTTTTTTAAACATGTGCAAAGTAAAGTCTAAAACTACCTTCGGGATAATATGATAAAAGCATTTACTCATATAAAACGGTACGGAACCCTTGGTGTGAGGATCTGACTCGCACTTGGACAGAATTAGCGTCCACAACTGAGGCCTACAGTGGACGCCACAGACAGTGACTTATTATGGCTCTTCTAATTAATACAACTACCCTTACATACGAACTTACAATATTACACTCTGTTTTAACGGTAATACGGTTTAGTTTATAGCATGATTGTTTAGACTGTAGCAAATGGAAATGAAAAGTTAAAAGTGAGTAAGCGCGTTAAGGGGATTTATTGAATTTATTTTTGTCTTTCTCACTCTCACGGAGATTTGGTAAGTGCGACACGCAGCGTCGCGGAAGAATATAGCAGAAAAACGACGTTTTACCTAATTACTCAAAAACTAAGCCAGGTATCAAAAATCTGTTCTAAGCGTTTTGGGATATTATTATTACCGATACATTAAAACAAAAATTACAATTACATCCATTGTAGTTTCCGATAAAATATAGAAAAACTGAGATTTTGGAGCAACTTTTGGGAGAACTTTCTATCGAGAAAATTTTATCCAATCGTGTTTCTGCTTCTAAGCGATTTTAGATTAAAGACCCAAAATACATGACGTGTAAATTTGAAAGTAATTGTCTTTATAGTTTTTGCATAAAACTTCATTCAAAATCGCTAAAATACTGCTTCTAGGCCGTTAAAGGATGATTGCATCTGATTTTAAAGGGTTTTTTTAAGTAGCCGAGTTTTCTATGTGTTATTCTCCATTTATAATATTAATTTAACAGTGAAAGCTTACTTTAAGACTTAAAACTGTAGTACGATAAAAGTTTGATTTTTTAAACACCGCAGAGTTTAATTTGGCATCTTCTCAAACAAGACGTGTTTTATGCAGTTTTAAGCGATGATGAGGAGAATTCAACGCAGCAATTAAATCGCTTGTTTTCATAAGCTACTGTAAATCAAGTGATTGTAAAAACTGCGGTTTGCCACTAAACGTATAGCAACAATAACAGCGTAACAAATCTCTAGTGGGCAAGCACCCTTACTCTTAATTATAATTAACTTATAATTTCAGAGTAATTACTGTGATCAAAATTAATTTAAAATGAAGTACTTTCTTGATTATAATAATGTAACAAGTCTCAGAACAAAGGTCTAAAAGTCGTTACTTAATTAGCTTTATAAAACGAGGAAATCATATTACCTCAAAACAAACCTTTTCATTTACTTACATTAAGTTAGTAGTACTTAGTTACAGTACTATTATGTTTTTTTTTAAATAAACTTGCTGAAAAAGTAAAATTTTACACGTTTGTTTAGCGTGCGCACTTTACATAAATTGGATGTAATGAACGATGGAGATTTTTTTGCTAGGAAATATTCGGAGATAAGGAGGTAATTTTTTCGACATTTGCAGGATAACTAAACCAAAAACTGTTACGTGTATAAAATCTGTCATAGAATGTAGAGGTAAACCTTACATAATAATTTGACAGGCCTCCACTTACAGTTAGCTCATCCCCCCCTCCCCCTTTTTAATTTTTTTTATTTGAGTTACGTTGGGCCACTATTTTGTTCAATCGCTCTAAATATTATCATGTCTAGTTACTGAAATAGTCATCTGTGGCAGACGGACAAACATAGTGATGGATGAAGTCTCACCATAAGGGTTTCATTGTTACCATTTTGAAATGGAACCCTAAAAATGGGCATATAGATTGTTGTCAATCTGTCCCTTTTTGTCAGGATTCAGGAACGACTGTAAAGTTATCAAGTTGAAATCGATAGCAAATATCCCTGTCTATGGGCCCTTGGAGTAAAGAACTTCAAACGTTACGTCTACCCTATCAAACGTTACGGCCATTCATTCACATCGTTTTAGAAAAATCCTCTAGATTTTTCCCTTACTAAAATGATACTATTTTTTTTTATTAAAAGGCAACGAACCCTCTTATAAAATTTACACGAAATATGTAACTAATAATAGAGTATTGAATTAATACAGAGGCTGATTTTTATCCCAAAAAATCATGGTTCTTGCGGGAATGTGAAACTCGGAGCCGTGCCTGAAAATAATCGCTATGTAGCGATAAGGCAGCCAAAGCCTACATACCTAATTTTCATGAGTATTTTGAGTATTACTTTAGGGTGGTGTAGATAAAAAAGTTTTCTATCTATGTATGTTATATTAATTTGCAAGTAGCTACCGCGCGTATGGGAAATTACGTAGCCAAAGAAGCCTTTGTGCTGTGTGGAAGAATATTAAACACACACACACACACTCGCGCTTACAGAAGCGAGCGCGAGTGTGTGTGTGTGTGTGTGCTTCTGTAAAGTAGCGGTTAATTAAACGCTCTGATATAATTAACATTCGATTATCGTCTGTGCCGTTGCTGTAATAATTAGTTTAGCGGGTATACCGACCTACTGAATATTGGTAATAATCTCATACGTATACTAGCTGACCCGGCAAACGTTGTTTTGCCGTTTGGGGATATAAATAATGTACTTTTAAGATAAATAGTCGGATTTTTTATTAATAATTAATTAACATTAATTATTAATAAAAAATCCGACTTCAACTTTCATCAAACTACTGTTGAATTCATTCTTGTCAGTTAAAAATTTAAGACTAATATGGTTTTCTCATGGATACCATTATCAGAACTGGACTTAAATGGGACCACACGGGAAGCGTAGGCTTTCTAATAAAAAGAGAATCATCAAAATCGATTCACCCGGTCAAAAGTTATGAGGTACCTATTATGAGGTAACAAACATTAAAAAAAACATACAGTCGAATTGAGAACCGACTCCTTTTTTAAAGTCGGTTGAAAACAGATTACAACCCACTCTCAGACCTACCGAACTTACGGAAATTTCATAATAATTGGTCGAGCTGTTTCGGAGTAGTTTGGTAACAAAAATTGACGAGAATTTTATATATTAGAAAAAAATTCACCGCGAGATTGTACACAAACACCGTAAGATTACAATCTGTCTCACAACTGTCTCACGATAGAGTTTACAGTATATAGGTACTGAATTTATTTTTGTCCTTCCCACTATTTCGAATACATTGGTAGGTGCGACAGGCAGCGTTGTATAACAGAAAATCGAGGTTTTACCTAATTACTAAAAAAACAAAGCCAGTTGACAAAATTTCGCCTGAGCGTTTTGGATATCATTATTACCGACCCATAAAAACAAAAATTAAGTTAACATCCATTGTAATTTTCGATAAAAATTTTGAAAAATGGAGATTTTGGTGCAACTTTTGAGAGAAATTTGTATCATGAAAATTTTATCTAAGTGTGTTTCTACTTCATAGTGATTTAAGATAAAAGATCCAAAATATATGACATTTAAATTTGAAAGTGATTGTCCTTATAGTTTTAAAACTGCAGGGCACTAAAATCGCTTAAAACGACCGTTTACGCCGTTAACACACACGGAACGTTTTCCCTCACGTTTCTGATACGAACCGCTAAGGTGTGGAACGCCCTTCCAGACTCCGTGTTCCCAGCCAAGTACAATTTGAATGCCTTCTAGTGAAGAGTGAATATGCATTTTCTATGCAAGCGTGCTTCAACATAGACATAGTCATTGCTTTCCATCAGGCATGATTATGATCGTGAAATCAATTTCTAAATTTGAGCGTCACTGAAACTATTTTAATCACAAGAAATGTCAAAATTTCATACATTTTTGACATCGATTGCGATTATATTAGTTTAGTTTTTGAATTTTTTTCGTGCAACTCGGCGTTAGTGAATTGTACGTTAAAAACTATAGAAGCAATTAATTTTGAAATTATTGTGTATTTATGGTCTTCAATCTAAACTCGTCCAAACGTAGAAAATACGATTGGAAAAAATTTTGTCGGTAGAAAGTTTTCCCAAACATTAATGCGCCAAAGTTTATTTTTATTCGGATGCTTGGCTTATTTAATTAATAATTAGGAAAAATGTATTGTTTTTATTTTTGTCTTCAGCCGTTAAGTATTTATAGAACAGAATACGAATAGAGGACTATCTAATTCTTAGAGCTGTAATCTTAAAAGTATTCACCTATAAATACTTGAAATATAAAAAGATGTTATTTCTTAGTAGCTTTTGATAATAAATTAAAAGCATTCTTAAATTGCTGTAAATCACTGTCGAAGATTAGATTTCCGTAGAACGTTGACAGATATACAGTACTTACATGCAATTTTTAACTCAAAATTCATGTTGTTAAGGTGTAAATTTATTTAGCAATAGGTCCAACGTCTGGTATAGGATGAGATCAACCGTAATGTCTTAGATATAAGGTATGATTTCGTATATCAGAGCGAAGGAAACCGAGTGCTATGGAGTGCGTCTTCGGTTGTCATAGTCTAAATAGCAGTGTAAATTGCTTGTATTGATCCGGGATGTTGTCCAGAGGAAGCTAAGCTATTAGTTAAAAATGGAAAACTCTTTCCAAAAAACCAACTTCAAATGCCACTACAAAGAATGAAATAATTTTTAATGTACACCAATTCGAAGTCGGGCAATGTTTTGTTCAATCATTAATAGTCCTTATTATAAAACTTGATGTGCAAAGAAACGACAAAATTATCGACAATACGAAGGACTATTATTGAATGAACGAAACATTGCCCGACTTCGAATTGGTGTACATTAAAAATTATTTCATTCTTTGTAGTGGCATTTGAAGTTGGTTTTTTGGAAAGAGTTTTCCATTTTATTTTATACTTTTTAGTGGAAAACAACTAATGCGCAAGGCATTGGAAAAATTGCCCACATCGCTTGAAGTATGCTTCTAAAATCTGAAGAGTTCCCTCAATTTCTCCAAGATCCCATCATCAGACTTGATGACCTGACTTGATGAATACAGTCATTACTTGATGACTGCAAGGAAATGCAATAGTAAATATAAAAAATACCTCAATCGCTTCAAGTATACTAGCAAAATTTGAAGAGTTCCCTCGATTTTACCAAGATCCCATCATCAGATCCTGACCTAATGACCATAAGACTACCTCGAAAAAATTATTCTTTCAAACAATACCCAAATCACTTCAAGTGTGCTTATAAAATTTGAAGAGTTCCCTCGATTTCTCCAGGATCCCATCATCAGATCCTGACTTGATGAATATGGGACCATCTGTGGACTATACCCTATCAAACAAAAAAAGAATTAACGAAATTGGTCCACGCATCTTCGAGTAATCGGGGAACATACATAAAAAAAAAAAAAAAAAAAAAAAAAAAAAAAAAAAAAAAGATTCCGACGAATTGAGAACCTCCTCCTTTTTTTTGAAGTCGGTTAAAAAGCAAAAAAATGTTTTAAATCGCTTCACCGTTACCGTAACAGACGCCTCACGCTGTTATCGTAACCGATACTTCACGTAACTGTTCAAGTTTTCACTCTGGTTGGCACTCTGGTTTCCACTCCTGGGGGGCTATTCACGTTACGTGTCGGCTACATTTCGTGATGTGATATGTTTTAAAAGGTGATTCTATTTACGTACTTATGCAGACGATATTGAATTCAAAACATTTTTTGCGGACACTGAAAAATTAATTTTAATTCAATTGGCATAGAGCGTAAAATTGAATGTAGTTCAAAACGCCATATTGGTCGACTCGGTCGGTCGGAAATTACTTAAGCGCGTCAAAGTTGAGCATTGTATTTCCTATGATGAAATACATTCAATTTTACACTCTAAGCCAATAGGTGTAAAGTTCATTTTTCAGTGTTAATATTTTTCTCTTTTTCTTTTATCGAATCACTGAGTATGTGAAAACGTTACGAGAATGCCATAGCAGAAGTTCCTTATCGCGCGTTGCGAAAGGGGGCTACAGGGAAAAAATTCATACGAAAAGTTGTAAATAAAGTAAAGTAGTATAGTAGTAGTATTGTAAGTCGTGCGGCGTGCGCATGTTCTCTGTCTGTCTCTCTCTCTCTTATAGAAAGCAAGCCAGATATACTTCGTTCCATCCGGGTGTCCCTTGACACCTTTTAAGTTTTTTTATTCCACTGACGTTGGAGCCCAAACGTAGTTACTGAAATAAACGGCTGTGACAGACAGAGCGGCGGAGAAAATCGCATTCTGAACACGAATTGCAATTATAGCATTAAGGATTTAATTTTTGGTGTGGAACACCAAACGGAACGGTGCGTTTCCACAGGAACGGTTTTCGCCATATTGTGGCGTTTTAGCGATAAATTTGACAAATGGCGCTACTTTTTTCTTGTATGAAAAAGGTTTACGCAAAATTTTCAGATGTGCTCGTCCTTAGGATCATATCAGTGTGTTTAAATTTAAAGTTTTTGCTGTAAATGAAAAAAATCGCTTGCGTGAAATCTTCCGCCTTTTACTGGACTGCACACCTCATTGCCGCACGTAGCTACGCGCCCCTGGCTCACTCCCAACATTTCTTGGCTCAATTTTGGCAAACAGGCAGCTTCAATTATATCCTCTAATGCAATAATACCAGTAAATCATACATAATCTGAGTCCATACTTTACCATCTCTATTTTCTCATCATAAGTAGTATCAGAACGACCTTTAACCACAATATATCCTACATTCTCTTCTCTTCATCTTTTAACAAGGGGGTCTTCTCCGACGACCGAAGTCAGTCGGCGGTACGGGCCTCGAGGCTTGGCCTCCTTGCCCGGGCATGTCCTCACAGGCAGCTCCACTGCCTGGGTATCTTTGTTTCAGCCCCTCTAAACCGGGCTGGGGCCGCGTCTGTCTGGCGTCGGCCTTTGAGGTATGGGTGTCGGATTTGGTTGCTGGGGCATCACGTCGCACGCGTCGTCCTCTTCGTCATCACCGAAGAAGCCACTTCTGGGAGACACCGTTGATTGAGGGAGTAGTGGAGTGAGGGAGAGGGAGGGAGTCTTCATCTTTTTTCCTATCGCCATCTTCATTTGCTCATCGCTCGATAGATGGCGCTGCTTTCAGTTAGCTCGCGCTGACGTGTTCAATACCAAATGTATAGTATATAAGTGATTATATGCGTACCCATGCTGTTGACTAGTAAGTGAAACTTTAATTACCTATAGATTTTTAAAGATTTTCGTAGATTTTCTTCGTAACAGGATTTTCGTCACGCAAAAAATCCATTTTCTTTCGCGATAGCCTCCGAAAAGAAACTTTGTTCCAAAAAAAACACTATGTAGCAGGTAAGCAGAAGCTAAGTATTATAGTCACTGAAATAACTTGCTACTGTAGTAGTGTTATTATCTCGCTGCAGACTCGGTCATAAATCATTCGAGTGTTTCGCTTTTGTTGTTCTTTGTTGAGTTGTATATTACTGCAGAACAACCAAAGCGAAACACTCGAAAGATTTATGGCCGAGTCTGCAGCGAGATAATAACACTACTATAGCGGTGCAATAATATGGGGAGAAGGACGGTGCTTGTTGCCCGACTATGAAACCCGTATGTGCGACAGAGAGCGTAACAGACGGCCGGTTTCATTGCATCGTGGATAGCGAGATATTGCGCTAGCTAAGTAGTTAAGTAGGTACCTATATATTTTATTTTGATAGGTAGTAAGTATAACTTAAATCGATACCTAGTTTGGTAAACTTCAATCAGACTTCTGTTGTTACGAGTAGATAAACCTATTACCTATTTAATACCTAAATACCTAGACTTAGGTAACTTGTACATTGCGGCGTTTTGGTGCATCGCAAAGTTACGACCGCGAAATGTGCCTACTACGGCTGTAAAGCTGTTCGCGCACTGCCGCGACGCATACTGGCACAGACATAGTGAGACTGATCTCATGTTTTAGGATGACGAGAGCAGTGCAGCTCGTCGTATGACACTGACCACTGTAATGGAATGTGCCGGGACGCACTGCATAGTGCATATGCTATGTAAATTCAGATAAACGTTTGACGGTTGTTAGGGCAAAAGGGAAATTTCCCTCCAGGCAGATGTTATGCCTGGGGACCGCTTGTGATCCCAGCGTGTGACGTCAGAAGTTGTATTTATAGAACGCTCGTCGAATGCTTCGTCAGCGTGTACTAGGGGACTGGTTACGCCATCTATCGAAGACCGCTACAATGGTATTGCTTGTTTCGTCATACTTTTCCATAAAGTATACAAAACGAAAAGTGAAATATTTCACGACCTCTCTGACGAAGTGGCTCGCGTTCTGATTAAGGTGGGCGGTCACAGGTTCGATTTCCGCTACGGCCCACTTTAGAATCTTCCGGTCTGATCGGCTTCGGCCGTGGCTAGTTACCACTTTAGCACCAAAGACGCACGGCCAAGCGTTCCAGTGCGATGCTATGTAGAAATTATTGGGAGAGTTTACTTAACCCTTCGTAGTCAATACGATAAGGTTTTATCTTAGCAGTTAGGTCAGCAGAATCATAACTTACCATCAGATGAGGTCGCAGTTAAATACCAACTTGTAGAGTAATAGATGGCGCTCAGTTCAATAGCACAAATTCTTCTTCTTAGGCTCGGTTGCTTGACTTGACTTTAACCGAAACGTTATAGTTAAATATGGCGGACTGACCCTTATTTCGAAAGACATAAGAGTCAGGCGGCCATATTTAACTATAACGTTTCGGTTAAAGTCAAGTCAAGCAACCCAGCCTTAGTCGTTCACTCTTGACAGAGTGGTCGTGGTTATACTTTTACGATGTGCAATGATGAGCTACTGCTGCTTTAGCGATAGTTCTCCAACGGCTCCTGTTGGCGGCATTGCGAGAGCACTCAATAATAGAGGAACCTGTAGCACTCCGGATCAGATCTGTCCACCTCGTTGGGGATCGACCACGTGGACGCGTGCCTTCCACTCGCCCTTGAACCGTCGAACATCTGGTATGTTCGATGGTATCTACCCTTCTTGATATATGGCCAAAAAACTTGAGGATTCGCAATTGTACATAATAGCACAATACGTGTCTGAATTTCGTCGTAGTTCAGTAGCTCGTAACTCGCGTAGCTCAGTTGTTAAAAAGCTCCCAGCCGCAATAGAGATGGAGGACGTGGGTTCAAGTCCCACCGCGACTGAAATTTTGATACGTATTTTTATAGGAACTTGAAGAGTGTAAAAGAGTTCTAAATCCGTTGTATGCGGTGCTGCGGCAATCTGCGTACAACTCAACTAGGAAACCGTACCCCAGTCCGCCGTGGATGGTAAAGTATGCGGAGCTTTGCCTTTTGTTTCATGTTCAAACACGGAGTACCGGCCGAGTGCCTGTTGAAATGTGGAGCGAGGCTTAGCAGGTATTCATTTTAATGTGTATTAAATTTTAGACATTTCGCTGCGGTTAATAGCCTCAATGTGTAAAAGGCTGGCTCATTTTTAACCGACTTCGAAAAAAGGAGGAGGTTCTCAATTCGACGGAATCTTTTTTTTTATGTATGTTCACCGATTACTCGAAGACGGGTAGACCGATTTGGGAAATTCTTTTTTTGTTTGAAAGGGTATACTTTCAAATTGGTCCTATTGTCATCAGGTGATGGGATCCTGGATAAATTGAAGGAACTCTTCAAATTTTATAAGGACACTTGAAGCGGTTTGACTATTGTTTGAAAGAGTACCTACCTTATATTTTCCAGGTTGTCCTATGGTCATAAGGTCAGGTTCTGATCATGGGATCTTGGTGAAATCGAGGGAACTCTTCAAATTTTGCTAATATATTTAAAGCGATTTGGCTATTTTTTATTGTTACTAGTGCATTTGCTTGCAGATGCTGCCTTAATGACTATGTCATCAAGTCAGATTTTGATGATGGGATCTCGAAAAAATTGAGGGAACTCTTCAGATTTTATAAGCACACTTAGAGCGATGTGGGCATTTTTAACAATGCCTTGTGCATTTAACGTTTTCGACAAATGGAAAATTCCATTTTATTTGCGCAACGAATCAACGTCGCTGTTCAGCCTAGCACTCACTTACCACTGGACATTTTCATCAGAGTGACATCAATTTGGACCAGTATTTCCTGTGATTCTCGGGTTCAAACAAACAAATCTCTTCAAGTACCATACAGAATCTCTTCAAGTAGCGGATATAGCAAAATAAATTAATCTTACCTACTAAACAAACAAATCATCAAACAAACTCTATATATATTAGCATTGATAAAAAAGTCCTTTCTTTTCCCTTGTCTACATCAAGAATGGAAGCACTGTACAAGATTACAGGATTCTAGTTTGCCGGTCGATAGGGCAATAGGGAAATTTCCCTCCAGGCAGATGTTATGCCTGGGGACCGCTTGTGATCCGAGCGTGTGACGTCAGAACTTGTATATATAGCACGCTCGTCGAATGCTTCGTCAGCGTGTGCTAGGGTACTGGTTACGCCATCTATCGTGAGCTATCGAAGACCGCTACACTAGGATTTGCAGTGAATGAAGAAATCAACACTTTCAGCTGATTTATATTTGTACGAATATTTTAAAGCTGAGGAGTTATTTGAAGGCGGAAATCTCACAAACTACTGTTCTGACTAGATTTTTTTTTGTTTGATAGTGCCTTTGCTATCACGCTATGACCAATAGGAAAATGTTGCAAAACGGGAAAAATTGTTGCTTTTAGAGAACTTTCGTTGAGTGCGCTGCGTTAGCGGTTAAATTACGCAAAAATCATGTAAGTATGACGGAATTGTGCACCTTTAAAATTTCTAAAAAAAGTTCGCGACACCACATGTGTATCTTTAAAGGTTGACTCATTATAATGGGATATGTACAACCCGAAATTCGTTCGTCGAAAACGTACGAAGCGGTTTGATTCCTCGTTCCTGATACGCATTGGAATACACTCCCCAGGCAGTGTCTTTCCTGCCACTTACAACCCGGGTGCTTTCAAATCAAGAGTGAATAGGCATCTTCTAGGCAAGCGCGATCCACCTTACACAGTATCATCACTTTCCATCAGGTGTGTTCACAGTCAAGCGCTAGCCTATAAAGCATAAAAAAAAATCATGCGGGCAACAACTTGGCCCACAACTTGGCCCATAGTAGCGGGAATCGAAACCGGGACCTTTCGCTCAAAGCACGTACTTAGTACGGTAAAGTAAACCTCTGTGGGCGGATTACGCAAATAACACTTCAGATATTAGCATATTATTGTAGGCGTCGCAACCCGCTCAGGCAATACGTATAATGACTTGAGAATTAGTTTAAGCACAGTTTATAAATAGCTAAAGAGAATTATGTATCAAATAACTACAAAATATTTATTAAACTAAGGGATAACGTCCGAAGTAATAGAAAGACAAGATTTATGGTGCCAAAAGTATGTAACTATTATGGTAAAAGGTTAACCAGCTACAAAGTACCCGAAATTTATAATAAGATAGATTGGCTCAGAACAGAGAGTAAGGTCAGCCCAGGGGTTCTCAAGAAGAAGCTGAAAGAGCATCTGCTTGAGAACTCAAGCTGAGATATAATTATTTATAGAATATATTTTATACATAAAATGTTATGTATAAAATATATTTTATGTTTATTTGTACATAATTTTTTTTTTTCTTTTGTTAAAATTTGTATTAAGTAGTTTATGTAGTATTTTTAGTATTAATTAGTTGTATTCATAGTAAGTATTGTAGTTTAATTAGGATAATTAGACGCACTAGAACTAAATGTAAAGAGCGCCTCCTCGCCAATAAACTAATCATAGTTTGGCGAGATTTTGTAATTTTGACTTGTGCATGTATTTTCTTTGATTTAAATAAATTAAAAAAAAAAAAAAAAAAAAAATTAATTGGATTAATGTTTAGCTAACTGCTAACTCCAGGGTAAGGTTGTTGGGCGTCGGTAAACATCGCGCTCTAATTAGCAGTTTCCAATTTCAATATTACTCTAATGTACACACATCAAAAGTTTCTAGAGATTAATGTACATGCTGGCACTCTTGAATATTCGTGTTCATATATTCATAGTTGTCTTATTCGGCGAAAAATGTGATCCTAAGCAAAATACCCGAAAAGATATTTATATAGCATTGAAATGTTCAAAAAATAGAATCCTGAGCATTCAAAGACAAGAAACAGAAAATTTGCGGCCGTGCGTAATACACTATTTTTCATCTGACTACAGCGCGGATACTTCGCTAGGTGGCGCGCGCAGTATAAACATCAAGCTCCGTATTAAAATTTATTTAAAATAATTAAACATGTAAATTAAGCCTCGGAAAATTGTGAAAGTGTGCAAAAGTTTTTCAAAACTGTGTAGTAGTGATATCTCAAGCAGTTATAAGCAAATTATCAATAAAAGATCGAAAACGTAAGACAGTTTAAACAAGTGGTCAACTGTACGAAAAATCACTACGAAAACTACCAGAACCGCATAAAACTATTATTGTAATCAAGTGTTAGTGAAGAATAACTAATAATATAAACTTTTTAACCATCAAACGTTAAGGAGAAGTGTTCTAAAACGAAATTTTAGCGTTGGAAACATGTCAAAAAAACGTTGCATCAAGATTTTTTAAATCAAAAACAAGTGTTTTTATTGGTGGAATGTCAACAAAACAGTGTTTTTACTAACAAAATAACGTATATTAAACGGAATACGACATCAGTGAAGTGTAAAATAAGCAAATTATTAAAGAATTAAAACGTTATTCGAGTGACCTTTAGTGTAAACAACTTGTGAAGGTCATCACTCAAGCGTTAGTAAAAATCTGTATGTTTCAGAACACTAAATTCGTCATATCAACATTGACACAGTTGGACTAGTGGTGTTTACGAAGTACTCTAAAGTCGTATGTGTAACGAGGGTTCATTTTTGTTTGTTTCTTTTTTTTCTTTTTATTTTTATTTTTTTAGTAGATATTATTTGCTAGTATTTAAAATGTTATCTTTTCCCAATTTTAAAAGAAATTGAGTAAAAAACAAAATATGTCCTCTACTACATAAGCTGTGCACAAACTGTATCATCGGAACAATCCATCAAGTAAATACGCAGTACATAGGTTCGGTTGTACAAGTGGAGTATACTTTGGGAATTACTTCAACACTAAGTTTAATTCTAAAATAAAACCGAATACTTTCTTTATTTAGTTAAGTTATAAAAATACAACAGTAGACTATTCTAATATTGAAGAAGACTATTGATGCACAAAATTTCCGGAACTCAACCAACAATAAAGATGGATATTAACATCGATAACTTACAGACTTTGTTCAATCAGATGAAAACTGAAATGGCAAACCAAACCAAAGACATTGTTTCACAAATGGACCAGAAACTAGTGCCATTTACACGGGAAATCGAAGAACTGAAGGAGGAAAACAGAAACCTAAAAGAAAAAGTTAAGTACTTAGAAAGATACCAAAGAGCTAACAATATTATTATCTATGGACAAAAAGAACTCGAACAAACAACAACAGATCTAATGGAGTCTATAATAAGCAAGATAAAAACAGACTTAGATATCACCCTGTCCTGCAATGATATTAACATGATCTGACGCATTGGAAAAAAGGACAAAGAGAGCGTAAAAAATAGACCTATATTGGTATCTTTCGTTAATAATTGGAAGAAAAGTGAAATAATCAACAATAAAAAGAAGCTCAAAGATGTGTATATCTCGGAAGACTTTCCAAAAGAGGTGCTTGATAAGAGGAAAGAACTACAGACAAAAATGATTGAAGAAAGAAACAAAGGAAACTATGCAGTCATAAATTACGACAAATTGATTATCAGAGAAGGATTCCTCGGGAAGGAAAAACGCAAAAGAACCTCGTCAACGTCTCCACATGGTCCCGTTCAGCCAAGAAAACAGCATCATTCATCGAAAACAAGCCGAATCAACGCTTTTGATGTAATGAGAGCCAGAAGCACTTCCCTTTCCAAATGCACACTACCATCAGGAAATAAATTATAGGATGATGCCATCAGCCACCGTAATAAAATAAATAACCAAAAAGACAAAATTAATAGCAAACACCAAACATTCCCCAATCCGACTGGTCCTCGTGGGGAATTAGACCACCACCCTCCACCTAAAACCCATGTATCAACCACCAACCCAAATGAAGATCGACTAAATACTTTATACATTTGCACATATAACGTGAGATCTCTATCTTCTACAGAAAGATACTTGCAACTGACATATGCCCTCGAAAACGTCAAATTCGATATTTTAGGACTTTCAGAAGTAAGGAAAATGGGCTGTAATATTGAAGAATATGAAGATTATATTTTCTGCTACATCGGACAAACAAAAGGACTGCATGGAGTAGGATTCTTAATTAAGAAAAAGCTTAAACATAATATTACTAATTTTGTAGGAATCTCAGAAAGAGTAGCTCTACTACAACTTAAATTTGCGGAACTACATATTTCAATTATCCAGGCATACGCACCCACTGAACGTTCAAACGAGGATGAAATAGAAGACTTTTACAGCAATATAGCCAAAGCACAGGCACTAGCAGATAAAAAATTGATAGTTATGGGCGACTTCAATGCAAGAATTGGCTATCCCAGAAAAGAAGAAAGCATAATCATGGGAAATTATGGATATGGAAAACGAAATGAAAGGGGTGAAAAACTTATAGAATTCGCAATAGAAAATAAATTATCAATAATTAATACATTCTTCAATAAAAAAGAAAGTCGTAAATGGACGTGGATCTCTCCTAGCCAAAATACCAAAACCGAAATAGATTATATAATGACGAGCTACCCAAAAGCAGTTAACAACTTTGAAGTTCTCAACAAAATAAATTTTGCTTCTGATCACAGGCTATTGAGAGCAACATTTTCACTACATCAATCCAAAAAGAGCAGAAAAGCCTTTAAATTACAACCTAAAATTCCTAAAACAGAAAACGAAATCAAAAACTACATTGAACACTTAAAAACAAAAACTGTAGACCTAAACATACCGAAAAACGTCCAAGACTTCTATAATTTGCTAGAAAAGATCATCACAGAAAGTCTGAACATAAAAAGTGAAGTACAAAAAAAAGGGCATAAAATACTAAGTGAAGAGACAAGAGAATTAATAAAGAAGCGAACAGAACTAATATTAACAAAAAACAAAGATAAAGCTATGAAGGAACAACTCAGCAAACTATTTAAGCAAACCAATAAATCAATTAGAAAGGACTATAGTAACCACAGAAAAAATGTTATATCAAGAAATTTAATTCAATTCAGAAGTACGAAAAGAGCTTTCAAACAACTAAAACTGCATAAAACTTGGATAGAAAAACTAGAAATAAAATCGCAAAGTACAAAAACAAGAAACGAGGTCGTAGAATATGCGACTAAATTCTATAGAGAATTGTACAGAAAAAGAGATGACGATATAATTATAGACGATTTACATAGTGATGAAACTATTCCAAATATCAGTAAAGAAATAGACGAACAAGAAGTGTACAAACATATAAAACAGCTAAAAAGCGAAAAATCACCAGGGCCTGATGGTATCAGCAACGAAGCTCTGAAATTTGGCGCACCTGTACTTTTAAATTATCTATCACAACTATTTAATATGGCAATTGACACCGAAACCGTTCCCGTACAATGGTGTACGTCAGACATAATACTGCTGTATAAAAAAGGAAATCCATTAGACGTAGCAAATTACAGGCCGATTAGCCTAATAGCAAGCATTTATAAACTTTTTGCATCTATAATACTAAACAGAATAACCCCTAAAATAGACCAATCACAGCCGATCGAGCAGGCTGGTTTTAGATCAGGATTTAGTACCACAGACCATTTACAGTCAATAGAGCAAGTAATGGAAAAATATAAAGAGTATGATAGACCTTTGTATTTGGGCTTTATTGACTACAGCAAAGCCTTCGACAGTATAAGTCACAACTCAATATGGGAAGCTTTAGAAGCATGTAACGTAG
Organism: Coenonympha arcania; assembly: GCA_036785405.1. Taxonomy (NCBI): domain Eukaryota; kingdom Metazoa; phylum Arthropoda; class Insecta; order Lepidoptera; family Nymphalidae; genus Coenonympha; species Coenonympha arcania. Next base: position 11,660,067 of record CM072077.1, on the reverse strand, counting down.
AAGTTAAATATATTAATATAATAAAAAACATATACGCGAATAGTACTAGCACAGTAAAACTTGAAACTCGAGGAGAACCAATCATAATAGAACGTGGTGTCAGGCAGGGAGACCCTCTTTCCCCTAAATTGTTCATCGCCGTGCTAGAAAATATATTCCGTAAGCTGGACTGGAAACGAAAAGGGATAAGAGTAGGTGATAGATACTTAAACCATTTAAGATTCGCAGACGATATTGTCCTACTAGCTGAAACACCGAAAGAATTAGAGGAATTGATAAGAACACTTGACAATGAAAGTTCTAAAGTAGGTCTAGAAATGAACGCATTGAAAACAAAAGTTATGACCAACAGTTACAAATCACCAATCATAGTGAAGGCAAATAACATAGAGTATGTAGACAACTATATATATTTAGGTAAACAAATATCTTTTGCCAAAATGGCCAATGAAGAAGAAGTTGAGAGAAGGATTAATTTAACCTGGAAAAAATTTTGGGCTTTAAAGGAAATCCTAAAAGGAAATTACTCTTTGAATTTGAAGAAAATTGTAATAGACACGTGCTTACTACCCAGCTTACTATATGGGTGCCAAACATGGGTCCTCACTAATAAAGTAAAACGCAGAATAAGGACGACCCAAAGAGCAATAGAACGGAGTATACTAAAAATAAAAAAGTTACACAAGATTAGATGCTCTATAATTAGACAGAAAACCAAAATAACCGACGCATTGGAGCAAGCACTCAAGTTAAAATGGAAATGGGGAGGACACATCGCACGTTACACAGATAAAAGGTGGACTATAGAAACTACGCGGTGGAAAGGACCAGGAGGAAAAAGGAAGGTTGGTAGGCCAATAAAACGGTGGGCTGATGACATTATAAAAACTGCAGGAAAGGGATGGATGGTTTTAGGGAAAGACAGAGCTGAATGGCAAAGGTTGGAGGAGGCCTTTACCCTAGAGGGTGCTCATATCTCGTAACGAAAGTTCAACCTAAAACTAAAAAGAACACACACACACACATACACACACGCACACACATACAGATACACACACACGATTACTGACGAACTACTATAGTTATATGTATAAGAAACCATTGTTACTAACAAAACTAATGACGAAATAACTAACATAGTTCTCTAAGAAAAATTGTTACTAACCGAACCAAATAATATGTAAACTAGCTCATGAATTACTATAGTTATATAAGAAACCATTGTTACTAACAAAACTAATCACACAATAACTAACATAGTTCTCTAAGAAAAATTGTTACTAACCGAACCAAATAATATGTAATATTTCCTGTAAACTAGCTCATTAAGGAGGTATGAGATTAAAAAGGCTTTTTTATTATTTTATTTATTTACAGCGCGGAAAGTCGGAAAATCAAGGATGCAAGAGAAGCAATTGAAATATTATTTAATTAGGTAATTAGTTCTTCTCCATAAGCACTACTTTTGTAAGTTTAATTTTATATTTAAAATTAGTAGGTAAAAGATATATTTTTTGCAACTACCCAAATAATAGTGATAAATTCAATTCATAATTTTTTTAAACTAAAACGGAGGTTTTGTAATCTTTTATGGTATTAAGCCCATCGGATCACTTATTTGGTACCTGTGAGGACTTTCCGTTCAAACCCAAGAGTTTGTCAAGTTTGAATTTCCCGCCCTTATTTTGGAAATTAAAGACCTCTTTTCCGACCGAATGAGATGAAAACACTTTTGATCTTAATACCTAAAAAGTTACGTTAGTCCAAAAGAATTTAGATGGAATTTTATCCTAGAAAAGCGAATTATTTTTGCCACTTTTTATTTTTATTTGCCATTTCTAAACAGCTAATGTTTCTCAAATATCAAATAGACATCTTTTGAGTTCAATAATATATAAAATGGTTAAAAACGAATTCCATCAGTATCCTCGTAAATTGGGAATTCCGAATGAAAATAAAGAATTGGTAACGATTTAACAAACGATAAATAATAAACTTATTTAAAACGGTTCGCGATACCAATACAATATACTGGAGCTTTTATTTTGTTGAGCTTTTGAAATGTAGATTTTATTGAATTACTCTTGTAACTGTATTTTTTTCATGAATGAATGTTTTGCTGTTTTTCATTTGAAAATAGTTGGTGGTTCTATAAAGCTTTATTTTAAAATGTTTTGTTAAACTATTATTTTTAAAGTTGTCTCGTCGGTTTAGTAGGAAGCAGGTAAGGACGCCGGTAGCGAGGTATCATGTTCGATTCGCAGGTTGGACCTAAAATTAATATTGGTCCTTAGGGTTCCATACCTCAAAAAAATGGAACTCTTATAAGATCATTTTGTTGTCCGTTTGTCTGTTTGTTGTCACCGTATTCTTCATATTATGCAGTACGTACCAAACCGGATTTGGAACTAACAGAGTTGCACCTTCGTGCCTCGGAAAGCATTTTAAGCCGTACGTCCTTACTTCTATGCCTCATCTCTCTCGTGTTGGAACTCCCAGTATCTCTGTCATCAGTTTGTACCGGATAACGTCTAAACCATCTTCTGTGTAGTTGGCTTATCACTGTTGAGATAAGCCGGCGTGACCGACATTTAGCAGAAAAGCTACTGTTATGCAATAGTTCGGAGTCTTTTCAGTCACGCGAGACCGTTGAATCGATTGAGTCGAAACTTTTCCAGTTAGAAATCATTTAACTGCACGAATTTTTATTGACTCGTAAGAGTTATATACAGGATGAGGAACTGAACAGAATTATTAAATTTATTATAGATATGAACTACACCAAAGAAAACTATAGGTACAGTACATCGGTCTGATGAAATTACTGAAATCACTGGAAAAAAATTCCAGATTCCAAAAGCTTTAAATAGACAAAAATGTGGAAAAAGATGGAAAAGGCCTACACTCATAGTGAGGTCCTTAATAAATAGTTTAAAAAAATAAAATTATAACTACTATAATATTTAAATAAAAAGTATTAAGGAATAAAAATAAGGCTGAATAAAAGATATGGGGTAGCTGACTCGACAAACGTTGTTTTGCCATAAGGAATAGGTATAATAAATAGCTTACGACCCACTCTTAGACCTACCAAATATACACAGAAAATTTCATAACAATCGGTCAAGCCGTTTTGGAGGAATTTGGTAACAAAAATTGAAATAAACATGACAAATAATAAAATGTTCATTTTTGTAATTTTAGCATAATATTATTAAAACTGTAAAATGTCACAATTCTTAGTTCGGGAAGTCTTTCCTTCTTCCTGGCCTTTTCCCACTTTATGTGGGGTCGGCACAACATGTCTTCTCCTTCCATTCGCTCCTATCAGCCGTCAACTCGCAATCCACTCCTTTCACACGCATATCTTCTTTCACGCAATCTATCCATCTCTTCTTCGGTCTTCCTCGACTTTTTCGTCCCTGCACATGTATACTCATCGTTCTTTTAGTGACATGACTTTCATCCCACCGCATAACATGTCCATACCACGCTAACCTTTTACTCCTCATCTTTTCTGTTATTGGCGCAACTTTCAAACTTCCCCATAAGTACTCGTTCCTTATCCTATCCATTCTCGTCACACTACACATCCATCTCAACATTCGCATTTCGGTCGCATGCACTTTTCTTTCATCTGTCCCTTTTACCGCCCAACACTCTGATCCATACAACTCGACAGGTCTGACGACCGTCTTATAAGTTTTCCCCTTAACTTTAAGAGGCATTCCTGGATCGCATATGACACCTGAGACCTGTCGCCATTTTATCCATCCCGCATTCATTCTATTGTTTACTTTTTTGTTCGGGAAGTATACCTACTAAAAAAAAGATTCCAACGAATTGAGAACCTCCTCCTTTTTTTGAAGTCGGTTAAAAAGGCGTACAAAATTCTCTATACGTATTCACGTATTCTGAAATTAGAACACCTTTCCTATAGTTAGATTCCACCGTACTAGCTATATCATTTTAATGGATGACACAGTAGCTTTATTCATGGAAAATCACGGATCCGCGGCAGAGGGCGGTTAGAGACGTGGGGGAAAGGCCATTAGGCATAAAAGCATTTGGATAAGCGACTATAAGTATTTCGGTTATATCTAGTCTAGTATACGACGCTTTGAAAGTTTTGAAGTAGGTACGTATACAGTAAATACTTACCCATCAGTAATGAGTCGTCATAAATCAAAGATTTTCTTCTTAACTATGGTATTTATAAAATCACAGAAGAAGAAACTAATAAAGGATCACATACTGCTGTTGTTTATTTGTTTCTATTTGTGTGATTACTTTTATATTGAATACATTTTGCACGCCTATGCAAGATAGCTTGATACCTGGCTTGTTAAGAGGGGGTATAAACTGAAGATGTCAGTTCAAGATTTGATTTTGACAGTAGTAAATCAAGTCTATACTACCTGAAATAAAACACACGAATATTACATAATATTTTCGAGTGAAAACATAGAAGGATAATTTTTTGTCGATAAAAAAAAATCCCGTCAAATTTTTTACAATTTTCAATTTATTATCAATGTTATACGTACTAGAGAGCCAAGATTTAGGATTATAATTCCAAAAAATATTACGAAGTACGTGTATTGTCGTTTTTTTTCTAAGTTATGTTTTTTAAAAGTTATTACAGTAAACTATAAATTACATCCTTATTTCGCGTAATACGCCATGCTCTTTTGTACCAGAATGATGTTTTGCGCATGACAAGTTTTGCTAGCTTTTAGCCCCCTCTTAACAAAGTTGTGAATACTGTCGTCAAAACAAAGTGCATTTTCAAAGTGACCTACTCCTACATTATCAAAATGACGTATCCATTCAATTTGAACTATAAACAAAAGCGCAAACCTTTCTAGATCCACTTAGAACTTACATCTTAGCTCGCGAAGCTACTTAACTTTATCCAAGAACTAAGCTTATTGCATTACCTACTTGAGAGTTGAGAAGTGAGACGTCTACCAATGTTGCCTTTACATGAAACGACAATCGATGTTATAGGGTAAGGTGGGGTACAGTGTTACAAAAAAAATAAACTAGACTATAATGACAAAAATATTGTTTTAATCAGCTAGTTTTTGGCAGGGAAATAAACTTTAACAATCTCTCTTTAATTAAAATAACTCAAACATTTACATTATTAGTAACTACTTGGTAAGGGGCACAATGTTACAACATAAAACAATACAAAACTAACAAAATGAAAAGAAGATTATTAAACTTCTTTAAAATATTTTTTGGGAAAGTATCTAAGACATCTGTTTGACGTTTGGTTTTTCTTTCTGCGACATTAACAAGTGGAAGCACAATTTTAATATCCTCTAACGATACCGTTGCCATATCCGGTTCAATAGGAAAATAGAAATGATTGTCAACTTTTTTTGTGACACTTTCTTTTTCTTTCCTTTTCTTCCTCTTACGATTTCGCACCATTTTCTTTTAATACCTTGAAATATAAAAAAAACATTATTGTAATTGGGGCTGACTATTAGTGTCACACAGTGCCCCGTAACACAGTGCCCCAGAGAGGCAAACCAAATAAAAAAATATGAATACGTATTTTAGATTATGTTTACAACAAACTAATTTACGGTAATATGTAGCTAAATAAACATTAAATAAAGGAAAACTACCACCACTTACCTAAATACAATGAGTCCAGAAAGAAATTAAAAACTATGAAACTATTTTTTCGTCGTTTATTCACTTATAAACCTTTTTTGTTTGTTATTGTTTAAGCGCGGTGCAAACTGTGGCGAAGACAACTGTTTAAACATGGCTGCTTATGAGTTTGACAAACGTGTATACCAACATCATAAAACTAAAAGACAGAGACGTAGATAATTGCATTGTAACAGTGTACCCCGCGTAACACTGTGCCCCACCTTACCCTACAGTAATGTCCCTATTGTTAAATAATAATAATCTACAGTGCTTATTAATATGCCTTGCATAATGCATTGGTACTCAGTGCCAATTAGTATTTTAAATAAAGTTGAGTATGTCAAAAAAGTTTAAATCAATTTGAAACCTCTTTACGCCATAAAAACTCAATTGATTTGGTTGAATGGAATGGTATGTAAAGAACAAATCAAGAATGGAATGATATTATCTAAGCTTAGAAGGCAGCACACATTATATAAATCATATTTCTTTAGCTCGATAAAAGCACGTTTCCCGTGGGTGGGAACTGGGAATCGTAAATAACTGAAACCTATGCCTACGCAACTACGACCTTTAAAAAATTTGCAAAACGAAACTTGTTCTAACATTTTTCTCGGAGACGGCATTTTATAAAATGTCAGCAAATAAAATATAGCGGGGTGTAAATCGTCGTTGATCCAGGTCATTTCACGGTTGTCTGCGTTCCACTACGTCTTACAGATAGCCCGGCTCGGACATTTGTTCAAGTTGAAAGCGGCTAGCGGGCAATGGAGAGAAACATGCCTGGAATTACCTGACCTGATTTAATCAGTGTGTACAAAATTGCCCACAAATAATATCTACTTCTCACCTTCTTTAGGAGCCTTCATTCATCCATTGTTGAACATATCCCATATATTGACCTCCCTGATGTGGCGCAGTGGTGGCGCGCTCGGATTCGTGTGGGAGGTTGCGAATTCGATTCCCGCCACGGGCCGCTTTGGAATTTTATAATTTCTAAATTGGCTCAGGTCTGGTCTGGTGGGGGGCTTTGGCCGTGGCTAGTTACCACCCTACCAGCAAAGACGCACCGCCAAGCGATTTAGCGTTCCGGTGCGATGCTTGTAGAAACCGTTGGGGTAAATTTACTTACCCTTCCAGGTTAGTACGATAACATCTTAGGCTGCATCATCACTTACCATCTAGTGAGATCGCAGTCAAGTACTAACTTGTATAGAGTAAAAAAAAATCCATAAGTACGCCATTTTTTGTGGAGTTGGGCTTTTGTCGTCCATGATTTTCCCAAAAGTTCGGCAATAGCGTCAGACCAACGTGTTGGCTGCCTGTAGACGCGTCTGCGATCGGTGCGTGGTCTCCATTCAAGTAAGTAGCAAGCGGGTCCCCCGTTCGTCTGAAGTCCTACATACATGCCCTGCCCATTTCCACTTGGACTGGCACCCGTTCAAGACAGTATCACTGCCTTTATTTGACGGCAAAATTTACATAAATAATATAGAGATTATTTTTTGACTATCCGTCTATAAACTCTGCATTATCTAAATACCTCACACGTCTGTGATTCGCTCTGACACCGTAGTATCATCAGATGTTGGAGTTATAGGTGTTTGCTATATAACTTTATAATTTCTACTAATATACCTACTTGACTCTTGCCAGGCCAGTCTCACTTATCACGTGACCGTCCCGGCTACAAATAGGGGTCCGGACCTCAATATTTCAGATGGTTGCCGCTCGCGGGCCGAGTTGCACGCGCTAGTTCTGTACGGTCTATTTTACGCGCCGTCTGACTACGGCCCTAGTACGTCGTAAGAGATAAAGTTAGGCGATAGAGAGAGAGCACAACATTGCGTTTGTTGCGTGTCGATTTTGAGGGCGGGGCCAGGCGCTATTGCGAACTGAATTGCACTTTTTGTGTCAGCGCTAGAGTCGCTATTTCTTTAAATCATCGTGCGGAGTAAGCCGTCTGTACTTGTACTATTTAGTGTTCTGTGCTCTTGCGCACACATTATACACAAGAGTCAAGTAGGTATATTGGTAGAAGTAGGTATTTTAGTATTTTACTGCATTCTCTACGAAGAACACAAGTAAGGTAACAGTACATAAGAGGGGATAAATAAAGTATAGTACTAAATATGTGTACAGTACAGCCACAGAGTCTACCGTCGTCGGCCACTAGACGCAACAAAGCGAACAGGTCACTAGATTACTGAGAGCGGGCATCGTGTCAGGTCACCGGTTTTTAATAGTAACGCTTCGAAAACACCGCCTCTGAAGAAATAAAGAAAAGATATTTCATTTCCATACTCATATTATGTGCACGCGTACTAAATAGTAGGTATTTTTTTTTTAAATTATGACATTAATGTTGCGATGGAAAGGGGATTTCTAATATTTTAATTCCTTATTATGTATGTACCTACATATACATACAACGGAACCATTATGTATAAGTAGTTTTGTAGAATCACCCACTGCCTGCACTTGAAGTCATGGGTTCGATTCCTGACTCTGGTCAGTTTGAAATTTTATAATTTCTCCATATTTTATAGTTTGCTCCAGCTCAGCGGGCTTATTCTCTATTTCAGTGCCTACGAATTTTAGTTGTACACTGGCATATTTTTTTAGCCATTGAAGGTTTGCTATTAAATAAAAATAATATTCTCGTAGCAAACCTTCAATGGATAAAAAAATATGCCAGTGTACAACTAAAATTCATAGGCACTGAAATCTAAATATATAAAAGAAGATACTGACTGACTGATTCACTGACATATCAACGCACAGCCCAAACTGCTAGGTCTAGAGACTTCTAATTTGGCACACAGGTTCCTTATAAGGTCTAGGGGTGCACTAAGAAAGGATTTTTCAAAATTCCCCCCCTAAAGGGGTGAAACGGGGCTCCAAATTTCGTACTTTACCAAGCTTCAATACTCCTTCACGCCAAAACTACTGAACCGATTTGGCTCAAAGGACAATGCCTTTTCTTGTATGAAAAATGGGCTATACTTGCGTCTTAATGAAATCATCGGTAAAACATTAGAAATATTCCCAATAATATGTAAAAAAAAAATCAGTGAGATATAAACCGGGAATTCGTAGTAATCTAATTTTCTTTTTTTTAGGTATTTTGAGGTTAGGTTAGTAGTTCTCGCGCACTATAAGTTGCTCATAGTGATTATTTTATTTAAAGCGACCTCGTTATTACCGTGGAACCCTGGATGATGCATATAGATATACTTAATTATTCCTAGGGCCTACCTACACATATATTACGTTAGTACTATAAAACAAGATAGGTGCCTACCTCAGTAGTATCGAGGTACTTGATAAAAATACGGTTTACCTATTTATTTTTAAACAGTAGGTAGTGTTTTAAAATATAGGTATAAATCTGTGGCCTGCTAACATCAAAAAGAGGTTCCCAGGCTCCAAGCTAACGTTGGCAGAACCTTAAGAGAGAAAATAGTTAATATTCCAACTCCTTGCTTAGCTACTTATTTAGGTACTTAACTGCTTGATAAACAAACAAATATAGTTTGAGATACAATTTATATAAAGAAAAATATAATTGTGTTCTGCAATATACTATGGTTATAGGGAGGTAGATAGGTAGGTACCTACCTAAATAAATGGCTTATCTGCTGGCAGCATCAAGAACAGATTCCAAGGTCCAAGCTATCATTGGCTAAGTCTCGAGAAGGAGGAATTTTCTGTTATAAAGGAATACTTAGGTAGGTACGTACTTGATAAAAAAAGCGGTTAGGTGATTTAAATTGTTTATTATATGGGTATGTACATAATTGTCTATCAACCAAAGCAAACTTGTGATGTCCAAAGTCTGGTATAGGTGTGGTCTGGTCTTCAGAAGTTGTACGAGGAATCAATGTAAAGCATGCATCACATAAGATGCCTCCATCTGTTATCTGCAACAAAATGTTTGAATTTAAATAAGCATCCAGTTGAAATACACTTCCTAGAAGACCTTATGCAATTCTAAATTAAAGCTCGAGCTGAGATGTAGTCTCATGAAATGTTACATCTGGTCCACCTTCTTCTATGGCTGCAAAACATGAGTTCTCATAAATCATTGTGTATATATAATACACAATGATTTTTTGTTATGTGAGAAACGGCCCGTTCACCAAGAGCATAAAAGCTTAATGTATCAAAATGTAATGTTTTATTATATTTTGTCCATTTAGCAGCCATAACTTAACTACCAATTATTCTTGTTAGTTTAAATGAAATGTTTTACAGCAGGCTGCCAGTTTTAACCAAGGCATCGTGCATCAGTCGCATTGTCACATACAGGTCGAGTTTTGTCAGCCCTACGGGCTACAATGACATTACTCACACATAGAAATGGAAAGCGTATGCGAGTAGGGCCAGCCGCCAGCGTTCTAGTAGTAGTGTAGGTGTTTAGGCCTGTTGTACTGAGTGTCAGGGGCCTGACACTACAATGAGTTAAATTAGCAGAAGGAATTAAATATGCCTGTGTTAGGTATATAATAGTACACAATACTTACTGAACGCGGTGCGATCCAGGAGTTCAATACATTAAGTGCTGAATGTGATAATTCATCCAGAGAATGTACTAGCTGGTTCAGTTAATGCACCGGCGTGATACACTGCCAGGCCTAACTCCTCGAGACGACGCTGACGACATTGTTATTGCGTATTAGAGTCTATATCTCATTTAGATTATTGCGTAGAATAGGAGTCCATCTCAACAGTCAACACGCACAAACACTTGTTAGTTTTATTCTGTATTCTGAGGTTTTCACAGAGGATCGCTTTAGTCGGAGTGAAACTAAGCAAGCGACAACACTGATCACATTAATCACTGTCCAGAAAATAAGTTAATAAAACACTGGGTTTTCCAAGTTTTCCATGTAAATTAGGTACTTTTCCAATGGTTTTGCGATTAGGTACGAACGAAGTGACGATTATCGACATAGACAGTTCTGTTCTGTTAATCCATTCGTCCCTTTCGGGACAGGCAAAGGTCGGAGACCATACAGCCTATTCATTCGTGTGTATTTTCTGTGTTATGTATTATATAGGCATAGCCTGTTCAATCGTTTAAAGCAATAATAATTAATCATAAATATGTATGATTCATCTGAATGTTTTTTTTTAATCTTGTAGTTTCTTTGGCGACATAGACAATCGAGACACGAGTTGATGTCTTGATGACATTTAAACCAGTGTTTCTACTTACGAGTTTGGTTTTACCCTAGTTTCGACGGTGGCGCCGCCGTGGCAGATAACATTAGAATCGTTTCAATAATTACGAGTCAAAGGTGTAATGGAAATAGGTAATAGGTTACAGTAATGTAATAGGTAATGTAGTAATGTAATAGGTAATGTACAGTAAGTAATGGAAATAGGTTACAGTATTAAAGTAAAAAGTAAAAGTAAAATATGCTTTATTGTACCTACACTAAAACAGTATTATAATTAATAATTTTAAATAAACTAATGAATAGGGTTTAAGCCATGTAGGATTTTGTCACGATTAGCTGCACATGAAAATATCAAACAACACAATAAATGTGATGTACTCTGTGGTGTTGCAAGTGCTATTGTTTGTCGCAATTAAAATGTTTGGTGAAGCATTCCTTACTTTTCAATATACAGCTATGAAAATAATTATTTGAACAGGTGGTGCAGTTCTAATCTGTATAGATCACTGATCTGATCTCTATTCTAATGATTAATCATTCTATACAGTTCTATTTATCTGACAGTTCCTATTTGTACCGATTTGAAGCGCCACCCTCGAACGTCCGTGGTACTAAATTGACATTTGTCGGTAGTGACCGTCGTTTCGAACGTCATTTTATTTTAGTTCCATGGACGGTCGCGCCAGGTTAGGTACGTAACCATCAGCGCCAGAATGGCAAAAACCATTTTTACTTTGACAATCATCGATCCATGGAATAGAGATCAGTCACTGAGCTCTATCTCTGGATTAATTATTCTATACATCTGACAGTTCCTTTTTTGTACCGATTTGAAGCGCCACCCCCGAACGTGTACGGTACTAAATTGATATTTGTGTGCAAAAAGCTTGCCTTGTTTCGGTTTTTATTATTCGATCTATTTCCTGTATTATTGTATCCTAGTTTTCCCTTAAAAAGTGGGTTTATAAAAAACTGGTATCATTCGCCGAGTTGTAGTGGCTGTGACGTTTCCAGACTCTATTATGGCGGTTCCGCTTGTGTCGAAACGTTTAATTACTTTTATTTTTATAATACTTTTAAACCCCGGTTCGCACATCATTAAAAAAAATACATGTAATATTATAATTTGAAAGAAGATTTTTCATGCATACGTGCTTCAGACGCAGAGTGACGCAATATAGCCCATTTTCGGTCAATGTCCTTTGGAATTGAGATAAATTGCATCTTGGATTAAAACATAAGCTACTTTTCATCCCGGGAAAATCCTTGGTTCCCATGGGATTAGCTAAAAACCGAAATTCACGCGGAAAAAAATCTTCACGCCGCAAGTACAACACGGATTTGGCTGAAATTTGGAATGGAGATAGATGATATCCTGGGTTAGTAGGCTACATTTTATCCTGGAAAAATCCATGGTTTTCGCGGGAAAACTGAAAAATTGTTATTCACGTGCGAAAAATACTACTTAACGCTGCACTTACTGACCTGATATGACTGAAATTCGGAAAGGAGATAGATTTTATCCTGGATTAATACATAGGCTACTTTTCATCCCGGAAAATTTCATGGTTTCCATGATAATAGTGATAGATAATATGCCTTCATGTCGTAATTACTGAACTGATTCAGAATAGAGATAGATTATATCCTGGATTAATACTAAGGCTACTTTTTATCCCGGAAAAATCCATGGTTCCTTCGGGAACAGTGAAAAACAATTGCTGAACTGATTTGGATGAAAATTAGAAAAGAGAAGGCTATTTTTTATGCCGGGAAAATCAATGGTTATTTCTCCCGCGTGAATATTTGTTTTACACTGTTCCAGCGGGAGAAATACTCATTCACGCTGCAACTATTGAAAATTTTTGTCTGAAAGTTAAAATGGAGATAGATTTCGCTCTTAATTAACACAAAGGTTACGTACTTTTTATTCCGGAAGAATCGATGGTTTCCGTGAGAATAGGGAAAACTAAAATTTACGCGGGCGAAGCCGCGGGTATCTGCTAGTAGAGAATAAGCCCGCTGGTCTGTTGATTCTTCGGCTAAAGCTAGATAGCATCCTACCGGCAAAGACGCACCACCAAGTTATTTAGTTATCCGCTTTCCGTTATCCGTTGCGATGTTGTGAATAATGATATGTCATATAATAATATAGTTTTTTTTTTTATTAATATTAATGATAAAGTTACGTTTGACCACTTGGAAAGCAATGATGAGATCTATTCACTCTTCACTTGAAGGCACCGAGATTATACGTAGATAGAAACACGAGAGCTGGAAGGGTGTTCCACATTTTAACGGGTTGTATCAGAAACGTGGAAAAAAACGTTTCGTACGAGTTTGTTAAACTCTAGTCCGGTCAATTTAGACATTCGAAGTTATATAAATCCCAACAAGCTGAAAATCAGTAAAATTGTTCAAAACATAATTATAAACAATGTAATTTCCCCATAATTCCCGTGTATGGAAAAAATTTTATTCAAGGTCAAAGGTCAAAAAATGAGCTTTTCGCGATTATGATCTACAATTTTTGTCTGAGGTAGATACTTTTATGATAAAACTTACCGTTTTGCTGAAAATCGCAAAAGGTGAGGACCAGAACAATTCGATCTCTTTATGAGTTAGTCCTATATTTTTATAATATAGAATACACTACGCATCTATACCTATCGATAGTTCTGTTCCTCTCAATAGCAATTTTGGCTATCCTAATCGCGTATTTAGTGAGTCCATCTCGATTCTCGTTTGCTAGATGGGCAGTAGCTTCATCATACCTTAAATATCTGGCGCCAGAAAGGGCACCTTTCCAAAAACTACTTTCATGTAAATTAACTATTTACTATACTATTCTATTATACTACAGAACAGTAGAAGAAAAGTGAAGTGAAGTATTTTACGTGCTTCAATAGCGCGATGTAAAACCAAACAGCGCCATCTGTTTGCAGCTTTTGGAAACGATTTACCATAAAACAACACTGCAGCATTACTAAAAAAATGGATAGTCCCCTGATGAATATTCTTCATCAGAGGACTAAATCATGCTAGTTATAAGATACTAACATAGATATTTAAGTTTTGTATTGTTACTAACTTAGGTAAGTACTAACATAGTAGTAAGTTTAATGTAAGCTGTAACTATTAAAATGGATTTTTGTTGTCCGAAATAAATAATTTTCTATTCTATTCTATTCTATTACTACTTAAAAGATGGTGGTGCGGCCACAGGATATTGCAATTTAGTCCCTAAACACTGATAATTACAATGAAAATGAAAATATTTATTTTCACATAGGCCTAAATAACAGGCTCTGAAAAGTCACAACTTTACCGCCAGGTTTGGAAAGCAGGTTTACACCGAGAAGAACTGGCAAGAAACTCGGCACTTGCTCTTTTCAAAAATGTCATTGTTACAATACAAGATTTCTTATAAAGTATGAAAGATTATAACATATTTTTAAGATATCTCGTGAGGAGATGGAAGATGGAACAATATACAACGTGAAGGTTATATTAGGTCCTTACATATGAAATTGGCGTTTTGTCGTACTGGCCACTTTGATCTCAAATATCTCTTCTTTGGTTAGAAATTCCAATTTCAAATTTATACAGCTATTTACTCATGCTTTTGTGTTTTGAAAATCGTGATTCATTTGTTTTTTTCTCTTTTGGTTTTTTTTTTTGCGCCACTCTGTTTACAAAATGGAAAACTTGAAATATCGCGTTATTTACGAGTACGAGTTCCATCGTGGCACCAGTGCTGCAGAAACGGCTCGAAGGATTAATGATGTGTACGGCGAGGGTGTCGCAAAAGAAAACACAGTGCGTTTTTGGTTCCAACGTTTTCGTTCTGGAAATTTCGACCTGCAGAACAAGCCCCGTGGACGGCCGGAGACCAAAGTTGACAATGAAGAATTGAAGGTTATTGTGGAAGCGTATCCATCGCAAACCACGTCCGAGCTAGCTGCAGGCTGCGGTGTTAGTGATAAAACTGTCTTAGTTCACTTGAAGCAAATTGGGAAGGTGAAAAAGCTTGAAAGGTGGGTACCTCATGAATTGAGTGCAGCAAACCGCCAAACGCGCGTAGACTGCTGTGTTACATTACCTACTCAACCGGCACAGTAATGAAGGGATTTTAAATCGAATCATTACCTGTGATGAAAAATGGATCCTGTATGATAATCGGAAACGCTCATCGCAATGGTTGAACCCTGGCGAACCAGCCAAATCCTGCCCCAAACGAAAATTGACTCAAAAAAATTACTTGTGAGCGTTTGGTGGACTAGCGCCGGCGTCGTTCACTACAGCTTTCTTAAATCTGGCCAGACGATTACGGCGGATATCTATTGTCAGCAACTGCAATCCATGATGGAAAAGCTAGCTGCTAAAAACCGAGGCTGGTCAATCGTTCTAGGCCACTGCTGCTTCAGGACAACGCTAGACCACACACTGCACAACAGACGGCTACCAAATTAGAGGAGCTTCAATTGGAATGCCTAAGACATCCACCTTACTCCCCGGACCTTGCTCCAACAGATTACCACTTTTTTCAAAATTTGGATAACTTCTTACAAGGGAAAAAATTTAACTCCGATGAGGCAGTCCAAAGCGCTTTCAAAGATTTTATTGATTCCCGTCCGAATGGCTTTTTTAGTAAAGGGATCAATGAACTACCTATAAGGTGGCAAAAGTGCATAGATAGCAATGGTACATACCTTGATTAAATATATATATTATATTTAAAAAAAATCGACTTTATGGAGGAACCTCCCATACAAAACGCCAATTTCATATGTAAGGACCTAATACTTGCAATATTAGACCAAAACCTAAAGTCGTTGATTGGCCAGTACAGCAAGCTCGATTTATTTCGAAGAATCTTGTCAAAATTAATGCTCAAAGGAGAATGACCGAAAGTGGTATCCAGTTTTCTCAAGAACCAAAACCTAAATAGTCTAGGTAAATAAAATAGTGATTTTATTAAGAACTATAGGCAATAGGAACTTGTTTGACTACTACATAATGTTACTTTCTTTTCGACGCACATTTCGTGTCATACTGATTTTACTAAGAAGTACAACTTGTTCATTTGCCTATAACTTAAGAATCCGAATGTTAATTAAAAAAGTAGTAATTGTAGGAGTTTATGTGAGACTGTAGTCTATAAAAATAAAGTTTGGGTTTGATTCAGCTTGATACGGGATACCATACATCAATGGTCATTACCAAGCATGTTTGAGACAACTCTTTAGTGTTGTGTTCTAAAGGAGTCGTTTCATCAATTTATGAGCCCTGGGCCAGGTCTATGCACAGTATACTAGGCTCAGACCGTGTAAAACAGTTTTTATTTATATATTGTCTTGAAAAAAGGCTTTTTCTGGTTGTACAAAACAAGTATTTCTGATTATAATAGCAACACATAACTAATGACTTCTATGTATCCTGAAGTCATTGCACTTAACAAGATTCATCATAGCCGGGTAACGTGTTATTCATTGCGAATTGACATCAACCACATAAGGATGCCACTTCTCTCGGCATCTTGCGGTTCTGTGGTAGTTTCTTCATGCATACAATAATTAAAATGTATCGGAGCTTTTTTTTACTCTATACAAGTTAGTACTTGACTGCGATCTCACCTGATGGTAAGTGATGATGTAGTCTCAGATGTTATCGTACTAACTTGGAAGGGTAAAAAAATTTACCCAACGGTTTCTCCAAGCATCGCACCGGAACGCTAAATCGCTTGGCGGTGCGTCTTTGCTGGTAGGGTGGTAACTAGCCACGGCCAAAGCCTCCCACCAGACCAGACCTGAGCCAATTTAGAAATTATAAAATTCCAAAGTGTCCCGTGGCGGGAATCGAACCCGCGACCTCCCACTCGAATCCGAGCGCGCCGCCACTGCACCAGGGAGGTCGTCAAAAAGCTACACCCACGCAATCCGAAACCCCGGAATTTCCGCAAGAGATCTCACGAGTACCGCCGCCTCCGCAACCGCCGCTGTAATTTTCCGGAGTGCCAGTATAATATATCGAAGGTGTTAGAGGTTAATTTTCATATAAATTCACCACTCACCAGGTATAATATATTATTATACTTGGGATATATAATATTATACTGTCCCACAGGTGCCCAGTTTAATATATCGAAGGTGTAGGGACAACCCTCCACCACCCATGACCCAATCAACCTCGCGGTTATGGGGGCCGAAACGCGGGAGGGCGCCCGTTCGGTACTTGCTCTTGGCGTGTTCCCGGGGCGGCTTCTTGACTCCCTTCAAGTTGTTTCCTCTCGCTCCTTGTCCCTATGAACTCACTTTCCCCATTCTGGGGCAGGAGCAGGACGATACAAAAAATACGGACTCGCCGCGCCGTCGCTGTCCACAGCACAAATTCTCTGTGCCACTCCAAGCCGCTTCGCCTATATCGAAGGTGTAAGAGGGTAATTTTAATAATATAAATTCACCAGGTAAGTAGGTATATATTATCATTACTTAAGACTTGGGATATATTATAGTGCTTAAGTGTGGGCGTAAACACAGGTGCACTCTCTATTCCCCACTCTTATAGTCCGATGAGACGCCAGCTCGACAGGACTGGGGAGAGATTTTTTCGTTGAAAAAAATTAAAATATGGAAAACTAAGTAGCGTCACACGTTATTTTTTTAAGCGTCAGTCAATTTTTAGCGCTATTCCAAAGTGTTTTGTTTTCTTGCCCTCCAAGCTTAGAACCTTAGCGACGGCATGTTATGCTTCCCGAGGCACGGGGCTTCAGCTCCGCTTACATTTGAGCCGAGTTTCATGCCAGTTTTTCTCGGTGCAAACCTGCATGTTCTACATGTCCTTGGCGGTAGACCATTGAATTTTCATAAGAGCTTGTAAATCAGGCCTATGTGCAAAACAAAGCATCCATCAATGGCAATAGGGTAAACCAAACCTGAAGCAATATTGAAAAGTTGCCCGCGCCAGTAATGGAAATCGGGACCTTCCGTAAATCCAAGCAAATGCCAACTACGCAAGAGACGTCATCGAAATAAATTCTCATTTCAAAAGTTCAGAGAACCGCATTTTAGTATTTTAGCGATCCCACAAACAATTACAAGCGCAGTGAACAAAACAATAAAGATACAATCCAAACAATCTGTTCATTATAATGAGAAGGAGAAAGCGAGCGACTTGAGTTCATTATGGGATGATTTCGTTTTTGTCGATCTAAGTATTTCATTATTTCGTCGGTATATTTCAGTTTCCCGTGACTTTCTCAGCGTATTACTTGCCTAAGAAATTAATCGCTATTGTAGTGTTTTTATCTCGCTGCAGACTCGGTCATAAATCATTCGAGTGTTTCGCTTTTGTTGTTCTGCAGTAATGCACAACTCAACAAAGATTAACAAAAGCGCAACACTCGAATGATTTATGACCGAGTCTGCAGCGAGATAATAACACTACTATAGATAGCAATTGCTTTACAAATAAGTATATCTACTATCCACCGATATGAACCTGAGGATGAGCCCGTCGGGAACATTTTACGTCATCCTTCTTCATACAAGAAAAAAAGTACGTCATTTCTCAAAATTGCCGCTAATACGCAGCAAAATGGCGGAAATCGTCCCTGTGTAAACTTGCGTGTGGACTAATAACAAATACCATACCGCGGTCCATAGACAATACTGCGGTCGGCTTACAACTGCCGTTGTTGGTGTCAAAACAAACTTTTTTGACGCCAGTAAACTGGAGACTTTTTTCGCATGGTCCGCCGGTTCCTGTGCAGATGTCTATTGTTTTATCTGCGACTTTGACCACGTGGATTTCGGCATTTCTAAAATCTTTACAAATCCTAGATGTCTGTCTATAGAAATAAAAATATCTTTTTTCTTTCTTCTTACCGCCACGTTCAGAAAGCTGTTTGAGCCGAGAACACCGAGAGCGTTGGTATCATTATGTGGTTGACATCCAACAAACTCGCAGGAAACGTTTTTCTTCCACGCTTCTGATACGAACCGCTAAGGTGTGGAACGCCCTTCCAGCCTCCGTGTTTCCAGCCAAGTACAATCTGGGTGCAATCAAGACAAGAGTGAATAAGCATTTTCTAGGAAAGCGCGCTCCAACTTAGACCTCATCATTGCTTTCAATCAGGCATGCGCAAGATTATCTCCAAAAATACTTTTTACTGACAAATTGCGACCATGAATGCACGAGCCCGACTCGTACTTGGCAGTTTTTCACATAATATATTAATTTTAGATACCTAAGCATCAAAATACAAAGCTTTTGGCGTAGTATCCACTCGTCTATTTCTGGACGTAGACCTTTTTACGTCATCAGTTAGTAAAGAAGATGGACAAAACCATTATCTGTAATACAATCTACAAAACCGATTTCAGCGTTCCTTTTGTTAGAAAAATACATTTTTCCACGCGAGTGATTTGGGAGCACTTTTTGTTTTTACAAAGTGAGGAAAAGGTGAGGGATTAAATTATTCTGTTCTATTTTTATTTCCATTTTTCGCCGACCCATCAAGCCGGAATGGCCTTTATGTGAGAAGGATTTATTTAACTATTTTCTTAGAAATATATGATCGGAACTCCTAAAACAACTTCAACTTTCTATAACAGCTGTATATATAAAATCCTTTTTTAATGAATAAAGACTCATGATTAGATCCTATATAAATTAGTCAAAACAAAATAAAATTTTCACACCCGCATCGCATGATAGGTATAGGTACTGTGGTAACCTAAATATGAATAAATACAAATACATAAACGTTACACACATAATTTTACATTTTTTTATTGAGATAGGCTTGCGCTTGACGACAATCATGCCTGATGGAAAGCAATGATGAGGTCTAGGATGGAGCGCGCTTGCCTAGAAAATGCCTATTCACTCTTCTCTTGAAGGCACCTAGATTGTACTTGGCTGGAAACATCGGGCGGAGGACTACACCCCGGCAGGGGAGACCAAACTGCCGGGGGTCAGGGCGACAGGCTAAGAAACTGACGGACTATCCTAGCCGAGTCGAGCACCACTGCCCTCTGCATCTTGGCCGCAAGTGAATTGCCACGGAAACCCGCCGCCGCAGATGGTGAGCGAGGCTGACTGGTATTAAACCCTTGGTAGATTTAACGATTGGGATGGATTCAGTGGACTCCACGTGCCACATGGCGGAAACCTCTTAAAAATGATTTCTTTATGAAAGCAAAAACTCAAAAATCAGACCTTCCCATCCACATTTAAATGTCCTGGTAACAGAATAAACAAGGCAGTTTTTAGTTTACATTTGCCAAATTCGTAGAATAACTCCAAAGCCCCTTCCATTTACCCCTAAACCCTTGACCCCTCTCGAGCTTCGGTGGTCCTATCCTATCTGTTAATTTTATCGAAAGTTATTTATCAAATTAAACGGCCAAACATTATTATAACTTTCAAAAAGCTCTCTAGAATTCCGATCCCTTTACCTTTGCAACTTTTACGAATTCGAACGATCCAAAGTATTTTGTTTAACTTTTAGATTTATGTTTGTTTACTAGCATTTAAAGAGAATAGTCGTACGAATGATTACAAGACTTGAATGGAAACAGGCGTTTTTCTGCGAAAATCCATGATTGGCAGAACAAATTAATTTGTTATGCTATAATTCGCTACTTGAAATGAATCTGTAAGATCCAATTTGCAGGAACACCGCCCATATGAAATACTACACACAATTCTTCCAACAATGTGTTCGACGCACGTTTCGTCCTAACACTGGGACATCCTCCGCAGATGTTGACTTCACAATGCGAAATCGTAGAGTATCTCTACTCTCTTTTTCGCCTCGAATCTCTTGTTTCAAGAATTGTGTGTGGTTTTTCATGTTTTTCAAAATAAATAATTACCACTGTGAATTTAACTTTACGTCTATTAGTTTAGAGAGTAAAATTGAATGTACTTCAAAATAGGAATTACAATGCTTCAACCTTATCGCACAAAGTAAATTTAATTGCACAATTCTCGACCATGTTGCGCTTTGAACTACATTCAATTATACGCTCTATGTCAATAGTGTAATAGTGTTAAAATTAATTCTCCATTGTTCTCTTGGACATGTATTAGGTTTCAATATCGTCTGATTACATACCTAAATGCCATGACCTTTTTAAACATTTTAGCTGAAAATTAACTCCTTTATATACAGGGTTATATAAAAATACCAAATTCCTCGCGGCCTGTAGTTTTTTAACTTTTGTTCTACAACCTTTCAAAATTCAGTATTAATTTATTTCATACGAATAAAATGTTGTTTCTGTAAAGTGACATTACTCTGTTGCAGTTTCGCGCCGCGGGTTCGCGCGCGTTACGTTACAGAGTAGGAACAAATAGAGTATCTCTGAAAGCATTGAATATATGATAAAAGAAAAAGTCGTACAACAAAAGTTTTTAGTTTTAATGTAAACAAATACAGGCCGAGAGCGATTTAGTATTTTTTATATAACTCTGTATTATATAGTTAACGCCAGTTTGCCAATTATGATAGAATAAAGAGCAAAATTATTATAATAATAGTACTCGCTGACGCGGGAAACGTTTTCCATAAAGAAGTATAAAAACATACCGAATGTAGACAATAAAATCGTAAAAATCGGTAAAGCCGTTTCGGAGGAGTTTGCTTCCAATACTGTGACACGAGAATTTTATACATTAGAATTAAGAAAATAATGGGAACATTATAATAAGAAAATAAACCTGTTTCAACTAGTTATACAGCTCTAAGAAATATTATAAAGAGGCAAAAGCGAACAATTAATGAAAAGCGGCCGCCTGGGCTCTTGTCTCTAAATAATTTTGCTTGAATGACTTGAATAATAAGATCTCGCAACAAAATTAAGATTATGTCTATATCACAAAAAGCGAAAATTGCCTAAGAAGCAGAGAAGTCACAAACGTTTTCACTTTCAGGTTCAACCAAACATACGACCACTCGGTCCATAAAAAATAAAAACATAAACTTAAACTTATGCTTTTGACGGACTATAAAGCTGAATTTATTGAAATCTTAGTTAAATCGATGAGTTTATAACAAATACTTATTTTCATGTCATCAGACAGTCAATAAATTTAAGTTTTAGTTCAATTTATACAAAAAAATAATGATGATTTGATGTGATGAGTAGTTTCAGTAGCCCATTAACAGAAGTTGAATACATAAATATCACTTAGCGAATAATCAAAAAGTGCATTAGTTATGTAAACAAATTACATTTGAACTTTTAGGCACAATGTTGTAGACATATTGAGGTCGATTTTGATATGAAAACATTAATGAATATAATATACTAGCTGACCCGGCCACGCGTTGCTGTGGCTAAAGTTTTTGTTATATTAATAAATTAAAATTGCAACTATAATTTAAACTATCCTATCTCTCAAGTTGGACCAAATGACAGATATTCACGAAGTTTGAACTAAATCGGTTCAGTAGTTTAGGAGTCCATCCCGGACAAACATCGTGACACGAGATTTATATATATTAGATTAATTTTCAGATCAAGGCTTTTCCAATATAATGTGAACGTAAACTATGTATTTAGCAAAATGTCTACTGAAACGTTAATGTAAACTTAGACAAAAACAGTAACGAACTCACGCACGTTCTAAGACTATATTACCTATTAAATAGTATTAAGTTTTAGACGAAAACTAATGCTCTCAAAAGAAGAGTACCTTCACAAAAGAGGATGTATTCTCTCAGACGTGTTACTCGACGCCTATATTTATCCCCCGACGAAAGCAGTTCAAATTAGTAAAATTAAAAGGTAAAAAGTTGCCCTCTAATTTTGTTTCTCTTTTTTGAAAATTAATGTTTTTCGTAACATTGCCCGGGCGATCTCAAAACTTGCCGCCCTTACTTGGGTACCGCTTTTACTTGAAAAATACTTGTTAATAATAAGAAAATGTTTTTCCTTTGGCGAAACTTCGCGAAATTTATTATGGGCTGTACATGGCTTTTTTAATTCTTTTTACCGGATGTAAAGTTTTTGAGACCAATATTCACAGTGAATAAGTTTTTAATAAAAAAAAAAACTTTCGTGGCTGTTGTGGTATCCTAAGACGTACCGCTGAGATTCGATGCTGTGTAGCTGACGTTAGTTTTTATTTACTCTTTCCATGGTTGGTCACTCGTCATCTAGTAAGAATACAGTTAAATAATAACTTCAAATAAAAAAAATTAAATATGAGAAGAAAAACTACTTCTGTTCTCAGTACATTTTCAAAGCATTCGAAGGGGTTTCAATAATGGAGAATTGAATGTAGTGAAGGACCTAGTTAGTTGTAGTAGTGCACTGTAGTTAAAAGTTTTCCTCTCAATTGGAACGGTTCGTTGAAACCCTTCTGTACCGCAACTCATAAATATATATTGCTCTACTTATACCTACTGTAGGTACCTACTATACCTATAGGTACTGTAAGAAAATCCTTATCCATACTTTTGAGTTTTAATATTATAAACGCAAAAGTTTGTACGTATGGAATTGGATGCATCGATGGTTGTTTGTTACTCTTTCACGCAAAGCTACTTAATTAATTTAGCTGAAATTTAAAATATAGATAGCTTATAGCCTGAATTAATACGTAGACTACTTTATATCCCGGAAAAATTTATAGTTCCGCTAAAATTTCCGCTAATACGCCGCAACATGGCGGAAATCGACTAATAAAAAGAATAGTAATCTGTGGTGTGGACCGGGGCCCATAGACAATACTGTTGGCTTACAACTGACGCTGTTGGTGTCAAAACTATAATTTTTGACACCAGTATACTGACGACACTTTTTCACGTGTTTCGCCGGATTCTGTGTATACGTCTATTACACAGACATAAAAAATCTCTCTATAGTCAGTAGTCACACAGTAAAATGTAAAATTAATTAAATAAGGCCCTTCCAAAATTGCCCATTACCGCCCACAGAACTCTGGGGCAGTTTATTTGAAAGCCGCAAACAGACTCACTTGGGTTATAATAATTTTAATGACTCATTAGTGCAAAGAGACCCTGTACGTACTAGACAGTTATTAACTAGCTCAGTTTATGTTTATAAAGGTCCATACAGACATATCTGGGACCCCTTTTTAGTGCTGGAAACCCACCAACCGCAGCGGAGACCTCTGCGCCTTAGTTGGCGGCCACAGGATGGCTTTCGCATGCTACTATGACGCTTTGGCGTTATTTCCTCTAGTGGTAAACGTATCTGAGACCCTGAATTAACTCTTTTATACCACGTTCGTACGGATAGAGTTAATGCGTAAGCATATACTAATTGATTACTTTCCTAGCATAGATTTACATTTATATTTATGACATTATATTAAACAGTAACTGACTGCGTGAAATTCATAATATTATTATTATAACTGAATTTAAACTTGGTAAAATATCAGTATTTTGCATAATTCATTAATCATTCAGGAAATTATTCATTATAATTTATTACACAAAATTTGCATACAGTAACACAAAGTAGATAATGTAAAGACATTACTATATATATAGCTACTCGTTCTGATTGGCCACTGACTGACTCACTGATTGATCACCTCTCCTGAACAATTTTGTATGAAAATTTTTTTTTCACGGATGGGATCGTATAGAAGAAAAAAATTCATTCGGAGGAAAAATACGGAGAGAGCTGATGATTGAGGATTTCGAAGACGGGTGAAGAGCACGGGGAGGGTATCCAAGATAGGTGGGGGGTGCTCGACCAAATGTCATTTGAAACGATAGGTACACCTAAAGTTGTGCTCTCTTTCTATCACGTAACTTTATCTCTTTCGACGTACTAAGGATGCCTCATAATCAGGCGCATGTAGCGCGTGAAATAGACCGTACAAGAACTAACGCATACAACCTAGGCGGCGCGCGGCAGCCATCTGAAATCGGTCCGTCGTGTAGCTTCTTCGATCACATGACAAGTGAACATGATGGCCTGGACCCTGATATATGTGGATAGACCAGCTATAGCGGTCCGGCCAAACTTCGAAGTGGGACTAAATGTCGGCAATTTGGTCGAAACAATGGCTGCCTGCAGTTCGGTGAGTTTGCATAAAGTTTTAATAAAGCCACAATACTGTACTATGGTATTTAATATACTACATTACACTGCTACAGTATAAAGGTCATTGTTAAAGAGAACCGTTTTAATACGTAGTTAAACGACGTACCTACTGTTGTCAGCGACTCATGAATTTTTGTTTTTACATATCCTGTTATAATGAGTTAACCTTAAAAGATAGACAGATGGTGTCATGAACTTTTTTTTAGAACTTTTAAAGGAGGACAATTCCGTCATACATAATTTGTGCGTAACTTTAACCGTTTACGCAGCGCACGCAATGAAAGCTCTCCAAAAGGAACAATAATTGCTCCCGTTTTTGCAACATTTTTCATTGATACTCCGCTGCTATTGGCCATAGCGTGATTTTATATAGCCTAAAGCCTTTCTCAATAAATGGAGTTTCCAACACAAAAAGAATTTTTCAATTCGGACTAGTATTTTCAGAGATTAGCGCGTTCAAACAAACAAACAAACTTTTCAGTTACCTAATATAGATGTAGGTATTTGTGTAATATGTTGCAACGACTTGATCAGAACTGCTGTTTGAGCAAAATACTAAGCCATATCAGCCATATGATAAAATAGCGCAGGATCTTAAATGGCTCCCAGATTTTAAAGTGAATCTTCCACTTGCGACTCAACGCTCTGGTGCGATGCTGGGTAGCTCCTGTAAGTGGTGGGAGGCTTCGGCCGCTAGTTAACAACCTACCGGCACAGAGGCATTGTCAAGCAATATTGGCTCCGGTGCGATGCGAAAGAGATATCATCCTACGGACCTACGCTATAACAAAAAATAAAATAATAATTAATAGGTCTTGGTCTTAGGCTGTTCCTACGGCTGTCGTAAAGGTCCGCGCGCACTTGTCAAAGTTCACGGGCGTCAGAGAGTGGGTCGTCAAAGGTCACGAGGTGGATCGAACGCATCAAAGGCCCTCCACATGCTAATTAAGACGGCCTCAGTTACAACATTTTTTATGTTTCTCTCTAGCCAAGAATTTAGCTCATTTTAAATAGTTGGTCTTTCTTTTGATCATTCCAGTCTATTTTAAAGTACTCATGTCAAACTATGGCAGCAAAGAAAATATAGATAAAAAATTCTTCTAATGCCATCTACTAAGAGTGAACAAATTGTGAATGTACACCAATTCGAAGTCCAAAAAAATCCCCTATTTTCAATGATAACGTAAAAAGTACTCACTAATGTCGATAAAAGGAGGATGGCCAGATTGCATGCATTATGAGACCCAGTGATAGAGGTATCGTACATCATGAAAACTTATCAATATTTGTAGAACGGGACATAACTAACAAAAAAGCTAATGGTAAGTAAGCCTAATTCAGTGGGAGAAAAATGTTATATGACTATAACTAGAAGATAACCTCAAATAATTTAATTAAATCATGAACTACTTTTATCCCGTTTTACCTTAGTTTATTGTTCAAGTCTGACAGAATCTTATAATATGTAGGTACCTACCTACATATCTACCAAATATAACGTTCCATCTCTACCTATTTAGAAAGTACCTACCTATCAGTTATAGGAAACATAGGCGAAGGGAGGCTAAAAAGCCACGCACTCTATGCCACGCAGAGTTACAAGTCGCAGACGCAAGCAGACGCACAATAGCTCCTTTCAAGTGTCAACTGTCAATTGTCAGAATCAAAATGGCGCGGGGCACTTAACGTTCCATTTTATTATGTACTGAATATTCATATTATTAGTTAAAGCTGTTGTTATACACGCATTTTGATAAATATATTTTTTGTAATGTAATAAATATTGATTAAAAAAGTATATCATAGATAAAATATCATACCTTTTTTTTTAAAATAAATCGATGGCCTAGAAAAACAATCTAATTACATATATTTGCTTCGTGAAACGTAACGTAAGCTGGACTCGAACCGCATCTGACACAAGTTGTGTTTTGTTACTGCAAAACGACTTGGTTTTTAGTAAATTGGACAAATTTCTATCTTTTGTCTCCCGCTGCGTACATCGCGAATAATTTTTCTTTAAATATTGTTTAAACTTCTAAATATAATAAATATAAACTTGAGGCTGTTCGGTCATTTGTTAATTTTAAAAAGGTGTGGGGCAGTCGTGACCAACCTCCTTTTCATGGGACCTATTCGGGACTATTTTCTATCGATCAAATGTAGAACCATGAGAAATCGGCGTACATACATCCGTAATAAAAAATTCATGACACCTATTATCCGGCCGTTCAGAGAATGCGTTCCTGACACATCGCTTTTGAACTGACGACGTAACTTTGTAATGGCGTTGCAGTTACGATAAAAATATTATTGCTGGTTGTTTACCGTTTTAACAATTGATGAGCATTAAAACAACATTATTATATCAATAATCAATTAATGTTATAATTTTGTGCCAAACTGAGTGTCAAATAACTGCCGTACAATTTACGGAAATTTTTTAAATATCTTTTATTTACGTTATTAACGAATGATAACATTAAAATTCGAATAATTATACTAACTTACAATAAATGTATTTATTTTTGGCTAAAATTATTACAATTACTTAATTAACAAATATAAAAACTATAGCTTTTAAAAGTCAAACCACGTCGAACGGCGCTGTTTCAAGGTTATGCCAACTGTTTTTTTTTGTTTTGTATGACGAATTGAAATGTGTCAGAAACGCATTCTTTGAGCGGCCGGAATATAATAATGATAAAAAACATACACGCCGAATTGAGAACCTCCTTTTTCTTTTGTTTTTTGAAGTCGGTTAAAAATTAGCCTTTGAGTACCTTTCCGTATTACTCTTTTGCATAGGTGGTTTGTTGTTTTTCGATTGTTGATCTTCAGTTTTATAATTACGTCCTTCGTAGTAAATTTTGGCCTTTGTAAAGGTCTACTCGCACTTTGCTAAGGTTACAGGCGTCATCGATCGGCTCATCAAATGTCAAGAGATGGATCGAACGCGTCAAGCTAATAGTACAATTATTGGAGAACGTTTTAGATGTTATTCCTTGAATTGTTATACTAATTTACTATAGTCGGTGCAATATGTTGAAACCGGCGGCCTATTTTGCTCTCTTTCACGGTTTACGGCAGGCTACAGGTGCCGTATTATTTAGTGGTTTTTTTGCACCGCGAGCAGCAATCTATGGCGCCGACTGCAACCAGGTTTGAGTAACAAAAACTTGTGATCAATTGTTATGATCAACAACTCTAGCCATAATAAGTCCTATGACCCGTCCCATCCATTCGCTTTTTAGATTGCTATTGCATCGCTTTTGAACAACATTCAAAAATGTATAGGGACAACCCTCCACCACCCATGGCACAATCAACCTCGCGGTTATGGGGGCCGAAACGCGGGAGGGCGCCCGTTCGGTACTTGCTCTTGGCGTGTTCCCGGGGCGCCTTCTTGACTTCCTACAAGTTGTTTCCTCTCGCTCCTTGTCCCTATGAACTCACTCTCCCCATTCTGGGGCAGGACGATACAAAATACGGACTCGCCGCGCCGTCGCTGTCCACAGCATAAATTCTCTGTGTCACTCCAAGCCGCTTCGCCTCTTATGCCACGCGTGCGCGATCTCCCGTAGCTTTCCGAAGTTGGCCGCCGAACCCACGAGATCCTGGTAATAAACTGGGCCAGAAACTTCGCGAACGATCCCGTCCAGCAGCAAGCACCGGAGGTCCTCGTATAAGGAGCACTCCCACAAGACTTGGTGGAGGTTCTCCTCCGCCAGTTCGCTGAAGCACTCGCCACTCTCGACCAGACACATGTCATGCAGGCGCTTCCGAAAGCGACCGTATTCAAAAATGTATAGAAATACGCGGGATCAAGTGACCAACTTAGTGACCATTTCATTCATACATTTATGAATTGTAAGTGAGCGCCTTCGTCAGGGTCCGCGCATACTCGGCAAAGGTCACGGGCGTCAGTGCGCGGGTCATCAAATGTCACAAGCTGGATCGAACGCGTCACGACGTAAGGCGCTCCACATGTTTACACTGACCCTGCAGAAACGAATGACGCAATTTTTACAGTAAAGACACATTATTGTATAAGATCTTTTTTAGAGTTCTGTACCACAATAGAAAAATAAACGGAATCCTTATAGGATCATTTTGTTGTCAGTAAGCTTGTAAGTGTGGGCCTTCGTCGGGGTCCGCGCATACTCGGCAAAGGTCACGGGCGTCAGTGAGAGGGTCATCAAATGTCACAAGCTGGATCGAACGCGTCACGACGTAAGGCGCTCCACATGTTTACACTGTCCCTGCTGAAATACATGACGCGTCTTTTACTTAAAGAAGTTGTTAATTTATATCGGAAGTATAAATTCTTCATCATCATCTCGCTACGTTTGTGTGACGCAGAAGCCATTAAAAAATATTTTGTTAGATATTGATTTAGACAATTTTTATAGATAATGCGGAACCCTTCGAGCCCGAGTCCGACTCGTACTTGGCCGTTTTTTTTGTTAACTGGCATAGTTTTTTCGTAATTAGGTAAAACGTCGTTTTTGTGTCATATTCTCCCGAATTGCTGCCTGCTGCACTCGCCTACGCATTCGTCAGAGCGCAGAGGATAAAAATTAAGACTGTTTCGGCTCTTTGTATTTCTTCCCAACACCTCCATGGCCCAATCAACCTCTCGGTTATGGGGGCCGAAACGCGGGAGGGCGCCCGTTCTGTACTTGCTCTTGGCGTGTTCCCGGGGCGCCTTCTTGACTCCCTACAAGAGGAAGAGGATGGTAGAAATAATCTCTAGGAAGATGTAAAAAAAATCTCCAGTCATATCGCCGTGACAGTAAGGGAACAGAGAGTGCAGTATAGCACGCTATTGCATCACAAATTCGAGGTCACAAGATAGCGATCCGCCCGCATGTCGGCGCGGCGCTGCACCGGCGGTGTTCAATTCCAAATGGAGATAATTACGCCTTTGTTCTGCCAACCATTGTTGTGCCGACTTGGGCAGTTGATAAACCTATGATATGACCTCGGGAGCTGGTAAATGGGACAACTACGGGACAACCTAGCGGCGGAATGGTCAGTTGTTTGAACTCCAGCTCTAGTCATTATGTGCCATCCATGCGTTTTTATTAATATTCTGATAAAAGAAATCAAAATATGTATAAGATCTTCGCAAAGTCACGTGAGCAATTTAGCGATCATATTCATACAATTTTTAGTTTCGTTCCATTTCTATCTTTTTAGCGTAAGTAATGCCAGAGATGCTAGAGGTGTTGCACAGGGTTAGAATTTTTGGAGTGAAAACTTTTTTTTTGATGCCAAAAACCCGACACATGGGTAGGTACCTACATTATAAGTAGCATCCATGTATAGAAAGTAATCTCAACCATATCAAATTATTAGGTAAATGACAAATGGGACAAATATGGAGCATGTAGTGATACGGGAAAGGATGGTCAAATACCACAAGGAATGACTTATAATTTATATGTGTCAAATACGGTGACAGTCTCGTATATTCGGGACCTATGGCAACTCTAGCCATAGACCAAGCGCTGGTCAAACCAACGCTGACCAAATGCGGGTTGGCAGGCGTCGCACGCACACCTTTGAGAACATGACAGCCATCTCAGGCATGCAGTTAGTGCAACATAAAAATTTACTCGGAATAACGTGGCAGCTAACCACTAATTATAGTGGAAATTATGGTGGTCGATTAATAAATCGATTTTGCAATTAGGCATTTCTACTCCTACAGTATACATTTATACATGTAGGTATACGTTGAGCATTGGAACCATGACCTCATTTCATCCAAAAAGATTCCAATGTTTTCGAAACAGAACTGAAAGTTTAAACTAAGATTAGGCGATGTGCATTAAAATTCTGGAGTAAAAGCTTGCAGAAAGGTTCCTTGCAAACTACAATTAGAAACGCAATAACAAAAATTCAGACTTTCTTATTCAAGGTTCTGTATTTCGCATAGACCTAAATTAAATGATATTATGGAAAAATGCAATAGGTTATACTTATAGGATATTTATTAAATGTGATACTTAGTGATGACTACTTGTTTACTTAATAAGTTTAGAAGACTAACTAACTAACTAAAAGAAGCCCACAACAAACTGACCGTTTAACCTTAAAAATATTGAAAAAAAAATCTTAAATAATCTCAAATTATAATTAAATGGTGTGTGAATGAAAAAACTAAATATTTTTCTATGTAAGACCAACGTGACAAAAGAACCAAAGTGACCATAGCAGCTCAACGTGTCGCAAAACTGAAGTGGCAATGACATAGCTCGTAGGGCCGATGGACGTTGGGGACATAAGGTGCTGGAATGGCGGCCGGGAAGTGCAGTGTCGGAAGACCCCCCACCAGGTGGGCGGACGACTATAGTAATGTTATTATCTCGCTGCGGACTCGGTCATAAATCATTGACCGATGATTTATGAACCAGTGTGCAGCGAGATAATAACACTACTATAAAAAAGTCGCGGGGAGATCGTGGTGTTTGGTGGTCATTTCAGGAGAGACCCATATGTCCAGCAGTGGACGTCCATTAGGGCATGCAGAACCGGTTCCGGTTCTTAATTTTGAATTCCCGGTTCTGCACCGAGCTCAGAACCGGGTACCCGGGATTTCCCGGTGCTTGGTAAAAAAATTTAAAATTTTAATTAAAAGCATTATTTTTAAAATTTCTATAAAAGGGGCTATTACGATTTGTAGTAAACATGAAATAGAAAATTATTTCCAAAAAACCGACTACAAAGAGTAAAATAATTTTTTATGTATACCAATTTGACGTCAGGCGATTGTTTATAATATTATCGCCTTTTCT
Organism: Coenonympha arcania; assembly: GCA_036785405.1. NCBI lineage: Eukaryota > Metazoa > Arthropoda > Insecta > Lepidoptera > Nymphalidae > Coenonympha > Coenonympha arcania. The sequence continues at coordinate 11,628,309 of CM072077.1, read as the reverse complement.
TCGCACATGGAGTAGGTATTAGGAAGGACTATGGTTGTACATTCAAGTGTTCTTATAAAATTTGAAGAGTTCCCTCGATTTCTCCAGGATCCCAACATCAGATCCTGACTTGATGACTATGAAACCATCCGGAAAGTATACTCATTCAAACAAAAAAATAATTTTCGATAAAATACGTAATAATTGGATTTTTTTAAAGAACCGGGAGAACCGGGAAGTCATATTCAGAACCGGTTCTTTTAACACCTTAAAAATCCCGGGATTTCCCGGGATTTTAAGAACCGGGAAATCCCGGGTGCATGTCCTAACGTCCATCGGCTGAAACGACGACAACGAAAACCAAATGTGAAAAATATTGCATTTTACTAACAGAGCGTTTCATTCCTGTGCGTGCGGCAGTTTTACCGCAGTCTGCTATCAACTGATCGTGTGAAACGTTAACGTTGTTATTGTTATTGCTTGTGAGATTTTCAAGACATCGTCGAAAGATCTTGATCAGGTATAGAGGTCAGTGAACTGCTGGATCCAAAATAGCACCTGGCAAGAGATCAACAGATTAATTGAACTTGCAATTATTTTGTCTTAACCTTACTATTTTGTAAAACGTTTTAATGGCCTGGAACTTATCCTAAATAACTGACTCAATTAGATGTAAATAATGTAACTATTCTCCGCGCGGCGAACCATGATCCCTATGACAGTTCGTTTAGTGATGGGTCGTGTCTTTGGTCGTGTCGATATTTTTTTTTTAGACATAGGCGTGGCTTGCACTTAAGCCACGTTGGTAAACATGTTTTAAAAAATATTACAATTTGCATTTTTAATGTCCATTTTGTTGTTGTTGTATTAATTTATGATTTTTGGCATAGATTAAGTAGGTAAGTAAAACGAAAGTTTCCAACCTTGTTATTTTCTAATAATGCTTAACCCGGTAAACACGTTTTTGCTATACATTTTATTATGAAAATGAATACTCCCTACTTATTTATTTTGTCTGAAAAATTGTGCACTCGTTTCCATTACCGACATTTTTTTATCGATACTTGCCGCCCTAGTCGATAAACGTCACACGACGTAAGTTTTGCAGGACGTAAACATAAAATCAGATTGACATAACTTCTTGTAAATGTTAAGAATTGTTAAAAATATCAACGGAATATCATTACTAATGGTATAAAGCTACGTAAAATTTATAAATGGCATTTTTAGACACCCCAAATATGATCCCGATTTAATGGTGACGCCACTACAATGTTATATGGTGACATTAGCTGTCAGTGTCATAGGGATCACGGTTCGCTGCGCCTAGTATAAATCTAAATAACTGACTAATCGTGTTTTTCAACAAACTTCTCCGAAACGACTCGACCGATTGTTATGACTATGTATGTTCAGTAGGTGTGAGAGAATATTTTAAGTCATTTTTATATGCCTAATTGCAAAACAACGTTTGCTGGGTTAGCTAGTCTATTCAAAAATTTTCTCGCCAATTTTTGTTACCAAACTCCTACGAAATGGCATTACCAATTGTTATAAAACTTTCCGTGTATTTTCGGTAGGTCTGCGATTAGGTCGTAAGCTATTTTTATATCTTTAGTGGCAAAACAACGTTTGCCTGGTCACCTAGTCTAATATATATAAAATTCTCGGGCCAATTTTCTTTACCAAACTCCTCCGAAATGGCATGATCGAATATTATAAAATTTTTTGTGCCTAAGCGGTAGGTCTGAGAGTTTTATCTTTTTTATTGTTTCGCAAGAATTAAATTAACATAACATTAGGAATCTTTGAATCGCCGTATTACTTCCGCTATTTGATACGTCAGTAATACGGCGAAAGACTAGAAAAACTTTACAATTTCACAATATTACAGTGTTAACACAGTAGGTATTAGTATTGAGTAGGTTGTAAGCTATTTTTCATATCCCTAATGCAAAACAACGTTAGCCCAGTCAGCTAGTATATATAAATAAATAATAATATAGTTTAGTCAGAAATCAGTGCTAACTTTCCGTTTCCTTAGCGGTATCTTCAACTCCATATATTACGTACAGTAGTTTGGAAGCTCGTTGTTTCCGGTGGTTCGTTAGCGCTGTCTTTAGTTTCACTACAAATACTTACGAAATTACCATGTTTGTATACTCCTTTTCATTTCCCACTGCTGGGCATAGATCTCCTTCCAAAATCGGTTTGACGATAACCCACGATAATCGGAGGGGTCTGGGGTTCAAACCTATGAAATGAAATGAAATTGTTTGCTATCACAAGCGATTTACTCTTACCCGATTTCCGAAGATATTTATAATACTTATCTGGACCAAATTGAAACCACATCTGAAGTATATGCCCTAGCAAACAAAAAAAGGATCATCAAAATCGGTTCTGAATTGACGGAAAAATCGCGGAACAAACATCCAAGAAAAAACATACAGTCGAATTGAGAACCTATTCCTTTTTTTTGAAGGCGGTCAAAAACAAAGAAATATAAAATTCATGACCTTGCATCGAATTCTATACATATTATTATATTTTATGACGTAGCCATCGATATGAACTTGAGGATGAGCCATCGGAGCATTTTGCGTAAACCTTCTTCTTTCAACGAAAAAGTAGCGCCATTTGTCAAAATCTTTGATTATGTAGTCTAATCAAAGGTCAAAATGTTCGCTTTGCCGCTACATGGGGGAAATCGTCCCTGTGGAAACTCGGACTGCGGACTAATAAAAAGTATAGTGATCTGCGGCGTGGACCTTGTGGACCATAGACAATACTGCGCGGTTGGCTTACAATATTCGCTGTTGGTGTCAAAACAAACATTTTTGACACCAATAAACTGGCGATATTTTATTTTTTGACACCAGTATACTAACCACATTTTTGGCGCGTTCCGCCGGGTCCTGCGTATAGTCTGTTGACGTAGCTGATAGATAGGTAGATACGTCTGATTTACAATCGATCGCCCGTCTATATCGAGCGAGGTGAGTGGACGATGACGTCACATCATTGATGAGTCCAGTTGACTACTCAGTCGCTGCAGTCGAAGGGCGCACTACTTAAGTTGTCAATGTCATGTCTGAATGTCGATAGCACCTAAGCACCCTCAGCGCCAGAACCAGTTTTTAGAGTTCCGTGGCACACACCAGAAATAAACGGGGTAAGTACTGTATCTGAAATTGTGGGCACTATGGGCTACAACACTAATAGACCTGTGACCTCACAATGTGTAGTCTATTTAGATTTGTCGTCGATATAACGTCGATGTTAAGAAATTAATAAAGGTAAGTACGTTCCTCCATAAAAATATATTTCGATCTTCAGCTTTTCTGATGGCTGTTGAGAGAGAAAGGCCCGTGAGTGACTTCACTTGATGATCAGTTACATGGCCTTTTCCTCTCTACCTTGCATACACTTATGTGTTTTTTTACTCTTATGTTGCATACACTTATGTGCTTTTTATTGGTAGAAGGCCTCTTATTTATCCGGGTAAGTAGGTAGGTACCACCGCGTCTGCTTCTACCGTGAAACAGTAATGTATTATGTCGATTTTTGATCGAAATCTGATGATTTATTTTTCTGTGGAAAGTGAAACCTAACAACTGGTGTCTCAGGATGTTGAGCGCAGTGCAGTGTGTCGTATGATACTGCAATGCAACATTATGAGACGCACTGCATCTGACATGGGCATGCGTATCACATCAATCTATCTAGCATATGCACGTAGAGAAAATTTTGTCTATTTTATACTATTTCGATTCGTTTATTTTCTCTTTGACACACGAAATCACGTGAAACAGATATAGCAATAGCGAGGGACCAGAAAGAGACAACTTTACCTTTATCTCTTTCTGGTCCCTCGCTATTGCTATATATCTGTTTCACATGATTTCGTGCGTCAAATAGAAAATAAAAGAATGGAAAGAGTATAGTCGATCTCTTTTCTCCGTCTATCTATATGGAATAGAAAAAGAAAAGAGAGACAAAAGTAATATACCTAGTCGATCTCTTTTCTCTGTTTAACTATATGGATTAGAAAAGGAAAAGAGACCGACAAAAGTAACTATCTTTGCTTGCACATGCTGCATAGGTGTGTGTGTAGGAAGGAGAAAGTCTAGCTAGTCTCATAATCCTTTAATATAAAAATAGTTAATTTATAGCAGACTTGAAACTCGATGCGATGTTGTGGGGCAGGCTTCGGAGGATCAAAGCGCGTAATTAAAGAGAGCTGAAGCGGTAGCGGCGGTAGTGTTATTTCGCGGAACGCACAATTCTGGCACACCTCAGGATATTAGACGAGCACAGAGTAGTTCCGTCCAGAGGGATTGGAAAACTTATTGTGCGTGAAAAACTAAAGAAATAGAGATTTTGAAACAACTTTTGAAACTTTAAATCAAGTTTCAAGGTTTGAATGCGTCTTTACCTTAAGAGGGGGCTGAAAGCTAGCAAAACTTGTCATTCGCAAAACATCGTTCTGGTACAAAAGAGCATGGCGTATTACGCGAAATAAGAATGTAATGAACGCTATTTATAGTTTACTGTAATAACTTTTAAAATACATAACTTAGAAAGAAAACGATAATGTAGGTACATACTTCGTAATATTTATTGGAAATAGAATCCTAAACCTGGGCTCGCTCGCACACTGGGCTACACGCTCCGAATGTCTTAAAAAGTGTGTAAAGCATTCCAACCCGGATTTACAACAGAAAAAACCATTCTCATTCTGATAGATGAATCGTAAAAAAATGACAAGAAATAATAAAATATTTACCTAAAATAAACGTTTGCAAAGTACTGATAAAAGGCCTAGATATAAAACTTCGCTAACAGTTCCCAGGAAAACATTTAGCTACTCAAATTTATTGCTTTTTAAAAGCTCTATTTGCGAAGTGCTCTGTACAGGGGTAACACGCACAGCAAATCATGTATATTCGCTGTTACAATGAAATAGTCTTTATCTGAACGGAATAAAGGTCGTTTTTGCTTGCGATAATTCCAATTCATTTATTCAGAAACCGATCTAGCCAAATGTGAGTTATAACGCTTTCGGTACGAAAATTTCTGTTTCTTCGGTAATTGGATAATAATAGAACCTCTACTTAATGTTTAGTTTCGGTTGCGAAGGTTTACGTAAGTATAAAAATATCAAGCTTATGACCTAAAAAAGGATCAAACTATAGTTAGTATCTACGTAGGCATAACTTTCAGAAATTGTTTCGAATTTTTTTTTTTGCAATTTTAACCCTTGGGGTGTCTGGTGGGTCTGACAGACCCATCGCATCAAGGAATCTACAATATTTCAAAAAAATCTTAACTAAGACCGCTGTGCGCCTGAGTAGCTTCGCGATATAGACTGGTGGTCATATTACCTTACCGTCCCTCCCGCATTCCGCAGCGCGCACGTGTTCGAGTAACACGCGTTTTTTGTGCGCTCGGGTCTGAGAAACTGAAAAAAGTCCAATATAGTTGATTTAAACATAAGTGTTAATTATCGTTACTTAAATATGAGAGGTTTTTTTAATTGATTAATAAAACGGTATAAAATATTGATAATTGTCTTTATCTTGTCTTTATTAATTAAAAATTGTCTTAATTTTTTTTTACTTTTGTCGTTAAAAACAATGTTGAATAGAAATTAAATCTTGTTATTTTGCTTTCTAACACATAAAAACACACAAAAATATCCAATTATGTTTAAGGGTCCAGCAGACCCACCAGGCACGCCGTGTGATTTTTACCCACCAGGCACCCCAAGGGTTAAATAAATATACTACAAATATAAACATATAACCTGGACAAGACCGACGGCGCAAAAAAATTACACTCGTTTACTGGTGTCAAAAATGCTTGTTTTGTCGCCAACAGTAGAGCCATGATGTAGTTCGCTCAGCAGCCACCTATAATTTTGACAGATGGCGCTACTGTTTGCTTGTAGGAAAAAGGTTTACGTAAATCGTTCGGATGCCCATATCCTCTGGATTCTTCGCATGCTTATTATTACAGAGAGTTATAAAAAATGTAGATGTTTCTATGTTTATTTTGGTACTTATATTAAAAACTTTCGAAGAAAAAATTACTTATTTTATGTCATGAAAAATTACAGCTGTAAGCTATATTTAAAAATAATAAATAAAACTAAAATTCTTCTCGTTTACAGAAGTGGAAACTTGAAAGATTACTCGTACGTTCTATGGTTTTTTCCCATCTCAAAAAATTCCCAAAGCTCCTAAAGAAGTTTTCACTTCAACTACGGAACTCTAAAAATGACCGACAAGTATTTCACATTTTGGATCATGCAAGACGAAAGAGCGATACATAATGTAACGTCTTTTCTTAGCTAAGCAAAACATGATAACTTTTATGATAAACGATCCAAATTAACATAAAATATAAGTAAGGCTGCCAAAAACCGCCGACCGAGAGGCGCCGCGTAAGATTAATAATATAATTTAACAAAGATATTATAGAAACTTTTTGTAGGTATCAAATATTTATACTTACCTACGACTTGAGAGATAATAAAATTTTTGGCAGCACGCTGTTGGCAACATTTAGGCAGTTTTTTGTGCCAACGCGCTACTACGGTAAAGTACCTATCAAAGCAAAATGCGCAAAGTTGGCAATATTAAGGCCAGTGGTAGAAATTACCATAGATCGTAATAGATAGTAGAGGATAAGAAACAAGAAATGTCAAATGAAGCTTCCGTACCCAAATAATGGCGAATGGGCGGAGCCTAAATGACATTTAAGGCTAGGGACTTCCCCTATATCTGTGGGACTACCGATATCGATGTTTTTATATACTCGACATAAAATTATCAGAAACATTATTTAAATAATATTATATTTTAAAGAAATGATTAATTAATATGTTCTAAATGTTACCAGGAATCTGTATAATCCGGTGTTGTATACAATACCTAGGTAAAGCATATAATGTCTAAAATGAATAGTCCGTGTACAATGGCCCTTGGCCTGAATTTTTGTCATATCATTAGCTCCGTGTTTTTATTTGTTAATAACTTTAATCTATATTATTGTCTATTGTGTGTAAGTATTGTCTATGTAGTATGTATTATTTTATATCAGTAACATTATTTTAATATTTACGTTGAATGATGAAAATTTTATTTAAATCACAAAAGAATAATTCGCATCTCCTGGAAAATATAAGTATGTGTGGTGCACCCTCTCGTTCTACTGAATATCTCTAAAGTCGTCGTAACTTCGAACTAGGGCAACCTGATTTAAACCAACAGCCCTTACTGTTTCTCTCGCTACCTCTCAACCACCCTCAACGTGACAAACTGTACGTTGTATTTTTATCGATATTCAATTTGTTGATAAACAATACAATCCCAACACTATATTTACATTCAAACAAAAACTCGAGAAATAATCTAAGTTTTTCATTTTACCGCATAAATATGAGTGTTTTTAATTAAATAAAGCAGAAGTTGAGCTAAACTTTATCGAAAAAAGGCAAAATACTCGTTACAAAAAGAGAAATTTGAAAAATTTATTACTTACCTGTGAAATGAAATTCCTGGGATTCTTTCAGTGCTTTTGCTATTACAGCCTACAACTGAGCACTTTACCATTATTTATTGCTTAAAACAACTACTTAAACATAAACCACTTTTAATAAAATCCCAAACCAAATTTAAATCAACACCGGAAAAACAAAATACGCCATGTTTAGGGTACGGAAAAAAAGCTTCAACACACAGATCGTATGACGTCATTTGACATTTGCGTAACGCGTTTACGCAATAACATAATCCGTCTGTCTCGTTCTAATAATGTAGCTTTCCATAAGTGAGAAAGAATTGGAAATAGTTTTATTTGTTTCATTCAAAAATACGTCATATAACTATAGATAAGTAAAATGCAGCAGATCCTTATATATACCTAATCAAAGGAAATTACACAGCACAGTTTAAAACATCTTGGACTATTTCTTCCATTTGTGTGTTTAAAAGTGTTTAAAAAACCGGCTAAGTGCGCACTGAGGTTTCCGTATGTATATACTTTTATCGTGCACCCAAGAAACAATTAACAAAAATTAAAGTAGAAATAAAAAGAAGATACAGGTAACAATGAGGCGGACTTATCGCTAACTTCTGCTAGCGATCTCTTCCAGACAACCTCAGACACTGATTAATTTCCCTACTACTATTATAGAGAACAAAAGCTTATTTTTCTTTTTATTATTTATTGACTAGCTGACCCGGCAAACGTTTTTTTGCCATATAAATTATATCTCACTGTCTTAGTGAGATACCGTATATAATTACACAAAAAAACATAAAAAACAGTCAAGCCGTTTCGGAGCAATGCTTAGCACTTACAATTTTTTTCATAAGCATTAGTTTTCAACTTTCGGATTTATTACTTCACTAGTACTAAAAGACCTGGTATATGATTTTTGGGTCACTGAAAAATACCTTAGTAGTGGGTTATAAGTTTTGAAAACATGTCCGGAAATTTTGATTGGATTAACTTACAACTCAATAAATAAGTAATCGTTTTTTCAGCACTTGCTTTGCCTTTTTATACGTACAAGAGACCATAGACTTCAGGGAGGCTAGTACAAGATACAATACTGCTTAGAATTCGATAGAGTCATACGTTTTTGGCGACTCCCCGCATATAAATAGAATTTATGGCGAAATCGGATCGAGATTCGAATCGTAAAATACAACTTGTAACTTGTAGTATCAATTTCAAATCGATAGCTTTACGCGTTCCTGAGAAAAAGACAAACGGGAAGGCGGAAAACAAAGTGGTTCCGCACGGATTCCGTTTTTGAAACAAAGTTTCTTTTCGACTGACAGCGCGCAGGAGGCTAGGCAAAAGAGCATGGATTTTTCCGTCATGGAAATCCCATCACGAAGAAAATCAACGAAAATCCCTTATTACATTTGATTCCTTCCTGTGTCAGCATATTCAATTTACGTGTAAGTATAGCTAATATTTTTGATCATTTTAAAGAAATTAAAATTCTAAGAAGTGGTTTGAACCAAGACTTCAAATATTTGTATATAGCACCAAGCCGCTAGCTGCATACTGACTTCCTACGAATTTTTCAATATGACTGTATCTTCGACCACTTTTCAAATTTTATAAAATGGAGTTTTGTTCTTCTGAGGTACGAAACCCTGAAAAATCTCGATTTCTAAAGTTACATGGCAGTTTATACTCATAACATGATTATAGTACAGCCAAAGGCTATAAACACAGCCCGGGCAGCCTGTACCGTTCAGATAAAGGCGGGGGTAAAATTTCGAGGCGAGGGAGCCCCTTGGCACCGTATTTGTACCTATTCTATGCGTCTAAATGTAATTTGATCTCTGCAAAAACAAATAAATAATTGCGTAGGCTGTTTTTAGGGCTCCTTTCGTGAGATGGAAAAATGGTATCAATATGATCACTTTTTTAACTGTCCGTTAATATAACTAATTATTATTATGCTCTCAATCAGTAGATTATGATGTTAATTAGGTTCGAATTTTAAAACACAGTATACTATTATTATTTATTTAACAAAATGTATGAAAATTGTTCATTATCTCTAACCAAAACAACTAAGCATAAAACTTTTGCTGTCAATCTTAATAAATAGATCACTGATTATGTGAATAAATCAAACTCTGATATATAAAATTCTCATGTCAAAGCACAGTGTTTATTATTTAAAATTCACCCCCTAAAGGTATGAAACGGTGGTCCAAACAGAAAGCAACTATCTATTAATAACGAGCCGATTTGGCTGAAAGTTGGAATGGAGATAGATTATATCCTGGATTTAAACATAGGCACTAAATATTTTTAATCATGAAAATCCATAGTTCTTGCGGGATTGGTGAAAGCCCGAAATTCACGCGGACAAAGCCGCAGGCGTCCACTAGTTACAAAAACATACACAATAGTACAGAAAATGCTTTATTTGCACTATTATTGAGTTAAAATCAGTGATAACTTCTAGCCTACCTTCTACACATTTGCCTGGTCAGTACAAGTTCAAAACTAACTATGCTCCTAGAAGCTTAAAACTATGTAAGTTTAATATATTCACCATACGGAACATTTTCCACGCGATTTCAACTCGGACTTGGTTATTCGTAAGACGGGCTTGATTTTCGGATTCGGGCCAATTTGAGATTTCATGATTTCTAAATCACTCGCCAGTACCCTACTGATATTTTGTAAGTGGCTTTAAAAAAAATTAAAGGTTTTAGGAACGTTCTTACGTATTTTATATCCAGTACTTACCGAGCTTTCTTCCCGTTCTTCTCGGCGCCAACATTGCGGTATTTCCGAATTTAACAAAATAGTTTAGAATTTTTATAGAGCCTGTATGTTTTTTATTTTCATCGTTGGTTTGAACTTGGCTGCAAGTGGCAAAACAGCAATCTGTTTCATATAGTTGCAGAGAGTTGTGTAGAGAGTGAGTGTAGTGGTACAGTGGTTTCGAATGGTGGTCGTATAGTGGTGGCGGAGGTTGTCCAGGTATATAGATACCACTGCACTGTCAGTTATTCTACTTTAAACCAGTATACCCAGTATAATTGTGTTTCGGTTTGAATGGCTGTGCAGTACGCGAACACTGGGCAAAATTAAGTTAAGGACTAAGGTCTCAATTCTGACAGGCAGATAGACGGACAGACGGAGTCGTACCATAAGGGTTCTATTTTGACTATTTTGAAACGGAACTCTATACAAAGAGAGCAAATGATATTATTTAGTTTGCTTAAACGGCCAAAGGTTTCGATCCGGGATTCGGAGGTCTAATAAGAAGCAGAGGTTTTAACCAACGAGCTATTACTTGCTGTGCCTTTAGTATGCGTCCTTTGATCTAAAAGTCAAGGAAGGGAAAGCTTCTTAAGATGTTGGTCGAAGCTTTCCTCTCTCCTCTCTGGCTAACCTCTCTGGTGCAATGGGCGCGCACGGATTCGAATAGAAGATCGCGAGTTTGATTCCACGAACCACTCTTAGAATTTTATAATTTTTAATTTGGCATAGATGTCTGGTTAGGCTTCGGCCGTTGCTAGTTACCACTCTACCGGCAAAGACGCACCGCTAAGCGATTTTGCGTTCCAGCGCGATGCTGGGAGGAAATCTAAATTCGAAACTCCTTCCAAGCTAGCACGATAACATCTTCGGCTGCATCGTCAATTATCATCTGGTGAGATTGCAGCTAAGTACTGAATTGTTGTGGGTTAAAAAACCGTTAACTGAAACGATTATCGGAACAATAACCTTCACATTGCACATGGCGGTAATATAATATGAGTGAGATCTTTTATTACCAGTTATTATTAAAAAATTTGGTTTAATTTGTTAGTTGCATGATGTATCCTACATTTCTTTTTAAATCCAGGCACGCATATTAGAGTTTAAGAATCTTGAAATGTCAGGCTTTTAAACCCCCGATAATATTTTTATTTATTTTTTTGCAATAATGTAATAAAAGTATTTCAATCAACTTCTTTTGATTTTTTTTTCGCCGTGTCGATGCAGCACACCGAAATGCTGCAAGATGTTTAAATAAACGTGGGTTTTAAATTAATACGTAGTTTTAAGATAAAGGTAATTTTTAATTCAGAATTATTGTTAACTCCGACTTTTAACTCTATTGTAAAATTGCCACATTTTGTTATATTATTATTTTATATCCTTTTTTTTCTTTTGAAATAAATGAAAACTTTAAACTGTAAACGCAAAATATTTTTTCCTTTTTCAGTCAAATATTTGCATACCAAAAAAATCCACTCCAAAACTATATTTATGTTCAAAATCTTACCTTTATTCCAAAACTCGATTCTTTGTACTGATTTAAACACAAAACTGCACAAAATCTACACTTAAATAAAATTTCGTCAAAAAACACACATTACTTATTAATTATTTACACGTGACAATAAAAAATTATTTACACTTCAAGAAACATTAACACACAGCAAATATTTTTCTTTGCTATCAAAAAAATGTAGACACTGTGTAATTCAAAATTATTTTTTTATTCCAACGGAATATATATTTCACGTAAACTTTCGTCAGTAACGCGAGAGGCAACGACGTGCAAGCCCCCTGAAGTCTGAAAGCTTACTGAAAAGCTAGAGTCTGAAGACTGAAAGGCGAAAGTCTCCAGGCATGCGTGGTGGATGCCCATTCACCAGTGACGCCATGAATTCAGCCGTCACCACAATCTGAGCGGTGGCGTCATTTTATTACATTGATAAATGCCGTTTTGCCTCGTTAAGTGTTGATATAGGGGAAACATGTCATAAAGCTTCACGATAATCCGATGTTTTTCCCCTTAATTTTTTTACACTCGTTAGTATTTTTTGACGTGATAACGTTTTATAAATTGATGAATACCAGCTACACACATGAAAAATAGTAACGTTCCGCGTAACGTTCCACCTGAGCCTGTGCGTGCAAGCGAGAGCGCGCAACAAGCGATAGAGAGGCACGATAAAACAAACGATAGAGAGATAGAGATTATGACGTTATCACGTAAATCTATCGTCCGTAAACCGACTTTACAGACAACCAATTTTTTAAATAAAGAATGATGAGACGAACCAGAACCCTCACCTAATGTTAGGTGATACGTACCATGTCACTTGCAGTGTGTCCCATAGTTTTGCATTGCAATATCATACGACGCACTGCACTGCGCTCATCTTCATGCGATATCAGTGATTTGGTCTCATTTTGCACAGTAGGTAATCACGTCAAACCCAAACTCAAAATATCTTTATTTCACATAGGCCTAACGTACAGGCTCTTGTAAAACGTCAATATGATATTTGTCGCATATGTATGGTGATAACTACAAGACGACTTAAAACTAAGTTTACGAGGGTTCAATCAGTCGTCGACGTACAGTGCCGAGTGTTAACTGTTAGTAGGTATACATAATTATTATACCTACTAGCCCAGAGTTTGAAAATTGGCGGAGTTCCACCCCTGTGCCTCGAAAAGCACGTTAAGCCGTTGCTCCAGCGCCCTGATCGCATCGCAGCTCTCATGCCTTCGGATTAATAGAGAGAGAGAGTGAGAGAGCAAATAAAAATTGCACCTGTGATGAAAAATCTCGGAAGAAATTAAAAATAATAAATTTTTTCAGATTTATTCGGCCACGGGGATCAATCTGGAAGAATTTATTTTTATTACAGTTGAAAGCTCTACGTAAGACCGTCTTAGGGACTGTCCTTTATATAAGAAATGTAATTGTTTTCACAGATTTTGGAATCGCCTACTATTACCAGATAATTGTCTATTTCTTTGAAAACTTTTATTGATGTCATTTTTGGTTCCGCACTCCAAAAAAAAAACGGAACTTTTATAAGATCATTTTGTTATCCGTCTTTCTGTCTGTCTGTCTATGTGTCACGACCCTTTATTTCAGTAACTAAAGACATCGACATGAAATTAGGATTATTTTATGTATGCATTTGGTAATAATGCCCGCAATTATTAAAATTATAGAAAATTTTAATTTTTTTTTTTAATTTAAAAAGTGGGGAAAATCGGGGCATCGAAATTTTAAAATGAGATCACAATATTGAATGGGGTAACATATAAACAGGCGTTACTTGTGTATTCTAAAACCGATTTTATTTATTTTATGCCTGATTGGAATGTATTTTCACTGAGATTTAAGAAGCTTTGTCAGGAATCGCAAAAATCTTTCCCCATAGATTTTATATAGAGTATTAGCCGAGTAACGATTAATAAATCACAAAATAGTTCTTACCGGGAATCAAACCTGGGCCTCACTGGTCTTATATAAACTGAGTACTTACAATACTCGTATTAGATTTTCAATCTCAACTCGGAAGCCACTCATATTTCCCTCGAATTTCAGTCAAATCTATCACGAAATGGGGATTTTAAAAGATTTTCAATATTCCTGTTCCGTCGCGCAGTCGGCGGTTTTAAGCCATTGAGTACTCAGTAACAAGAGTGGAAAAGCAAACGCCAACCTCTAAGCATTGCAAATGCATTACAGATTACAATAAAAAAACTGATGCGCTCTATTTAGCATAACGTAATACTTAAGAGTGTGGTTGTATAATTATTGTGTGTGCCTTAATTAGCAGCTATCGATGAAGCGACTATAAATTCTCTATTCGACCCATATTTTTTCAAGAACTGCTAATTTTATTTGAATAGGGTTTTCAAGACTCTACTGCATATTTTTTTGGAACACATATCATGATATAGGAAAGAGTGATGTTTTTCTACAAAAAAATACTTGTTGCAAGAATAATCCGTCCAAATAATTCCTTTGTTTTGACAAACGAATAAAGTAAATAAATAAAAATCATTAAATTCGACCGACTGTAATGACTGAATGAATATTTATTATTTATCATTTCATTCGTAATATGTGTGTGTTTTAAATGAAATTATATTATTTTTATTTATTTACTTAGAACACAAACAATATACACGTATTACATATTAAACAACAAAATTAAAAGAGCCTACCATTTTCGAATGGTAGACTCGTGTCTGCCATTCGAAAGTCTTCGAATGGTAGCCAATTTTAATGTTTTGTATTCAATTTCCCTTCCTGATCGCTGATTACTTATCGTTCCAGCCTCAAACGTCCTATATTTTGTGCATCTGCGAAGATATTGTCTACGAGGCACCGATTTGTATGGAATACGAATTGCTACATTTTCAGTAGAAATTCGTGCTGTGTTTTACAAAAAGCCCGATGAAACTAGCAAGACGTTTACCTGATGTTAAGTGATATCTGTACCTATGATATCAGTTGCAGAGCGTCCCGCGACTTTGCATTGCATTACCACGCGACCTACTGCACTGCGTTCATCCTGAGATATTAGGTATTTTCTTATTTGGAACAGTAATCACGTCGTTACATTACCCTTCAAGTCCCAAGGGCCCTAGTAAGCTCTAGACAAAAAATTTAGCGATGAAAAGCATTACATTTGTAAGCTAAGACGGCTGATGAGGCTTAGATTCGATAAGGTTAGTACAGGTTTTTGTTACAACTTTCGAATTGACTCGCTTCGAATTAAGTGTGCGTTCCCCCAGCGGAATTTCGTCGAATTTCTTAGTCTTAAGTATGCAGATATTTAGTCAATTAAGCCCTGTAAATGTCCCCGAAATTATAAATTTGTCAACCTATTAGTTTTTGAGATATCCTCCAAAAACGTTTTCCGCTGGGAGAACGTTACCCCAGCAGAACTTTTTCTTGCTAGCGTTGTCACAGCCGAACGATAACGAATTTATTGGTTTGTTTTCTGTAGATATTTAGTACTTTTTGTCGTGTAATTGTCCCGAAAGTTTGAAATTTGTGCATCCAACCGTTTTTGAGAAATTCACCAAAAACACAATGACCAAATTACTATGACAGAATGTCTATGTTTTCAATATTCGCTCCTAGGACTAGCTTCTTAGCGATAGGTGAATAAAAAGTATTCAAATAATTAGTCAACTAATCGAACTAATTGTCTGAGAAATTTGAGCCCGATCATCATTAAAATCAAAGAGATATCGACGAAAAACTGGCCAGAAACTTATTGTAGTGATAAACCTACCAAGTATCGGAGGTCACAAAAAAGCTCTAAGCGGATATCTGCCGAAAGCGTAGGAAAAACCCTCCACCACCCATGGCCCAATCAACTTCGCGGTTATGGGGGCCGAATCGCGAGAACCGCCCGTTCTCTTGGCGTGTTCCCTTCTTGATTCCCGACAAGTTGTTTCCTCTCGCTCCTTGTCCCTATGTGCTCACTCTCCCCATTATGGGACAGGACGTCACAATGACGGACTTCGCGCCGTAGCTGTCCGCATCAAAGATTCTCTGTCCTATCACTCCAAGCCGCTCCGCCTCTCCTTTCGGCGCTTGCTAAAAGCGTAGGGACAACCCTCCACCACCCATGGCCCAATCAACCTCGCGGTTATGGGGGCCGAATCGCAGGAGGGCGCCCGTTCGGTACTTGCTCTTGGCGTATTCCCGGAGCGCCTTCTTGAGTCCCTACCACTGATAAGAATCCTCAGGACATGGGCATCTGAACGATTTACGTAAACCTTTTTCCTAAAAGCAAAAAGTAGCGCCGCGCCATCTGTCGAAATTCTATAGTTGACTGCTGAGCGAACAACAGCTTGGCCTAACTATTGGTGGAAAAACAAGGATTTTTGGCACCGATAAACTGGCGAAATTTTTCTGCCACATTCACCCTGTCCAGGGTACATGTCTATCCTCCCTATAAGTTGTTCCCTTTCGCTCCTTATGTCCCTATGTGCTCACTCTCCCCATTCAGGCAGGCAGGACGATACAATGACGGACTCGCCTCACGCCGCCCGCGGTCGCTATCCGCAGCAAAGATTCTCTGTCCTGTCACTCCAAGCCGCTCCACCTCTTCTTTTGCCGAAAGCGCAATAAACGTTAGACGCTGGCTGTAGATGTATGGAGAAATCCGTCCTGCTGAGGGGCTTGTACAGGTTTTTAAACGAATTTCGAACAGACTCATGTTTGTCCATAGATGGCGCTGGCTGTTAATGTATGGAGGAATCCGTTTCGTTTATTCGAAGCGAGTCGACTGGGTGTATAAACCTGTACTAACACTACGGAGCGCGTCATATTTCACGTCGATCTCTCAACACGCCGTCGCCGAGGGTGTTAACGAGACAAGGACGCGGCGCCTCGGTGATTTATACCCCAACACCGAAGATTTTACTTTTAAAGATACGAAAATTGTTGAACACGATTTTCAAGGGCGTTTTTTAAATGGGTGAAAATCGCTGAACTCGTTAACGTAACCAACACTTCACACTGTTACCATAACCGACACTTCTTTGACGACCGAATGGCGTAGCGGTAGCGAACCTGCCTCTGCGTCGGAGGTCGTGGGTTCGATTCCCACTACTGGTAAATGTTTGTGTGATGAGCATGAATGTTTTCCAGTGTCTGGGTGTTTTTCAATATATTATATTTATGTATATTAGTATGTATATATTAATCAGTCATCTAGTACCCATAACACAAGCTATCGCTTACTTTGGGGCTAGGTTGCGATGTGTGTAATGTCCTGATATTTATTTATTATTTATTTAATTTATACAGTTTAAAGGAATAGAACAGATAGAAACCTAACATTAAGTGTTTACTTCTATTACCTTCCCCGGAGTGCTACCTCTTTTTTTATTTAAAGAGAACATTATTTTGTGTCTTCTTCTTTTGGGTGCAAAACTGGTTCCCAAACGTGGAATAGGAATCCTCTAGTCTATAAGTTAACGGGCTAAATGGTTATTAAAGTGATTTGTAGTGACCTGCAGAGTTAAACACTATAAAGGCAGTTATTTTAAAACTAGCAGATACCCGCGGCTTCGCCCGCGTAAATTTTAGTTTTCCTTATTCTCACGGGAACCATCGATTTTTCCGGAATAAAAAGTAACCTTTGTGTTAATTTAGAGCGAAATCTATCTCCATTTTAACTTTCAGCTAAACATTTTCAATAGTTGCAGCGTGAATGAGTATTTCTCCCGCTGGAATAGTGAAAAACAAATATTCACGCGGGGGAAATAACCATAGATTTTTCCGGGATCAAAAGTAGCCTTAGTATTAATCCAGGGTATATCTATCTCTATTCCAAATCAGTTCAGTAATTACGGCATGAAGGCATATTATCTATCACTTTTATCATGGAAACCATGAAATTTTCCGGGATGAAAAGTAGCCTATGTAATGATCCAGGAAAAAATCTCCTTTCTGAATTTCAGTAATGTCAGTTCAGTAAGTGCAGCGTAAAGTAGTATTTATCGCGCGTGAATATCAATTTTTCGGTTTTCCCGCAATAACCATGGATTTTTCCGGGATTAAAAGTAGTCTTTTTATTAACCCAGGATATCATCTATCTCCATTCCGAATTTCAGCCAAATCGGTCTTGTACTTGCGGCATGAAGATTTTTTCCGCGTGAATTTCGGTTTTTGACTAATCCCACGGGAACCAAGGATTTTCCCGGGATGAAAAGTAGCTTATGTGTTAACCCGAGATGCAATTTATCGCCATTCCAAATTTGAGCCAAATCGGTTCAGTAGTTGCGGCGTGAAGGAGTATTGAAGCTTGGTAAAATACGAACTTTGGAGCCCCGTTTCACCCCTTTAGGTGGGGAATTTTGAAAAATCCTTTCTTAGTGCACCCCTAGACCTCATAAGAAACCTGTGTGCCAAATTTAAAGTCTATAGACTCAGCGGTTTGGGATGTGCGTTGATATGTCAGTGAGTGAGTGAGTCAGTATCTTCTTTGATATACCATGAAATTTTCCGGGATGAAAAGTAGCCTTTGTATTAATCCAGGATAAAATCAGCTATCTCCTTTCCGAATTTCAGTCAATCAGTTCAGTAAGTGCAGCGTAATGTAGTATTTTTCGCGCGTGAATATCAATTTTTCAGTTTTCCCGCGAAAAGTATGGATTTTCCGGGATAAAAAGTAGCCTTTTTATTAACCCAGGATATCATCTATCTCCATTCCAAATTTCAGCCAAATCCGTGTTGTACTTGCGGCGTGAAGATTTTTTCCGCGTGAATTTCGGTTTTTAACTAATCCCACGGGAACCATGGACTTTCGCGGGATGAAACTTAATTTATGTGTTAACCCAAGATACAATATATCGCCATTCCAAATTTGAGCTAAATCGGTTCAGTAGTTGCGGCGTGAAGGAGTATCGAAGCTTGATAAAATACGAACTTTGGAGCCCCGTTTCACCCCTTTAGGGGGGGCATTTTGAAAAATCCTTTCTTAGTGCACCCCTACACCTCATAAGGAACCTGTGTGCCAAATTTGAAGTCTCTAGACCCAGCGGTTTAGGCTGTGTGTTTATATGTCAGTGAGTGAGTGAGTCAGTATCTTCTTTGATATACCATGAAATTTTCCGGGATGAAAAGTAGCCTTTGTATTAATCCAGGATAAAATCTATCTCCTTTCCGAATTACAGTCATATCAGGTCAGTAAGTGCAGCGTAAAGTAGTATTTTTCGCACGTGAATAACAATTTTTCAGTTTTCCCGCGAAAACGATGGATTTTTCCAGGATAAAATGTAGCTTTTTTTTCTAACCCAGGATATCATCTATCTCCAATCCAAATATCAGCCAAATCGGTCTTGTACTTGCGGCGTGAAGATTTTTTTCCGCATGAATTTCGGTTTTTAACTAATCCCACGGGAACCAAGGATTTTCCCGGGATGAAAAGTAGCTTATGTGTTTACGCGAGATGCAATTTATCGCCATTCAAAGGAGATTGACCGAAAATGGGCTATATTGCGTCACTCTGCGTCTGAAGCACGTATGCATGAAAAATCTTCTTTCAAATTATAATATTACATGTATTTTTTTTAATGATGTGCGAACCGGGGTTTAAAAGTATTATAAAAATAAAAGTTATTAAACGTTTCGACACAAGCGGAACCGCCATAATAGAGTCTGGAAACGTCACAGCCACTACCACTCGGCGAATGATACCAGTTTTTTTATAAACCCACTTTTTAAGGGAAAACTAGGATACAATAATACAGGAAATAGATCGAATAATAAAAACCGAAACAAGGCAAGCTTTTTGCACACAAATATCAATTTAGTACCGTACACATTCGGGGGTGGCGCTTCAAATCGGTACAAAAAAGGAACTGTCAGATGTATAGAATAATTAATCCGGAGATAGAGCTCAGTGACTGATCTCTATTCCATGGATCGATGATTGTCAAAGTAAAAATGATTTTTGCCATTCTGGCGCTGATGGTTACGTACCTAACCTGGGGCGACCGTCCATGGAACTAAAATAAAATGACATTCGAAACGACGGTCACTACCGACAAATGTCAATTTAGTACCACGGACGTTCGAGGGTGGCGCTTCAAATCGGTACAAATAGGAACTGTCAGATAAATAGAACTGTATAGAATGATTAATCATTAGAATAGAGATCAGATCAGTCATCTATACAGATTAGAACTGCACCACCTGTTCAAATAATTATTTTCATAGCTGTATATTGAAAAGTAAGGAATGCTTCACCAAACATTTTAATTGCGACAAACAATAGCACTTGCAACACCACAGTACATCACATTTATGTGTTGTTTGATATTTTCATGTGCAGCTAATCGTGACAAAATCCTACATGGCTTAAACCCTATTCATTAGTTTATTTAAAATTATTAATTATAATACTGTTTTAGTGTACAATAAAGCATATTTTACTTTTACTTTTTACTTTAATACTGTAACCTATTTCCATTACACCTTTGACTCGTAATTATTGAAACGATTCTAATGTTATCTGCCACGGCGGCGCCACCGTCGAAACTAGGGTAAAACCAAACTCGTAAGTAGAAACACTGGTTCAAATGTCATCAAGACATCAACTCGTGTCTCGATTGTCTATGTCGCCAAAGAAACTACAAGATTAAAAAAAATCATTCAGATGAATCATACATATTTATGAATTATTGAATTATTTATACTTATTATTGTTTTAAACGATTGAACAGGCTATGCCTATTTATTGCATAACACAGAAAATACACACGAATGAATAGGCTGTATGGTCTCCGACCTTTGCCTGTCCCGAAAGGGACGAATGGATTAACAGAACAGAACTGTCTATGTCGATAATCGTCACTTCGTATCTAATCGCAAAACCATTGGAAAAGTAATTAACATGGAAAACTTGGAAAACCCAGTGTTTTATTAACTTATTTTCTGGACGGTGATTAATGTGATCAGTGTTGTCGCTTGCTTAGTTTCACTCCGACTAAAGCGATCCTCTGTGAAAACTAACAAGTGTTTGTGCGTGTTGACTGTAGAGAAATGGACTCCTATTCTACGCAATAATCTAAATGAGATATAGACTCTAATACGCAATAACAATGTCGTCAGCGTCGTCTCGAGGAGTTAGGCCTGGCAGTGTATCACGCCGGTGCATTAACTGAACCAGCCAGTACATTCTCTGGATGAATTATCACATTCAGCACTTAATGTATTGAACTCCTGGATCGCACCGCGTTCAGTAAGTATTGTGTACTATTATATACTTAACACAGGCATATTTAATTCCTTCTGCTAAGTTAACTCATTGTAGTGTCAGGCCCCTGACACTCAGTACAACAGGCCTAAACACCTACACTACTACTAGAACGCTGGCCCTACTCGCATACGCTTTCCATTTCTATGTGTGAGTAATATCATTGTAGGCCGTAGGGCTGGCAAAACTCGACCTGTATGTGACAATGCGACTGATGCACGATGCCTTGGTTACAACTGGCAGCCTGCTGTAAAACATTTCATTTAAACTAACAAGAATAATTGGTAGTTAAGTTATGGCTGCTAAATGGACAAAATATAATAAAACATTACATTTTGATACATTAAGCTTTTATGCTCTTGGTGAACGGGCCGTTTCTCACATAACAAAAAATCATTGTGTATTATATATACACAATGATTTATGAGAACTCATGTTTTGCAGCCATAGAAGAAGGTGGACCAGATGTAACATTTCATGAGACTACATCTCAGCTCGAGCTTTAATTTAGAATTGCATAAGGTCTTCTAGGAAGTGTATTCCAACTGGATGCTTATTTAAATTCAAACATTTTGTTGCAGATAACAGATGGAGGCATCTTATGTGATGCATGCTTTACATTGATTCCTCGTACAACTTCTGAAGACCAGACCACACCTATACCAGACTTTGGACATCACAAGTTTGCTTTGGTTGATAGACAATTATGTACATACCCATACAATAAACAATTTAAATCACCTAACCGCTTTTTTTATCAAGTACGTACCTACCTAAGTATTCCTTTATAACAGAAAATTCCTCCTTCTCGAGACTTAGCCAATGATAGCTTGGACCTTGGAATCTGTTCTTGATGCTGCCAGCAGATAGGCCATTTATTTAGGTAGGTACCTACCTATCTACCTCCCTACCATAGTATATTGCAGAACACAATTATATTTTTCTTTATATAAATTGTATCTCAAACTATATTTGTTTGTTTATCAAGCAGCTAAGTACCTAAATAAGTAGCTAAGCAAGGAGTTGGAATATTAACTATTTTCTCTCTTAAGGTTCTGCCAACGTTAGCTTGGAGCCTGGGAACCTCTTTTAGATGTTAGCAGGCCACAGGTTTATACCTATATTTTAAAACACTACCTACTGTTTAAAAATAAATAGGTAAACCGTATTTTTATCAAGTACCTCGATACTACTGAGGTAGGCACCTATCTTGTTTTATATGTGTAGGTAGGCCCTAGGAATAATTAAGCATATCTATATGCATCATCCAGGGTTCCACGGTAATAACGAGGTCGCTTTAAATAAAATAATCACTATGAGCAACTTATAGTGCGCGAGAACTACTGACCTAACCTCAAAATACCTAAAAAAAAGAAAATTAGATTACTACGAATTCCCGGTTTATATCTCACTGATTTTTTTTTTTACATATTATTGGGAATAGGTATTTCTAATGTTTTACCGATGATTTCATTAAGACGCAAGTATAGCCCATTTTTCATACAAGAAAAGGCATTGTCCTTTAAGCCAAATCGGTTCAGTAGTTGCGGCGTGAAGGAGTATTGAAGCTTGGTAAAATACGAACTTTGGAGCCCCGTTTCACCCCTTTAGGGGGAGAATTTTGAAAAATCCTTTCTTAGTGCACCCCTAGACCTCATAAGGAACCTGTGTGCCAAATTTGAAGTATCTAGGCTCAGCGGTTTGGGCTTTGCGTTGATATGTCAGTGAGTGAGTTAGTCAGTATCTTCTTTGATATACCATGAAATTTTCCGGGATGAAAAGTAGCCTATGTATTAATCCAAGATAAAATCTATCTCCTTTCCGAATTTCAGTCATATCAGGTCAGTAAGTGCAGCGTAAAGTAGTATTTTTCACGCGTGAATATCAATTTTTCAGTTTTCCCGCTAAAACCCCGGATTTTTCCGGGATAAAAAGTACCATTTTTATCAACCCAGAATATCATCTATCTCCATTCCAAATTTCAGCCAAATCCGTCTTGTGCTTGCGGCGTGATGATTTTTTCCGCGTGAATTTCGGTTTTTAACTAATCCCACGGGAACCATGGATTTTCCCGGGATGAAAAGTAGTTTTTGTGTTAACCCAACATGCAATTTATCTCCATTCCAAATTTGAGCCAAATCGGTTCAGTAGTTGTGGCGTGAAGGAGTATTGAAGCTTGGTAAAATACGAAATTTGCAGCCCCGTTTCACCCCTTCAGGGGGGGAATTTTGAAAAATCCTTTCTTAGAGCACCCCTAGACCTCATAAGGAACCTGTGTGCCAAATTTGAAGTCTCTAGACCCAGCGGTTTGGGCTGTGCGTTGATATGTCAGTCAGTCAGTCAGTCAGTCAGTCAGTCAGTGTCTTCTTTTATATATTTAGATTAACACGTCATGTATTTTCGCCCAGAAGCAAATACACGATTGTAAGAGCTTTTCTCGTGCTAAAAAATGACATTTTTTTTAATTTTATCGAAAACTGCAATTACTGTATATATTTTTTTAATTTGTGTATGTAGTAATAAATTCCAAAAACGCTTAATTTTTTTTTGTTTTTTTTTTGAGAATTCTGGTTGCCGCACCGACAAACGCATTCGTAAGACCGAGGAAGATAAAAATATAAACCGTCTACGGCCTTAAGAGGATTATTCTAAATCAGAAACTGGGCTGTATGGAAGGGCTTAAATCAAATATCCTTCGAACAGAATGCCTTATACAATAGCGTACTCAATACAGAGATCCGATATCCGTATCGTATTGCCTTGTATCGTATTATATCGAACTGCACTGTATTGTATTGTAGGTACTGTATTCCTGATATAGCCATTGATGTATTTAGCCGTCTATTTCGAAATGTCGTAAACTAGTAACAGTTGAGTAGAGTCTACACTAGTCGCAATTTCTCGCTGCACACGTAGTATTTAAATGAGGAAAGTACCTAGATGGTGTAAACAATATCAGTAGATATCTATACAACAATATCTCGCTGCACACGATACAATAAAATGGAGAAGAAGCAGACACAACAGTGTTATACGAATTCGGTTACTCGCTGCACGCGGGACAGTAAAATGGAAAAACAGCAGAACTACTTTATACAATAATGCTAAAAAAATTTATCGCATAAAGATTGCAAACGAAGCCAAATCCAAGATTCGAATTGAAATTATTCAAAAACTTGTACTAACTCCACAGACTCAAATTAGCTTTATTTCACATAGGCCTTACTTTCAGGCACTAATGAAACTTTTAGTCAACTTAAAGTTTACGAGGGTCCAAATGTGCCCTTTTTTTTACCCACAGGAAATGCCTGACGCATACCCCTCCGTCAGGGGACACGGAGGGGTTATGTGGGGCTTACACCCACTAAAACCTGTGCTTTGCCACGACGGACCTCGTTGGCGGGAGTGCGGGATTCACTTGCGTATTCACCGCGCTCCCGCCAGGCCTCGACCCGCCACCGAAGCGGCAGGTCCCGCCGCTGCTGCCGGCAGCCTGGCCGCTGCCGACCCTCCTGGGAGGAGGGAGGGCGCGTCCCGAACAGGTCGCGCCACCACCTCGGCCTGTCGGTGGAATTCGGGTGACGGACGCCAGAACCCCTTACGTACGTCACCCGCAGGCCGGCACCGGTCGCCGAAGGAAGGTGTTCGCAACCCAGCAACCGGCGCGTCTCCTGCGAGAGGGATGTGCCGCCGTAAATATCCCTCTCGACGAGCGTTCCCGCCCACTTCGGTGATTTTTTTACGAGGTTGTCTTCCTCGTAGTGCCCTGATGGGACTTGTGGGCGTTTCCGCCCCCGCCTGTAATTTTTTAATGAGGTTTTCTTCCTCCTCCGGGGTTTGTGTACGTTTCGACACTGTGCCCTCTGCTGGGACTCAGAGGGACACGCGAAGAAACGTCACCTATCCGCCGGGCCAAGCTATTCGCCGTCGGTTATCAACCGACGTTACCAGGGAGCACCGGCCCGTGCGCTACAGAGGGGCACCGTAGCACTCGGGCACTCGTGGAGGTTGCTTGGCGAGTCCAAATGTGCCCTGCACTAAGAAGAAGCCCACAACAAATTTAGCCGGCTTTTCTTTTCATAATCACTATTTTACAATGGCGTTTTTTAATCAAATTGAGCTAGCATAATTACAGCAGTTCACTATCACTCCCAAGGATTTGATTCATGTAAAAAATAGTCTTCATCCTTACTAATATTATAAATGGGAAAGTGAGTTTGTTTGTATGTTTGTTCCGCTTTCACGCCGTAACTACTGAACCGATCGCTTTGAAATTTTGCAGACGTAAAGTTAGAAGTCCGGATTAAATAATAGGGTACTTTTTATCCCGGAAAAATCCATAGTTCCCGTGGGATATTCAAAAAACCTAAATTTTTACAGCAATCTATAGCTACATCTATAGGTAGATAGCTAAAGCAAACTTCTTTGAAAGTAGGTATAAGGTTGGAATATTGAATGGGAACGAGAAATTCATGTTTTCCTCAGGATGTTAAAAGCGAATTTGACACAGGCAGGGCGGTGGGCAAAAGCTAATGATACTACAGATCTGATATTACTACTACTGATCACTACAGATGTGAAAATGGGCACCATATAGATTCTGAACTTAGCACTGTACGCTTATAACAATGTGTGTTTTAGTTGAAAAATGGGATATGGGATCATCCTTTCCTTACTAATATTATAAATGGGAAAGTGAGTTTGTTTGTATGTTTGTTCCGCTTTCACGCCGTAACTACTGAACCGATCGCTTTGAAATTTTGCAGACGTAAAGTTAGAAGTCCGGATTAAATAATAGGGTACTTTTTATCCCGGAAAAATCCATAGTTCCCGTGGGATATTCAAAAAACCTAAATTTTTACAGCAATCTATAGCTACATCTATAGGTAGATAGCTAAAGCAAACTTCTTTGAAAGTAGGTATAAGGTTGGAATATTGAATGGGAACGGGAAATTCATGTTTTCCTCAGGATGTTAAAAGCGAATTTGACACAGGCAGGGCGGTGGGCAAAAGCTAATGATACTACAGATCTGATATTACTACTACTGATCACTACAGATGTGAAAATGGGCACCATATAGATTCTGAACTTAGCACTGTACGCTTATAACAATGTGTGTTTTAGTTGAAAAATGGGATATGGGATCATAATGCTATAAATGTGAAAATGGGTACCTAAATAGGTTTTGAACTTATCACTGTTAAACATTGAGATTTTGGGTTAGTAATAATGTAACTGTAATATTTAATACCTATATAAATTCTGATTTACCCACGGTATTTGTAAAAGCCCGAAATTCACGTGAGCGAAGCTGCGAGCAAAAGTTAGTATAATGCTATAAACGTAAAAATGCAGGGTGCCTAATATTGGTTCTGAACTAATAACTGTTTCGCTATTATGTGTTTTAGATGAGCAATGGGATATGGGATAGTAATGCTATAAATGTCAAAATGGGTACCTACATAGGTTTGCAAATTGCAAGAGCTCCAGGTTAGGTTAGGTTAGGTTAGATTAGTATGCAGCGTTGCGGAAGAATATTACCGAAAAACGACATTTTACCTAATTTCTAAGGACCGATTTTTCAATCACCAGATAGACTACCTGAGGAATGAATTTGAAAGATTGCCATACAAAATCTGTCAAAACGTCATATTTATTCCTTAGTAAACGTTTATCTGGCGATTGAAACATCGGCCCTAAAAAACTAAAGTAGGTATCAAAAATTCGTTCTGCGGTTTTTTGGATATTATTATCACCGACACATTATAACAAAAATTACAATTACATCTATTATAGTTTTCGATAAAAATTCGAAAAATGTAGATGTTGGAGCAGTTTTTGGGAGAACAATCGTATTCCTACTTCAGAGCGAATTTGTACTAAAGGTCCAAAATAAATTTGAAAGTATTTATAGTTTTTGTGTGTTTTAGTTGAGCCCCGTAGTTGAACCTATACTGATTAAGGACGGAAGCGGGAAGAGCAGTAAAACTACCAAGCCGATGTTTGTTTTAGTTGTTGTAGTAGTTGACTGTTTATATATCGCGTATGCTACTTTTTATCCCAGAAAATCCTTGGCTCCCACGGTATTTGTAAAAACCCTGAAATTCACGCGGGCGAAGCCGCGGGTAAAAGCTAGTACTATATAAGTGAGATTAATTGATGAGCTTCTTTGTAAATATCCCCTTTACGGAATTGTTTTTATCGTTTTGTTATTTTCTGCTAACTACTCAAATTCCTTTCCACTAAATAGCTTCGATAAAAAAGCTCATTTTAAATATTGAAAAAACGGGCCAAGTGCGAATCGTACTCGCTCAGGAAGGGTTCTGTATCATTGAGCATAAACCAAGTTAAATTATGGTAAGGAGAACCAGTTTGCTTTTTAACTTAATGCCATACAATTACATATTTCTTATTTTTGTTGATATAATTATACTTTTTCTGATAAAAGCTCGCTCCATTATATCTACGTATTATCACAAAAATAAAAAATATAAATAAAAATAAAAATTGCTTTATTTGAATCTTAGGAAAAGGTACAGAAACAAATGGGAAACGATGATCCTGTAGAAGTATAAACTGTGTTGCAGTGATCATCGAAATACAAGGAAATGGAAAAGGATTTTTTGTACTTATAAGAAAGTTTCCTAGAGCAATTTACATGTAGCTACAGATTGTTATGTATGACTAATTTAGGATTTTACAATTTGTTTTTACAGCAACTGTCAACGATCTACGACCTAAGTATTACATTTTATGAGAAACAAACCACTGGTAGACAAACAGCGGAGTTATTGCTAAGTCCCACTAGCCCATTTTTCTACGGAACCCTAAAACACCGAGGTAACTTTCATAATATGAAAAGCAACGTAAAATCCAGACGGAATGCCTTTGAGGAGCTAAGCTCATTGCCTCCTCCAATACGAAGCACACCGATCTAAAGTCTTAGCGCTAAATCCTAAGCTACTTAAATGCAAGATGCTGCAAGTTTTATTTCTTATACATATTCAAAATTCTGAAACCCATTATAAGCTTTAAAAAATACGAGTATCTCTATTATATAAAATTCTCTCGATTTTCTTTGTTACCAAACTCCTCCGAAACGGCTAGACCGATCGTTATGAAATTTTCAGGGTATGATCTCTGGGTCCGGGGGCGGGTTCTTATCTATGTATATTTTATGTCCCTAAGTGAGAAAAAAATTTATGTGGCAAAACAACGTTTGCCGGGTCAGCGTATACCTATAAAATTCTCTCGCTTTTCGTTGTTACCAAACTCCTCCGAAACGGCTGGACCGATCGGTATGAAACTTTCAGGGTAGGTATATTCTCTAGGTCGGGGAGCAGCTTGTTATCTATATTTTAAGTCTCTAAGTGAGAAAAAAATTATATGGCAAAGCAACGTTGGCCGGGTCAACTAGTAAACTATAAAATTCTAGTGTCGAGTGGGAGGGCGCGGGTTCGATTCCCGCCACGGGGCACTTTGGAATTTATAATTTCTGAATTGGCTCAGCTGTCTGGTCTGGTGGGAGGCATTGGCCGTGGCTAGTTACCACCCTACTAGCAAAGACGCAGCGCCAAGCGATTTAGCGTTCCGGTGCGATGCTTGTAAAAACCGTTGGGGTTTTACTTACCCTTCCAAGTTAGTACTTAGTACGATAACATCTTGGGCTGCATCATCACTTACCATCAGGTGAGATCGCAGTCAAGTACTAACTTGTGAAGAATAAAAAAAACGTCAAACTTATTATAACACACCTCTTTTTGAGTCGGGGGTCAATAAACCAGCGTGAACCAAGTATTTTACCGGGATGAAAAAATAATCTATAATTTAATTATTCATCAGGTATATAAATGGAGAATCTATCTGCATTTATAACATAGGATTATTTTTATCCCATAAAAATCCATAAGTACATACGGTGCTTAGTTGGGTTGAATATAATGTGACAGTTCAAGACAAAGGTCACGACTGTAACATGTAGGAATTTTATATCAATTTGAAAACTTTTGTATATTAAAGTATACAATATTAGTCTACAACTGATTGAAAGTAAAAAATATAACGTAAAAACATCTCGTTTTGCATTTAAATTTTATTACTTTTTTGTACAAAAAAGGCATATTCCAGAATCAATGAACTTTCGGACATACTCGTATTTCAATTTCGTTTTATGCGGCACCCTTTAAAAATAAGAAAGTATAAGCCCTTACAAAATAAAAGTATTCCAACGATTTTCCTTGAGCGCAACCAATTTAGATTTTATGAAAAAAATAAGCCTCCATTTCCATTATAATAACAAACAATAACAAAAATATAGCCCTTTCTTATTTCCCTAAAGTAAGTTTTCTGATTCGATATGGCTTTTTTCTGCAGCTTCCTTCTAAACAGACTAGTAGAAAAGAGTAGAAGGGCTAAGACAATACTACACAATAATTACACAGCTCAAAACGTGAAAACCGTCTGCTTTTCGCACGGGCACCCTCTCTGGCGTAGTGGTGTACTCTTGTATTCGAGTGGGAAGTCGTGAGTTCAAAGCCCGCCGCTGGTCAATTAGAATTTAATTGGTTTCGGTCATCGCTAGTTACCACTGTACCAGCAAAGACGCGTTGCCAAGTAAATTGCTGATGCCAAGTGATTTACTGATGCCAAGTGATGATGCTGTGTAGAAACCATTAGGTATAAGTAGAGTTTACTTACCCCTTCCAAATGAATACGATAACATCTTCGGCTGCATCTTCACTTACCATCAGGTGAGATCACAATAGACAAGTTTACATCATGTAAGAAAAAATATAAAAATGCATGTATATGATAGATTTTGAAAAAAGTAAACGGGAAACGTCACTATTTATTCATAAAATTGCAATGTGAATTTTATAATTCCATTTTAAAAATCGTCTTTTTTTATCTGTCCAAAAACGCCATCCACCATAACGTGACGTCACACCGACAGTACCGTGACAGTACACATCTAGTTTTGTGGTCTGTGGTACACATATACAAATTACTCTATGGATATTACACAACCTAGATTATCGCCACAGAGTACATCACAGACCACAATAGGGTATTTTACATCATGTAAGAAAAAATATAAAAATGCATGTTTAAGGTTTGTGGCGTTTTTACACTTGTATTTTTGCAATCAGGCACAAGACACCAATGATAAACTTCAGAACTCATTTTATACTTCGTCTTTTCCAGGGCTCTAACAGTTGTAATATTTTTATTTTTTTCCTGTTTCCAATGTATTGGAGCCACAGATCACGAAACTTGGAGCTTTTAATCAACAAGTGTTTCTTGTACTGTTAGAAGTCTGTGTTCGATCTATGATTGCTAGCAATATGTGTAAAATGTTTTTACGTAAATTATAAGAAAATTCATTAAAATATTAACATTAGTCTGCTACAAATCTAATTTTTTTCTTTTCAGTCCACTTTAAAGATTTTATTACTGGATTCTGAACATCACCATCCGACGTTTGACATTTATTTTACTCTTTGGTTTTACTCAAGATACAGTATCATTAATCTGTGGTTATACTACTGTTGATTGTCTAGCTCTAGTCTATGGTTACTAACGGAGTGACGTCACGAGCCGTTTCCGCGCGAAAATTAAAAATCGTAATTATAAAATCGTTTTTAAGGCTTTTATTGGTTTTGAAAAATTGAAATAAAAATTCTATTGGTTTATTACGATCACAGGATTAATTTAAAACAGTTTTCAAAAAAAGGTGTAAATGTCTATTGTCGAGTATGAAAAGAAGACATGGCACTCCGGGAGTGTGAAGGTTGGAACTTGGAGGTGTG
This sequence comes from Coenonympha arcania, assembly GCA_036785405.1. Classification (NCBI taxonomy): domain Eukaryota; kingdom Metazoa; phylum Arthropoda; class Insecta; order Lepidoptera; family Nymphalidae; genus Coenonympha; species Coenonympha arcania. The sequence continues at coordinate 11,597,437 of CM072077.1, read as the reverse complement.
GAGGTAAAAGTGTGAGTGGGTTACGTTGTCGTGAGTTCAATAGCTTTTTCCTATCTCAAAAATGCTCAATGCGCCTTTTGCTTTGTTCTTACAGGTAGGGATACCCATGGCATAGATTGTACTTGCTCTTGGCGTGTTCCCGGGGCGCCTTCTTGATTCCCCACAAATTGTTACCTCTCGCTCCTTGTCTCTATGTGCTGTTCTTCCTGTTAGTCCCGAATTTTACCTCCCTGGCGCAGTGGCGGAGCGCTCGGATTCGAGTGGGAGGTCGCGGGTTCGATTCCCGCCACGGGCCACTTTAGAACTTTATAATTTCTAAATTGGCTCAGGTCTGGTCTGGTGGGAGACTTCGGTCGTGGCTAGTTACCACCCTACCAGCAAGGACGTACCGCCAAGTGATTTAGCGTTCCGGTGCGATGCTTGCAGAAACCGTTGGGGTAAATTTACTTATCCTTCCAAGTTAGCACGATAACATCCTAGGCTGCATCATCACTTACCATCGGGTGAGATCGCAGTCAAGTACTAAGTTGTATAGGGTAAAAAAAAAAGAATTCTCCGTCTATGTTCGCCTGTTACTCTGCGGTACCAGTTAACTTTTCCTTCGTAGAAGCCGTAGCCCCAAGGCCCGGTATTATATCTGCGTTATGGCTTAATCACCGTAATTGGTTTACGTTACGCGACCAATAAGGCTTCCATAAAAATACCAAAATAGACAAACTATACAGTTGAGACACAACTAGATTGCCTCTACCTCATTGCTCGCTACGAATTTTCACCTTGGTTTCTTGAAATCAATGACTTATGACAATACTTATGACTTACTATAGAAAAAGGAAAACCATAAGAATCACTTTTCTCACCGAACCGCAGACTTAACTTTAAGGTTAAGGTTCGGTATGAAAAGTGATTCCTATGGTTTTCCCTTTGACGTGATAACGTTTAATAAATTGATAAACACCAGCAACGCACATGAATAATAGTAACGTTTCGCGTAACGTTCCACCTGAGCCTGTGCGTGCAAGCGATAGAGAGGCACGATAAAACAAATGATAGAGAGGCCAATTATGACGTTATCACGTAAATCTATCGTCCGTAAACCGTAATCACGTAAATCTTTAGTACGGAATCCTCGGTGCTCGAGTCCGACTCGCACTTAGACGGATTTGTTTATTTTCTTTTGAGGTACGGACCCCTTAATAGAAGAAAACGAGGTTCTTAAGATTTTGCGGTTTTGTGGCCTGCAAAATCAACATCGATCAAACTCAAAACTCAAAGCTTATGAATATGATACTTCTCGTTTACCTAGATCTCATAGCATAACAGGATTCAAGAATTTATATGACGGCCAAAAAAGTATTTCGATCGTTTCTAATAATGACAGGCAACGATGCCACCGCGTGATGTTTCCACTACATTAACCGTTAAAGTTTAATGGCTTTGGAGGGGGTGTGCGGAGATAGAGGGCACCCCCTCCACCTAATTTTGTTGTGTTATGGCCATCGAACGTCGTTTTTATTGGGGCAATTTACCTGATGTTTGATATATCTAATCTCTATTACTAAACGGGAACAACGCCCACATGAAACACTTTCTTCGAGGCACGTTTCATCCCGACACCGGGACATCCTAAAGATCCGGTACATCTCCTGTTGCATCATCAAATGTAGCGTTGCTGCTTTGAGAATTCGTACACAAAGACCAATTCTCTCAAAATTCCAATTTAGAAGCTTTAAGAGAAGAACCCAAATTGTTATATTGCTTGGAAACCCAGGCGATATTCCGTCCCAGGACAAACCTTCTCGAAACCGATAATTGCCTTATTCACTTAAGTGCTTACACGTATTAAATTGCCTTGATGGCCGCTCTAAGACCTATCGCTGACCTCTATCTAATTACCATCGATTTGATGGTCTTTTATACGAATAACTATCGATTTTGACAGAAGCGTTTGACTATGTAAAGAATCGATATTATTATAAGCATTTTTTAACCCCCGACGCTAAAAGAGGGAAGTTCGATCTCTACGATTTTGCATTGCGAAGTCAACATCTCCTGAGGATGTCCAAGGGTCGGGACGAAACGTGCTTCGAATGAAGAATTGTGGTGCTGTTCCTACATATTGTACCATACAGAAGCTTTTCAAGTAGCGGATTATAGCAAAACAAATTAATCTGTCCTGCTAGTCTGAAATTTTGTAGTTAAAGTAACAATGTTACTGGAAATAATTTCCTAGCAATCGAAGTGAAAAGCAGAGTGTGTAACACGGTCATAATACCCATTAAATGGATTGTTTTAAAACCTTGTTTCACAACTAGTCTAATATTTATTTCGAAAATATCGTATTTAATTCTTTTCATTTTGTAGCGGCCTTAATTTTTTACTAACTTTGGATGTTAAAATCAAAGAAGTTACTGCAAAATTCCGCTCCTGTTGCCCTGCTGGCTATGTACTTAATGGTTGGTAATATAAATCGTAGAATCTCTGCAAAGTCCAAGTTTGAATAATATCATTATCGTTCGACTTTACGTTAGATATTTGCTTTGACCGTAATTTATCACGCAACTTTCTCGAAGTTATTTTAATCTTACTTTTGCGTTCGTAATAACATGATTTAGGTAGTATTGGATATAGAACAAGTAAGCCTTCTTAATCTTCTGCTATATATTAAAACTAGCGGAATCCCGTGGCTTCAATCGTGTAACTGTTTTATTGAATTTAAAAAAATCTGAAGTTTGCTAAATTTGAGTCGGATCTGTCCAGTGGCTGAGTTTATTGTGGGCCTCTTCTGAGTGCAGGGCACATTAAAATCCTCGTTAAAATAACCGTTATCACCACATAGGTACATTATAACACAAAATTAAAGTCGTATTAAAATGGCGTCATAAGTGCCTGTAAGTTAGGCCTATGTGAAATAAAAATAATTGGATTTGATTTGGTTTGTGGTCTGAGCTGTGTGTAGATCGCTAAATCACTTAATTAAATCTTTTTGTAAAAATCTTCCTAGACTCCAAAATGGCTTGACAGATTTTGATGTTCTTTTTACCCTGTATAAGAAAGTAGCAGAGACAAAAGAGAATCTAGGTACAGAATAACCTAGCATCGTATTTTTAACAATTACATACCTCGCAAAAGAGTTCCCTGTTATTTGTTATTAGACTACTTTAAATACCTATCGGAATAACAGTGGGATTATAGTCAAAGAGCCAGTTATTTTTACATGACTGCAGAAAAGGTGGACTTTTTGTGCGTATCTTGTAGCTAGTCCTTAGTATGAAGGCACGTTTTAGTTCCATAATTTTATTGCATAAATTTAGTATGCAAATTGCAAAGTGGCCGGAGGTCAAGGATTTTACATAAATAAGCTAAAGTTTTGTGGGTCAGGCAAAATATTGGAAAATAATTAAAATAGGCCATCAAAAAAATTAAGACAGGCAAGTGATAGTATAATATGGCACAGGAAAATGGAAATTATTACCTTTACATACGTATAAAAACGCATAATAAATGACGTTATGACTGTTTAAATATTGACGAATAACACAATGGTTATTAAAATGTTTAAAAAACACAATCATTGTTTTATGTGACGAGAAGTAACTTAATTTTGCGCGTATATTATTGAATAGTATCTTGAAAAGAAAAGACGAGAACAGCCGCAGACATTCAGGTAATAACCACTAATAGTTAGGTGTCACTCGCCATTGAGTTGGGTAAAACAAAACTGCTTAGTTATGTTCGTTAGAGACAACTTTTACGGTAAGTGACAGCGAGGTTTGGTCATCCTTGATTTTGACATCTACTGTCAAATTTCTTTTCGAATTAGGTTGATAAAATTTGGCGCTTATCTTATATATTTTTTCTTTATTTTTCTAGATATTTTCACGATTTGTGATACATTTATTATGATATTATTACATTAATCATACAAAAAATTGACATTAAAAACATAAAGTTGAAATTGAAAGAGCATTTTTTAACAAAGTTAGATACATGATTATATTTTGTCTCATACTTGCTTGGTTCTTTACATAATACGTTATATACCTACTGTATAATTTATTTAAGTAACTATTTACATAATCGTTGTTGATATAGGCACTGAGGACAAACCTCTGTGGTTTTTTTCAGTGTCCTTTAGATTAAGTTCTTGGATTGTATGCTTTTTAGTTGATAATAAAAAATAAAATAAAAATAATAAATAATATTACTCAAGCAAAAGTATGTACTTTTTTTTCTATCGTTATACCTACCTAAAGCCGGGTTGCTCTTCAGAACAGTTACCAAACACCTAAATTAAAATAATCAAGCAAAACAATAATAAAATAACAACTATAACAAAATGAAAAGAGCTCCTCCTCGCAAACAAACTAGTCATAGTTTGGCGAGAAATTTTAAATTAGATTTGTGCATGTATTTCTTTGATTTATATAAATGTAAAGAAAATGTATTTCTTTATTTGGTGTATATACCCTATGTTCAGACAGAAAAACACCCGCAACAGGCGTTTACCCGTTCACTCATAAACTGAAGACCTACTCTGTGGCCTGTGCTATGGTACGAAGTACGTCCATGAAGCTTTGATATGATACGAAGTTAGCAAGGATTGAGTCATAAAGATGGAGTTTGCACAATACAGAAAAACAATACAGATTTCTTCGTAAAATTATTTAATAAATCTTAAAGTGGAACGAATCAACTTCGAATGTCGTTTCTCTTTTCACAGAACAACGCATTGTTTGATTCTTGAAACTTTAAGAAATTCATCTTATAAAACGACATTCTTGTTTTCGAAAGATAATAGAAATGGAGAAACTTCGATTTGAATTTACTTTATTGCCTGGAAGCGACGGAAAATCAAATATTTGCTGTATAACCTCAATAACGACCGTTGATAACAAAGTTTACGCAATACCAGAGGAATTACAATTAGCTAGTCTCCATAAAGAAATAATAAAGTCAACTGCTTATATTAAAGTGAAAAATAGTCTGAAAAAAAGGTACCAGACAAGAAGAGTGTGGATCACAATGACAAAAGAACTTGAAAAAACTTACATCGACGATGATGGTAATTTACAATTTGGGGATCAGTTTTTGGAAGAGATTAATCAGGAAAAACTACCTGTTCATCAAACAGAAACAAGTACTTTGGAAAAATTATTTGGGAAGTTAGTCGAAACTACACAGAGCAATAAAAATCAGAGTTTAAAGCATATCGCCGAAAAATTTGTGATTGAAAAGTTTACAAGTAAAAATTCCAATGCAAACCAATGGATTGATCTTTTTGAAAAAGAATGCATACGTTTTGATGTAACGACAGATGAGAAAAAAATTGAAATACTCAGGTTATTTATGGATAAAAGTTGCGTTGATTGGTATAGTTCGATGATTATAAAATTAACCATGAACTCTGAATGGTCAACGTGGAAAAACAAATTCTGTGAATCGTTTGCAAACAAAGGATGGAACCCCGTCACGTACGCACTCTTATTCAAATACAGAGAAGGGTCATTGTTGGATTATGCTATGAGGAAAGAAAAGCTTCTATTAGAAATGAGAAGAACAATCGATACAGGTACGTTAGTGGATCTAATTGCAACCGGCCTACCAGAATACATTCTAAATAAGATTGATAGAGAGGCATTGAAAGATACAGTGGATTTATTTAATGAAGTCAGTAAGTATGAGCACATGTTGAAGAAAAAAAGTTTTTATGCCAAAGGAAGTTATGGAAATACAAGAACTAACATTAAAAATGATGATAAACAACCATGCAAGATATGCGAAAAATCGAATAAAGGCATTCGGTACCATCCTGAAACAACATGCTGGTTTAGAACAAAAGAAGACGATAGGCCGAAGAAAAATGTTATAAAACATGTAAACAATTCGGTGATTGAAGCTGAACTAAATGAGACAGATCAAAAAAACGAATAGTAACACCATTAATTAATGTCAAACTATTATTGAATGGTAAGTTACAAATAAATGGGATTTATGATTCTGGTTCCAATGTTTCTTTAATTAATTCAAGATTACTGAAGTTAAAAGGAACAGGGAACGGATTAAATAAAGAAAATTTAGTAACAATTAATGGTGTTAAAAAGACAAGTGGTTTGACAAACTTGAAAATAAAAATCTTTGAGTTAGAACAAAATGTTGATGTATACATAATTGATGAAAAAAACTTTAAATATGATTTCTTGATTGGTTTGGATATGATAAAAATGTTCAAATTAATACAAAGTGAAGACCTAACAATAACACAAAAGCAATACCTTGAAGAAGCTAATTTAAGGAAAAAATCTACACATTTACAAGCGGATAATGGATTAGAAAATATAGAAAAAGAAGATGATAATTACAAAGAATACAAAATAAATTTTAATGAACATGTTAAAGAAGAGGAATTCGATTTAAATATAAAACACTTAAATAACTACCAAAAAAGTAAAATAGAAACACTGATTTGCCAATATAAATCAGTTTTCGCTAAAGATAAATATGATGTTGGTACAGTTAATGGATATGAGGCGAAAATAGATTTATTAGTGGACAAATACTGTTGTAAAAGGCCTTACAGATGTACTTTAGAAGACAAGAAGGAAATCGAAAAACAAATAGCAAAATTACTAGATAAAAAACTAATAGAAGAATCTTATAGTCCATTTGCTGCTCCTGTTACATTAGCATTTAAAAAAGATGAGAACAGAAAATCCAGACTATGCATAGATTTCAGAGATTTAAATAAAATAGTAGTGCCCCAAGCTCAACCATTTCCCCTCATTGAAGACCTAATGATAAAAACTAGAAATTGTAAATTTTTTTCAACTTTAGATATAAATTCTGCATTTTGGTCTATTCCTTTAAGAATAGAAGATAGAAAAAAAACAGCATTCGTAACTCAGGACGGACATTTCCAGTGGACGTGCCTACCGTTTGGACTAAAGACCTCTCCGGCAATTTTTCAAAGAATATTAAGTAATATATTAAGAAAGTATAAACTAAATGATTTTGTAGTTAATTTTATCGATGATATACTCATTTACTCTAAAACGTTTGATGAGCATATTAGCCATCTAACACAGTTACTAGAAGCAATTAAAATAGAAGGTTTCAGGTTAAAATTTGTCAAATGCACGTTTGCATCAGATTCAGTTAAATACTTGGGTCACATAATTCAAAATAATTCTGTAAAACCATTAAAAGATAACCTAATTTCTATTAAGGAATTTCCAGTACCACAAACACAAAAAAATGTGAGACAATTTCTAGGAAAGATCAATTTTTACCATGAGTATATCCCTAAAAGGGCAATAATACTGGAACCACTACACAATCTACTCAGAAAAAACCAAAAATTTGTCTGGACAGATAGATGCCAAAAAGCATTTGAAATCATAAAAAACTTGCTTTGCTCACAACCGGTTCTAGAAATATTTGATAAAAATTTACCTATTAACATTTATACAGATGCATCTTTAGAAGGCGTTGCCGCAATTTTAAAACAACCCCAATCCGATGGAAAAGAAAAACCAGTTGCGTATTTTTCAAAAAAACTAAATGAATCTCAAAAACGAAAGAAAGCAATATACTTAGAGTGTTTAGCAATCAAGGAAGCTGTGAGATACTGGCAATACTGGTTGATTGGTAAATCATTTACGGTTTATTCCGATCACAAACCACTAGAAAATATGAATCTGAAATCTAGGACTGATGAAGAACTTGGTGATTTAACATATTATCTCTCGCAATATGATTTTAAAATAAAATATGCTCCAGGGAAAAACAATTTAGAAGCAGACTGCCTAAGCAGGAATCCCGTATTAGAAGCAGATGAAAACAAAGATGAACAATTGAAAGTCGTGAATTTAGTTGCACTGGAAGATATTTTGACAGATCAGAAAAATAATGAAGAAATAAAATATAAGAAAAACAGACTGATTGAAAAACAAAATGTATACTTAAAAAGAATCAAGAATAGAGAAAAAATAATTTTATCGGAACAATTTAGTATAAGACTATTAAAAACCATACATGAAAATATGTGCCATATTGGAATTAGCCAAATGCAGAAGACGATCAGTCCGTACTATACTGCCAAGAACTTGACGAAAAATATTACCAAAGTGTGTAGAAGTTGTGAAATTTGTATTAAAAATAAGACAAGAGGACAAGACAAATTTGGATTCATGTCTCATCTAGGCCCAGCCACAAAACCATTCGAAATAATATCTATAGACACAATTGGAGGTTTTGGAGGTTCACGATCAACAAAAAAATATCTTCACCTTTTGGTTGATCACTTTACGAGATACGCATTTATCCTAACATCTAAAACTCAGACGGCAGAGGATTTTGTTAAACTGATCAAGAATATATCAGAGACGGAGGATATTGGCATGCTTCTCACGGATCAATACCCAGGAATCAATTCGAAAGAATTCAAGAAATTCTTAAATGAAAAGCAAATTCCAATGGTCTTTACAGCAGTGAATGCACCTTTCTCAAATGGTTTAAATGAAAGACTTAATCAAACTCTAGTAAACAAAATCAGGTGTAAAATAAATGAAAAAGAGAAAAAGAGGTCGTGGACAACAATAGCTCAAGAATGTGTGAAAATATATAATGATACTAATCACTCAATCACTGGCTTTGCACCAAGATATCTTTTATATGGAACAGACGTTAATATCCTACCGAAAGAATTTAAGAAGGGAATCTCTAAAAGTGATTGGATTAGAGACCGAGAAACAGCCCTAGAAAACACAATAAAATCACATACCTACAACAAAACACTATTCGACAGAAATCGAAAATACCATGAATTTAAAGTGGGAGACATGGTTTACGTAGAAAACCAAAACAAACTAAACAGAAAGAAGTTGGATGAATTGAAAATCGGACCTTATAAGATTGTTGAAAAAATCTCTAACTCAATATACAGAATTGATACAGGACATAGAAAAACAGAATCCAATCTTTTTCATATTACAAAACTTATACCAGTTTCTCCATTAGATGATTGATGATACATACATATAACCTATATTGAATGTTCGAGTTTCGTCGAAAATTGTGAATTTTCTTCTTCGGGTGGGAGATGTAAAGAAAATGTATTTCTTTATTTGGTGTATATACCCTATGTTCAGACAGAAAAACACCCGCAACAGGCGTTTACCCGTTCACTCATAAACTGAAGACCTACTCTGTGGCCTGTGCTATGGTACGAAGTACGTCCATGAAGCTTTGATATGATACGAAGTTAGCAAGGATTGAGTCATAAAGATGGAGTTTGCACAATACAGAAAAACAATACAGATTTCTTCGTAAAATCCTTACTAATATTATAAATGGGAAAGTGAGTTTGTTTGTATGTTTGTTCCGCTTTCCCGCCGCTACTACTGAACCGATTTGGCTGAAATTTGGAACATAGATAGCTTATAACCCGGATTAAAAAATAGGCTACTTTTTATTCCGGGAAATTCCATAGTTCCCGTGGGAAATTTTTACAGCAATCTATAGCTACATCTATAGGTACGTAGCTAAAGCAAACATCTTTGAAAGTAGGTATAAGGTTGTAATATTGAATGGGAACGGGAAATTTATGTTTTCCTCAGGATTTGTTAAAAAGCAAATTTGACACAGGCAGGGCGGTGGGCAAAAGCTAATGATACTACAAATCTGATACTACTACTACTGATCACTACAGCTGTGATAATGGGCACCATATAAGTTCTTAACTTAGCACTGTACGCTTTTAACAATGTGTGTTTAGCAATGGGTTATGGGTTAATCCTTACTAATATTATAAATGGGAAAGTGAGTTTGTTTGTATGTTTGTTCCGCTTTCCCGCCGCTACTACTGAACCGATTTGGCTGAAATTTGGAACATAGATAGCTTATAACCCGGATTAAAAAATAGGCTACTTTTTATTCCGGGAAATTCCATAGTTCCCGTGGGAAATTTTTACAGCAATCTATAGCTACATCTATAGGTACGTAGCTAAAGCAAACATCTTTGAAAGTAGGTATAAGGTTGTAATATTGAATGGGAACGGGAAATTTATGTTTTCCTCAGGATTTGTTAAAAAGCAAATTTGACACAGGCAGGGCGGTGGGCAAAAGCTAATGATACAACAAATCTGATACTACTACTACTGATCACTACAGCTGTGATAATGGGCACCATATAGGTTCTTAACTTAGCACTGTACGCTTTTAACAATGTGTGTTTAGCAATGGGTTATGGGTTAATAACATTATAACTGAGAAAACGGGTACCAATACAGACCCTAAACTTACAACTTTTTCGCTATTAACAATGTGTGTTTTAGTTGAAAAATGGGATATGGGATTATAATGCTGTAAATGTGAAAATGGGTACCTAAATAGGTCTCTATTTACATTGTGTGTTTTAGTTGAGCAATGGGATTCGGGGTTAGTAATATTGAAACTGTAATATTAAATACCTATATAAATTCTGACTTACCATTGTTTCACTATAAGTTTTTTTGTTTTAGTTGAGATAGATGAGTTTAGATTCAATGAGATACAGGTTGAAAATATTATATTTGTGAAAACGGGTACCCATATAACATAGGTTTTAAACTAATAACTGTTTTGCAAAATGGGTACACAGCTGCTGAAATTGCAAGAACTCCAGGTTAGCTTAGGTAATTGTCATAATTGGCTTAGGTTGGTATGCAGCGTTGCGGAAGAATATATCAGTAAAACGACGTTTTACCTCATTACTAAAAAACTAAGCCATTTATCAAAAATTCGTTATGAATATATTATGTTTTAGATGACCAATGTGATATGGGATAGTAATGCTGTAAATGTGAAAATGGGTAGATACATTGAGACCCGTAGTTGAAACTATATTGATTAAGGACGGAAGCGGGAAGAGCAGTAAAACAACTAAGCCGATGTTTCTTTTAGTTGTTGTAGTAGTTGACAAAGCAGAAGCAAAGTTGTAGCAGAAAATCGTTGGCTCCCGCGGTATTTGTAACAGCCCGAAATTCACGCGGGCGAAGCCGCGGGCAAAAGCTAGTTATTTAATAAATCTTAAAGTGGAACGAATCAACTTCGAATGTCGTTTCTCTTTTCACAGAACAACGCATTGTTTGATTCTTGAAACTTTAAGAAATTCATCTTATATAAATAAAAAAATGCAATTACAATAGTTACCATTTCAACCCAAAACGGCCTTTAGGTAGTCCGGGGACAAAATCAGTATCTCCTTAGTTGACGCGATAAGCTCTTACACTATTCTAGATATAGGACGAGAGCAGTACTTTTATAGCTATCGGCAAATAAAATAAATCCGTTATAAAATGAAAATAGATCTGTTTTCCTTTGAGCTCTTCTATAATAACAGATAAATAAACAAGTCACTACGGGAACCTTATTATAATAATGATAACAAGAAGACCTACAAATAAACTCTATTTAATATATTTGTGCGACATCGGTAATAATTTGGTTGTACGTTCAATGTTATTTCATCACAAACTGTTACTAGACTGCAATCTCAGCATGCATTAGTAGTTCAAATTGCGAACTATGAATAAGTAGTTCAAATTGCGAGCTTTGGATTAGTAGTTCAAATTGCGAGCTATGAATCCATAGTTCAATTTGCGAGCTATCATGGATTAGTAGTTCAAATTGCTAACTTTGGATTAGTAGTTCAAATTGCGAACCATGGATTAGTAGTTCAAACTGCGAGCTATGGATTAGTAGTTCAAATTGCTAGCTATGAATCCGTAGTCCAAACTACGAGCTGTGGGTTAGTAGTTCAAATTGCGAACTATGGATTAGTAGTTCAAATTGCGAGCCCTGTATTAGTTGTCCAAACTACAAGCTATGGATTAGTAGTTCAAATTGCGAGCTATAAATCCGTAGTACAAACTGCGAGCTATGGACTAGTAGTTCAAATTGCAAGCTATGTATTAGTACTCCGATTTGCGAGCTGTGAATTTGTAGTTTGAATTGCAAGCTATGAATCCGTAGTACAATTTCTTATCTATGGGTTAGTAGTTAAAACTGCGAGCTATGTATAAGTAGTTCAATTTGCGAACTATGAATTGGTAGTTCAAATTGCGAGATAGGAATTAGTAGTTCAAATTGCGAGCTATAAAATGCACATTAAGAGTGAGGTATGATTGGTAGGTCGTGGTTCAATTTACGCAGCCAACAGCATGCTTATTGATGTTACCTATATTTTTAATCGCTGCGAAAACTGTTAAATATGTCGGAATGATAGTCATTAGCCATGTGATCAATCAAAAAGTTAATTTCGTCAACTGAACGGCCGTTTTAAAATGTAACGAACCATTGACAGAACTCACTGCAGTGTTGATTTAACCCGACGCGAATTTCGTTAGTCAAATATAGGTACGGTGAAATCGTTGTCTTCGGCACTGACCACACTTCGGGTAGACGCTTTATTTAAGGTCGCAGATGGTTTTAAATGTTCCGTACTTACCTCAAAAGAAAAAAAATGGAAACTTTTTAAGATCACTTTGTTGTGTGTATTTGTCTGTTTCTTACGAGCTTTTATTATTTTTATCCTCGCTTTTTCCTTCGCTCTTACGAATACCTACGGTGGTGGGCGCGATAGAGCATTGCGGGAAAAAGTGAAGCGAGGGACAGAAAAACGACACTTTACCTAATTACTTATAACCTAAGCCAGTTATCAAAAAAAGCAGAGCGTTTTTGGAAATTATTAATAATACAAACACATGAAAATCCATTTAAGTTTCCGATAAAATTTAAAAAGGTGAGATTTTTGAGCTATTTAAGGGACAACTTTCTCCTACCTAGAGAAAAACAATTCCAATCGTTTTTCTGTTTCTAAGCGAATTTAGATTAAAGACCTTAAATACTTGATGTTTAGGGCTCTTTTTTCATACAAGCACAGAATACCAAAATATGATAGGTTCAAAAGATTCACTCCGCCTAAAGTAAATAGCGACTTTTGCTACGACACAATAAAGTACAATTCGGGTCACAACATCGCGTATTACCTTTACTTGTGTTACCCACCACGTGGTGTTACCCTAAAATTGTTCCCTATTTTTCTATATTCATTCTTTAAGCTTATAGGATCCACCGATATACTTAACATTTTGGCATAATAATATGCTTTATTACCGTTTGAATCTTTGGGCTCGCGTTACTATAGATACTTACAAAATAGTGGAGGTGAGGTCTACTATATCTAATGTCTACGGTTTTGGCCGTCGGAGCCAATTATCATAATACTAAATCGAAATAATTTGCGTTCTAAAACAACATGGTGTACGAAAATCTGCTTTATGAACGAGGTTACAGTGTAGACTTTGCTTTGAGTGACGAAGAAACGTCACTTTAATTAGGAGCATCGTGACAGGAATTTGTCAGTTTGACGGTTAAAAGCCTCCCCCACACAGGCGCGTTATTATCGCGCGATAATATCGCAAGCGTTATTGCGATAATGCGTCCCGATTCCTTGCACACAGCTGCGTTTTTATCGCGCGATAATAACGCCACAGCTGCGTTTTTATCGCGTGATAATAACGCCACAGCTGCGTTTTTATCGCGTGATAATAACGCCACAGCTGCGTTTTTATCGCGCGATATTATTATCGGTCGTTATTAACGCAGCAGTGTGTAACTACTTGATCATCCTAATACAAAATGTACTGAAAACAGATATCGCAATAACGCTTGCGATAATATCGACCGATATACTTCCATTGCGGCGTTATTATCGCAGCAGTGTGTAACTACATTACCATCATAATACAAAATGTACTGAAAACAGATATCGCAATAACGCTTGCGATATTATCGACCGATAATAATGCGCCTGTGTGGGGGAGGCTTAAGTGTTGATGATATTAACGCAATGACGGTTTTGATATCAACAAGAAAAGTTATCAAAGCACAGTGGCAGGAAGACATTGGGTGAAAAACCTTGCGATAATAATAAGACTAGCAAGAGGCCCACCCGATGTTTAGTGAAATGTGATTACGTTGCATATCATAAGTGTGTTTCTAGTCCATAGTTATTCATATAAAATCAAGAGTTTCGCTGATATAATGCGTTGCATACCGCACCTACCAACGTAACCGTGAGAGTGAGAAAGACAAAAATAAATTCAATAAATTCCCTTTAAACCTTCTTCGTCAGAGCTACTTTTGTTACTACTTCTATCCTATACGGATCCGTAACCACTTCTGTGATTCAGTCAGCAAATACAAAGTGTCTTCTATTCCTGACACTCAAAGCAAAACATCGCTCAAATTAATTACGGAAATGGCATCCATAAACTCGAAACACATCATAAACAGAATATACAAACTAATATGGACATTATTCGAATGGAGGAAAGTCAAATTTAGCTTGATAGAAGATATAAGTAGTCTGCCTTTGAAAATCTCTTCCAGCAAAACAATAACAGTTTCCTAGCGGAAATTAGTTGATAATGCGAGCTTTTCACGAAAATTTTAGCCAGCAATTGGTGCCAAAATAATTATAGTAGGTAGGTATGTAAAATTAAAACGAAAAAATTGCAAACCACTTTATGATATAGGACCATTTTACAGGAAGTAACAATGAATGTACTTAATTGTAATTTTTTGTTTGAATGTGTCGGTCATAATAATATCCAAAAACGCTTAGAAACAGATTTTTGACAACTGGCGTAGTTTTTTGCATGTAATTAGGTAAAAGGTCGTTCTTCTGTTATATTCTTCCGCGACGCTGCATGTCGCACCTACCAACGTATCCGTGAGAGCGAGAAAGACAAAAATAAATTCAATAAATCCCCTTAAGCGCAAAAAATAGTCCTACGCTTTACTTACTAAGTATAAAGGCAGGGGTAAGTTATAACCGCAACTTTTTCAACTAAATAACTTATTCCTTTGCCAATGCGGGTAGCGGTGAAATAATTTCACTGAAACTTAATCGCGGCCAGGGTTGTCACCCATGGTAAACTAAATTAATAAATTGAATAGATAAAAAAATATGAGTACTTAGGTGAGTACTTCTAAAGTAATTGTGAAAGTATTTTTTTCGGGTTTCAGGCAAAAATTACTCAACTGTTGTCGCTAGGCATTATAAAATATTTATAACCTGAAAATAATTCTTTCTTTCTTTCCACATGAGTACCAGATATCGTTCTAGTACATAATTATATACGCTGTAAGGCGTGTCATGGTAAGAAATAATAAAAATTTCTATCTTTCATTCTTTCAGTGGATTCTACATCATGAAAATTTTCGGTTTGGAAACGTGGGCTGAAACAAAATGTCGAATTAAAAACTAATTTTTTTAAATAATTTGTACAATCAGCATAAGCACTTATATATTTACATGGTGAATATTGGTTTTTCATGAATCCCGCAGGGACCATGAATTTTTCCGAGATGAAAATTATGAGGCAGGATATTATGTATCAGTTTTTGCGTGAAAGAGTAACAAATATCCAGTCATAGTTTCGAGTGTATGATATTACTTATAGGCACCGATACCTCCCCAGGAAACCTCAGGATATGGGCATCCGAACGATTTACGTAAGTAAACCTTTTTCGTACAAGCAAACAGTAGCGCCATCTGTCAAAATTCTATAGGCTGCTGAGCGAACCATAGCATGGCCTTATTGTTGGTGTCAAAACAAGCATTTTTGGCACCGGTAAACTGGCGTCATTTTTTTAATGCCGTCCGCCCTGTCCAGGGTACATGTCTATTGTTATATATTTATAGCAATAAAAGGTGCCAGCCCTAAACAAAGGTAGTTTTCCAGTCACGAACCTTTCCTTTCGTTCCTTAGCGAACTGCGGTGAATCAAAATGAGTTCCAACTTTGAGAACCCGAAAAACTAAGTTGAAAACTTACTCTACTTACTAATTATTTACCATCCTATCCAACTTTGAAAGTGAGGGGATACTTAGATATTTATTGAAAGAAAGATATTCATTTCACATAAGTCTGGTTCAAGGAAATTCAGTGAGATATTTGATTGATTACACGTCGACTGAAAGAAAGTTCCAATGCGCCCTGCCCTGAGCAGAGCCTACAGCACCCGGGTTCACTCACCCGGGTTTTTGTGTATCACCATTTCCGTTTATTTATGTATTAGAGCCGTTGCTGTAAATAAAAAACTAATTAAATTTTTCGCCAGAGCCCATTTTTTTAGGCAAAGAATCAGCCTAGCTGTTCAGTTCGGTTAAAGCTAGTATGAACACAGTCCACTATCACTCCCATTACTCAAACCTCCAAAAATAGATGATATTCGTGAATATTGGAAGATTTAAAAACATCATAATTATAATTCACTGTAGTTAGTATCGAATCGACTGGTAACTCAAAAAGTCATCATATCTCCAGATTGGTATTTTAGCATGAAAAGTACCTAAAGATAAATTGGCCAAGTGCGAGTAGGTTTTGCGCACTGAGGGTTCCGTACTATCAAGAGACCAATTGCAACCAAAAATCTTTTTCATTAGCGTTTTACACACTTAGGATATAATTCCTATAAAAAATACGAATCAAAATTTCACTCGCAGCGGGATTTGAACCCGCATCCCCCAGCTATCGCGGCTGGGTGCTCTTACCGCTGAGCTATACGAGCCATATCCCTCCGCGGTGAAATTCAGATTCGTAATGTTGAGGTCCTTATGCGGAACCACGAGATTAGGCAGAGCCGAGATTTCGGAGACGCGGGTTCAAATCCCTCTGCAAGTGAAATTTTGATTCGTATTTAAATTTATACCAAAAAACCTGTGACCATAAAATTTGAAAACGGACAAAAAATCACATTTGTTGTATGGGCGCCCCCTTAAATAGATAGATAGATAGATTAAAACTTTATAGCACACCACAGAATAAAAATATACCAAAAGAAGAAATAATGAAAACACAAACATAGGAGTACAACTTGGCGGCCTTATCGCTACATAGCGATTTCTTCCAGGCAACCAATGGCATGAAGGAATATAAATATTTACACTATAGCAAAAATTAGTAACATTCTTACTAGTATTTAACTAAACTTTCACCCTCCTAGCTTTTATTATTTAAGATGCGTTGCTGCAAGGGTTACTTGCAGCAATGCGGAACTCTAAAACAGATTTTCCGCATCGCAGCATCCGCCACCTCGGGGCGAGGACTTCGTAAAAAGTTTAATCGATTTACAAGCGTGGGCGTTCGCGCTAGACCGACGATAAACTTGTGCGAGCGATAGCGATGACGAATTTAACAGCAGCCCTATCATGAGTTTAACACTTCCCTTGCGGAGTTGGCCCCCGGATTTGAAAGAAGCTTCGAGAATTTCTTCATTATGTATTTAACTCTTTGCCGGTCAATAGGGCAATTTAGGGAAATTTCCCTCCAAGCAGATGTTATGCCTGGGGACCGCTTGTGATCCAAGCGTGAGACGTCAGAAGTTGTATTTATAGAACGCTCGTAGAAAGTTTCGTCAGCGTGTGCTATGGGACTGGTTACGCCATCTATCGCCAGCTATCGAAAACCGTTACAACTCCAATTTCTTTATCACTTTAAAGAATTAAAGAAAAGGATATAAATAATGACGAACACTAAAACCTAATTGAATCAATCAAATAACAAAAAGTTATAAGCATTTAAATATTTCGGTATACAGAGATAGCTATATTAAATAGTGACGTCACACCTCAAGAATGCCATAGTAACTTCGTGCGGCTGTATACAAATTTTCGTTTTGCGAGAAAGGGATAGAGGACCCTCCACTCCGAAATTAAAATGCCTGTAACTTTGTAAATCTTTGTTGGATTTTAATTTTTTTTTTTCAGTAAAGTGAAGTAAGTAATCATATTTATCAAATTCAAAAGTAGGAAAATACTCAATTTCAATCTCGCATCTCATATCACGTCATAGACAGAAGCCAGCGAACGACGCAAAAAAATGTCGCCAGTTTACTGGTGTCAAAATAGTTTGTTGTACCTACCACCAACAGGCCATGATGTAGTTCGCTCTGCAGCCACCTAAATAATTTTGATAGATAGCGCTACTGTTTGCTGCTTGTACGAAAAAGGTTTACGTAAATTGGATGCCCATTACCCATATCTTGCGGTTACTTATTGGTGATCAATAGTGATGATTGACGTACAAAAACGAACAGTGTTATCGAGAACTTCTAACTCGTAATAGGTGCTTTCACATCATGGTCCTGCTTTGATATTGATAAACCTGCAATCTGTAAACTCAACTTGGAATAATTCTCAAGAGACGAAGCGAAGAGAACTCGAAATGCAATCGCGTTTAGAGCAGGGCTGGCATAACCTGTGCGAATTAATTGAACATCAAAATAATGGCTGCACTGGTCGGCACGGGTATTTCAGTGTTTTTTTGTCGGCATAATGTAGTTTTTTAAGTGATAACGTTTAATAAATTGATGAACACCAGCAACACACATGAAAAATAGTAACGTTCCGCGTAACGTTCCACCTGAGCCTGTGCGTGCAAGCGAGAGCGCGCAACAAGCGATAGAGAGGCAAGATAAAACAAACGATAGAGAGGCCAATTATGACGTTATCACGTAAATCTATCGTCCGTAAGCCGACTTTACAGACAACCAACTTTTTTAGGTGTTCCATATTGTTATTCTTAACTATGCTTCTACGACATTCATGTCTTTTTGGGGTTCCGTACCCAAAGGGTAAAAACGGGACCCTATTACTTAGACTCCGACGTCCGTCCATCCATCTGTCACCAGGCTGTATCTCTTGAACCGTAATAGCTACAAACTTACAATTTTTACAGATAATGTATTTCTGTTGCCGCTATAACAACAATGAAATACTAAAAAAATAATAAAACAAATATTTAAGGAGGTCTCCCATACAACAAACGTGATTTTTTGCTTGTTTTAGAATTTGATAGGCAAGGATGTTTAGTTTACTTTAATACTTGACCAATTTTTTTTATTTAATCGATTAACAGAGAAAGCCACTATAACAACAAAGCTACCCTATTATAAACAAGATCGGATACATTGATTTCTGCATAAACTTGTATTTTATGACGAAATCTAAGAACTGTCATCACTTACCACCAAGAATCATAATTTATGAAAAAGCTAAGTAATATGTGTCAAAGTCCTATTTTCTTTATCAACAGACATGTCGAAATAATATATTCAATCATAATTATTGATGAACTGCAAGATGTCGAAAGCGGGGAAAAATGTCTAATTTGGTGATGTTTCAACTCCATCAACTCCTGCCAAGTAAACCGCCCGTTACAGTTTTTATCGATCGCAAGTCGATAAAATTCGCAACATAACATTCCGACAACCATTATGTTATCCTTGAACGGCTCCCCGGCGACTACAGTAGTCGTCCAAATCACGATTTGTCCTGTAAGCGAAACGGGAGGCGTTTTTACAAAACCCACCTTGAAAATGTAAATGAATAAAATTCTTTATTTATCACATACCTACGCCTAATTGCGACACGTGTCGAAAAGCTGAAGTGGCAATGGGCGGGGCACATAGCTCGCAGGACCGATGGACGTTGGGGACCCAAGGTGCTGGAATGGCGGCCACGCACCGGGAAGCGCAGTGTCGGTCGACCCCCCACCAGGTGGACGGACGACATTAAGAGGGTCGCGGGGAGTCGCTGGCTGTAGGCGGCGCAAGATCGTGGTGTTTGGCGGTCATTTCAGGAGGCCTATGTCCAGCAGTGGACGTCCATCGGCTGAAACGACGACGACGACGACGCCTAATTTACAGGCTCTTATGAAAAGTCAAAACTCTACCGCCAAGTTCGAAAAACAGGTTTGCGCCAGAAATAACTGGGAAAAAATGCACTAGATTTTGGAGAGCATGCTCAAGAACTCCACAATCCCACCTCCTTCACCTACCACAGAACCGCAAGATGCCAAGAGCAGTGGCATCCTTATGTCGTTGATGTCCAGCGAACTGGAACGAAATATTTTTCGTTCACGTTTCTGATACGAACCGCTACGATATATGGAACACTCTTACAGCTTCTGTGTTCGCAGCCAAGTATAATCGGATAGGCGTAAATAGTAATTACTTTTCGGATAGGCGTCGCCCTTCGTTTGGGCGCATCTTGTTGTGCACCACACCGCTGTCACTGTGGTGTTGTCGTCGACCAACTCGGTCACCACGGTCTTTCCTGTGCGAGGAGCGCAGGTAGGATTCCCCGACACGCCAGCCTTAACGATATCATCCGCCGTGCCCTTACCACCGCTAACTGTGCGGCCGTTCTTGAACCGAGCGGTCTAGTGCGTAGCGATGGTAAGAGACCGGACGGAATGACCCTGATTCCATGGAAGATGGGAAGGCCTTTAGTGTGGGATGCGACTTGTGTTGACACACTTGCACCGTCCCATCTTCCTGGAACCCAAATTAGGGCTGGTGCAGCGGCTGAATCCGCTGAAAACCTCAAGAGGCGCAAATATGTATCCCTGGACAGTGGGTACATATTTGAGCCTATTGGGGTCGAAACTATGGGACCGTGGGGACCGGGAGCAAAGAAAGTTTTTAAAGAAATTTCTTTACGCCTGGTCGATGCAACGCGTGACCAAAATGCTGGCCTCTACTTTGCCCAGCGAATTAGTATCGCGATACAACGAGGCAATGGGGCTAGCATTTTGGGAACAATTCCCTCTGACAGCGGTCTACTAGATTAATTTGTTTTAACATTTTTTTTAGTTTAATTTGTAGTTTTTATTTTAGATAAGTATGTAGTTTTTAATTTAGATATAGTTTAATTTTATACCTAGTTTTAATTTTTAATTTAAGCTTATTTTTTAGTTAGCATTTCATTGTTTTAAAGAAAAGTTTTTTAAATGTTTAAATACAAGTTGTTTGTCCTTCTAGTATAATCTGGGTGCCTTCAAGAGAAGAGTGAAAAGGAAATTTCTAGGCAAGCGCGCTGCAACATAAACCTCATCATTGCTATCCATTAGACATGATTGTAGTCAAACGGAAGCCTAACTATAGAAAAATACGTGTGGCACTCGGAGACTGCCGCGGTAAAGCTATTGCATAACTGTTTTTATCAACTTATGCAAGTATAATTATACAACCAATGCCACCTAGAGACGAGTTGCTGAACTAAAGAGACAAGCGTGATATTTCAAAAAGTCATTAAAATTTCTGCTATTCATCGAAAGATGGCAAAACTAAAAAGTGTTATTGGGTTATTTTCGTTACGGAATTTCTGGATTCGGTCTCCACGCTCAAGGCCCGCGATAGAAGCTATGCAATAGCTCAAAACTCGGCACTTGCTGTTATCAAAGATAAAATCTTATAAGAATTATAGTTTATTACCAACATGTAATTATTTTTATTTTTATGCTATCTCGTGTGATACATACACATTGGTCTTGCTGTTAGGTCTTATCTTGTTCAGCTACTTTTAAACCCTTGAAACACCCAGTTCCCGCGGAATTTTGAACAACCAAAATCTGTATGATCCAATATGCAGGAACACCACCCACACGAAACCACGATTTTGCATTGTGAAGTCAACATGACTTAAAGATGTCCCGATATCGGAGCGAAACGTGCGTCGATGAAACTGTTGGAAGAATTGTGTGTGGTGATTCATATGTGTGGTGTTCCTGAATATTGGACCATACAGATTTTTTTCAAGTAGCGAATTATGGCAAAACGAATTGATCTGTACTTCTAATTATTAAGAACTTCCGCAAAATAACGTCTGCTTCCATTCAAACTCTATAGCAGAGAAAGACTTAGTAACTACGCAAACAGGAGGCAGTGTAAATAGGTACTATGTGTATACGTGTATGTGTGAGTGAAGGCTGTACGCTGCGTGTGTGTGTGTAGGCTTGCAGGCGCCGCGGAGTCTGTGATTTGCAAGATCAGCTGAAATATTCTATTGACTCGCGATACCACCTCTGAAACTGTGAATACGAGACCATCTTTAGGTGTTTTGTAAATGGCAACTCTATAAAAAGGTCACATAAAGGTATTGTAGCTGTTCCGGCACTTAATTGTGGGGTAGTTTGAATTGCAATCCGAGGGATTATCTTCCTGAACAATAATTCTGTGTCTGATGTTTGGTCAGTCTCTTAATATGACCACAGATATGACCAAAATTAACTTTTAACGGGTTTGTTTTATCTTTTTTGTTAGTTCTTTACAAGCGATGATTTCTAACTAATAATTGTTTAAAGCCCCCAGGTACTACGGTCATGACTTGAAAAAACCAAGGAGATTTGCATTAGCTTCGATTTACGAGTAGGTTGGTTTTTTTGTTGGTTTATCTTTATAGGATACACTTCATTAAAAAAAAAATATCCCTCTCAGACTATCCGAGAAAATGAAGGTCTCCAAAGAACGTGTGCAAACTCTTTAATAGCTCTTACAAACAAGCAAGATTTTAACATGTATAATGGCATCCCTGATGGGCTTTCATTCAAAACGATTTCACAAAGTAGTCTTGTAAGAGCCATAAAGAAGTCCTCTAAAACGTTTTAGAGGTCTTTATATAGGTTTCTTTTTATAGGTACCATGTCCATAGTTTCACCAATCTTCCCAAGCATTTGATGTTATTCCTACCATGTCTGACCTTGGAAGCCTCCCAAACGTAGCTTAAGTACTATAGGTATTTGTTTGGAGAAGATAAATGAAACTTTTACATTTTGGTCCCTCTTGGCGCCATACAGACAAGATATAAAAAGGAAATTAATTATTGTAGACAACGCACAAATATTATAAGTACGTAAATAATTTTACGTAAATGTTTGTCACTCCTTTACGCCGCAACTACTAAGCCGATAAGGGTGAAATTTTGAATGTAGATAGATTATACCCTGGATTAACACAAAGGCTACTTTTAATCTTAGAAATATCTATTATATCCGTGGGATTGGTGAAAAACCATGTTTCATTCAGATGGAGAACAGAGTTTAATAACTTTCTTCAGCAAGTTATTAAAGTTTGTGCTCATATTTGAAATCTGATGAGCTGCCTTGTAGTAAGCGTTATCTTGTATTAAGCGGGATATCCCAGGTTCGATTTCCGGCTTATAATTAGGGTTGTAAATGTTACAAACGGGGCTTTATTACCAAGACTTCGCCGTCCGTCCGTCTGTCACAAGCCTGTATCTCTTGACTGTGATAGTTAGACACTTGAAATTTTTACAGGTGATGTATTGATTTTTCTCTTACGGCTATAACAACAAAATACTAAAAAAATAGAATAAAATAAATATTTAAGTGGCTCCCATACAACAAACGCGATTTTTGCTCGTTTTTGAATTTTAGTGGGTAGAGGACAAGTGTTTTGGTTGGAATTGGTCTTGATAGTAAGGAACCCTCAGAATTGTATGTTAGTATGCGAGCCCGACTCTCACTTGAGCAATTATTTTTCCAAATGCAGCAAAGAAATACCACCTATCGATTTATGGCGGTGCCGAATATTCTATCTATCCATGGTTTGCCTTACTAGAGATAGATACTTGACATAACTTGTATGGAGCTTATGTCACATTGATTCTCTAGTAGGACAAGTAGAAGATAGATGGAATATTGGTAACCAGCATTAGTGTTTTAATGAACACCCCACTAAGACGTAACGCTAAGCGATTTAGCGTTCCGGTGCGATGCTTGTAGAAACCGTTGGGGTAATTTACTTACCCTTCCAAGTTAGTACGATAACATTTTAGGCTGCATCATCACTTACCATCAGGTGAGATCGCAGTCAAGTACTAACTAGTATAGAGTAAAAGAAAAACTCGAGATTATAAGAAACAATGGCTTTTATGTATTACTGTAAACATGCCCTTACAATGAGGGTAGTCGGTAGGCGCGATATAAATCACAGCAAAGATACGCAAACGTTCAATGTTACCTCGCTTTCGTTTGTTTATGGGATACGGAACTCGTATATTTTATGTGTCTGGAATGAATATATTATCTGTGTGCCTTCTGACGTCATACGCTTGTGCGTAGTCTTATTTCTTTGACATGGCTTAAGTATATGAAACGAAGTTCCTCTTCGGACAGTATGGAAGGAGCTAGACGAAAGAAAATGTATTTGTTCCGTCACCAAAATACCGATGAAGAGCTATTTGAATCTTTTATGTTGTTTTTCTTTCTATATCTGTCTTTGAGACCTCTGAAGGTGTAGTTTAAAAAAGGTGAATTTTTGATCATTTAAGAGGGTTGTATTTTCTAAAAAAAAAAAACAAAGACAACATACCTACAGTAAACCTTGATTTTATGACAAAATATTGCTCTAGGAGTCTAGAGGCTTGATCCAGAGAGGAAAATAGAAGAATACATTTGTAAAGAAAATCGTATAAGTTGAAAGTCATGTTTCGTTATCATTTTTGAAGGCATCGAGAAGTTAAAAGATTTAAAAAAATAAGTCACATATTTTTTACGATAGTTTTTAAAATTCCAATGAAATTGCACTGAAAATTAAAAACAATACCTGAAATGCGTTCATAAATAAGCCTCAAGTATAAAAAACCTGCGGACGCTTGGAATGGAGAATTCAGTGGCATATTTCACTAACAGCGTTGGCGTGAAATGTTTTTACACTTAACGACGAATTTTTATAACTAGCTAAGTTTTCAAGATATGGTGTCATACAGTGCGTAACAGGACATTGAATTGCAATGTTATACGTTGCATTGCACTGCACTCATCATCCTTTGCCATGAGCAATGTTTGATTACGGTCATTACCTAATTTCAACTTTTCAACAAAATTTAACCTTCAAAAATACTAAAAAAAATATTAAAAATGTTGGTTTTAATAGACTGATCTTACCTCTCTATCGCTTGCATGATTTTGTATCGTTAGTTAGCAACTCGCACTAAGGAAACGAAGGCAAAATTTCTTTTTTTTTACCACCCAAGAAAAGGAGTGTAATGTTTTTAGGATTCATGGATGTATGTATTTATGTGAGTTTCTTTATTTATTAAAAAAAAGTTTTCAGCTTTAGATATACGCATTACGAGATTTCGTCAGGTTTGAATTTGGAAATACTTTCCTGCCCTAGGGCCGAAATGCTTTCTCGCCCTAGGGAGAAAAGAAAATGCTTTTGCGGCCATAAGCCTAAATATAATAGCATTTCCCGGCCGGCATTAAAGATCTCTTTAATCGAGCGGGTGAAATGAAAATATTTTTATCCCCTTTACTATTAAAATTGTAAATCCCTGTCTAATGTACCTCGAAAGTATTTACTGAAGAGGTACGTACTATATCGTTCGTCCGACATATCGTATAGTCTAAAACTGGCCGCTATTCAAAGGTATGCGAACACTGAATGAAAATATTTTTTGATACAATCCATTTCGGACGAATACCCATAATTTTAATGTTTCGTGCGGAGCGCTTACGGGTTTAAATTGTTTTAACAGCGAAGCATTATTTATAACTATGAACTCACCTGATGGTAAGTGATGATTTAAATTTTGATTTTAATATTTTAATGTGGTAGTATTATGTGATTTTTACACTTTTGGCGGTAAAAAAATATTCTTGAAGAATGAAAATAAGTTAAATGTTTGTATATATCATGTTTGTTACTCCTTCACGCTAAACTATTAGTAGCAAAAGTACTGATAGTATTATTTAGTATCGACGAAGTTACAGCTTGGGTTCTGATTGGTTAATACTTGCATTGGTCCAGCCGCATTGGCACGTATTGGTTAATATTTGCATCGGTTATGCAGTTTGCAGTTTCCCTGCAAAACAGGGAAAGCTTGAAACTTTCACCTTCGAATCAACGAGGGGTTCTTGCTAGAATATTATATATAGTAACACGAAATTAGGATAGTTTCAAAATAACATAACAAATTATATAGTTACTTGTTAGCATAAAAATATTTATGTAATTGTTTGGACATAAGCATGAAATAAAAGGCTTTTTTATTTTTATTTCTTTTAAGCAGTTTGCAGGTTGCGTTGCTATGGACGATGTTTGAGCGATGTACGACTTCGAATTGGTGTACATTAAAAAATATTGTACCTACTCTTTGTAGTGGCATTTGGAGTCGGTTTTTTGAAAAGAATTTTCTATTTTTACCTGACTAAATTACAGGACGAAACCATGTGTAAGTTACTAGTGCAGCCGCCGCCTGGACTATAGTCCTTAAAACTTAGCTTGATCGCTACGACAGCTGTCAAAGTGACACGATTAGGGATGGGACTATGTTGAAAATATACTATTACTAGGTTTTGCCCGCGGCTCCGCTCGCGTTAAATTCGATTTTGTACTAATCCCGAGAAAAAATTGAATTTCCTTTTCAATGACCTTTACACCTACTTTCAGGAAAGATTGTCAAAGTATCTACCTATAGCTGTACCTATAGATTACTGTTGATAATAAGGGTTTTTTAAATATCCCATGGGAACTATGGATTTTTCCTGGATAAAAATCTATTTTAATCCGGGTTAAGTATAAGCTATCTATGTTCCAAATTTTAGCCAAATCGGTTCAGTAGTTGCGGCGTGAAAGAGTAACAAACATACACACTATACACACAAACTTTCGCCTTTATAATATTAGTGGGATGAAGTGTGATGTTATTCTGTGGTCTTTACAGACAAGGCGAGTAGGGTCCTACGACGCTGCCACAGGTCATAAATACCGTTACAAAATTTAGAACTTGACGGGTGTGATTTTGATGACAGCGATCAAGCTAAGTTTTAAGGACTATAAATGGTTTGTACGGAATTTATGAAAAATTTAAATTCACACGGGTGTAGCTGCGGTAACAGCTAGTATATAACTAGTTTTTCCACCAGTTAAATTCATAATTCCAGTCACCGTCAAGTTATAAAGTATGCAATGGTCGAGGCCGAGTGTGCCCTTCCTGTTTATTCCATTAGAGAGAGGTCTCGTCGCGCTGAATTATGTAGACCTCGCTGCATTCAATTAAATGGGTTAACCTCTCACTTGCCTTAATATTTCATTTACATACATTTTTGCTATGAGTCGAAATTAATAGATTTTTTTAAATTTTAAATAGAAAGCACGAAACTATATTAAATAACTTCTAGAAGCACGTTTTACCCCGACACCGGAGCATGACTTACATAATTATAATGTAAGACCGACATGTTCGGATAGCGGTATTGCCCCTTGATATATATGTGCATAAAAATATTAATAATTTTGTTAAAAAAGCGATCTCCATGCTATTAACCTTAGAAGTAAAAACAAACTAGTAGTGAATAAAACAAGACTAGAGAAAATAAATAAATCATTTAAAGGCAAATGATATACGCTTTTACAACAAACTTCCTAATGAAATATTAAACTTATCCCTCAATAAGTTCAAAGTCGCTGTAAAACGAAAGCTCGTTAATAAAGCTTACTATAGTATTAAGAATTATTTACATGAATCAAATCCTTGGGAGTGAATGAACTGCTGTATTATAATTACTAGCTCAACTAGTTTTAAGAGCATTTGTGAAGTGGTGATAACCGAAAACAAAACCCGGCTGAATTTATTGAGGGCTTCTTTTCAGTGCAGGGCGCGTTGGAACCCTCGAAAACTTAGTTTTAAGTCGACTTGTAGTTATCACCGTACATAATATTATACTGTAACAAATATTGTTGACGTTTTACAAGTGCCTTGTAAGTTAGGCCTATGTGAAATAAATATATTTTGACTTTGACTTTGACTTTGCCCCGAGAAGAACATGCAAGGAGTCCCTTTAAATAATTATTTTAATCTGTGAAATACATAATCTGTGAAAATTTTAAGTGTCTAACTATCACAGTTCGAGAGATACTGCCTAGTGACAGATGGACAGTCAGCAGAGTTTTAGAAATAGCGTCCCGTATTACCTTTGGGTAGGTACGGAAATTTAAATCGTCGTAATGATGAGTCTTTTAATGGATATGTGGTATTTGCTTGAAGCAAATAATCTCGATGGATCGTGGAGTTGATTTCAATAATTCATCGATGCGTCCCCGGGCTTCGTCCTAATGGAAAAGGAAACTAAAATAAACTCGCGAGGAACGGTGGCCTTCATCGATCCGTGGGGTAGGTTGTGGCGTCACTAAATGGATTCAGTGGCGTCACCGAGTTCAATCTGCGAACGTTTGTTCAAGGTTGAATGCAATGATCAGCTCTAGCCATAATATCCCATCCCATACAAGCGTTATTTACCCGACTGCTAAGGAAAGGCTATGTTTTTAACCGACTTCAAAAAAAGGAGGAGGTTCTCAATTCGGCGGAATCTTTATTAAGTATCGCTTTCGAACGAAATTCAAAAAACTGTGTAAGATTACGCGCAGGTCTTGTGGCCAATTTAGAGATGATTTTCATCTCTTTAGCGTATCGCAAAATGCACGCCAAATCAAAATTTTAGTTACTTTTTTGCAAATTTTAAGCTAACACATCGTAGTCTTAATGACAGTGAAATTGCGGGAATGGCAGAATTACTAACAGCAGGGGAAATTACTAACCACCAAAAGGCGTGGCACTCCGAAAGTGCCAACAGAAGTAAAAACTCGAAAAACTTATAATTACAATATTTTCATAGAGGTTTTCACTTTAAGATTACATAACAGGTAGGTACAGGTCAGCGTGTGTGATACCGCTATTGCGAGTTCAGTGTTTTTTCCCAACTCAAAAATGCCCTACGCGCTTAGAAAAGTTTTTATTTTCAAAATATTTCTAGATATGACTTAAACTAAGTGATCCCGCCTTTTTATAGATTGAGGTACGGAATTTCAACAAGTACCTCAATCATTTAAAAATATTTTTAAAATAAAAATCAGCTTTTAGGTATACGTTTAATCCGTATTCTTGTCAGCACCACAGAGTGACTAATATACCCTTCATATCATTTTTAGCACCACACCCAATATCTAGCGCACCATAAATTACTCGTCAAAACGAATAAAACGAGCCTAAACTCAATGCGGTTATGTCGTTTAATTACTCAGTTCCTATGGCCATGTACTCTGTGTACCAGCTCCAAAATCAAAGGAGCCTAAACTCAATGGGGTTGTGTTGTTAAACTATTGAGTTCCTTCTAATACCTTTCGATTCCATTATACGATCAGCTCCATGTCATAATAATTGCATTGTCATTAGATTACACATGCATACAAATTTCAGCTCAATCGGTAACCGGGAAGTGGATCAAATTTAATTTGCAAGATTTGATTGCAGATAAACAAACAAATAAATAAACATCGGGACAGGAGAAACTAAATAAAATCTTGTAATAATAAAAACGTACTATAAACGTTTTATGGTTTGGAAAGCCATACGGTAATATTTATAGTGTTTAACCTTCGAGGCAAAAATGAAAAGAATAAGTGTTAGATTGACGTCAAGCGCGAGTCTGAAGTGGTACAACTATTTTATTTTCAGTCATCCAGTTTTGAAAGTATCGTGGTGTGGCTATCAATTTTACTTCCTTATGTGAGAGCCCGTATAAAGATCTTGGAAGATGTTTGTTTGGAGGCTGGACACTATATAAGGTGGTGTCAAATTATCTGCCACCGTTCCAGGAGGTGAATTTGCCATACATGTATATACACTAATAGTAAAGAAATCTCAGTCCCCAGGCTCAATTTTTTTTTATTTTTAGAAATTACGTCGCAACCCAAGGTCAACGCTATCACGCCGCACCCAAACAGCTGATTTCCGTTACGAGGCGATAACTGTACTAAATATGTACTCAAGTTTGACTGATGGACGTGTTTATGCAACATGATGCGATATGTTAAGAATGTTTAATTTAAAAAAATTGAGCCCGGGGACTGAGATTTCTTCACTATAGAAGTGTATATGTATGGCACATTTACCTCCTGGAACGGTGGCAGATAATTTGACAACACCTTATATTTGATTTATAGTAGGTTCAATCCAGTGCGCTCCATTTCTTCAAAATCGCTTACGTTTCATGCAATTCGGAAGGAGTTAGGAAGTAGTGTGGCACTTCTTCGTAGATTGAACCCATTATAATGTGAAACTCACTCTAAACTGTTTTTCATAAATCATAGCATGTAAATGAAGAACTAGTATAGATTTGGTATTGAACTCACTAGCGCGAATTAACTGAAGGCAGTCCCAACTATGGAGCTATGGCTGAAATCACACATGAAAATATAAAATTGAGTTTTGTTTTAGGTGTTATTCCAAACTTTATTTCTACTAAGTTTCTACGACTGCCTAAAAATAGGCTGTAATGTTTTTAGGGTTCATGTATGTATGTATGTATGTATATAAGTGAATTTCTTCATTCCACCATCACTTCTGAATAACTGTAGACATATGGGACATATGGGATATCCTTACAAAGTTGCTTACATCATTCCGAGTGAATTGCTATTTGGAAACAAAACATTGTACCACAGGCAGTCGTGTTTTTTAATTTTTTAATCACTTACTTGTTTTCTTATATAATATTGTGATTTTAGGATATCTCATGAATAGACAGAGGCGTATCCTATCCATATCATTCATAGATCCTGTATCATTCAGAAATTCTCAACACGTTGGTAGCCATGAAAGGCCGATGAAAAGGCAAAAGAACAGTAAAAACAACAGCTTTATAAATCACGCGGCAAGTGGAGTGAAGTGAGGCTCGCTCAACGCTCAGCCGTTTAATTCAACAGCGCGTGAAGTGGTTTCAATAATTCAGCGATACGCCTCGCCTTAATGGAATAGGAAGTACGATTGCGATGAACAGACTGACAAATGCGCTTACATCTGCATATATACGAGTATTCAGTAAGTATATAAAAGGGAAAATATGAATAATTTATAACCCATACTCAAACCAACCTAGCAATAATGTAGGTTAATTAACTAACAAAAACCGACTTCAACTCTCATCAAACTACGGTTGAATACATACTTTCCAATAAAAAAATTGAGACTTATATGGTTTTCTCATGGATACATAATATCATGATATTTACTAAATTGAAATGAGACCACACTGGATTCACACAATGGATTGCTGATGCTTCCAGCTTTCTAATAAAATAAAATAGAATCATCAAAATCAATTTACACAGTCAAAAGTTATCAGGTAACAAACATAATAAACATACAGTCGAATTGAGAACCTAATCCTTTTTTGAAGTCGTTTTGAACAAAACTCAACCCCTGGGCAACGACACTAATATCTACCTACTTCTATTATAATTGCAAGTTTGTGAGTATGCGTGTGTTTGTGTATGTTTGTTACTCCTTCACACCGCACCTACTGAATCGATATGGCTGAAATTTAGAATGGAAAAATGCATGGTTTTCCAGGGATTTGTGAAAAATACCTACGCTTATGTATGTCAAATGCAGTGCGTCTCACTTTGCATTGAAATATCATACGACGCGCTGCACTGCCATTAGCACCTTGAGACATCAGACAGTCTTGAGAAATCAACAGTTCTTAGATCTTATTTGGCCAGTAATCTCGGCTACTTTGCACTTCAAACCGAAACACAGCAACACTACTGTTTCACGACAATCTCAGAAAACAAACTCGCTCGATTATTTCAGCGACATCACGGAAAGCAAAGCAGTGCTTTTCGTACAAAAGGCATTCGGCCCCATACCGGGAATACCGGGTCTCTTGTTGACTCGCACTTGCTTATAAATGCCGGTACCCGGTATTCATGTCGCGTTGAGCCATGAAGTTCGCTATTTATTCATACACGTAAGGAAAACTTCGGTTGAATAGCGTATTGGACTACTTTTTACAACTTCAGTATAAAGTAGAACAAAAATGATGACGTAGTCTTTCCGAAGAAGATTCTTAGAATCCGTATTCTTAGCACCACACCCACTATCTAGCACCAAAATACTCGTCAAGACTAATAAAATGAGCCCAAACTCGATGCGGTTATATCGTTTAATCACTGCGTTCCTATGGGCTTGTTTCAGCTCCATCATTAGACCCTGACCTGACCCTTACCGTCTCGTTTGTTCGTTCGTTCGTTTCAGCCGACGGACGTCCACTGCTGGACGAAGGCCTCCTGCAATGATTTCCAGCCCGCCCGGTCATGCCACTTGTATCCCGCGCGTCCCGCGACTCTTAATGTCGTCAGTCCATCTGGTCGGAGGTCTGCCAACACTGCGCTTTCCCGCGCGGGGTCGCCATTCCAGCACTATGGGTCCCCAATGTCCGTCGGTTCACCGAACTATGTGCCCCGCCCATTGCCACTTCGCGATACGTTGAGCTATGTCGGTGAATCGGGTTCGTCTACGGATCTCCCCATTTCTGATTTGATCACGCAGAGAAACTCCGAGCATAGCTCTTTCCATCGCCCGTTGAGTGACTCTGAGCCTTCTTATGAGTGAGTTAGAGAGCCTTCTTTGACGACCGAAGGGCGTAGTGGTAGCGAACCTGCCGTATGCGCCGGAGGTCGTGGGTTCGATTCCCACTACTGGTAAATGTTTGTGTGATGAGCATGAATGTTTTCCAGTGTCTGGGTGTTTTTCAATATATTATATTTATGTATATTAGTATGTATGTATATTTATCAGTCATCTAGCACCCATAACACAAGCTATCGCTTACTTTGGGGCTAGATTGCGATGTGTAAAAATATGTCCCGTATATATTAATTTATTTATTTATGAGTACTAGGCCCATAGTAAAAGACTGCCATCCAGGACCAAATAACTCATCAAGAAAAATCAAACGAGCCCAAACTCGATGGGTTGGTTTCTATGACTACCTTCCGGTCCCATTATCAGATCTGATCTATGTCTAATACAACTTCTTCTCTAGATCACAAGCGATCCCCAGGCGTAATACCTGCCTGGAGGGAAATTTCCCAATTGCCTTTACTGCATCTGCTTTCTGCATAGCCCCACTCTGTCAAACGAGCTTGTTTGCTCGGTCTAACTCAATATTTGTTGCTTGATGCACACCAGTACCATCTGCACTCGCCTGTACCAACTATACACATAATCTAGTCAACAAGTGCCTTTTCGGCCAACATTTACTTTCAAACTCAGTTTTGGAAGTATCGTGAGGA
The DNA here is from genome assembly GCA_036785405.1 of Coenonympha arcania. Taxonomy (NCBI): domain Eukaryota; kingdom Metazoa; phylum Arthropoda; class Insecta; order Lepidoptera; family Nymphalidae; genus Coenonympha; species Coenonympha arcania. The sequence goes on along the minus strand of CM072077.1, from coordinate 11,564,444 downwards.
TACACTAATTTCATTTTTGTCCTTCTCACTATACAATAAACTACTTTGGAGGGTGCGACATGCAGCGTTGCGGAAGTACGTTGTACCTAGCGTCTTTTTTGGTTATTATTATTATTACCGACTCATTAAAACAAAAATCTTAATCGTTAATTTGAAGGCCTGTATGAAGATCTTTGGAAATGTATACGTACGTCGGAAATGTGTGTGTGTGTGTGTGTGTGTGTGTGTGTGTGTGTGTGTGTGTGTGTGTGTGTGTTGCTATGCTAATTTTATTATAATCACAAACTCTGCACCAAAATTCCTTCAAAGATATTCAAAATTAATACCAGTGAATCAAATTTCACAAAGAAACCATGAGGGCAATTCACGTAACGTTTTCACGCAATTAGTGATGTGTACAAGAAATAAAAAAAAATTAACACTGAAAAATTAACTTTACGTTTATTGCTTTACACTTTAGAGTATAAAATTGAATGTATGTGTGTGTGTGTGTGTGTGTGTGTGTTGCTACTCCACAATTGCTGGTTTCAGACGATTTGTAAGAAGTTAGGAAGATATGAGGTGCATCTTAGTGAACTAAAGTACCTTAAAAATGCACAATGAAAGCAATAAATTCTGATTTTCCCTGATTAGATAGCGAATTTTTTTCCGGTCTTCCTGGCCTGTGTTAATTCGTCGACAGTAGGGCACGTAGCTCCGAAATAGCGCCCAATCGGACAGGGACTTGAGGACTTGATTTGTTTTATTTGATTGAAGCAGGGATACCTACCTAATGTTCTTTGCATAACTAATTAACAAAAAAATTTACTTCAATTACTCTTCTAAATGGTTTTGTCATCGATACCATTATCAGAATTGGACTTAATTAAAATTTGACCACACGGAAAAAAGCGTCAGCTTTCTAATAAAAAAAAAGAATCATCAAAATCGATTGACCCAGTCATGTATCAGGTAACAAACATAAAAAAAACATACACACAACATACATATTTGTCTGGTGGGAGGCTTCAGCCGTGGCTAGTTACCACCCTACCAGCAAAGACGCACCGCCAAGCGATTTAGCGTTCCGGTGCGATGCTGTGTAGAAACCGTTGGGGGTAAATCACTTACCCTTCCAAGTTAGTACGATAGCATCTTAGACTGCATCATCACTCACCATCAGGTGAGATCGCAGAGAAAAAAAAATACATGTGAATTGAGAACCTCCTGCTTTTTTGAAGTTGGTAGAAAATTCATAATATCTAAATACTACCCTCACAATTATTATACAACACCCCGCGATAACTTTTCTGAATCTGTAACATGCTGAAACGAACTTGCATTTTGTATTTACGGCAATTAATAATTACGGCATTTTGTATTTACGGCGAAACTTTTTTCAATTTACGGCAAATTAGGGCAGATCATCCGTCATTGTGCTTATACCACCCAGGTGGTCTCCACCAAAAAAGATCTTCCAGCTGCTAAAAGAGGTTTTAGTCTTAACAGTAGCTTTTATAAAAAGCGTAAATGTTTATGAAACCACTTTTTCCGCCCCTACTTCCGCCTCGTTGGTACGGAATAACAAAAGCGCAGCGGGGTGAAATAAAATTTTACTTTCAAAAACAGTGGAATTCAGGTTTTAATAAAAACAGAGCGCACCGACTCCGCTGTAGCAGTACGTACCTACCACGCCTTGATGCTGCGCGATGTTCACCACAGAGTAATGTTTGGCACAGAGAGTTGATCATTTTCTAATTTTCAGTTATTTTCATTAAGTGAATAATTATTGATTTTTTTGTCCTTTCTCACTCTTACGAACACACTAGTGGGTGCGACATTCGGCGGAAGGATAAAACATAAAAACGACGTTTTACCTAATTACCTACTAAAAGAAACTGAACCAGTTGCTTGTCAAAAATCTGTTTCAGGGGGCTAATTCTGTATCGTTCAGTTTGTTAGTTAGTTACTCTCACTGGGTTATTAACTAAGAAAACGGAGGCAAAAATCCTATTTTTGCATACTTTTTGCACAAGTTAGTAACTAGCATGGTATGTTGACATGATACCATACTAACCTAGGTTGGTAGCTTGTGCAAAAAGAATGCAAAAATATGGTTTTTGCCTCCGTGTTTTTAGTTAACAACCCAATGGGGGTTGCTAACTAACAAATTGAACGATACAGAATCGGCCTACTGAGCGTTTTTGGACATTATTATTATCGACAAACTTAAATAAAAAATACAATTGCACCCATTTTAGTTTCCGATAAAAATTAGAAAAATGGAGATTTTGGAGAAGTTTCTCACAGATATTTTTATCGAGAACATTTTATCCAATCGTGTTTCTGCTTCACAGCGAATTTAGATTAAAGACCCAAAATACATATCGTTTAAGTTTGAAAGTAATTGTATATATAGTTTTTACACTGCAGCCTGCAGGTCACTAAAAATCGCTTAAAACGACCTTCTATGCCGTTATTTTTAAATCAATTTTTTAAGATGACGAGTATTGTCTGTGTTGTAGGTCGTCTGTACATATCCTGAAGCGTTTTCATAGCGCAGGTGGCAGGTAACGAAGTGTGTCGTCAACAATACTCATATCTTCATATGTAGAGAAAGTAGTATTGTTGGGACTGACGTAATAATTAGGCTTTCCAAAAAAAAATTATGTTGTTTCATATCAGTTATTTTAAAACTACAACATCAATATTGTCGGATGATCAACGACTTTCATAAAAAAAATATTGAAAATCTTGCCGCCCTTTACTCGAAGCCGCGGGTGGAACACTAGTCTATATCAAATTTTATTATTATCATAAACTCTGCACCAAAATTCCTTCAAAGATATTCAAAATTAACACCAGAGAAACAAATTTCACGAAGAAACCACGGGGGCAATTCACGTAACGTTTTCACGCACTAAGTGATGTGTACAAGAAATAAAAAAATTGGTTGTCTGTAAAGTCGGTTTACTGACGATAGTTGAACGTGACAACTCTCGCTTGCACTTCAAGCCTTACATGGAACGCCTCAGAGCGAGTTAACGGCAAATGAGTCATGTTTTTTGTGCGTGCAGCCGGCTCTATCGAATTATAAGACGTTGTCACGTCAAAAAATTAACACTGAAAAATTAACTTTACGTTTATTGGTTTAGAGTATAAAATTTAATGTATTTCAACATAGATAATACAATCCTTCAACCTTATCGCGCAAATTAAATTTAATTTCACGATTCTCGTCCATTTTTCGTTTGGAACTACGATCAATTTTACGCTCTATGTCAATAGTCGTAAAATTAGTTTTTTAGTGTTCGCAAAAAAGTTTTGGTTTCAATATCTTCTCACGTCTGCTTATACAACGTGCAGGTTACTTGCCATAATTAGCCGAAAACCCTTAAGTAGGGGACGATGTATAGATGCATGAAAAAATATCACAAAAAGTCTAGCTCATATCCTGAGGGAACTATAGGGAGTTCAAAATGTACCATACATTTTAAGAAAGATCCCTAAATAAAATAAATAATTAAAAAAATCAAAAAACCCGACTGCAAAAATGTCAACTGAAATGCAATAACTTAAAAGACTGAAACATGGCGGACAACGAAAACAAAATTATAATAAACTTAAAACGATGCAATTATTACTTCATTTTAACAAACAACATTATGAGCTGATAGCTTTAGTTAAATTTTCGCATTCAATTTAAAAATATAGAAGGCGGGACCTATTTTTGCAAATTATAAAGAAAATTAATAGGTCCCGCCTGCTTTATTTTTAAATTGAATGCGAAAATTTTACTAAAGCTATCAGCTCATAATGTTGTTTGTTAAAATGAAGTAATAATTGCATCGTTTTAAGTTTATTATAATTTTGTTTTCGTTGTCCGCCTTGTTTCAGTCTTTTAAGTTATTGCATTTCAGTTGACATTTTTGCAGTCGGGTTTTTTGATTTTTTTAATTATTTATTTTATTTCAGGCTTTTTAGTTGCCACACTTTACGAGCGAAACCTAAGCACTTTTATCTACACAATGTGAAAGACGTAAAGTGGGTATATTTGGTTATATATTATATTATGTCGGTTCAAGTCAGTCAGTCACTTGGAAGAAGTAAAAGTTGTAAACAGTGTCGTCAAACGCAAACCTGGATTTTATCCCGGAAATATATATGATGTAACATTTCATAGGTGTAGTTTCTCGAACTACTCGTCAACGATACCTAGACAGTGTCTACTCCGCGCCGTTCAAAAATCTTAAATATATATAAATCTCGTGTCACAAAGTTTGTCCGCGATGGACTCCTAAACTACTGAACCGATTTAGTTCAAACTTCGTGAATATCTGTCATTTGGTCCAACTTAAAAGATAGAATAGTTTTTATCCCACGTGGACGAAGTCGCGGGCATCAGCTAGTAAAATGCTAAAGATTAGAAAGCCTACCTTGTTAGGGTCATTAGATTAAATCTGATCGACAAAGTGGAGCGCGTCTTAGAGTACACACAGCGCCATCTAGGGCGAGTAGCGAAAGTACAGATGTTAAAATAATTGTTTAATGATTATATTAAATTATGTTTTCGATTTATGCTATGATATACCAAGTAAAAATGCACAATATAAAGTACGACACACACTTGGTCAATACAAGAATAACGCTATCAAAAACTACAAATGTTACCATTTTGAACGCATTGATCGACTGTTTATAATTCCAAATTAATTCAAAACATATGACTTATATATATTTTTTTGTAATCTCCTTGTAATTCCCTTCATTTTGATACCCTACTCGATAGGTTTGGTTAAAATTATTTTAAAAATGACTGACAATTTTAGGCCCAAAATCCGCCATTTTGTTTTTTATTTTCAAAAACCTATCTAAGAACACTTGGGTTAATGAGACGAATCTAACGATACCATTAACGTCAAAATCCATGCAGCCGTTTGGAAGATACGTGGTCATAAAGAAATTTACATACATACATACATACATACAAGATACGCGCGAAAAACATAACCCTTCTTGCAGTCGGGTAAAAACAGCTCATTCAATATGAATGAACTGGGAATAATGAAAAGTGTATTACGCTTTGTTAACGTCACAGTGAGAGTTGCTAAAAATATTTTTTCTAAATTAGATACCTAATAAGTTTTGTATTGAAAATAAAACAAAATAATTGATTTTTATCTCCATGTGTTTCTAGAATCAAGTAAAAAGGTTAGCTGCCAGCACACTATACCAATTAACCCACACCTTGCATAAATGCCATGACCTTTTTGAGCACTTCACTTCACGAAAGTCGACGATACGTGAATTGCCTCCCAGCTATATCAGTATTACGTACTCGTATTTTAATAGGCGAAATAGAAATTCGTCGCAGAAAATCCTGGCGACAGAAAGAGGTCTCTCCACGCATACTAAGTGGGTACGCTTTGAATCCGCGCTCGGTTCCCGTGATTGTGGCACTCGCCTGGCATTGAGATGAGCTTGCAATAAACTCGGCAGTAAACGAAACGAGACTTGATACAGTATGGCCGCAAAGTTGCAGCAGTTTTGGCGCATTTCACATCTTTCTACGAAAGCCAATAATGACAAAGGTAGTTTACTTTTTCTAAATAAAAAAAATTGGTTTTCTGTAAAGTCGGTTTACTGACGATAGTTGAACGTGACAACTCTCGCTTGCACTTCAAGCCTTACATGGAACGCCTCAGAGCGAGGTAACGCGAGCGAGGTAACGCCGGTAACGCCGGATGAGTCATGTTTTTTTGTGCGTGCAGCCGGCTCTATCGATTTATAAGACGTTGTCACGTCAAAAAGGAGGAGGTTCCCAATTAGTCTGAATCTGTATTGAAATTAGGCGCGTTGAATGGTGTTGTCGTTGTTGTTGAGATGGGAAAAAACCATTAGATTCGCGACACTGTTACCGCTACCGACACCTCTGTATATAAATGTCCTGGAGCCACTGTTTTTTAGGGTTCCGTACCTCAAAAAGAAAAAAACGGATCCTTTACTTATAGGATCACTTTGTTGTCCGTCTGTCTATCTTTCTGTCACTGACAAATTTACTATTTTAAAGCTATCGACCTGAATAATAGTTGCAGGTAATAGTGACCACGTCACTGCAATCATAAAATTGGTATTCGTTTTTTTTTTATTTGAAAAGGGGGATAACCAGGGTGTCAAAATTTCAAGATGGTATAAAACTATATTGAAAGGGTTATCATATGAAAGGGCGTTACTATATGCTAAGTCCATAGATATATAATAAGGATGACGATGTCAGCGCCAAAAAGTGTCCAACCCGAAAGAAAGATAAAACGCGATAAAATAAAAGTTTAAAAAAAATAAAAACCGACTTCAAATAAAAAATGGAAAATTCTTTCCAAAAAACCAACTTCAAATGCCACTACAAAGAATGAAATAATTTTTAATGTACACCAATTCGAAGTCGGGCAATGTTTCGTTCAATCACTAATAGTCCTTCGTAATATACAACTTGATGTGCGAAGACAATTATCGACAATACGAAGAACAATTAGTGATTGAACGAAACATTGCCCGACTTCGAATTGGTGTACATTAAAAATTATTTCATTCTTTGTAGTGGCATTTGAAGTTGGTTTTTTGGAAAGAATTTTCCATTTTTTATTTGAAGTCGGTTTTTATTTTTTTTAAACTTTTATTTTATTTTTTGATTTTTAGTGGTCTGAAGTTCACTATTTTTTTTTATGTGGGTAGACCTACTAAACGTGCTGCTCATGTGAGACAGGGCCGTTTAAATGAAACGCACAAAGTCAGGGACAAACTACCTTCTTGCGTGGTAACTGGTATAAATCGCACCTACATATTGATGAGTAGCAATAGTAAGTTGATTTTAAAGTTGTAGAAGAATATTTTTTGTTAATTTTTTATTTTTATTTTAAGTGGTCTGAAGTTCACTATTTTTTCAATATGGGTAGACCTGCTAAACGGGCTGCTCTACCAAATCAACGCAGTTGATGAGTCGTGAAGTAGCGACATATGTTAGAACACCACCAGAGAACGTAATTCGCAAAGACGTCAATAGCTGTGGTGATTTTCTGCCATCGATAAAAATTGGCGTCGAATCCCGCGTGATGTTAAGACGCAACATCGTTGTTTCAGAAGGACTAGGAGCTATGGGCATGATAAAAAAAATCAAATGGCCGGCTTTGAGGAGAGATCAATAAGAGGATGGAGAGCTACCAGAAGCCGTGTATGTCAAATGTGATGATGAATCTATTGGGCTTAGGCTAAAAGATAGTGATGGTTGCATACCCATACCTCCATCTAGTACTACTTACGTTTCAGGCATTAAGAGGCTACGGAGATGTGGAGCGCCGAATGCTGCCTCTCGGTTACAGTCCAGGACCACCCTTGAGAGGGCTGTAATCGACCTTGGCAAAAAAACTTTGCTTAGGGCCAAATATATGTTGCCCTTAGTAGAGTTAAAAGTTTGGAAGGCATAGATAGTCTTATCAGATTTGGACGCCAACAAATTATTAAATAGACCACATGACGAAAGATCATAACTAGACTTCGAAACGGTCACATGTAATTATTGATTAAACATATAACGCATCAGCATTTAGTGACGTCACGCATGTTACACTCATGTTGCAATGCAACAACGAACGTAAGCGCATTGAAATTTAATTACAGATTGTTAGAATTTCTGCCACAGGTCGCATCCTTACTCTAAGCCGTTAGGGAGGCCCGTTCCATTGATCATCATCATATTCGGTTACGGCAGCTATTTGACCACTTGACCATAACGACGTTATGGTAGGGAAATATCTGGATAGCCTATAAAAGATTCAGCTGAATATCAATAATTTGCTCCTAAGAATTGAAGAGTTCCGATATTTTGTCATAGATACCATTATCAGAAACTAATCAAGTTTTCATCAAACCACCCTTGAAGTACATTCTTCCAAATAAAACAATAATCATCGAAATCGGTTGGCGTGATATTGAGTTATTCATCTATTTGTCGCGCAAGTACTTAATGAAAATTTATACTTATATGGTTTTCTCATGGATACCGTTATCAGAACTGGATAAAATTAAAATGGGACCACATGGGAAGCGTTAGCTTTCTAATAAAAAAAGAATCATCAAAATCGATTCGCCCAGTCAAAAGTTATGAGGTAACAAACATAGAAAAAAAAAAACATACGCGTCGAATTGAGAACCTCCTCCTTTTTTTTGAAGTCGGTTAAAAAGAGAAACAATCGCAAGTTGCAAATAAAATTAGGCTGTATATTAATGGTTTAAGACATAAATGACAATGTTTTAGTTTGTTTATTAAAATACACATACCCTCGTTTATACACAGTCATTACTTGATGACTGCAAGGAAATGCAATAGTAACTATAAAAAATACCCAAATCGCTTAAGAGTTCCCTCGATTTCTCCAGGATCCCATCATCAGATCCTGACTTGATAACTATGGGACCATTTGTGAACTATACCCTTTCAAACAAAAAAAGAATTTTCTAATCGCATCTTCGAGTAATACATAAATAAACTCCTCCTTTTTTTGAAGTCGGTTAAAAATAACTCCATTATATGAACAAATTAAATCGGAACGCGGCTGAAAACATGGACTGTGACGTCACAAGATAATGGAATCCGTCCCAGAGACGTCGAGACTCGTGAGCCGGATATTGCGAGTCTGAACCGCGGATGTACATTGGATGTGCGTCAGACGTCAACCGCAGCCTACTTGTACCTAATAAGTGCTCCCTTATCATCATATCTATACTAATAAAATTGGTTGTCTGTAAAGTCGGTTTACGGACGATAGATTTACGTGATAACGTCATAATCATAACCGCAATCATAATCGTAATCGTAATCGTTATCATAATTCATAATCGTAATCGTTATCATAATCGTAATTGTTATCATGATCGTAATCGTTATCATAATCGTAGTCGTAATCGTAATCATAGTCAGAATCAATCATAATCATTATTTTATGCAATTTTTATCGTGCCTCTTATCGCTTGGTGGAACGTTACGCGTACGGTACACGGAACGGTACACTTTTTCATGAGCGCAGCTGGTGTTCATCAATTTATCAAACGTTATCACTTCAAAAATCATTACTAATGTGATCGATTTTCAATATGGCGTCGCTGGTGTCGTAAGATTTGACGTACCTCACAACACTATCTGTCAATTGTTGACATTTGTGTCAATGTCAAATGTCAATTCGCAATGAATGACACGTTACCCGGCTATGATGAATCTTTGTTATGTGCAATGACTTCAGGATACATAGAAGTCATTATGTGTTGCTATTATAATCAGAAATACTTGTTTTGTACAACCAAAAAAAGCCATTTTTAAAGAAAATATATAAATAAAAACTGATTTACATGGTCTGGGCCTAGTAGACTTGGCCCAGGGCTCATAAATTGATGAAACGACTCCTAGAACACAACACCAAAGAGTTTTCTCAAACATGCTTGGTACCATAGATGTATGGTATCCCGTATCAAGCTGAATCAAACCCAAACTTTATTTTTATAGACTACAGTCTCACATAAACTCCTACAATTAAGTACTTCTAAAGTTATGGGCAAATGAACAAGTTGTACTTCTTAGTAAAATCAGTATGACATGAAATGTGCATCGAAAAGAAAGTAACATTTTGTACCTATGCAAATTTAAATTCCGGATATGAAAAACAAGTTCCTATTGACTATAGTTCTCAAAAAACACGGGTTTGGTTCATGAGAAAACTGTATACCACTTTCAGTCATTCTCCTTTGAGCATTTATTTTGACAAGCTTCTTCGAGATAAATCGAACTTGCTGTAGCGGCCAATCAACGACTTTAGACTTTAGTCTAATATTGCAAGTAACCTTCACGTTGTAAATTGTAATAATCAGTAATTAGGGACTAGATTGCAATATCCTGGGGCCACTCTACCAGGAGTAATGCTGCAGTGTTGTTTTAAATTTTATTCTGCGGTAAATCGTTTCCAAAAGCTGATAACAGATGGCGCTGTTTGGTTTTACATCGCGCTATTGAATCACGTAAAATACTTTGACACATTGATATTATTGTTACTCGCTTTATCTTTCTAGTATCTTATTGGCTGATACTAATCTAATTTTTGGAAAGGTGCCCTTACTGGTGCCAGATATTTTAAGTATGAAGAAGCCACTAGCAAATTGAAAATTGTAATTAGATGGACTGATTAAATACGCGATCAGGATTGCTATTGAGAGGAACAGAACAATCGATATAGATGCGTAGTGTGTTCTATATTATAAGAATATTGCCTATAGTTCTTAAAAAACACTATTTTATTTTCCTAGACTATTTTGGTTTTGGTTCATGAGAATACTTGATACCACTTTCAGTCATTCTCCTTTGAGCATTAATTTTGACAAGCTTCTTCGAGACAAGTGGAAAATTAAAAAATTTTAAAACACCCACGACTTTTGCAGACTTGTAATTGAAAAAGGATTAAATAATTTTTTTGAAACTCCCCGACTAAAGGAAAGTAAGAACTAAGAACCTATCAGTATAATTACAAATCCAAGAAAATCCGCCGGAGCTGCTGTGTTTTGCCTATGACGGTGTTGATGGTGCTGTTTACCAATTGATGACTAATTCAATTTCTTGATACTTCTCGTATACCGGCAGTTTATCAATACTTACTTATTACATTAATTGATATTGGAAACGAAAATAGCAATGGCAGCTCCGACGGATTTTCTTGGATTTGTAATTATACTGATAGGTTCTTAGTTCTTACTTTCCTTTAGTCGGGGAGTTTCAAAAAAATTATTTAATCCTTTTTCAATTACAAGTCTGCAAAAGTCGTGGGTGTTTTAAAATTTTTTAATTTTCCACTTGTTTTATAGTTTTTCGATTAATATATTAATGTAATTTAAATTATATTAAAAAATATATATTATATAAAAATATATTAAAAAATGAAAATTAATCTTCAAACTAGCCATTAGCTCCTCTAGCAGCGTTTGAAGGCATCATCCCTTCCAAGTCATAAAGAGACGTTTATTGTGGTGCCCCCTGCTGTTCAATCACAAGAAAAATTATCTACGAACCATTGCCAATGACTCGCTAATATTTTATACAAAACTGTATCCAAATCGGTTGTCGTTTTTGTAATAATTGAAAACATTCGTTTGCACTGTAAATGTTTTTATGGCGCCCCCTGGTGATCGATGTTCGTAACAACTATCAAAGAACCATCGCCAATGAATACCAAACATTATACAGGAAACTGCATTTAAATCGGTCAAGCCGTTTTTGAAATAAATGGGAACATTCGTTTGCAATATAAATGTATTTTATGGCGCCCCCTGGTGATCGATTTTCGTAACAACTATCAAAGAACCATCGCCAATGAATACCAAACATTATACAGGAAACTGCATTTAAATCGGTCAAGCCGTTTTTGAAATAAATGGGAACATTCGTTTGCAATATAAATGTATTTTATGGCGCCCCCTGGTGATCGATTTTCGTAACAACTATCTAAGAACCATTGCCGCTGGACACCAAACATTATACAGAAAACTGCATCTAAATCGGTCAAGCCGTTTTCAAAATAATTGGGAACATCGATGTGCACAAACGAACACACAAACAAACAAACAAACAAACAAACAAACTAACAAACAAACAAACAAACAAAAATATTTTTGCATTATTGGTTTTTGTGAACAATTTAACATACAAACAAACATAAAATCTTTTTAATAGAGTAATGTACAAACGGTCTCTCACCCTAAACGCATATACCCGTACTCCGTTCCGTCGTGGGTAATAAATCGAACTTGCTGTAGCGGCCAATCAACGAGATTAGGCTTTGGTCTAATATTGCAAGTAACCTTCACGTTGTATATTGTAATTATCAGTGTTTAGGGACTAAATTGCAATATCTTTGGGCCGCACCACCATCTCTTAAAGCAGTAATGCTGCAGTGTTGTTTTAAATTTTATTCTGCGGTAAATCGTTTCCAAAAGCTGATAACAGATGGCGCTGTTTGGTTTTACATCGCGCTATTGAAGCACGTAAATACTTTGACATGTTGAGATTATAGTTAATCGCGTTATTGGCTGGTTAACGCTACGTTACAATTTATAAATTTTGGAAAGGTGCCCTTACTGGTGCCAGATATTATAAGTATGATGAAGCCTCTAGCAAACGAGATGGAGTCATTAAATACGCGATCAGGATAGCCAGAATTGCTATTGAGAGGAACAGAACAATTGGAGATGCGTAGTGTGTTTTAAGGAAATAGAACTGACTCGTATAGAGGTCGAATTTTTCTGGTCCTCACCTTTTGCGATTTTCAGCAAAACGGTAAGTTTTATCATAAAAGTACCTCAGACAAAAATTGTAGTTCACCTCTAACCTTGAATAAATTTTTTTCCATACACGGGAATGATGGGGAACTTTTAAACATTGTTTTTTGAACAATTTTACTGATTTTCAGCTTGTTGGGATTTATGTAACTTCGAATGTCTAAATTGACCGGACTAGAGTTTAACCAACTCGCACGAAACGTTTTTCTTCCACGTTTCTGATACGAACCGCTAAGGTGTCGAACGCCCTTCCAGCCTCCGTGTTCCCAGCTAAGTACAATCTGGGTGCCTTCAAGAGAAGAGTGAATAGGCATTTTCTAGGCAAGCGCGCTCCAACCTAGACCTCATCATTGTTTTCCATCAGGTATGATTGCCGTCAATCGCAAGCCTATCTACAATAAAATAAAATAAATAAATAATATGGAGTTCACCAGAATGTCCAAAGAGGTGTCCTCAATATTGGACGTAGGTATGAATTATGACTATTTAAAATTCGAAAGAGAATAAAAATTTTAATTCAAAAACCGACTAAATAAATTATAAATCCCTCACAAAACGTACAAAGCGTTTCTCGCTCTTTATCTCTCCCTTACCTTTCCCTACACCCAATCAGGTAACGGAGGTTCCACTCCATCGGAATACCAGATTAGGTGTTCCAAATTCCAGTCGTGTGCGAAACGAGCCCAAATGTTATGTCTCTGATTATATCTGAGGCTTTTTTCAGGCACCGCACAAGGCGACGGCCATTTTTGCCTTCTTTTACCTTTTATAACTCACCATTTGCCTAAAGAGATTGCTAAGAGAAAAAATATTAGGACAAGAGCCAGTGTATTCAATAAAAGTGGTATCAGTAACAATTTTTATTAATTCTCATGCTCTCTTAGTGTATTATTTTTAATTATAAGTGTGTCACTTATACTTTAACTAGCTTTTGCCCGCGGCTTCGCCCGCGCGAATTTCGGTAAAAATTAGGGTTTTTTTAAATATCCCATGGGAACTATGGATTTTTCCGGGACAAAAAGTAGCCTATGTTTTAATCTGGGTTATAAGCTATCCATGTTCCAAATTTCAGCCAAATCGGTTCAGTAGTTGCGGCGTGAAGGAGTAACAAACATACACACTTACACACACACACACACACACACACTTACACACAAACTTTCGCCTATATAATATTAGTGTGAAGTGTGAAGTGTGAAGTGTGATTATTCAGATAGGACCTTAAGTGTGTCACTTATACTTTAAAGAACCAGGCTTCGTTCGGGAATCAAATCTAGTACCTAAATTAAATTTTCTCGCAATCGAAATGAAAAGTGTACACGTCAGAATAAACCCCATTTTATGCCCTTGAATTACTTCTATTACTATTACCTAATACTATAAGTACCACAGATTACGAATCTGTGATAAGTACTATCTACTTTTTTTATTTTTGCTCGGAAAATGGCTAATAGCTGGTAACAGTGTTTTTACTGGAGCGAAATGCTATAATAATGTGATGGGGGGGGGGTTTCTGGGTTACGGTATTTTCAAAATGTTTTCAAAAACTATCAGGCATAAAAATAAATAAAAATTTGTTTTTTTTTTTAAATACATACAAGTAACGCCCTATTATATTATGATACCCCGTTCATTATTGTTATCTCCTTTTGAAATTTCGATGACCCGGATTTACCCCCTTATTAAATAAAAATAAATAAAGTCAATATGTTATGATTGCAATAACGTCGGTCCATTATTACCTACAACTATAGTTATACCAAATTTTATACCGATGTCTTTTAAATTTATTGAAATAAAGGGTCGTGATAGACAGACGGACTACAAAGTGATTTATAAGAGTTCCGTTTTTTTCTTTTGAGGTACGGAACCCTTAAAATATATGACAGTGGCATAATAGTAGTTTATGTAACGGTTACATAATGGGGGGTATTAAAATACGAGTGTGAGTTTAAAAAACGAGCCGCAGGCGAGTTTTTTAATAGTATCACACGAGTGTTTTAATACCTAATTATGTAGAGTTTCATACACTACTTTATCTACGCTCATATTATTATCATAAATCCAAATCATAAAAATCTTGCTAACTTTTGTCGTAAATCATTGCAACTACTAAGATGTCAGGTGGAGTGAAATTTTCTTTAGTAGATTTCACTACTAGACATTTTTCAGCGCAAAGTTTTGACTAAGTAACAAAAAAAATTAGTTGTCTGTAAAGTCGGTTTACGGACGATAGATTTACGAGATAACGTCATAATCGTAATCGTTATCGTAATCGTAATCGTAGTCGTAATCGTATTCGTAATCGTAATCATAATCATAATCACAGGCCCAGGTGGAACGTTACGCGGAACGTTAGACATTGTGTTGTTGTCTATGGTCAATCATGGCCCATCTATACTCTCGGCAATGACTACCAACTATATGTTGTCTGTGGATTCACTTAAAAAAATATTACATAAAAAATATTACCTACCCCAGATAATAATTGTAACTGTTAACCGTTGTATTGCCGATAGCGGTACTGTAATCAATTCCTTCAAAACCCCAGATACAAATACAGGAGTCCAGAGCCGTGTATCGTTATGGATATTATACAACTTTCTTTAAATATTGCCATAGTAGAGCGATGTTATTATGAATAACTTTTTAATAATTATAGAAGTCTGTGAATAAAGTAGGTAATTATTTGACACATTTCGATTTTATAATTCGAACTTTAAGCAATGAGCGTAGATAAAATATAATATGATATCTAGATAGATCACGTGACTTAACCGCTGACAACTGTCATTCTCAGACTTTTTTGTTTTTTGTTTTCATTTCAACGAATTGAATAGAATTACTATGTCATATAGCTACGGTTGCGGTTTCTATTATAATCCCACAATATTTATTTATATTACGCCACCAATATTCAGGCATACTCTTGCTCTTAGACTACATCATATATTCTCACCAAAAACGTCGCGCTTCGTGAGATGAGATGTAACTCACAGACTTACTCCCGCAGTAACTGACGTTGACATTAGGAGTTATATATAACGTGACCATACGTCCCGCTTTGGGCGGGATTGTCCCGCTTTCAGGCTGTCTGTCCCGCTGTCCCCAGCGAAAATAAAAAATTCCCGCTTCACCAAACTTGAATCTATATATCATTATTTGATATATTTATTTTATCAGGAAAAGATAAGATTGTGTTTATACGTCATAGATTCATAATGAGGTCGTCTTGACCGATTTTCATGATTTTTTTGTGTCCATTCGATATCGTCGCCTGTCATAATAAGATAAAAGAACTAAGTTAAAGAAAAATTAAAACAACCAAATAAATATTATTATTTTAATTACAAGTTATAAATAAACACTTACATAATTTAACACCACGTCTTAAAACTTAATAACAGTAAGCTATAATAATAATTAATCGTAAATATTACAATTATTATAAATTATATCAATAAATTACTTGTTGACGAAAGATTAAGTTAAGTTTGACCCTTATGTTAACAATAATAATAATGTGATAAAACTAGTCTTCAAAAGCTTTAAGTTTATGCTTTAATTGATAAAAAATATACCTATCGAGCTATTAAATGCGAAAACCAAAACCCCCTTTTCTTGCAAAGTCAGGTAAAATGACCTTATCGATATGCAATAATTTTATGTATAATATGTACACCTTTACTCTTTTGCATACGAAAGGCTGAACACAAATTTTCAGTCGAGAGACGAATCACCAGTTTATCCACACCCTAACAATAACTTAATAACAAAGTCCACAATGCAATGAATCCTTGTAACTCCATCTTTATAATTTGGAAACTTGGGAGTTTGAATAATTTGAAAGGCAAATTCCCGGCTCATAAATACAGACGCTGCGTCTCAAATCTTAATTTTACTGAAACCCAAGATTTGAGTTATCAATTTTCGCAAGTAATATTAAGTGACACGCTATGTATTATCATTCCATTGTAAATTAACCTGTTTGAAGCCCTTAATTTTTTCACGTATTTTTATTCAAGCCCACGCAAACGTAATATCCTGCGGTGTAATAGTTATTTTCTGTTTTGTCTCTGTTTTGACATGGTCTTATAAATTGATGAACACCAGCAGCACTCATGAAAAATAGTAACGTGCCGCGTAACGTTCCACCTGAGCCTGTGCGTGCAAGCGAGAGCGCGCAACAAACGATAGAGAGGCACGATAAAAATTACATAAAATAATGATTATGATTATGACTATGATTATGATTATGATTATGATTATGGCTATGATTATGATTATGACGTTATCACGTAAATCTATCGTCCGTAAACCGACTTTACAGACAACCAATTTTTTCAACAGAGATTTAAGATTCGAAGGTAGGGCAAAACAAAGGACAAAACATACAATAGCTAATGCACCATCATTTCATGTATAGATAAGAGGGTTACTCTTTATCACAATCTCACCATGGGAAGTGACTATGTGGTCGGTGATTGAACGGGCTTCTGTTTAAATACTTAATGTCACACTCTTTATCAGAGTTCCGTACCTAAAGGGTAAAAAACAGGACATTTTGACTTAGCCGTCCGTCCGTCCGTCAGTCACCAGGCTATATCTCTTGAACCGTGATTTTTTTTTTTAAATAAATAATGTTTTATTGTATAAAACCAGATTACAAAAAGTAAAGGATTATTATTAGTTACTCACTTGAAATTTTCACAGATTATATTGTATTTCCGCTGCCGCTTTAACAACAAATACTAAAATAGAATAAAATGAAGATTAAAGGGGGCCCCATACAACAAACGTAATTTTCTGCTGAAAATGAAGTAAGTAGGTACTAAGTAGCCAAAGGCCAAGCCTTCTCTGACTCTCAAATAAAACCAAAAAGTTTAAGTACCAGGAATCTTTAAGAAACCGCCACAGTTTCAACTTGAATCACATGCCTATGCGCCCTCCTTTTATGAATCCCTTCCAACTCATTTTGGATCTCCTCCAAAGTCCTCCCCTTCGTTTCAGGAACAAGGAAATAAACAAACAAAGTCCCTACAATGCAAGTGACCGCGAAATGCCATAAAACCCAGCCAGATTTGACTACTTGCTCCAAATTGTGGTACAGCTTCGTCACACCAAAGGCCAAAAACCAGTGGAATCCGGCGGTGACAGCGGTCGCCTTCCTCCTTCCATTTGGAGGAAAAATCTCCCTCAGCATCAACCAGGGAATGGTTCCAACACCAGCGGCGTACGTCGACACAAATGTACATAAACAGAAGACAGGCACCCACGGCTTGTACGACGATAAAAATCTTGATCTATTAAATTGGAAATAAATTGCCAAACTACCCAAACTCAACGCCATTGAAACGAAAGATATCAGAAGCAAGACGCGTCTTCTAATTCTTTTTAGAAACATCGTAGAGAAATAAATAGAAGAGACGTAGCAAAAACCGAGGATAATACTGGGGATATACGTGGCTGTTAAATCTTTAGGGTCATCAAAAGTGCTGAAGATTATCTCGGAGTAGAAAAGGACGGGGTATATGCCGCTCATCTGTTGAAATATCATGAGTCCGAAAGAGACCACCAGCGCTTTGACTGTCGCTCTGGTGGTGAACAGTTGCTTGAAGGACATTCTGTTCTTGGCGTAGCTTCGTAAATTTTCTTTGATGACCTTCAATTCTCCGTCCACATCGTTGTCGATTCCTCGGAAGTACCTCAATGCGGCTTTTGCTTCACTGAATTGTCCCTGGGACATGAGGTAGGCTGGGGATTCTGGTAAGAAGAAGAATGCGACAAAGAATGCTATGGGGATGCTGGCGCATAGAAGTGACACCCAGGCTATGTTCTGGACCATACCTGGAACAATAAAAATCTATCATAGGTCTTAATACAATAATGTTATAATATACTGTTTATCTGCGACAGGAAACTTTATTTATGTAAGAACTACAAGATCACAATGGTATTTTGAAAAAAGCAGGTGCCAATTTTCTTGCAAGTTCTTCTTGGTGCAAACCCGCTTAACTTGACAGTAGAGGTTTGACTTTTAAGAAGAGCCTGCAAGTTATGTGAAAAATAAAGATTTTCACAAATTTACCCAATAAACCTCTACATACAAAATAAGCTTTGCGGTTCTTTAACTTAACAGATTTTTTCCGATTTACTTTTTTTTTCTGTAGCACGGATTCCAGTCCGCAAGTCTGACTCGCATTTGGCCGTTTTTTTTAAATTATGCAGATAACAAATGTGCATAATCTCTAAAATAAACAAATTTGACGAGTCTAAAAATAGTGCTATCTTTTTCCAGGAACATTTCAAAAAGGATAGTCTAATTAGTTTATCTGAGAGATTTTGCACATCAGAATTGACCCCAACATTAATTAGATCATCGTCTACCACACCGACAAAAAAAAAGATTTCATTCAAGTCCCCTGCCTGCCGAAATTCCCCTGGCACGTAGCAAAAATGAAATAATCCGTCAGCCATTTCGTCTCCCCGTCACGCATGTCCCGCTCGTGTGAACATCAGGGGCGGCAGCGCGTTTTGTATGCCGCCCCGGGCCCCGGCGCACTCATAATAATTTATATTTATTTTGCAGCCACTTGTACCCTCGTAACAATTTCTCGCACGTCCCGCTCCTTGCGTCTACGGGATTGCTCGCAGCACATGATCTGACGTGCTAAAGCTATTTTCCCACGTACGTATTTTTGGAGCGGGTATTACTCACGTCCTTCCTTTTCTGGTGGTCCAAAAATTGACCGGAATTATGGAATTTTGATAGGATGCTGTTTTTTAATGACTATGGTAATGATAGTCAAGCGATAAAGGTTCACAGCTGAAACACCCACGCGTTGAAGTCAGCGACTATTTTACAGTCCACCTAAAAAAGGTCTTGACGATATCGTTGATATTGTGGTATTTTATTCGAGTTCATTCGTGAGTTAAATAGTACATTTCAATATAAGTGCGGAAAGTTTGTCATTTCTTTACGAGTCCCGGTTTGTTGACCCAAGCCGAAGGCGAGGGTCAACTATAAGGACGAGTAAAGATGACAATTCCGCACGTGCATTGAACGACGTTTTTTAATACATTTGCGAAAAAAAAACATTGGTTTTACTTGTTTGCCTGCTCCGTGTTTGCATACCGTGTTCGTGTTTATGCGCTCCTGGTACGCCCGCTCGAGTGCCGCGTAGGAGGAAAACACAAAAGCACTAGTGCGGAAAAGAATAACTTTGCGCACGCTAAACACACATGGAAATGTCAACTTTTTGAGCAAATGTATTAAAAAACAAGTTTTCATTTTGGCTCAAGTCTTCTCTGGTGGGAAGTTTCTGTCGCGGTTAGTTACCACCCTACTGGCAAAGACGCATAGTCATTACCTTGATGCCATTAGCCAAACTTTTCGTCTTTGAAAAATCAAAAGTACACTCACCAATAATGTACCCAAACAGTATCCCACACGCGAACAGCACGTGGTAATAGTTGGCTAACGCTGGTAGCAGGTGCTTCTCCGCGATGTCTTCCACATAAGGGGGCACGCCCACGCTGAACGCGCCCACGGCCACGCCGCCCACGAAGCGCCCAACGAACAGCCCGCACACGTTTGGACTGAAAACACAGGAAATTCATTCATACACTCTAAACCCTTGTAAACTGAAAAGCCTAATCATTATGAGCAGATCAAATTTTCCAAAAATGTAGCAACGCCAAGTTTTTATGTCAAAACATTTCACAAAAAAAATCGCTCAAACCGGCTTGATTTTTTACACCTCAAAGAACCCATGGACCTAGTTATCTTGTGGGGCTTAGTAGGGGACAGGTGGGCTACCAAGTGATCCTATGAGATATTCTGCTTTTCTCATTTGCATTACTACAAGAATGATATTTTAGGAGTGCCACCGGCCCCAAGACACCAAAAGAAAAATTACAACTGATACAACCATGTCTTCTTCCACTCATGACCCTTTTGACTCTGGCAGTATAGTATTTGACACAGTGGTCAAAACTTCAACTAATGTTGCTGTTGATTTTTCAGTTTGTGTCTACTCGGTTGTTGCTCGTCCTCATCAGGCCAAATAAGTTAAGGCACTACAACTGGTTAGGTTAGTTTTTTTTTTAAATATATAATTGATAGGCTTGCGCTTGACTACAACCAAGTCTGATGAACAGAAATGATGAGGTCTAGGATGGAGCGCATGCCTAGAAAATTCACTCTTCTCTTGAAGGCACCCAGATTGTATTTGGCTGGGAACACGGAAGCCGGAAGGGTGTTCCACACCTTAGCGGTTCGTATCAGAAACGTAGAAGAAAAGCGTTTCGTCCGAGTACGCTGGACATCAACCACATAAGGATGCCACTTCTCTCGACGTCTCGCGGTTCTATGGTATGGTAGTATGGTAGTCTTACCTGGAAGCCACCAGTATCCAGGAAACCAGTAGAGGCAGCGCAAGGTAAAGCAGCGTCTTCTTCCTGCCAAAGTGCTCAGAGATGAGGCCAGCTGGTACGGAACCAAACAGCGCTCCCAGGCACAGCAGTGCCGCCACCCACGATCCTTCTGACATCGACTGGTAAAAGGAATGATGAGGTGAACCAGATGATTCTAAACACCTGCAGCGCATTCCAGGGCACTGCAATGTCAATGGTACTCTGCACTGCGCTCAACATTCTGAGACATCAATTATTGAGTGTCATTATGCCCTGGATGTCGTTGGCTACAGTGCGCTTCAAATAGAAACACATGTCTTCATGTCACAAGGACTGCTTCACAACAGAATATTTGACCCTGCAGTGGGTGTACAAAACGGTTTGGACGGGCTTTATTAATAATTTTGTGGCGACAAATTTGTTTGTTACTGGCCCAGCTTTCACCAAAGTGGAGAGGAAATGTGAGGCACGAGTAGAAGGCGGCGGAGAACGAAGGGTGTGACCGCCTAACTATAATAGACATCTCTCCTCTGGCCCGCGCCGACTGCTCGCTTCTTTATAAAAATGAGACTCTCTTCTCCGCTTGATCCATTTTCACTGAAGCTTATCGGAGACGTGATATTGTAATAACGAAATGTGATTGGTTAATCAAAACACATCTCCCGTCTTGTCTCCTTTCCACTTTGGAAATTGGACCTAAGTGAATTATTGCTGCGTGGTGCAAGTTCCTGGTAGAAAATACCTGTCATAGAGTAAAGTGTTGTTGGAATCAACCTACCTCTAGTTTTATGTGATGTGTGCCGTTGCCGTTAACTGAATGATCCTGAAAAAAATAATAATAACATATTCACAGACTATAACCCATTTAAATAATAAATACATTTAAGCTTTTCTTGAACAAAGGCAAATACATAGGCAAAGTTAAGCTGAACTTATTTATAGATGTAAATTAATTGAATTTGTTGTGGAAACATAATTTACAGCACCTAATCGCGAATATCGTATTTCGAGCTAAGTTGGGATATTTTGAGTTCGGTAATTAAATCACTTGAACGGATTCTGTAACTTAAGCCAGATTAATTTCTACATTGGCATAATATATTTCTGCGGGAACTTAAAAAAATTGCTGAATTAATTCTTTTGGGGTTCTTTGCTTATATAGACTTGACCTTGTTGACCTGATAGAAAGTTATGATCCATATCTAAGGTGGAGCACGCTTCCCAAAAAAATTAGTTAGCGATTTTAATTCATTCACACTTTTACACGAGCCTTCATTTTACACGAGCAGTCTGTGGGTCGACTATACGCAAAAGCAGTACAATGCCCTGCGTGTACAGTATAACAATGCGTTCAGAATGTTGTTGGGGCTGCCAAGATTCTGCAGCGCGTCGGGGATGTTCGCCGAGGCGCGCGTAGATTGTTTTTACTCGACTATGCGTAAGCGGTGCACATCCCTGTTGCGTAGGGTCCGGGCTAGCTCCAATGGTATTCTGAGGGCATTTTCGGACAGGTTCGACTGTCAGTACCTGAACCACTGCTGTAGGATTCATGTGCTGACAAGTCGATCTTGTCCTAGGTTAGGTAGGTTTCATTAGGTTTAAGATATACTAACACTAGGTTTTAAGTTATAATGTTACTAACTCAATAATATGATCCTTTGGTCGAAATAAAGAATTTTTATTTTATTTTATTTATTTAATTTTTTAATTTGAATGTATCCAAGTGGAGGCCTATATTCTGGCCCTTTCAGTGCGTATCAGGAACGAGAGTTTAAACTGCTTCGTAAATGTATGATCATCTATGAAGTCTACTATGCCTTGCAGTTTTATAGTAAAAACATAACGTGAGAATCGAATTAAATATTTTCTGAGCACTCCCTCCGATTATAATAATTCTATAGAATACCGACAGACTATTACTTCTTGTATAAATAACTCTGTGGCGGGTTCGCTTTAGAGCTGCATTGTTTTCTCTTCACCAAGCAGCCTCATCAATGCAATTCGGGATCCGGCAGTGGCGTAGCATGGGGGGGGGGCGGGGGGGCGGACCGCCCCGGGCGGCCGAATACGAAAGGGCGGCATACGGAAAAAAAACACGGACTTATTCTGAGAAAACTTAAAAAAATTTTTGCTCGCTTCGCTCGCGTTTGCTGATATATTTTGTCAAGTATATAAACATCCGCTCTAACATCTGCTTTTCGGCAAAATTTCTGTTTGTCACTGAGCTCTATCTCATGAACCATACTTGAAAATTTAAAATATGCTATAGGTAGATAACAAATCAACAAAGATAAATAACAAAACAAAATTAAGTTAAAACGTAAAAAAAGTTAAATTTTCGAGGTTTTTTTGCTCGATTTTAACAATAAGTTAGGTTCAAGGATACTGCGACGTTGAAAATTCAACTATTGCAATTTCAGCCTGTAAAAAGTACTCCATGCATTTTCCCCACCCTTAAAAGTTGTTTGGTACGTCCATGATGAGTACGCTGACAAATTTACGTCATAATTTAAAGTTAAATGCCCGTGAAACAATATTCTAATGAAACGGAATTATTAGTGTAGATCCAGATATGCACCCCCCTCAAAGAAATCCTGGCGGCGCCCATGGTTGTCATTATGTTGACGTTCACCTGATAGGTGAACCAACTCTTTGGCCAAAGAACTGGCATTAAATAAACATTTAGCCCCATGGCCAAGTATGGCTATAAAGCTAGGCAATAGGGCCAGTGTTTTGGGCGCCATGCCATTAAACGAGCACTTGGACAGTGTGTACTTGTGTAAATATTTTGCACTTTAGAGTTTAGTTGCTATTTTATTATTATAATGGGCTCGAAAAGCGCAGCGGTGCGACCGTCGTTATTATTTATTGCACAACCGAGATCAAACCTCAGTTTGCTTTTGTACTTTTTCTGTTTAATGAATAGGTATTTATTACACGACTGCCCCAAAAAATGAGTGTAATGTTTTTAGGGTTCATGTACGAATGTATGTATGTTTGTGAGTTTTTTTATTTGACCATAACTTCTGAACGGCTGAACAAATTTCGAGATATGGGGTATTGTTGGAATCCATACATCCTCCCGAGTAACATAGGCTATTGTTTTTTGGAAAAAATCAATATGGTGAATGTGAGGCGCCATTTTAAAAAGTGGAAAACAAAATATTTTCTTTAATTAACACAAATATGGGTATCAAAATGAAGATATCAGAGAGAAGTAATCGAATATATAATATATGTTCACAGTTCAGTGTATACTTCACACACATTTATATAGGTAGAATGTACATACAAAAATAACTTTTTTTCGTGGGTTTCCATGACAACAATTCTTCAATTCAATACTTTTTAATTCGATTAATATCAGGGTAGTTGTGTTTTTAAATTATATTTTTTTATTTTTACTTTAAAGATAAATATATATAATAAAGTAAATATAATAATTAAATATAGCCTAAACATTTGAAGCGTCTACCTGTTACCGTTATCAATATCACAAGCAAAAAAAAAGTAACGTTTGTTAGACAGGAGCCCCATTAAATACCTATTTTATTCTGTTTTTTAACCGACCTCAAAAAAAAAGGAGGAGGTTCTCATTTCATCGGAATCTTTTTTTTATGTATGTTCCCCAATTACTCGAAGACGCGTGGACCAATTTAGAAAATTCTTTTGACGTGACAACGTCTTATAAATCGATAGAGCCGGTTGCACGCACGAAAAAACATGACTCATCCGGCGTTACCTCGCTCATGCGGCGTTACCGGCGTTACCTCGCGAGCGTGGAACGAGCGACAAAGAAGACGTTGTCACGTTCAACTATCGTCAGTAAACCGACTTTACAGGCAACCAATTTTTTCTTTGAAAGGGGGATTTGATCTAATGATTAGATCCTGGAGAAATCGACGGAACTCTTCAAATTTTGCTAGTTTTGCATTTGCTGTCATCAAGTAATGACTGTAGTCGTCAAGTCAGGATCTGATAATGTAATCTCAGAGAAATTGAGGGAACTCTTCAGATCTTAGAAGCACACTTCAAGCGATTTGGGCATTTTTTTCCAATGCCTTGCGCATTTGTTGTTTTCCACTAAAAAGTAAAAAATTAAATGGAAAATTCTTTCGAATTGGTGAACATGAGTCATTTAAAGTTGGTTTTTTGGAAAGAATTTTCCATTTTTTTAGTAACAGAGTCCCGTTTTACCCTTAAGGTACGAAAGCCTGAAAATAAGGGGGGCGGCATATTTAGGTTCGGCCCCGGGCGGCGAAATCACACGCTACGCCACTGGAACCGGGATTGATTTATTTCACAGCGGTATAAATAGTGTCCGCCAATTTATTGTAAAAAACTATTTTGAATATATTTCTTTAGTCTGTTCTTGATAACTTAACTTTTACTACTACCACTTCCACTAAATTCTTCTACTAACCTACTAACTTCTACCACGTGTACTCAAACTCCTTCTCTTTTGCCTTTACCCACTTGTGAAAACTTGTCATTAGCTTTAAGATAACTAGATGTAAGACTAATCTGTAAAATTTAGATGTAAGTTTTCCAAATAAAATAAAATAAAATTCTGTTTAAGCGCATTGGCAATGCAAAAATATTTGGAGTCCATTGCGTAATTATGAACACAGAGGAAATACTAACCTCTACGTGTTCCTTCGATGGATTGGGGAGCATCAGTGGTAGAGCTATCGACGACCACGCTACACATGTTCCGGCTGCGAAGGCGCCGAGGTTTACTAAAACAATACAAAGATGATTATTGTTCTCACTAATTAATTAGTAATATCAAATATAGCAGTAGTAATGAGAGCTCGAACTAAGGTTAATATGGAGCTAGATCGATTCTAGAAAGGTTTTTTCTCTTCAAACAACTCTCTAGTCTCATTATGCCCAGTAAGTACCAAAAGTTGCTTGATGTCCGGGACAGTTTCAGCATCTTCGACCTTAGAAAACGATCATAGTACACAAAATCGTACTCTTGCCTTACCCTGGTATATAGTACCTCTTATGGTGCCTCTTCTGTCGGGGATAATTCCAGCCATTTCAATTACCTTTGATCATAGGGAATGACCGTTCTTGCTTCTCAGCCGCGCTTGGGTTAGTACCTACACAAAAACTTACCTATGCGCGTGACGATGACTCTCTGGACTACTAAGTGAAAGAAGTGGCCGTTCTTCTAGTCA
This sequence comes from Coenonympha arcania, assembly GCA_036785405.1. Classification (NCBI taxonomy): domain Eukaryota; kingdom Metazoa; phylum Arthropoda; class Insecta; order Lepidoptera; family Nymphalidae; genus Coenonympha; species Coenonympha arcania. Next base: position 11,538,495 of record CM072077.1, on the reverse strand, counting down.
GAATTGCTGTCACTCTTGACATCCGGGGCAGTTTTTAAGCGCCTTGGAATAGACGGAGTAGCAATTCTTGTCATGCTGAGTCAGTGTCCCTCTTGATATCCGAGAGAGTTTCAAATTGGCTCAGCGCCTTGAAGTGGAAGGAGTGGACATTTTTGTGACGCGATATCAGGGTAATTTAGGGGAGTACTTTAATTACCGATGCCAGTGGGGATGTACTGCGTGGTGATACCAGAAATGTCCCTCTTGATGTCTGGAAGAGTTTTAAACTGCTTCAGGGCCCTGGAGTGGAGGGAGTGGCCATGTTTGTGACGCGATCTCAGGGTCATTTAAGGGAGTATGTTAATTACCGATGCCAGTAGCGATGTACTGCGTGGTGATACCAGAAGTGTCCCTCTTGATATCCGGTACAGTTTCCAACCGCTTCAGGGCTTTGGAGTGGCCATTTTTGTTGCCAGGCTCGCTGTGGGATCCGCCTGCTTCCGCGTCCAGGGTCGTTGTGGTGTCGTCCACTGAAACAGCATCATCATTGATAGTATTCTTGTCAACGAAATAAAAAGACCGGGGTAAAAAACGGCCTTTGAAAATGGTAAAAAGTAAGAAAAAATCATGATAGATAGAAGAGACCCATTGGGAATGGAAGATATGAAAGTTGCACTTTTGTCACATAAATTTAGAATTTATGTGAAAAAAGTGTAAATACAAATGTTTTAGATCTTCTTATTACTTACACTTCACTACTGAAGTCATTTCAGTTTTGAAAACGATACCTTTACAAACAATTTAATACAGATAATCTTATGTACATTGTTAAATTCAGTAATCGTCAGATTATTGCAACTGAGTTCAAGGTTAGATAAAACCTGTTCTTTAACCTTAGTCATTCTGTCACTTGGTTTCACTTCGCAGATTGGCTAATTGATTTCTCTTATCAGTGTATTACGCGACTTTTCACCGATACGTATTTCTTTCTAGAGCTTTTATTTATTGAATTTGTGTAAACACTTGCATAATTATTGATTCTATACAAGTAGTGTTGTATATGGACCGCTAAACGAGATTACACTTACTCTTGTCTGTCTGTCTCACCCTCAGCACCATCTCTCTGAGTTTTGTAACTTCTAAATTAATAATAATGAACAGAAATACTTCAAACATGTACATTGTTGGCCCAAAGATAACATGGAATATTTAAAATTAGATTAGATAGATCATACCCCGTTTTCAAAAACGTAAGGGGCTGTAAAATTACTTAATATTAGAACATGTAATTTTATATGATTGCTGAACTGTCTGCAAAATGCGAATTACTTTTATTTTGCTTTAAAAACGAAAACCGGCGTTTTTTTATAAAATTAGCGCGCTATGTCCTGTCGCATCCACACAAAATGTTCCTAAGAGTGAGCAGAGCAATCGTTGCAGGTAAATCGGGTTTTGAGAAAAGCGTAGATCAGCAGGGCTAGACAATGTCACTTAAGCGTTTGGCGTTAACGCTAGTCGCTAGTCGACAAAAATGTATGGACAAAACAAATGACTGTAGAAAAACCACGATAATAATTACTAAACACGCTGTGTTTGAATAATTAACTACGCTAACTTGAACGCTCGCTGGCGTTCTCGCGGACCTTGTAGATAACTTTAGCGTACTTCGCTTGACAATTGACAGCCGACAGTATCAAACAATATCAACTTTGTCTAGCCCCGCAGATCAGTCATACTTTTAGTTCCTGGAAATATGGTTTGCACGATTCTGTCGTTTTTATCTTTACGATGATGCGTATACATTTCCCCATTCCCATTGGTTTAAACTTTTTCAAAACAGGAAGTAAAATGCTCTTATCATTGCATTAGTGAGTTCTGTCTGAACTGCAGTACACTTGTTTCATAATCGTCTAGACGTATTTATCTCGTCGTTCCAGTTTTTCCATTGATAGGGTCGTGGGGTCGAATCTCGGACGATCCATGTTGTTGTGACACTGATCTTTATTACACAACTTTATAGTTTACCTATCATTTGGTTTTTTAATGGAAAATAATGGTAAGGTGATATAGAAATGAGAAAGACGTCTTGATGACAAGTACGCTTCTCCATGATACGCTCGTCCATGTGACAGATGCAACATGTGATGGTAGGACACAGTTTTTTCTTGCGGAGATCGTCGGGGTAGGTACCACCGCAGTGTCTATTAATTCTAACGCGAAAATAGACATATTTACACAAGGACCCGGCGGACCGCGTACAAGCCGTATTTAAGTGATTTTGAATGAAGTTTTACGTAAAAACTATAAAGACAATTACTTTCAAATTTAAACGTCATGTATTTTGGGTCTTTAATTTAAAATCACTTAGAAGCAGAAACACGATTGGATAAACTTTCCTCTTAGTTTTCCTGTTATTTATTTTTGTTTTCATGTGTCGAAAATAACAATATCTAATAAAAACGTTTTGAAACCGATTTTTAATAACTGGCTTAATTTTTGAGTAATTAAGTTGTTTTTTTAAAGGTTTGGTAAAGGTGGTTTTTCTGTTATATTCTTCCGCGACGCTGCATGTCGCACCTACCAACGTATTCGTGAGAGTGAGAAAGACAAAAATAAATTCAATAAATCCCCTTTAGAAAGAAAAAAGAAAAGAAAGAAAAAACTTTATTTCACAAGAAAATACCACGTGTAACAAAATCATACACCTTACGTACAAAAGCGATGCCTGGAGGTTCCTCCACTCGGGCTACAAAAACCAATAATTACCCAAGTGACGGAAGCACCAGACACCGCCTGTCACATGTGGCACAACCCGGAAAAAGGCCCCAGCTCAGCATGGTGCTGTGTGCCCCATATAAGTATGGGAGCACACAGCGCTGATTTTCAGTCGGAGCCTTGACTGGAGCCTTAACTGGTCTACAATATAATTTGTTTTGACACCAACGGCGTCAGTAGGTAAACGACCGCAGTACCTATTGTCTATGGACCGCGGTCCACGCTACAGATCACTATTAAAAGCTTTTTTATACTATTAGTCCGCCCGCGGGTTTCCACAGGGACAGTTTCCATATTGCAACATATAATTGCAGCATAGTAGCGGGAATTTAGAGAAATGCTGTTGTATGAAGAAGATTTGATCGTGAAACAGTAATTTAATGATTTTCGGTTTGAAGTCTTCTACTATACTACAACTACTTGGCTACTTGGGCCGAAACTTCTTAACTACACAGTTTGGATTCGTATATAATACCTATGCATCGCGAAAGTCGCCGTCAAACAAAACGTATGTATGCCTAAGTGGTCTCATATTCTGGGGTAATTGCGACATCAACAAAAATGGAGTTCGTTTCGCAGTCATACCTACTTACCGCAAACTGACCTTACTTAATGACACATATTTTTACACAAATGACTAGGTTTTTTTATTTGAAAATCTTCATACTTGTATCGAATTAATACGTACTTGTACCACTATATCGTTGAGAACCAAACCGAACTTTTTAACTTAGATACACATATACAACCGTTGATTTACTGTATGTTTAGTGTTTACACTAAAAGAATTGTAAAAGTAAGATATAATAACACTAAGGCGCCAATCTCAGCGCTGTATGATTGACTGACGCCTCTCAATAACAAAATCTTGATAACAGCTTCATTAAAGTTGGACAGGGCTGCTCAAGTATGGGTCGCTATATGTTTAAGTAGAAAGAGAAAGTTCTCTTTCGTTCCAGCTTTAGTAATAAGTATACACACTAAAGTGATACTTATTACTAAAGTGGGAAGTCCCACTCATTCAAACAATCAAACATTACTCATACAATCTTCCCTAGCCCCAACCCTGTAGAACACAGAATGCTGAAATTTTGCACTAAGATTTTCTTCGTGATTTAGACATTTAATAAGGGACCTATATATTATTTGTATATCTGTCAGTCCTTCGTAATAATATAAAATGATTTTGACCTGACTAAGTGACGGCCTAAGCTCGCTTCACTTTAAATCTCAGTTCCTAGAGATATAGCGATGAATATTAATACATATTTCTGATGACAATACTAAATGTATTATTTGAAATATAAAGCAATATCATGACAGGTGAAGAAATATATTTTTGTCTTCCTCACTCTCACGGGTGCGTTGGTCGGTGCGACATGCAGCGTCGCGGAAGAATATAACAGAAAAACGACCTTTTACCTAATTACTCAAAAACTAAGCTAGTTAACAAAAATCTGTTTGTTAGCGTTTTTGGATATTATGATTACCGACACTTTGAAACAAAAATTACAATTACATCCAATGTAGTGTCCGATAAAAACTAGAAAAACTGAGATTTTGGAGCAACTTTTGCGAGAACTTTCTATCGAGAAAATTTTATCCAATCGTGTTTCTGCTTCTTAGCTATTTTAGATTAAAGACCCAAAATACATGACATGTAAATTTGAAAGTAATTGTCTTTACAGTTTTTGAATAAAACTTCATTCAAAATCGCTTAAATACGGCTTCTACACCGTCGATTTACACAAGAATATTTCATGTTTTTATATTGTACCAACCAGTATGTGGGTCTTTCTCAGAGGCCCTGTTATTTGCTTGATTTCGGTGTCACAATTTTTTTTTTATATTTGAGACATACTAACAAAGATATTAAAATCTACATTTTTTTGGGGTAATATTTGAATAATAGGGAACTATATATGTCAAAGGGTTAAATAGTTATTCAAATTTAGAAAAAGCGTGACCACCGATATCAATATTTTTGTCACGGAAATCAAAATAAACAATGATTACACTTAATTAGTATTATAACTTTAAAAAATTGGTCAAGTGCGAGCAAATGGGTCAAAAAAAAATTGACCCCAAACCCTCCCCTTCCTCCTTAAATGTATTATTTTCACACTTTAAAATGTAAATTTCGGAAATCCCGTTCTTAGTGCACCTTCATGACCTAATATCAACCTAGGTACCAAATTTCAGATCTCTACGACGTTTAGTTTTTCCGGAGTAGCTGGAACAACGACAAAAATTTAACTTTTGTATGGAAAAATCCCTTAAATGCATGATTTTTACCCTTTAAAATGTGAATTTCAGAAATCCCGTTCTTAGTGCACCTTCATGACCTAATATCAACCTAGGTACCAAATTTCAGATCTCTACGACGTTTAGTTTTGCCGGAGTAGCTGGAACAACGACGAAAATTTAACTTTTGTATGGAAAAATCCCTTAAATGCATAATTTTTACCCTTTAAAATGTGAATTTCAGAAATCCCGTTCTTAGTGCACCTTCATGACCTAATATCAACCTAGGTACCAAATTTCAGATCTCTACGACGTTTAGTTTTTCCGGAGTAGCTGGAACAAAAACGAAAATTTAACTTTTGTATGGAAAAATCCCTTAAATGCATGATTTTTACCCTTTAAAATGTGAATTTCAGAAATCCCGTTCTTAGTGCACCTTCATGACCTAATATCAACCTAGGTACCAATTTTCAGATCTCTACGACGTTTAGTTTTTCCGGAGTAGCTGGAACAACGACGAAAATTTAACTTTTGTATGGAAAAATCCCTTAAATGTATGATTTTTACCCTTTAAAACGTGAATTTCAGAAATCCCGTTCTTAGTGCACCTTCATGACCTAATATCAACCTAGGTACCAAATTTCAGATCTCTCCGACTTTTAGTTTTTCCGAAATAGCTGGAACAACGACGAAAATTTAACTTTTGTATGGAAAAATCCCTTAAATGCATGATATTTACCCTTTAAAATGTGAATTTCAGAAATCCCGTTCTTAGTGCACGTTCATGACCTAATATCAACCTAGGTACCAAATTTCAGATCTCTACGACTTTTAGTTTTTCCGGAGTAGCTGGAACAACGACGAAAATTTAACTTTTGTATGGAAAAATCCCTTAAATGCAAGATTTTTACCCTTTAAAATGTGAATTTCAGAAATCCCGTTCTTAGTGCACCTTCATGACCTAATATCAACCTAGGTACCAAATTTCAGATCTCTCCGACTTTTAGTTTTTCCGGAGTAGCTGGAACAACGACGAAAATTTAACTTTTGTATGGAAAAATCCCTTAAATCCATGATTTTTACCATAATTACTTGATTTCGGTGGGGCTAAAATTGATTTCGGTGTATCTATTTCCACCGAAAACACTGAAATCAATTCCACCGAAATCAAAATAATAAGCTAAATCTTAAATTTCCACAAAACTAATGAAAATTCCGTACGTTAGCCTCCATTATTTAAATCAGGAACTCATTCGTTATATCTTTACAAAACCAAAATAGTAGTAGTTCTAATACACTGGGATAAATCAGTTGCACCGAAATCAATTTTAAGGGTATACCAAGCCACCGAAATCGACTTCTTACAAAGCTGCTAAAAAAGGCACAGACGTCTCGTCTTTATCAAATAACGTAGCGCGACGGAGAGTTTGTCCTACTCTAACAACTATTCTCGCAGTCATTAAAGGTGAAGCAGTACGGAGAGAATTGGTGAGCGCCACTGATATCAATTCTAAACGTTGGACATAAAAACTATTCGTTATAAGTTATCGAATAACGTCTATTATTAATTATAAATATTACAAGTTAAGCTAAGAACTAATTAGCTATATCTAAACTATCTTTGTGTGATGGTGCGTTAATTATAATAAAAGATAAAAAATAAAATTCGATACAATATGGGTTGCGGACGCGGCACCGATGTCAATATTTTCAAAGTTTTTATTTTTTTTACCCTACTTATATTTATTTTATCTTAAAAAAATCCATAGGCCTAATCTTATTTTAGATCATATCTACCACACATAATATTTTCAAGTAGCTTATAATTAATTGAATAGAGGTTTCTACCTCGGACACGCATTTTTGACCCCTTTGAGAATGACCCATGTGTGATTAATTTAAAACACGGTTAATTTACTACATGTAATAATGTTTCTTACACGTAGTAAATTAACTGTGTGGGTACCATGAATGCTTCAGTTCACAAATTGATGTTTGAACTAGCTTACAGCAAATACGGGTTATTTTCAATCAGTATCAACAATAGGCTATTTGACAACAATGAAAATATACCTGAAATTGTGGTAAATCTCACTAATAACAACGTAAATAAGCACATTTCACTTTATTTTAATCAAATATATGTATATTTTTCAGCAAAATAAGAGTTTAATAATGTTATAATTTTTGATATTTTACCTGTGACAGGAACGCCCCGTGATTGGTTGCAACTCTGGTGACGTCACACTCGAAAATTTGCGGGAAAACAACAGCTTTTTGTACTGATTTTTCTGAGTGTTTTGTTTGGCGGGCGTTTTATTTTATCTTTTAGCTATTTAAACAGTAATTTTCTGGTTAACTTTATAACTAAACATACTAAGGAAATAAATAATTAAGTATTTCAAATCGCAGAATGGAATCAAATTTTGTGCGAGCTGATAATAGCAACCTACCTTAAGTAGATGCTTTTATGGTTGCACTTTACTTTAAGAATAATGCTGATTATTATGGCGCGGAACTGAAAAACATAAAAACAGCAATGTAAGTACCTACCGCGTCGAACATATTAGTCCTTCCTTTATTTATTATAATCATTAATCATTATCTCATTTTAGTTTATGTTGACAAATATTTAGGAAGTTCATGGGAGTTCGGTTTATCATGGTGATTTCTTTTTTTAAGCCCATTTTGTACTTCATGTAGTTAATAGTGTCTTTTTTCATCTGCAATTCAACAGCACCGATATTAGCAAGTGAAGACATACCTATTATGTTCCAATAAACTAAACTTGAGATAATAAACTTAAGAGATAACAGCTATGAATATATTATATTAGGTAGTTAAAATACACAAAGAGACTCTAAATGCTAGACCCATATTACCTAAATTGGGGTCAGTTTTAGATGTTAGGTTATATAACTTATTTTTTAATAAGAACCGATATTATATTTAGCTTGAATATTAAATTAAAAGGTAATTATTAGGTAGGTACTTACATCAAAGTGATCTTCACACATAAAAACATTTGAATGCGATAAAAAGGCCTTTGGATCTCTTCGAGCTAACTGTAACCATTTTTTTCGCCTTTTATCTGGTACAGACACAAACACTTTTTGAGGGCAATTTATGGAGGTATTTGTACATAATGGTACTACACAGCATTTGTACACCATTCTTTCTGTTAAAATACAGGGTTATATAAAAAATACCAAAACGCTCTCGGCCTGTAGTTGTTTACATTAACACTAACAACTTTGGTTCTGCGACTTTTCAAAATTCAGTATTAATTTATATCATACAAAAAAATGTTATTTCTGTAAAGTGACATTACACTGTTGCGGTTTCGCGCCGCGAGCTCGCGCACCGGCCGCCGCGCCGATGTTACATTACAGAGTAGGAACGAGTAGAGTATCTCTGTAAAATATTGAGTATTGGATATTTCCCAAAATATCGAGTAAAAAGAAAAGTCGTAGAACAAAAGTTGTTAGTTTTAATGTAAACCAATACAGGCCGAGAGCGTTTTGGTATTTTTTATAAACTTTAAAAGTGGTTTTTAAAGGGAATTACATTAAATTTCCGCGAAATATCAATTTACATTGATAGTGCATTTTCAGACATATACAAGTGCTTAATAGGTAGTAATAAATTCTTTAAAATCATTTTCAAAATTTAGTCAAATAGCCTATTATTTGTTTATTCTTTGTAAACATTTATCTGTTAATACCTAAATATTTGATTTAAAATTTTTAAAATTATTATTTCTTCAAATAGCTACCAAACTTGACTACCCCTGACCGATAGCCTTTCAACTCTGGCACAACCCTAGTCCGATTTCTGCATCACACATCACTAACGGTTTTAAACATATACATACACACTAAAGTGATACTTATAACTAGAGCTGGAACGTTGAAAATCCTGAGAGAAATATTAACGTTTTACTGAAGCATGTGGGCTACACTGTACTCTACAGATATTGATAATGTTATATTTTTCTGTCTGTACGATAAGCTTTTATTAATAATCTCCCATTGCAATAACTCAAGCAACCATCCGTTTTTTCTTTATTTTTACACAACTGCCCAAAATAAGGAGTGTAATGTTTTAGGGTTCATGTATGTATTGTATGTGAGTTTCTTTATTCCACCATAACTTCTGAACGGCTGGACAGATTTAAACATATCGGATATCGTTAAAATCCTCAGATCGTTCCGAGTATCATAGGCTATATTTTTTTCGGAAAAAATCAATATGGCGACTGTGAGGCGCCATTTTCAAAAGTGGAAAACAATTTTTTTTATCTTTTTACTTTGCGACGCTAAGGTAGGTACTAATGATTTGGGCGGAATACAATAATTTTCAAAACGATTTACACCAAAAATCTGCAGAACTACTATTTTAACAAAAGCTAATGTAAATATTTCCACAAAAGCTTGTGTATTTTGACACTTAAAAGCACGAACAGCAATCATTAAATAAATAAATAAATAATAATACGTTAATTAATTATCAAAAAACCGACTTCAACTCTCATCAAACTACTGTTGAATACATCCTTTCAATTAAAAATTTAAGACTCTTGGATACCATTATCAGAACTGGACTAAACTGAAATAGGACCACATGGAAATCGATTCACCCAGTCAAAAGTTATGTGGTAATAAACATTTTAAAAAAATATCAAGGGGGTATGCAAAGTTTATTGAGCCAATCACCCTCCTCTAGTAATAAGTTGAAGGTAATTTGTAAAATTACGAGCAGAAATAATTACCCATAGAGCTAGTAAATTCACGGTATAAAACATTTATTTTCGACACCGTTTCTGTCTCCAAACTTGTAGAAAAGCTGGAACGAGTAGGAATTAGAGGAACACCGTTAGAGTTATTTAATGACTATCTAAGTAATCGTAAACAAAGGGTTAAAGTAGGTGAAGTTATCAGTGATTTCATTGATGTAACATACGGCGTACCTCAAGGCAGTGTACTGGGTCCGACCTTATTTCTGATCTACATCAATGACCTCTGCAACATTAAGCTCAAAAATGGACAGGTTTTCTGCTACGCTGATGATACTGCTATTGTTTTTACTGGCCACTCTTGGATAGATGTTCAAAGATCTACTGAAAAAGGACTAGCTATTATAGCTAAATGGCTTGATATGAACTTACTCACTCTTAACACTAGTAAAACCAATTATGTTTGTTTCTCAATTAAAAATAGTTCACAACCAAAAAATGATTTCAGTATCAAAATACACAAGTGTGGTGATCTTAGTAGTCAGAATTTCTCCTGCTCCACTATTGAAAAAGTTCCATCTATGAAATATCTTGGTGTCATTCTTGACCAAAATTTATCCTGGTACCCTCAAATAGAGTTGGTTGCAAATAGAGTCAGAAAACTAACATGGATTTTTAAACATTTAAGACATATTGCTCCAACTGATCTACTTATGAAAATTTACCTGGCTCTGGCTCAATCTATAATTACATACTGTATACCGGTATGGGGAGGAGCTGTTAAAACTAGATTTATTGAAGTGGAAAGGGCACAGCGATTTTTACTAAAAGTTATGCAATTTAAGTCCCATCAACACCCTACTGCTTCATTATATTCAATAAGCAATGTGCTAACAGTGAGACAGTTATTATATAGTTCTAGTCATCCTAAAACTTCACAAAACGTTATACTTTAATCCGACGAATATAAACAAAAGATCTAATAAATACATTGCACCTGCCGTGGTTACAAAAACGGCTTTTGCTTGCAGGCAATATAAAAAACAATCATGTATTATATATAATAGAGTAAATAAAATGCTTAATCTCTACCCGCTTAAATTGCACGATTGCAAAAAGATACTAGTCAATTGGATTAAGACATTGTCATATGAACAGACAGAGGATCTGTTTCTGATTGTAAAGTAGTACACAGTGTATACTGTCTGGGGTGGGTCTTCAGTCTGATCACTACACACACACACACACACATACACACGCACACACATACACACACACACATATTATACTAATTAATTTATAAGATGTAGATTTAAAAACCATGTAAGGTACTTAATATTAATTATAATTTAAGTAAGGAAGAGCGAGACCTCCAAACACAGGTTTTTGGTGCCTAAATGGAGGTCTCTGCATTGCATTATTTAATTGTAATTGTATAATTGTATAAGTGGAAATAAATCAAAAAAAATAAAAAAAAATCAAACATACACAAAATAATATAATTTATAAAATATTCTTAAATATATTATAGATACCATAGCTATAGATACCATTTTTATTTGTTTGCGTAAAATCTCATTTTTTAAACTGCTACGACGATGGAAGGGTCAGTAAAATGTTTAGAGCTAATATTCTTGATGAAACATGTTTTATGGTTAATACAAATTTTACGGTTACGCCGCAGTTGGGCAATACAGTTAATTTAATGACGCCTCTACAGTGACAAAAAGTTTATTTTATACACGAGTTAATCGTCCACCGGTTTTCGAAGATTTTTTTATGCATGACTTTATTCCTCTAGATTTTGTTGAGGGTATGTAAAGCTGCCGAAAATCTGAGCAACCCATAATATTGGTTGCTACACAGCATTTCACTGGAACGCTCGATGAACTCTTCTGATGGTAGGTATTAACGGCCTACAAGCCGTATTTAGGTGATTTTGAATGAAGTTTTATGCAAAAACTATAAAGACAATTACTTTCAAATTTACACGTCATGTATTTGGTCTTTAATCTAAAATCGCTTAGAAGCAGAAACACGATTGGATAAAATTTTCTCGATAGAAAGTTCTCCCAAAAGTTGCTCCAAAATCTCAGTTTTTCTATGTTTTATCGGAAACTACAATGGATGTAATTGTAATTTTTGTTTTAATGTATCGGTAATAGTAATATCCTAAAACGCTTAGAACAGATTTTTGATAACTGGCTTAGTTTTTGAGTAATTAGGTAAAACGTCGTTTTTCTGCTATATTCTATCGCGACGCTGCATGTCGCATCTACCAAATCTCCGTGAGAGTGAGAAAGACAAAAATAAATTCAATAAATCCCCTTAAGCAGTTTGGGCCTCCTACCAGGTGGTAAAATGGCTCGTACAGGAAATCGAACCCGGAACCTTCCGTGAGGGACGTCAATGACGAGAAACAATGTGCTTGGCCGCGCCTACAGGCGGCCCATAATTCTGTTCCTACACTGCTTATCTACTATCATAAAAACGGTAGAGCGAGTGATAAAAAAAAGATGACGCTTCGCTCTTCAGGGCTGGCAAAGCTAACTTAGGGCGTTTTTTTTTGGCTTGCGCTTGACTACAATCATGTCTAATGGACAGAAATGATGAGGTCTTGTTGGAGCTCGCTTGCCTAGGAAATGCCTATCCACTCCTCTCTTGAAGGCACCCAGATTGTACTTGGCTGGGAACACGGAAGCCGGAGGGGTGTTTCACACCTTAGCGGTACGTATCAGAAACGTGGAAGAAAAACGTTTCGTTCGAATACGCTGGACATCAACCACATAAGGATGCCTCTTCTCTATTGACCTGAAGTTTCACTATAAAACTTTCATTAATATTTTGGGTCTGAAAACTGATTCTGAATTAATCCCAAAAAATACTCCAAAATCTCATTTTTTTTCGATCGGAAAATTAAAACTAGGTATAAAATTAAACTATATCTAAATTAAAAACTACATACTTATCTAAAATAAAAACTACATATTAATCTAAAATGTTAAAAAAAAAAAAAAAAAAAAAAAAAAAAAAAAAAAAAAAAAAAAAAAAATTAATCTAGTAGACCGCTGTCAGAGGGAATTGTTCCCAAAATGCTAGCCCCATTGCCTCGTAGTATCGCGATACTTATTCTCTGGGCAAAATAGAGGCCAGCATTTTGGTCACGCGTTGCATCGACCAGGCGTAAAGAAATTTCTTTAAAAACTTTCTTTGCTCCCGGTCCCCACGACTTTACAGACAACCAATTTTTTTGACGTGATAACGTCTTATAAATCGATAGAGCCGGCTGCACGCACAAAAAAACATGACTCATCTGGCGTTACCTCGCTCATGCGGCGTTACCTCACTCTGAGGCGTTCCATGTAAGGCTTGAAGTGCAAGCGAGAGTTGTCACGTTCAACTATCGTCAGTAAACCGACTTTACACACAACCAATTTTTTTTGGTTTAATAGACCTATACCCTAGGGTTAGTACAAGTTATTGTACGAATTTCGAGTCCACTCGCATCGCACAAACGAATCGAATTCCTCCGTATATTTACAGCCAACGCCATCTGTGGAAAGTCGCTGATATGCGACTTCGTTTGTGCGATGCAAGTCGACTCGAAATTCGTACAAAAACCGTTAGTAAGTACAGGTTTTTGTACCTCAGGACGCGACGGATCGCAAGAAAAGTGTCGCCAGTTTACCGGTGCCAAAGATGTTTGTTTTGACACCGACCTCATCAGTAGTAAGTCACCAACAGTTTTGTATATAGACTGCGGTTCCCGCCACAGATCGCCACCTTGTCAATCTCACGGTTCCACGGAGATGTTTTCCGCCATATTGTAGCGTGTTAGTGGAATTTGACAGGTAGCTCTACTATTTTCTCGTATGAAGGTTTGCATAAAATGTCCTAATGACCATCCTCAGGTTCCTTAACGGTAGTTTTAATTATAGTATAGGCACAGTATTACAATAATGGAATATTGTAATACTGTGGTATAGGCTAGCGCTTGCAATCACAGCTGATGCAAGCTAAATAATCTAAGGTAGAGCGCGCTTTAGAAAATTTCTATTCACTCTTGATTCGAAAGTGCCCATATTTGTATGTGGTAGGGGAGACGGAGGCTGAAAGGCTATTTAAAAAAAATACGAAAAAAAATAGTTACTTACATTTTTACATTACTAGTACTTACATTTTTCTTCTTCACTGCCCCCAGAGCCCAGCACATAAGGGAGAAATTCCACCAACAAAACCCTCATTTTAAACACTTCGATATTATTTAATGTTTATGTGGGTTTGAAATAATAATGGCTTCCAATTTGCTAAACCTAAAGGTCTCGGTTAAAGCCGAAAGCTCTTAGGCAAACTTTTCATAAATCGTCTTGAATTAATTAATAACTTTCACCCTAAAACTAAAATTTACGTACTTAATCATTTCACGAACTTTACTTCTATTTTTCTTCAATTAAGAGTGCTAATATACTATTAATAGGAAATAAGTAAAATAGTTCAGCTAGTATTCATTGAGCCTAAAAACTAAAAACTCAAGTTTCTTGCCAGTTCTTCGCAATGCAAATCTTGCCTTCAAAACTAGCCGATAGAGTTTTAACTTCTCCTTTAATGTAAGTTAGGCCTTTGTTAAAGCTATAGGTTTTCACTTTCGAAGATTTTTATTTTATAAAATTATGAATTCATACAGATTATTGAACCTATATGACCTTTTCGATTGCCATCCAAATTCATACGAAAGCAACAAAACAATACAAACAAAATATTTGTTAAAAAATGTTTTAACTTCACAAAATTTTAAACCCTATAACGTTATAATATTTCATACCCTAAAACCACTTCCACTTTTTCTTTACTCGAGAATTTAATACACAGAAACACTTTATAACACTTGAAATAAAATTCATTCAATAGATGAATAGAGCCTGGATGAAAGGGATAATATAAACGTTAAAGGCAGCCTTATTGCATTACGTTCAAATATTATACAGGCCCTTTGAAAAACAATCCACTACTGGTCTTTACCCTGTTAAAGGGCTCCAATTATCGGGCTTCCTTCCTGTCCCTGCGATGTTGAAAGGGATGCAGAGGGATGGCAGAGATAAAGGGCTGATATGACTATAAGTATTACTACTATATATTATTCTACTATTATTCTACTAGCTGTTTCCCGCGTCTGTCCATGTCAATTTCGTTTTTAGGGTTCCATACAAAAATGGTAAGAAGTTGAACCCTTTATGGTGAGACTTTCCCCGTCTGTCCGTCTGTCACACTCGATTATTTCAGTAACTATTAAAGCTATCAATCGGAACAGTTGAAGGTAGTATAGATATTTCCCTCCACGATGACGCGCCCCACTCTGTCGAACTCCATACGAATCAAATGAAACATAATTAAGCGATTTTGACAGAGTGGGGCGCGTCTTCGTTGATTGAAATATCCATAGTGACCCAGCATCGTTGCAATCTTAAACAATTGAAAATCGTTTTTAGTTTTATTAATAAAACTAAAAACGAATATTAACATCTCACCCAATCTCAATTTTGGGAAATGCATCGAGGAAAAGGCAAAAACAGCGGCCAAAAAACTTGGCATCCTGAACAAGGTTAAGCGGTACTTCAAGCCCGAACAGCTTTTGACGCTGTATGAAGCCCAAGTTCGTTCCGGCATGGAGTACTGCAGTCACCTATGGGATGGATCTGCCAAATACCAGCTCGATGCATTGGACTCGGTTGATCGCCGCGCACGCAGAATAATCGGCAAGGAATCGCTAACACGGGCGAAACTGCTCAGTTTAGAACACCGACGCAGTGTTGCCTGTTTAGCGGTTTTTTACAGGATATATTTTGGAGAGTGTGCTCAAGAACTCCACAACCTTGTGCCTCCTTGACCTTTCTAACATAGAACCGCGAGACGTCGAGAGAATTGGCATCCTTATGTGGTTGATGTCCAGCGTACTCGGACGAAACGTTTTTCTTCTACGTTTCTGATACGAACCGCTAAGGTGTGGAACACCCTTCCAGCTTCCGTGTTCCCAGCCAAATACAATCTGGGTGCCTTGAAGAGAAGAGTGAATAGACATTTTCTAGGCAAGCGCGCTCCATCCTAGACCTCATCATTTCTGTTCATCAGACTTGATTGTAGTCAAGCGCAAGCCTATCAATATAAAAAAAAAAAATTATTATATTCCTGGTTATTTGAGATAAACACATTGTAGTCACAACCAAACCAATTGTAGAGTGTATGAGTAACAAACATACAGACATTCAATTATTTAAGGTCCTTGCTCAACCTCGAGGCTCCACTAACCTTAAAATGTCAAAAATGACAACTTGCATCGGCCATAGTTTAATTCAAGTCATCTTAGCACGAGGTGGTATGTTTGCGTGAGAATACTACCTATACATGTACACACATACATTGTGTTAGAAGCAAAGCTGCGTTACACACACTTATCCTAACACTATATATCCACAAACTCACTCACACATAGAGCCGTAAGCAAAGATGAGTTAAAAGTTGTTTTATCTATACTATAGACAAGTATAAACTACAAGTAATTAATACGGTTATGTAAGCGTTTACACAAACACAACATATTATCACAATTTACTACCGTGATACGTAGGTTAATTATTTTGATTGTAAGCCATTGGCGGTCAATTTCAACTACGACTAATCATCCAGGGAGACCGGAGAGGTGTTCGATGCAGGCCAATCTTCCTCCTGTTGTCTCCTTGCAGAGAAGTTTTTCAAGTTAGTCACTACTTGACTGCGATCTCACCTGATGGTAAGTGATGATGTAGCCTAAGATGTTATAAATAAAAAATAAAAAAAATAGTTTTTATTCAGCCAAAAAAAAACTTAAGTTGTAAGTCACTTAATATTATTAAAAAAAAACTCAATACAAAAGGTGGGCCATAGACCTCAGGGAACCAAGGAGCAAAATATCAAAAATAAATCCCCTTGATTCCCCGATATCCGGGAACCTACCACTTAAATCTAATTATTTGGCTGAACAGGGCGCTGCCTCAGCTTGATGCTGCAGCCGGTGTGCTGCAGCGCTGATTTTCAGGCAGAGCCCTCCTAGGTGACGTCACGGGCTGATCGGGAGTGCGGTAAACCGTGTAACTTATAGTTAATTAGAGACTGAGACAGAGTGCAAAGTTCATCATTGCTGAAAACTATACACATATACATATAGATAAATTAGTTATGAGAACAAAGGGTAAATATGCGACAAAGTCTTATAATTTCTGTTTTTCTAATAGGTAGTTTTTTGTTTCTCTTTTAAAATAATAAATAGATTTAGATGTTCGAGCTGGAGGAGGTAAATCATTCCAAATTCTACAGGCCGCATACTTGAACGCTCCCTTATACGAGGCGGTCCTGTGAGAAGGCCAAGAGATCCGAGGGACAGACCTTGGGCAGTACTTACTGTTCTCACGAGTCCACCTTATCCTTGACCGTAGGTAAGCAGGTTTTCCTGTCGAAATCACTCCGAACAAAAGGGTAGCGAGTGAGAGTGAAGTCTCCGCCGTGCTTCCATATTCAGCATATCGGCGTTGTTTAAATACGGGCTTACGTGGGATCGTGGAGGAATGTGAAAACAGAAGCGGGCACACGCATTTTGGACTTTCTGAATAAGCTTGACGGACCTACCGAGCAAACAAGCTATCGCGCTAACTTGGAACAGTAAGTAAATTATTTACCCCAACGGTCTCTACAAGCATCGCACCGGAACACAAAACGCTTGGCGGTGCGTCTTTGCTGGTAGGGAGGTAACAAGTCACTGCCGAAGCCTCCCACCAGACCAGACCTGAGCCAATTTAGAAATTATAGAATTCCAAAGTGGCCCGTGGCGGGAATCGAACCCGCGACCTCCCACTCGAATCCGAGCGCGCCGCCACTGCTGTGGCTCCGTCCGCGTGAATTTCGGCATTTCATAAATCTTACGGGAACATTGAATAATAAACGGGAACGGCATTTTTATCGACATAAATCAAATAAATTATACTCAATAACTCAGACATAAAATTAAATAAAAATCGGTTTTAATCAGACGCATACAGACAGACAGCAAAGTGGTTTTATAAGGGTCCCGTTTTTTTTTCTTTTGAGGTACGGAACCCTAAAAAAGTAGCTTAGGTGTTCATTTATTCATTTATTCATTCATTATAGGTTACATTCCATCATGTTATTCACATTACATCAATTGAACAAAACAACGCAGCCCTGGAAGGGCGCAGTAACCAATTTAGTGGGAGGCAGGCTTATTTTATCATTCCCGGAAGTCATCTACTTTATAGTATGCTTTTTCTTTTAAGTACTCTTTCAGAGCGTCAATAAAATTACATAAATTATCTTTTTCCTTTGAGTGCCCCGGAAGTTTGTTGTATAATCTTGTGCACATGGGGTTATTCAGGATATATCTCTATCTCAAATTATCAATTATAAATATCTCTATTTCAAATTTCAGCCAAATCGATTCAGTAGTTGCGGCGTGAAGGACTCTTTCTTCGGCTTTTCTTTAAGATTAAGAGGGGTTTGAAAAGGGGGGAGAGTCTACCAAAGGCTGGCCAATACCTTTGAACATATTATGGTGAATTCATGCACGCACTCACATAGCTCTAAAAAGTCGAATCGAAAGTGTGTGGCTGAAATTCGAACCCCGGATTTCCTGGCGAGAGGAAAGCATCTGAACCAATAGGCGATAACTGCTTATAACTTTTATCAACTGATCCCAAAAAATAACTCCCTTGTTTATTCAACAACCCACGTCGAGTTCTGCGTAAGAGAAAATCACAATTTTCCTGTTATACAAAACCAATTTTCCGAATCCAAACAAAGCTTCCACAATAGGTAGGAGGGTAATCGGATGATCGCTTATGGAAGAAAAACTTTGTCACCCATTCCTGTCGACGATAACGATACGTTGTTTGTTTAGGAGCGAGGATTCGTAGTTCCGAACCTTTATAGGAGTGCAAGTAAATAAAAGTGTCCGTCTTTAAGGAAAACGATAGATTTACCACATGGTCTGGTTCTTTTACTGCAGGTTTTTTGGAACGAAGTATCTTTTCGTACGTTCCCAGCGTCATGGGAATCATAAAAAAATTAAAATCGTTTCTATTTGTATTTAAAAAGGGGGCAAAACCGGGATGTTACAATTTGAAAATAAGATAGCAATATTGAGTGGGGTATCATACGAAAGGGCGTTACTTGTATATTTTAAATTGTATATTATATATTTTTATTTATTTTTATGTCTGATAGTTTTTGAATTATTGAACAAACTGTCGGAAAAATACCATTCCCCCCATTGACTTACTATCTAAGGGTATAATACAAAATTCACGAAAAAAGTTTCCCGAGAAAACCTTTAAATAAACGAGGGTATGTGTATTTTTATAAACAAACTAAAACATTGTAATTTATGTCTTAAAGCATTATTATACAGTCTAATTTTAATTGCAACTAGCTATAGTGCGATTGTCTTCCTTTTCGCGTTTTATCTCTCTTTCGGTTCGGACACTTTTTAGCGCTGACCCGTCATCCTTAGTAAAATATATCTATGGTTCTCCTTTAAAAATTTATCAAAAGAAAAATCATTGTGATCAATAGGGGTTAACGTATATTTTACGAGAAAAATGAAATCAACTCTGTAAGTGGTATACTTTTTTTGATATTAACAATAAAACTCAAAAAAAAACAAAGTAAAATTTGCGGTTAGGTAAAAAAGTGATTCATAAGGTTTTACTTTTTCTAATGTAGTATGGAACCCTCAGTGCGCGAGTCCGACTCGCACTGGACCGATTTTTTTAAGATTGCTATTATATCGCTTTTCAGATAACGAGATTGCACGTACTTAACCAATATTATTCGATCATTTAGCGATCATTTTCATACATTTTTGAATTTTTTTTACTCTATACAAGTTAGTACTTGGCTGCGATCTCACCTGATGGTAAGTAATGATGCTTGAAAGGGTAAGAAAATTTACCCCAACGGTTTCTACAAGCATCGTACTGGAGCGCTAAATCGCTTGGCGGTGCGTCTTTGCTGGTAGGGTGGTAACTAGCTACCAGACCAGACCTGAGCCGATTTAGAAATTATAAAAGTTCTAAAGTGGCCGGGGCGGGAATCAAACCCGCGACCTGCCATTCGAATCCGAGCGCGCCGCAACTGCACCAGGGAGGTCGTCAAAATTTTTTTAATACATTTGCTCAAAAAGTTGACATTTCCATGTATGTTAAGCGTGCGCAAAGTTATTCTTTTCCGCACTAGTGCTTTTGTGTTTTCCTCCTACGCGGCACCGGAGCGGAGGCACCAGGAGCGCATGAACACGAACACGGCATACAAACACGGAGCAGGCAAACACCGGAGCGTGTAAACAGGAGCACCGGAACACGTAAAATCAATTTTTTTTTTCGCAAATGTATTAAAAAACGTCGTTCAATGCACGTGCGGAATTGACATTTTTACTCGTCCTTATAGTTGACCCTCGCCTTCGGCTTGGGTCAACAAACCGGGACTCGTAAAGAAATGACAAATTTTCCGCACTTATATTGAAATGTACTATTTTCCATTTCTTGTTTCTAGCGTTTCGCAAAATGCCATAATATGGCTAAAGGTGATGGATAGAGTCCAATATCGTAGTGCGAGGTACATAGAGCGTGTCGCTATCAGCTATCACGGCACCGCTATCGCTATCAGGCTATCATTAATCCACTAAAAGCTCGCACTACTCACTCCACGTGTATTGACTGTTGAATGATTGATGTGATGTCGTTTTAAACATGTGACAGATATAATGGGAAAAGATACACGAAATCTCGTTGTAAAAATATTTTAACAT
This sequence comes from Coenonympha arcania, assembly GCA_036785405.1. NCBI lineage: Eukaryota > Metazoa > Arthropoda > Insecta > Lepidoptera > Nymphalidae > Coenonympha > Coenonympha arcania. The sequence continues at coordinate 11,517,913 of CM072077.1, read as the reverse complement.
CGAAATACTTTTGCTGAAATATCTACCAACGTCAAGCGATTCGGTTTTAGTGTCTCTAAATTTAGCGCATGTAAAAGTAGTATTTTCTTTCACAACAGTAACTGTGGAAAGCTACATCAGCCTAAGTTCTACAACGTAGCGTAGAAGTTCTACGGCGTAGCGTCGTAAATAAAATTAATATACAAATTCAGATAGTATCAGGACATTACACGTTGCAATCTATTTACATACCTAATCAATTCAGTAGTTTTAAAATATTGTAAAGGGTATGTGTTGAAGTTCGGTTTACCACTTAGACGCAGTGAAAGATCGCGGGTTCGATTCCCGCCACGAGTCTCTTTAAGATTCTATAATTTTTAAATTGGCTCAGATCTGATCTGGCAGGAGGCTTCAGCCGTAGCTCATTACCACCCTACCAGCAAAAACGCAGTGCCAAGTGATTTAGCGTTCCGGTCCAATGCTGTGTAGAAACCGTAGTTTACGAGTACTTACCCCTTTAAATTGGTACGATATCATCTTCGGCTGCATCATCAATTACTACCAGGTGAGATCACAGTCAAGTAAAACTTGTAGAGAGTATAAAAAAGTTTTCAATCTTTTATATTTTCTCTTTACTTTTGATTCTCTACTTGTGAAAGCTTACCTCAAAAGCCAGCCGCTCTGAAGATAATCACAGCAATTTATTACCGGATCAAGTCTAAAGATCAATTACAGGAGACAATGGAATTAAAACCAGTTCAGAGGCGAGCCATTAAACCTTTTGATTTGTGAAAATTAGCTCCTAATTGGCAATAACTGAACTAGAGAATTGCCTGTGAATTTTACTAAAAAGGCTAATATTAGAGGAAAATTATTTAAATCTTTGGAGTTGTATTAATCAGGAAGCCTTCAAGAGAAGAGTGAATAGACATTTTCTAGGCAAGCGCACTCCAATCTAGACCTCATCATTGCTTTCTATCAGGCATGATTGCAAGCATGTTATTTACCTGTGTTATTTACAAATAAAAAAAATAATCCCTTTAATTACTCTTGTCAGATTAAATAATTTAATGATTTTTTAAAGTGGTAATTACAAAAAAAGATACGTATGTTGAAATGAGTTTTAATTTGAAAAATATTAAATACTTACAAAAAAAAACTCTATTGATTTTTATATATTGTGTTGTTGTAAAACATACCTACTTACATTGGAAATTGATACTCGTAAATTAACTTACTACTTAACTAAGGATATAAACTAGCAATAAAAGTTCTTGTTTTACAATTAAATTGAGATTCGTAACTTTGAAAGAAACAACTAAATTAAACAATAACTACTTAAATACGTACACAGCGACTTATAGCAACATAATGAAATTATCAATAACATTACTTTACTTCTAAATCATTTTTTATAAACAGTAATAATGTATTTCTATGATAGTATTACTAAATAGCAACATCACTAGATATTTGGTAACATACTTGTAATAATATCGTCACTCCCATTAATGTAAGTGCTATGAGTGTATTATACAACTTCCATAAGAAAGTTTCATATTCTGGTGCTTGGTTATGAAAGGATTATGAGGTTTCAAATGATGACATAGAACTAATGTCAGAGTCACACTTGCAAAGTAAAACTGGTAATACATGTGTTACAAAATGGGAATATTACCAGGCCTTTGGTAATACAGCAGTGTTTCGTTGACGTTGCGACGTTTCTTGTCATGACAGATGACTCAACAGTGAAAACTTCCATACGAAACTTTTCATATTCTTGTGCTTGGTACAACTAACGGCATAGTCATACTTGTAAAGTAAAACAGGTAATACTTATTACAAAATGAGAATATTACTAGGCGTTTCGTTCAGCGTCGTGGCACCGATCAGTCTTATACGTGTGACCAGGAGCGGTGCGACGTTTCTTGTCATGACAGATGACTCAACAGTTACAACTTCCATAAGAAACTTTAACTTATGTTACACGGTACAACTGACGTTACATTAGAGTCACACTTGCGAAGTAAAACTGGTAATACTTGTTACAAAATAGGAATATTGCTAGGCGTTTGGTAATACTGAGGGGTTTCGTTCAGCGTCGTGGCGCCGATCAGGCCTCCGCCTGCGACGAGGAGCAGACGGCGTTTCTTGTGGTGACGCAACAGTGACGTCACACTCGCGAAGCTCCTTTCACCACGGCGCGCGTAGCCGAGGGCCAAGCGGCCATCGGGACGTCTTCTTATACCCACGTTGTGAACTGCGTTTGCGCAGGCCACGCTGAGGGTGTACGCGTGATTGGGCTGAAAAAATGGGAATCACTTTATTGCACTCCAAAGTAATTTGTAGAGATAGTAGCTGACCCCGTTAGTAGACGAAAGGTTGTTTTGCAATACAAATTATTTCTCACTTTGGTGTATGAAAAATAGTCTACGCTATTCTCAAACTTAGAATTTTATGAAAATCGGTGAAGCCGTTTTGAAGGAGCTTACAAACACTTTGGCACCAGCAGTTTCAAGATTGTGGTGTGAATAAGTGTATTAGAAAAGCGAGGGACAGAAAGCGATGGAAATCTTTAGAGGAGACGACCTCCCTGGCGCAGCGGCGACGCGCTCGGATTCGAGTGGGAGGTCGTGGGTTCGATTCCCGCCATGTGCCACTTTGGAATTTTATAATTTCTAAATTGGCTCAGGTCTGGTCTGGTGGGAGGCTTTGGCCGTGGCTAGTTACCACCCTACCAGCAAAGACGCACCGCCAAGCGATTTAGCGTTCCGGTGCGATGCTTGTAGAAACCGTTGGGCTAATTTACTTACCCTTCCAAGTTAGTACGATAACATCTTAGACTGCATCATCACTTACCATCAGGTGAGATCGCAGTCAAGTACCTACTAACTTGTATAGAGTAAAAAAAGGAGGCCTTTGTCGAAGGATAAGCTGTCAAATAAACCGATCATCGAAGAAATCACATTTATAAAACTTCAAAGATTATTGAATTTAATGTAAAATTAAGTGTAATTTCAGCAACAGAGGCTTATTTTATTTTATCATTCAGTAAATGATACCTGACTCGAAGGCCTCAAGATATAAGTCCCATCAGGCTGGCCGGAAAGAAGGTTCTCAGCCTCATTTCTATCGATGTTCATGTAATAAGGCTCGTTCTCGACGGGCACCGGAAGCGGGCGCGCCGCCATGTTGACCTTGCGCTCCCACTCGCGCTCGCAAGATGGCTCCGTTTCCGATTCTTCTGATTGGCCGGTTTGCGCGACATCGTTGGTTTCTGCAATATTGGAGAACTGACTGAATGACTGACAACCTGATAATGCATACGCTATACTGAAATCTTCATCATCCACCGCCAATTAATGCTCTTCTCTGTGGCGCACACAACATTTATGCATCTACATGTTTTTTAATAAAAACTCTGCTCAACAATACACATTTATTTCATATTAGTTCCTGATAGCTCGAAATCTAGGAAACTGCAGAAAATTATCTTTCGGAAACCAATATGAGGTGAGCGGGAATTTTCGAGCAAAGTTTCTATTAAAAACATGTAGATGCATAAATATTATGCACGCAAAATTCATTGCCATATAAACCTTAAATGTGACAATTAATATTTGTAGCGACGTCAGCTCTCTATGTGTGTTCTATCGGTTGTTCAAAGGGGAGAGCTCTGAAAGCTGTTTCAAATGATTCCTCCTTCCTCTTTCTCTATACATAGGTACACTCCGGCGTAGAAACTTATTCCATCCATTCCACCTGGATGGCTGGCAATCCACGACCACCCGGTATGCTAGACCTTTCTTTCCATGCACATGCAAACTATGGAACCAGCTACCAGCAACAGTGTTCCCTCAAAAAGTCAAAACTATAACATGGGGTTATTCAAGAGGCGGATAAACAAATTTCTTAAGAGCCGGCCACGCATTTCCAGTTCATCTGGTGCTGCAAATGTCCATGGGGGGCGGTGATTCCTTTCCATTAGGTGACCCGCCCGCTCGTTTGCTTGCGTTACTTATAAAAAAATATTGTTATACTAGTATTATTATCTCGCTGCAGACTCGGCCATAAATCATTCGAGTGTTTCGCTTTTGTTGTTCACTAAAATACAAAAGCAGCAGTAAAGCTCAGCAGTGAAATACAAAAGCGAAACACTCGGCTGATTTATGACCGAGTCTGCAGCGAGATAATAACTCTACTATAAATGCTAAATCTGCCGGTCCGAGGGTGTCTATATTTCGTGTTTCTTACCTGCAATGACATCTGTCAGGCTGTGGAACACGCGATAGAACAAGTCTAGAACCCCCTCACTGACCCTGACGCCCAGATTGTAGACTAGTGGCACACTCACTTTTATCCACCAGCACATTGTGTAGTGTATTGTGCTTCCGTCATTATGCAAACACTACATTGTTATATTAATTTTTGTATAGTTTTTTCGTAGATTTCATAATTATTTCGTCAAAATGGCCAATCGAAAACCCTTATTCAATACAAAAATACTAAATAGTAGTGCGAAGAAACCGGCCAAGTGCGAGTTGGATTGGCGCATAATGGGTTCGGTACCAATATCTATAAACAACAAAAATCACATTTGTTGGTTGGAGCCAAAATCACATTTTTTAGTAAAGGTAAAGTACCTATTTGTTTTATAGCGACAACATAAATAGATCATCTGTGAAAATTTCAACTGTCTATCACGTTTTAAGAGATACAGCCTGGTTTTAAACGGACAGACGGATGGCGGAGTCTTAGTTATAGGGCCTAGTTTTACAACCCTTCGGTTACGAAACCATACAAAAACTCTTGTGATAAATATACAGTCAGTAGATACCTACACAAGGAATCCTCTTGTTCAAAAAATTCATTTAAGTAACCTAATATGGCTAAGTAAGTTCGTGCTTTTCCCATGAACCAAGAATTCGTCATAGTAAGAGATTAGAGCGACTGTAATATAACGTAGCTAAAAAAATACTTTCAACTTCCTACTTCAATTTGTTCCCTATAGTTTTGAAGTCATATAAAAAGTTGAAACTATTTGAAAGAGTCGTTTAAATTCATTATTCGCTATTTCTATAAGATTCTTTTTAGTACTAAAGAATAGAAATAATAAAAACATCTAATTCTCCTGCTAACACTTTTAAGCAATATTTACTTTACCATTTTTGCTAATATTTTCATACAGGCGTCAATTAATCCGAAAGTAAGCTAATTAAAATTTCACGAATAAAATAATAAATTAATAACGAATGATTTATCATAAAACTTCGCCCACATTTTACGCAAATATCAAACAAAGTTTCAAGTTAATATACCTGCTAAGTTGAGTTAAATTTAGCTTCCGTAACCACTTCTAACGCTACGAAGTTTCCATTGTGTCAACTTAGCCGCAACTTGTCAACGCTCGCACAGTTAAATAACTGTGGGAAAAGTAATCTATCATAATGTTTGCCTGCTTAGTGGAGATGAATAAACTTAGCCAATATTTTTCCTAGGCAACATCAACATCTACACTATAATATAAAAACGTTTCTGTCAAAGTCAAGTCAAGCAACCGGGCCTAAGTACCTAATGCAGCGGGACAGTATTTTAACTAACAATGATAAGTACGATGATCTCTCAGTTAGAGAATAACATTCAGATCACAAAGTGTAGTATTTCTCATAAATACTTAAATCGATTGTTTACTTAGTTATTTTTAGGAGAAAGTTAAATTAAAATTTCCTTCTGTTTCCTTCTATAATTATAAATTTACGGTAAGTAGGTAATAATAATAATAATAAATACACTTTATTTGCACCACACAGGAAATTACACAAAACAGAAATACATAGATATTAAAATAATTTTAGGCACAAAAGGCGGCCTTATCGCTTAGCAGCGATCTCTGCCAGGCAACCTTGAGAAAAGGAAAACAAAGGAACTAGAGTTTGCAGGTGGTGTAGATTTATGAACTATATACATACAAATAACTACAAACTATTACATAAACTAGGTTAAACAAATAAAAAAAAGAGAGGTAGGTACTTATGACTACTTTTGTCTCCTGGCCAAATTAAAATACTTGGGAACTATATCAATTTTTTTCTTATACTTAATACTAGCATTTGCCCGTGGCCTCGCCTACGTGAATTTCGGGCTTTTACAAAAACAGTAAGAGTCATGGATTTTCTGGTTTAAAAAGTATCATATGCGTCAACCTAACTGCCAAAAACTCTCCAAGATCTCCCTTTTTCTAATTTTTATCGAGAACAACAATTGATGTAATTGTATTTTTTTTATGTGTCGGTAATAATAATATCCAAAAACCTGCAAAGATTTTTACATAAATATGTAGAGCTGACAGGTTAGATACCTTCTTATCCCACAATTTTACTGTCATAGGTATTCTTAAAAAAGGTGGAGAATTTTTGTGTGTTACGTCGTGACAGACAAACATAAAGTTACATGGCAACAAGGGTAATGAATGAGCACCAGACAGCCAGTAAGTATATCAAAATACGCTGGTGTCAAGTGATTTCAATGAACGTTAATTCGTGTTAGCAGAGGCCAAGCCTGTTGAGTCAGACTCACTGACTCACTGCTGTTAACTAACTGTGTAGCAGATTTATAACGTCTAGAGAAAATCTCCTAAACTAATAAGTAGTTTTTTAATGGGATTTATTGAATTATTATTGAATTTATTTTTGTCTTTCCCACTCTCACGGATAAGTGCGACATGCAGCGTCGCGCGAGAATATAACAGAAAAACGACCTTTTACATAATTACTCAAAAACTAAGTCAGTTATCAAAAATTTGTTTCTATGCGTTTATGTATATTATTACCGACACATTAAAACAAAAATTACAATTACATCCATTGTAGTTTCTGAAAAAATTAGAAAAACTGAGATTTTGGAGCAACTTTTGGGAGAACTTTCTATCGAGAAAATAATATAATAATATTTCAATCGTGTTTCTCCTTCTAAGCGATTTTAGATTAAAGACCCAAAATACATGACGTTTAAAGTTGAAAGTAATTGTCTTTACAGTTTTTAAATACAACTTCTCTCAAAATCGCTTAAATACGGCTTCTACGCCGTTAACCTATCCCGGAGAGAATGACAGCCTTTTTACCTCAATCCCGTTTTTAGGGGTGTGCCGTGCCCACCGATAAGAAACCTGAGGATTTGGGCATCCGAGTGATTTAAGTAAACTTATTTCGTGCAAACAAACAGTAGCGCTTTCTGTCAAAATTCTATAGGAAACTGCTGAGCGAACTAGATGGTGTCCTTACCTACTGCTGGTGTCCAAACAAGCATATTTGGCACCGGTAAACTGGCGACATTTTTTCGCGCCGTCCGCCCTGTCCAGGGTATATTATGTCTATTGTTCTGACCCAGCCATTTTCAAATTTTCGATGATTTAAAATTTTGTAATTTCTAAATTGGCTCACATTTATTGTGGTCAGAGGCTTTGGCTGTGTCACAAGTTACCACCCTACAAACAAAGACGCACCGCCAAGCGATTTAGCGTTCAATGGGATTCTGTATCGTTCAGTTTGTTAGTTGGCACCCACACTGGGTTGTTAACTAGCCAAACGGAGGCAAAAATCCTGTTTTTGCATTCTTTTTGCACTAGCCTGATATGCAGACAGAGAATTGGTAATGCCATCTTATTTCTCTAAAACTAAAAAGTTTTCCCTACAAGAATCGAGGTATTATTTTCGACTTTATTTTATCGACCTTAAAAATCTCTGTATCGGTTGAAACCTCATCAATATTCAATACGGAACTCTTTGAGCAGGATCCACCTCGCACTTGGCTGATTTTTATAAAAAAACACTAATTATAACTACCTTTAACCCAAAAACACAAATGACTTCCACAGTTTTCAAATAATAAGGAATTGTATAACGAATAATTTAGCTACTAGCTAAGTACTAGGAATTAAAAGTTTTTTTTAAATTAAAAGTTTTTTCACTTTAATTAATAACCACACTCCACTGGCACTAAAACTTGAAACAATACTGATATAGTTTCAGTTGTTTATACGTCCGTCTGTTGACTTTTTATTTTATTCCATTTTGTTTTAATTTGCTTCACAAATAAAAGTTTTCAATTGGTAGTGATGTGCGCTTGTTAGTCTAAGTTTCACCGTCTTATCGATAAATAAAACTAAGCTTAACATTTTTGGCCTAGCTCATTGCAATAGTGAATGAGACAGACTGGAGAAGCAACCTGCAAATGGCATCTGCCAAAAGGAATAGCATACCGCGGATATGGTTCTATAGCAAACCAAAACAAGAAAAAAATAGTTCCACCAATAGACTCTGGTGTGTATCAATAAGCTGAAACCAATGCTATTTTTTTTTCGAGCTCATTGGAATTTACAATCCCTATAAACAATACAGTGAAAGTGTTAAAAACAAGTTAACATAAATACACATTATAATATTATGTTCCTTTCTAAAACGTTTGTTTAAAAAAAGTTTTTGGAAGATTTATGCAGTACTTGGTGATTGCATAAAAAATCATCTCATTTGGCGATTACAGAAAAAAATTGAGGTTCATCGATTAAAAAATATCGCCATTACGCTAATGTCTCATCACTACGCACATGCACTCCAAATGACACCGGCTTTAAAAATAAAAACAAACCCCCATGAGAATGTGAAAGACGTCTATTAGAAAGAAACGAGTTCGGATCTTACTGGTCTAGTGGTTAATGTGGATCATGATGTCCTAGGTTCTATTTCGCGTAATATTAAATTACTAAGAGTAAGTATTAGAATTTCGAATGTTATTTTTTTTTCAAAATTGCAGCCTTACCTTACCATATTAGAAATACTAACACAATCCCTCTGTTTTGCAAAGGCGGTTAGATATTAGATTTCATTGTATTAGAAACTAGTACTAGTATTACTCATTTTTCACTCGATGGTAAGTGACAATAAAACAATACTTCTATAGTATATAGGATCATAATATTAACTTGGATGACTATTTACTTGTCTATTTACTCGTATTTAAACGAAAGCTCATGAATAAAGCTTAATATAGTATGAAGGATTATTTACATGAATTAAATCCTTGGGAGTGAATTAACTGCTGTAATTATACTAGCTCATATAGTTTTTAGAGCCTTTGTGAAGTGGTGATAACAGAAAACAAAACTCGGCTGAATTTTTTGTGGGCTTCTTCTCAGTGCAGGGCGCGTTTGAACCCTAGTAAACTTAGTTTTAAGTCGACTTGTAGTTATCACCATACATATGCGACAAATATCATATTCACGTTTTACAAGAGTCTGTACCTATGCCAAATGAAATGAAGATATTTTATTTGGCATAGGTAAAATAAAGATAATATTTTGAATTTTGAATTTCGTACAATAATTTTGCTTAAAATCGACCTTCATAATAGCTTTTCATAAAAATAAAGAATTTTCGAGGCAGAAAAAAATAATATTTTACAGGTAGAGAGTAGCGGCATTTTTGATTTTCGTGGCAAATTGTTTCAACGTGATCAAATTAAAAATAATTGGATCATTAGAAACACTTTATTGGAAAGGCTCTTATTTTATATTATAAGGCCCGTGAATCCCGTGGAAAACGTGGATTTTTCCTTTAGATTAATACAGATAATATTTCCCTTAGATACGGAGGAAACGATCTGAATTCTGCCGTCACTATAATAATTCATAGCCAAATTTTTATGTAAAATAGTGAAAACACTACCAGCTGAAATCTTCACTATCTCGGCTATCTCTCGCACTTTTACCTTCCGATCTTCCAATACGATTTTGAGGACTTGGTTAATATTTTGTTGAGTCACTGCTTCATTTGGACGACCTGAGCGTTCCCCATCATTGGTGTCCATGCGACCGCGTTTGAAGTCGACATACCACCGACAAATGGTTGCTTTAGAGGGAGCTGATCCTGCATAACATTTTATAAGCCATTGCTGTGCTTCAACGGTATTTTTTCCCATTAAAAGACAATGTTTTATCAACACGCGAAACTCGTTTTTTTCCATTGTATCGAAATTACAACCGTAGCGTCCTCGTAGCGTCACTTAAATGTTTCAAAATCAATAATTTTATTGTTCCATTTTTAAAAATTTGACACTTTCTTGTATTGATAGCCAGTACTTTTTAAAAATCAAAAGAGTTTTTAATATATGCGCCATTTCCAGGTTAGTCTCGGGACTTATTGAACGATCTAGTAATTACCTCTTCTGATACCGAAGCGGGTTTCTATGTAGTTGATGATGTAGCCCAGAAGGGAATCGTCCTTCTGCCGGAGACACACGTCGCAATAGTCCTTCTCTACCTGCACAGGCACCAAGTACTCTTCTACCGCTAGCCCCACCTGGAAACCAGAAGAAAGAAACAAAAAGAAGAAAAGAAAGAAAATTTATTTGTGTTCAAGCACAAACCAGCAAAGATGCACCGCCAAGCGATTTAGCGTTCCGGTGCGATGCTTGGGGTAAATTTACTTAACCTTCCAAGTTAGTAACATCTTAGGCTGCATCATCACTTACCATCAGGTGAGATCGCAGTCAAGTACTAACTTGTATAGTGTAAAGAAAAACACAAAAATAACTAGAATTCAGCAGTCGTAGCCATATTATATGACATATTGATATTTCATGCGTAAAATGGAATGGAGCGAAATTCAGAAAATTGATCACGATGTATCAATCTATCTGAAAGACCTAGGAAACTGAAACTGAAATATGGACAGCCCCGTCTACAAAATTTTGCGTGAGTATTTTTAATTAGTTAAGTGACGTATAAGACGGCTTCGCCTAGGTTAGTAACTCGGTTCATAATTTATTTACAATCTTGGCGGTCTAGGCTAGAATTAAAGAATGGGGCTTCTCCATAGTATTGATTTCTCATAGATCTATCTACATACATTATAATTTGTATTTATATCACATCGAAATCGAAACTTATGTCACACGTCACGTGACACTCACGTGGTCGTGTTACTTAGTCGCTATACGAGTAGGTAATCAAGTCTGGGTCTATAGGGTTATAAGCTTATAAGGGTTTGGTCATAGCATTCCACGCTAGCCAAGCGCGGGTCGTCTGTTTGACCAACTCAGGAATTGAACTCGGAACACCTCACATGTTAACCAGTGACCCGCGAGGCAGTTACGCATATCTTTTGGTGGTTGGATAACGTTCGAGAGCGAAAATTCAAATTTTATTAAGTATACTAATTAGGTACACATGGTACGTTTTTGGCAAAATTTTGCGAGCATAAAATGCATTTACATGTTTTTTTTAATAAAAACTTTTCTCGAATATACTCATTTACTTCTTATACAAAAAGTAAATAAAATTTGTATTTTCGTGGCCGGATGTTCCCATCGATATTAATCGGTTATTGTAATCAGTAATCATGTGCCAGTCTCGTTAGTTACTGAGTAGGTTATCGCGGCGTACAGGCTACAGCAGCTAATCATAGTAATCTCGGAGTCGGTAGTGGAAGCGTTCAAAATGTTCATAAATCACCGGAGTTAAGTTAAGGCTGAAGTTGGCGCAATTAATTAAAAAGCGCTGCAGCGACGACAAACAGCGCGATTCGATTACAAACTCCGCAGCACACGAAAATAGCGCTCGCTGGAAATGACTTGCGTGCTGGGGTGTCTCGAAAATAAAATATAATCGTTCCTGATACGCACTGCAAAGGCCTGGAATACACTCCCAGGCAGTGTCTTTCCTGCCACTTACAACCCGGGTGCCTTCAAACCAAGAGTGAATAGGCATCTTCTAGGCAAGCGCGTTTCACCTTAGACTGTATCATCACTTTCCATCAGGTGTGATCACAGTCGAGCGCTAGCCTATATAGTATATATAACAAAAAAAAAATCTACATCTGACAACCATCGCTGGTATAGATATTTCAATCCACGATGTCGCGCGCCACTCTGTCAAACTCCATGCGAATCGAATGATACATAAGTGATTTTGACAGAGTAGGGCGCGTCTTCGTGGATTGAAATATCTATAAGTGCGGTCGCGGAATAGGAAGAATTTCGTACATACCTGTCTCTATCACTCCCGCGTCAAAATAATGCGTCACGCTCGCACAGGACGGCGGTCAATGTATCTATGCGAGCGTGACGCATTATTTTGACGCGGGAGTGACAGAGACAGGTAGTAACAGGTTAATGTACGAAATTCTTCCTATTCCGCGACCGGACTTTTAGCAACGCAACTATCACCAGCCAATTGGCGTCTTGGCTGCATAATTGATGCAATCATTAACCAATTGGGATACGCGACTCGACCCATGCAAGCATTAAACAATCAGCTGCACAGATCTCTCCTCGGAACACAGAACCTCGGCACGATCGACCTAAGCATTCGGCTTATGATGCATCTATCTCTCTTCCACTCATTTGTTTCGACGTTATCGTGTAAAATTATCAAGTACTCATTTTAACATTCAAAATAAATCGTGAAAAGAAATTATGAATTTAAATATAAAAAGATATTGTTTTATCTTGTAATAAAACAAAACAAATAACATTTTAGATAACTAACCCTATTATATTAATGTAACTGGCCCCGGCAATTGCCGACGTAACATAATTATGCAAGAAGTAACAACACAAAACATAATTAAATTATCTCTAACTGACCCAAGACCTCATCTAGTAATTTAATTCCCTGTACACCGAATTACACAGATAAGTGGGCTTATAGGTACATTGTATATACAACTACAATAATGAATAGTTGGACATTTTGGATATTAAGTTAATCTCAATGGGCTATCAAAACACAAAAGCACTATTATTAAAAATATTTTATGTTCAGCCTATGCCCTGCAGTGGGACATTATTATTTTACAAGCCTTTAAAAAAAGGCTATATGACTGTATTGAACTGAATACGTTTTAAAATCCGTGTTAACGAATTTGCGGGGAATTGCTTGTTAATATGTTATGAAAAGATGTCATAATTATAAAATTATCAAAAAATTATGTAATGATTAAAAAACTAAATCCATCGATAAGAGACATATATAGAAGACCAGCATGTTGCGATGTTCCATTGAAATGAATGATGAAAGCATTAAAGCAAGTTAATACTTATCACATCTCTCTGCTTTATTTCAACAACCTATCCATAATAGGTTCTAACTTCTATTACTTTCAAAATATAGATAGATAAATAACTCAAAGGAGAGAAATCTAATTTTAACAATATAAGATAAAAGAAAGCAATGTATAAAAATTATTAAGAATTATGTTTTTTGCCTCTACCAAAATATGCGGCATTTGAATTACGTCCTTATTTATTAGAGGCTCTGATAATTGATATAATAAGCAAAAAAACATTTTCAGTGTTAAAAAGGAATTCGAATAGCTTTAAAATTCTATTAGACTCTTCGCAGCGAAGTTTCTCAAAGAGTTTAAAACTGACTTCGTTCTCCATCTTTCCGGAATGTAAACTAGGTTCAGACTTTGTTACTTCGACTTTGATTGAGAGCCGATGTTTTATGGTTTAACTTAACTTTAGCTTCCTAACTAAACGATATTGTTGACGCGGCTTCGTTCTTCTACACTAATCTACACTAATCTACACTTCTACACTAATATTATAAAGAGGAAAGATTTGTATTTTTGTATGTTTGTATTTTTGTATGTAACGAATAAACTCAAAAAGTACTGGACCGATTTTAATAATTCTTTTTTCATTTGAAAGCTACATTATCACTGAGTAACATAGGCTATATTTAGTACTAGATTACTATAGAAATCTTTAGAAATTCCTATTAAAACCAACCGAAGGTGTAAAAAAATTACCCATAAAATATCTTTCATCGCATACGCTGCGAAGAGTATTAATGATAGGACAAAGAAATGTTCGACAATATTATAGAATATATCAATATCTACAAAAAACTTCGCGAGACCATGTGTCTAACTATTGTAGTTACGTCACTATAACTACTTTTTTACATTTAACAAATTGATAGAAATGCCGATCAAACTCAGACCGTGTTATTCAAACCATTTATAAATTTTTATCCAAATAAATAATTTAATATTCAAGACTGTCTCAATACCTGATGATTACTTTTTGAATTATTGAAATCGGACATTCCATTCAAAAGATATCATGAAATAAAAATAAAAATAGACAATATCTTGGAATTACCACATAGGCGCACCGCAAGGCTCCGACTGAAAATCAGCGCTGTGTGCTCCCATGCTTATATTATGGGGCACACAGCACCATGCTGAGTTGGGGCCTTTTTCCGGGCTGTGCCACATGTGACAGGCGGTGTCTGGTGCTTCCGTCACTTGGGCAATTATTGGTTTTTGTTGCCCGAGTGGGGAAAGCTTCATCTTTTTAGTACGTAAGGTGTCACTAAGGTATATTGTTTTGTTACATGTGGCACTTTCAGGAATAAAGTTTATCTTTCTTTCTTTCTTTCAACTGGTGAAACGATTTGGCTGAAATTTAGAATGTAGATAGACAATATCCTGGAATTACCAAACTACCACATAGGCACGTCGCAACTGCTGAAACGATTTGCATGTAATTTGGAACGGAGATAGATAATATCCTAGAATTATCAAATTACCATATCGGCCAGCCGCAACTGCTGAAACGATTTAGCTGAAGTTTTCAGGGGAATTCGACGATATCCTGGAATTACCACATAGGCTACTTTTATCTCGCAAGAGCTATGGTTTCTGCGGGAATTGTGAAAAACGAAATGCACGCGGGAGAAATACTCCTTCATTCCGCAAATACCCAAACGATTTGGTTGATATTTGGAAGGGAGATAGCCTATGTCCTGGATGTACACATAAGATACTTTTTGTCTTAGAAAATTCACGTTCAACGCGGGATATGTGAAAAACTAAATTTCACGAGGGGAACTACATACATTTTGAATGAAGTTGGTTGAAAAACTCCAATTTTTCACATCCAGCTATAAAATATAGTTATAGGTAGATTGGTAGATATTGTTACATCAAATTCTACGTACATTTTTATGAATAAAATTTCATTTCATTTCATTTCATTTCATTGCTTTGACTATAACTTTGTATAAAGTAGGTATAAAGATCATTAAGGAAATTCAGGGTTTTCTCGGGATTTGTGAAAAATGTAATTTAACGCGAGCGAAGCCGCGGGCAAAAGCTAGTGTAAGATAATTTTGAGTCGATACTTTGAAAGCTTTCCTTGCCAGAATCTCATATCGGTTTTCGAAGTATACTTAAGGTTTTAATATACGTCTAACGGAAGTTTGTTGTCAATATTAGTATTATACTAGCTTTTGCCCGCAGCTTGCATAAATTTCGATTTTTACATATCCCGTTATAAGAAGTCCCGAAAAGACAGACATAGGGTGTCATAGAATTTTTTAAGTTACATGATTTTTGCGTAACTTTAACCGTAAATCTACGCAGCGCACACAACGGAAGCTCTCCGAAAGGAACAATTGTTTATTGCAAAAAATCTTTGATTTTGAAAACAAACTAAAAAACTTAGACGTAGTTAAACATCTACTTACATGTTTTAAATCCTCTTTCTTGTTTAAGTCTGGTTCTGGAGCCACATGTATGGAGTCATACATATTCATGGAGCTATTCTCATATATGTTACCGTCTCTTTCTTTCATCACGTCTTCTGCTTTCGCAACATTTCTTGCTTCTCTTTCTTGAGGTTTCGTTGCTTCTTCTTCTGTTCTTTTGAAGAACGGTAGTTTAAAAGATTGGAATAACTCTTGTAATTTCACCATGCAGGGTTTTACTTGGGTTTGATTTGGTAACGCTTTAACACCATCGTCTTTTACATCATTGTAACACAAATCTTCGTAGAAATGGTCTTCTGATAGTTTATCGGTGAATTCTTCAGAGTTCATAGATTTATATTTAGGTCTTATTTCTTTAGGTTTATTATTATTAACAGGGTAGTAACCTCTGTCAGTGAAGTTATCTGTTTTCGAAAAATGTTTTTTCAGATCGAATATTGGGTAATCGTATGAGCTTAGTCGGAAGAATTTCCTGGGTTTGTGATCGGTGTTTGCAGTCATAGGTACGTATGACATCACAGATCTTTGTTGTCTCTTCGTGTGTCTGTATAAAAAGCTTTTCGGCGCTGTTATTTTCTTCAAAATCTCTTCTACCCTACTAGCGTTATCTTGCTGGCTTATTTTTCTGACACTAACCGTTTGATATTGACTCCCGCTGCATAAGTTCGTCTCTTTTATCGTTATGACGTCATCATTTTTGATACAGCTTAAATATTTTTGTGGGTTCTGTTTGATTTCTTGTACGAATGTTAGGAGTTTGTTTGTGTTTGCATCGGGTCGCCATATCTTGATTAGTCCTTCGGAGATCTCCTGTAAATTGCGATGTAGTTAAGCGACCTAGTTTAGAAACTTGGGACGTTATGCTTGAGTTACTTTGCCTATTACCTACTAGAGTAGACAGAGCAAACAGCCATTGATAAATCTATTTGCTCAAGTGATATGTATAAGTTCTACGCAGTGTGTTGATTATGATGTATTTATGATAAGTGTGTGTTTTTCATGTTCTAAATACCAATCAATGGTCGCTAGGTGATGTTCTTTAATTTTTATTTTATTCTTTATTTTCTCTATAATATTGCGAAAGATCAAAAAAATTTTAGCTAATACTTATTTTGATTCAGACTCATAAGATCCAAGATTCATGAAAATTTTTCGAAAGCTAATTATTAGGAACCTAATACTAGAGTAGGTTATTGAGAAATCCCTACAATAGGTACCATTCAGTTTCATTGGGTTTACCTAGCTAAATAAAGTTTCGCAAGAATATTTAAATATACCTACATACCAATAATTTTTGTCCGTTAATATCCTTCTCTTTCACCAAATCCACAAATTCAGACAAATCCCAGCACTCGAGTAGTCTTATCACATCACTAGAGTTCAACTCAGTCACTTTTAGCGCCATTTTTTTACCACAAACTAATTTAACACTTTACATTTAGACTTTTTTTAAATTGTTACGATGGAAACGGAGATATAGATAAAGAAAATGATGAAAGCAGAAACCCTATAATAATCAACCTATAAAATATTCAGACAGTAGATACACGAAAGAATCAATTCGAAGGTTAGTTAAAGAAAGGTTAATTAAACCGAAAGGTCGTTGTTTCAATACACATTGATTTAGGTGAAGAAAAAAAACAAAAATAATGAAGAAATAAGAAACCTTGAAATCAACCCATGAAATATTCAGACAGGAGCTATAAAAGAAAGGAAAAATTGAGGAATAGTTAAGGAAGGATTAATTAAACTAAAAGGTTAGCTGTTAGGTAGGTTAGTTACTCATTGATTTAAAAGTTAAGGAAAAAACTGTCATTAATACCGAGAAAACTTAATTCTCTACCGGCCCATGAATTAATTTAAATATCTACTAATGTAGCTAGTTATATTTCTGAAAGTCTTGAAAAACAAGACTTAATAACCTGAATGTCCGTATCACAATGGACTGGATGTTTTCTAGATGTGCAAAAAACTAAACCAAACAACACGACTCGTTTGTTTAAACTAGCCCGTACACATAATATATTCACACATACTCGGACATAGCTAATAATTTGTTATTTATGGCTGTTTGCTAACAAAGCCGTCTGTTACTGAGCAAGACGTCTATACTACAGTCATTTTCAAATAAAGAACTTATATTAACAGCGCAAACGCTGTCATATTTTTTCGTCTTAGCACGTTACAACTTGGAACACGGTCGAACGTCTTTGACTCTGGCACTAGGTCGTAAAAAGAAGAATAGGTCTTTCCTAATTTAGGGTTCTTCTTATTCAGATGTCTCTCCATTACTGGAGGAAATCTCTTGCCTTAACGGAACAGTTCTGCTATAGTCTTTATTTCGGTCCACTCTGTAGCCGGCACCACAGTTGTAGCCACAGCGTGTTTCTTCTTCTGAGTTCTGAACTCTCTTTTTCCAGTTATTTTACCCATTACAATTAATGTTTATTTTTGCTTCCCGAAGTAACAAAGAATTGACAGACCCCCAACAAGGTGCTGACTGTCAGAGAATCGTGGAAGTCGCTGATTTCAAGCAATGCAAAATCATGCAGATTAGAGATCTGTACAGGAAGCCAATGCCCATTATCTGAAACCAACTAAGAAGGAAACAATATGCTTAATTATTAATTAAACACCAAAAATCCCAAAATGACCTAAAATGATGTACAATTAAGACAATAAATAGTTTTGGTTACCTATTGTCTAAAAATGTATAAGAAAATTAATTAGCACAAACAAATAAAGCGCCAAACACTATTAATGTACAAGTTGGTAGCCGACTGCACGCAGCAACAGCAGACGACACGTCGTCGCTTCATGTCGTCGCGACACGTCGTCGCGTCATGTCGCTGCAGTCATGAATTCGAACCCGACTGCAAACGGCAACAGCAGATGGCATCAAGTTGGTTCCGAGTGCTCCGTGAAACAAGATGTCTGACGTGTTCGAGAAGAATAGTGATCGCATTTTTTAATATCTTTTATTGGAAGAGGAAGAGGACGATGATGACTTGTTTTTATTATACAGAAAAAGACGAAAAGCCACACGTCCTATGCTTAAATGCAGAGCAATTAGTGAGGGAACTTATTCAATGCTGATCAAAAACCATTTGAAAAGCGATATGAAAGAATTGAGAGAGTATTGTCGTTTAAATAAAAACATTCATTTTGAAAAGAAACACGCTCGAATGCGGTCGTTGCTCCAGCGTCAGCGACACTACTGATATGCGGTCGGACGACACTGCCGTCTGCCGCTCGACGACACGTCGCTAGCTTCATGTCGCTAGCTACGGAGGGAATTTCATAGAAATACATAGAAACCAGTAGTGTAGCTGCGACACGTCGTCTGCTGCTGCTGCGTGCAGTCGGCTACCAACTTGTACCTTTAGTTATAACAATAATTAACCACAAATGACGACAGCTCGTAATACTTGTGACTGGTGAGATCATCCTGTCTTAAAGTACAAGACATAAATACTCGTATAATTTATTAATGCTATGTTTGATATAGAAGGTGACTTAATCTGCATTGAAATACGGTTTATGAAATGAAATCAAAATGGTTATTCTTTCACATAGGCCTAACTCACAGGCACTTATAAAAATATGTCAGACTCTATCGCTGTAATCGGAAAGCAATTATGCACCGAGAAGAATGGATAAGAAACGTACAAATTTCTCACGAATACAAGACTGGAAGAACCCGTTGGGGAAAATTAATCCGCAAAGTTTGCAAGATCACCAAGACTTAAGATCTTCAGCAATGAAGACGACAAAAAAGAGAGAGACTATTGAATAATAAATAGTGTTAGACTTTTGGCAGTTTGAACTTTGTGATCACCACATTCATGCAAATTAATCCAATCATTTCTTGCAATCATTTGCAAATAACACCGATAAAAAGTAGTCACTAACTAAAATTCCATGGTCCTCAAAGTCAAACAACATCACAAAAAATTAACTGAAACCTATCATCTGATGATGTAGGCACCCCACACCCTACTATCATTTATCACTGCATTTCAAATACAATTTACGTGTTTCATTTGCAAATACCCGGTACGTTTGGAGCGGTCCTGTATACGAGAGGCGCTCCAAACCACTGTGCGGGATAAATGGCTTAATTAGCTTAATTGATGGGACCCTGGTACACGGTGTGTGCGAGCCACGAACCGCCAGTATATCTACGAGTATAACTCTTGCTATGATCATCTAATCTCCCATTGGTTGAGACGTGTGCCTCTCATCAGAGATTCGGGGCTTCGAATTCCGGAAAAATACCTATTGACTTTACGTGGGTTTTAGGTGTCTACGGGTCCGGGTTAAAGGGTAAAAATGGGACCCTTTTACCACGGTGGTGAAATAGGTGCTATTATTAAGACTTCGCCGTCCGTCCGTTCGTCACCAGAATGTATCTCTTGAATCGTGATAGCTGAAATTTTCACATAATTATGATGTATTTAGCTCCCATAAAACAAATGTGATTTTTTTGCTCGTTTTTGCTCAATATTGATAATGGTATTAGGTAGGTAGACGCTTGAAATATTCACAGAATATTTGATTAATTATATATTTACTTTAAAAATAAATAATAAAATTAAACAAACATTAAAGGGGGGGGCTCCCGTACAACAAACGTTTTTAGGGTTCCGTACTTCAAAAGAAAATAAAAGGAAATCCTTATTGGAACACTTTATTGTCCGTCAGTCTGTGTGTCACGACCCTTTATTTCAGTATTTTTAAAGATTCCGACATGAAATGGAATTTGGAATACTTAGGTTATAATGGCCCGATGTCATTGCAATAAAAAAAAATTATTTTTTTTAATTTTATTTAAAAAGGGGGAAATAAGGTCGTTGAAAATTCAAAATGAGACTACACTCTATACAGAATAATTTGCCACTAAGAATAACAACACTAGAATTAGCTCGCTTGTCTATGGTTTTTTATACAGTGCTGCTTTGATGAGTGAAACAAAAAAATGAACATTGTAGCAATGCGACAATGTATGAAACATAATATTTCAAATAAACTGGCTTCACTCTAATTTTAAAGTGCATTAGTGATCAACACTAAATGAGCGACAAGTTCGATATACATTGCTCTTTCAACTGCTGGATAAAAATACCACTGCATTACTAATAACCTTCAATAGATTAGATATTACTAAGAAACCCTCAGCTGCGCACCAGCCTTAATAAGGCGACTGCGCAGTCACGGCTAAAGTGCGCACCAGCCTTTTTAAGGCTCCTGCGCACTCACGGTCGGACCTTGAGCTTTGTAGCTTATTTAAAAATATCTATCTTTTACTAAGTCCTTGTGGTGGGTCATGTCCATACAGTTTATATATTCAAGGGACTGAACACAGAAGCTCTTTGTTCTCAATGCCAAGGACCAATTTAGAAAAATATGTTTACATGAGGCCCACTTGAAGTTGGTGGTTTTTGTACCTAGTCTAAAACAAGTATTGTGAGAATATAATCTATGAAGACGTATTATGTTTCTTTGGTTTATTATTCATAATGTAACAGAGTATAAATAAAACAAAACAGTATGGTGTTCGGTGGTTTTATTAACTAAAGTGCCATAAAGCTTTTTTTTACGCTGTACAAATTAGTACTTGACTGCGATCTCATCTGATGGTAAGTGATGATGCAGCCTAAGATGTTGTCGTACTAACTTGGAAGGGTAAGTAAATTACCCCAACAGTTTCTACAAGCATCGCACCGGAACGCTAAATCGCTTGGCGGTGCGTCTTTGCTGGTAGGGTGATAACTAGCCACGGCCGAAGCCTCCCACCAGACCAGACCTGAGCCAATTTAGAAATTATAAAATTCCAAAGTACCTACCCGTGGCGGGAATCGAACCCGCGACCTCCCACTCGAATCCAAGCGCGCCGCCACTGCGCCAGGGAGGTCGTCAAAACAAAGTTTGCTACCATAAATTAACAATTTACAGCCTATAATTCTATTCCGATACTAAAATCAAGAGGCACAGACACTAATAAACTTAATTTCGATCCGTCACTCTTAGTTAGCGAAATAATTAACGCTATTACGTCCAAAACGCCACAACCATTATGTTCAATACTCTATTATTGAGTTTGAATTAAGGTATCAGATTTCTTACTGAGAAATCTGGGTAAACAAAATCTTTAGCGAAACACCTACCTACATACATATAGACTTATATTCTTGCGCAATTGGACCGAGTAAGGAGGAAATAGGTTCGATTTCTGCCTTTATATAAGTACCGCTGTTTGTTAGCGTTCCGATGCAATGCTGTGTAGCTAAATGCTGTGTTTATAGGTGTTGACGACCGAATGGCGTAGCGGTAGTGAACCTGCCGTCTGCGTCAGAGGTCGTGGGTTCGATTCCCTCTACTGGTAAATATTTGTGTGATGAGCATAAATATTTTCCATTGTCTGGGTGTTTTTCAATATATTAGTATGTATTTATATTTATCAGTTATCTAGTACCCATAACACAAGCTATCGCTTACTTTGGGGCTAGATTGCGATGTGTGTAATGTCCTAATATTTATTTATTTATTTAAGGTTAATACAACCCCCTCCAAGATCCTCGGCATATTATTATACCTAGTAAAACAATACTGATCTTTGAATCTGTGTGATAAGGTACCTTGGAAACCTTTTTCTCTGCTATGCTATGCTATGGAAGCTATTTAAGATAGACTTTACAAATACACTATGTCGAGTTAATATCTACTGACGATGCTACAGTGTCGAGGCGAATTTATGAAAAGGAAAAAGTCTGTGAAAAATTTGTAAAAATATAAGTTTCCAACGTTGTATTTAGAGTTTAGGAGTCTGCATCAAGTATAGAGGTGATGTCATCAATAAATTACTAGTGTATGTGAGTCTGGATTATTCACAGACATGACACATCTTAGGCTGGGCACAGACTAATTTAGCAGCACACAAATAAAATTGGTTGTTTTAAAAATAAATAGCTTATTATATTCTAGTTGATTCTTCATTGCTACTAACCTAAACAAACATTAGGTTCTTCACAAACCTACAGTGGATATACAACAAAATATGTCAAATGAGAAAAAGAGTAAGCGAAAGTGCAAAGACGCGTACGAAGCGGTTTGGTTCCTCGTTCCTGATACGCACTGCAAAGGCCTGTGGAATACACTCCCAGGCAGTGTCTTTCCTGCCACTTACAACCCGGGTGCCTTCAAATCAAGAGTGAATAGGCATCTTCTAGGCAAGCGCGTTCCACTTAGACTGTATCATCACTTTCCATCAGGTGTGATCACAGTCAAGCGCTAGCCTATATAGTACCTACAAAAAAAATTACTTCGGTTGCGGCTGGTTACCACCCCACGAGCAAATTCGAAACATTCTAGCACGATGTTCTTAATGATTACCGTATGATGATCGTATAATGTTCGTATTGTGGTCGTATGATGTTCATAAGATGTTCATATCAAATCGAGTTAACTACTGGTTACCGGTTCAAGTTATTGTTTTCACTTATGATACATTCGAATAGATGAATACTATAATTTTACTGATAAGATGGCAGTTGAACCTACCCGAGTCTCGAACCTAGTACCTACTTTACGATCCATCGTTGAGCATTCTAGCCACTGCACGATTGCAGTTACTTCAAAGTAAAGGATTAATAAATGAGGAAAAATACAATTGTTTTGAGCGTATTTATTAAAGTTTATGATAACATCTAATTTACAGGCTTGTATTTTGATTAAAGTTATATTATTTATTTATCTAGTAAGTATGTAATATAATAATAACATGTGAGTACATAAATGAAAACACTGTTTACAATTTATCACTAAAAAATTTCAATGCAATATCGTTTTATCAGTAGATAATTAAATGAATCATATTTTTTTGTAGAATTAATAGTTTTTTTTGAAGACAGGTACCTACTACAAACAAATCTAAGATTACTAATTGCACGGGAAAAATGAGTTAAAATAATAATATTTATTAATTTACAATAGTTATTGAATTCTGAATGGAATAAATACGTATACACATCGCCAGTAGGTATTATTACATTTGAGTGAAGTAGGTACTTAATTACGTAGTTTCCATAGTATACCTACTAATAGTAAATTACACAATTTCTTCAAAATCCATTATAAGTAATCATATCAAACCAACACTCAACAACCCATTTCAACTTAACAAACTCGAATCTTGACTTCACCATCCAAGTTCGCAAGCTATTTAACTTACACGGCACAGTACATCGTACATCTTGTGGGCGACCTCCGCGCCTCCGAACCCTATGTAACAGGATCCATGACTTGGATGAACCTTCCCAGGAGTTACACTTAACTGGTGTCTTGCCCTTCCAACGTAAAGAGTTTCCCCAGTTGAGGTATTACCACCTGGAATAGCTCCAGGCGGAATGGTCCCGTTTGAAGCCGGCACCCATCTCAAACTATCTGGCTTAGCACACAACACATCGATCTTCTGAACTGGTATCTCCTTCCCATTATACATGACTGATGCAGCGTTGTGCCTTACGGAAAGTTTCCCAGGTATTAAGTCCCCATTATGCCATGCGCGAATGACCCATAGAGGGCTCCCATCCCAGCCTTCGTGACCTCCTATAACCGCTTTCCCAGTTAGACTGTTCGCTGTTGTTGCGGTTGTCGGGATCCAATCATAATCGCCGTCTGTTTCTGATATCTGGACCTGTTCTGTTGTTGGAGGGTTGGAAGATTCCCCGTGGTAGATTATATTGGTGATGTAGGTAGGGTTGCTAGGGTCTGGTGGTGGTCCCATGGGGTACGGCATCATGATTGCTCCAGGGATGTAATATGGGTAGGGATAATGGGGTTGTGGATGGGACGGAGCTGGCGGGTGGGTTGTTTGGCCGAAGTCGGATTGGATGTGTGATGAAGAGGATCCTGATAGGACAGGTGGATGGGGGGGACGCCAGCCTGGGCCGTAGTATGGAGGGGGAGGAGGTCCGTGCGGCGGTGGATAACTCATATTGTTGCTGTAGTTCTCTGGACAATAAATCCAAGATACACAAAAGCCGGAGTCTTCCTTTAAAGACTAGGAACTGCTTTTCCCTTTTCAATTTTTTTTCTTACGTAACGCAAAACAATTGGGCTTGCCAAGTATTTCCTTTGTCTGTGAACTTCTTATAGACCACTTATTTTTAAGATTCCTTCAATTATTGAATTCGCAACTTTGAAATCTTTTGTTAATTTTTTTTATTTTATTGCGCAATATAATTTCTTGTTTCGAACACAAAGAATTGATATTAAACTAACAGAATACTGAAGATACTGTTTATATTGCTCAGTCGCAATCTTATCTTTTTAGATAAACGGATAAAATATGTCGATAGATTATATGAATCACTGTGGATATTTTTTCAAAGTTACTCACTTTTGATTGCTTTCCTTGAAAGTACCAATCAAATTTAGATTACCGAACATCGCATTTTTATATAATTTGTTACTGAGTCGTTCCAACCACTTCGCTATGACCTCAAACCTTCCTCGTTTCTTTAATGTGTGGTACGTGATTAATCTAGCCAAAATATAGATATTATAAGGTCCACCCCGAAGAAACCTCAGGATATGGGCATCCGAAGGATTTACGTGAACCTTTTTCGTACGGGCAAACAGTAGCTCCATCCGTCAAAATTCTATAGGTGGCTGCTAAGCGAACTACAACGTGGCCTTAATGTTGGTGGCAAACTAAGCATTTTTTGCACCGATAAACTGGCGAAATTTTATCGTGCCGCCCGCCCTGTCAAGGTACACGTCTATTGGTCTACCTTAAATAATAATAATAATATAAGGATAATAAACCAATTCAAATAAAACAATTGTCATAATTACAAATTGTTTTAATATTTGCAATTTTACATACTTTATATCTTCTTAAATAATATAATTAAAATTAACAAAATAAATTAGCGTAATAAATTGAAATAAAACTTAACTTTATCAAATATAAAATCTACTTACAAATACACGGCAGACATTATAGGGATTCTAAACTCCCGTCTAAAAATTCTAAAAGAGTCTACCGACTCCGCCGAATTTATTCCAAATATATTTTACAAAACTTGAGTTCGGTAGGGTAAATTTTTACGATACAAAGTTCGCTAAAATGACTTTTCCATTTTTTCTACATTTAAATTTTTCTTCACTTTAGTTTTTCTTGAAAATTTAAAAAAAGAACCTTTTCATCAATTAATGACCCGTTCTAAAATCTGGACACGGTATTATAAACAATGTGTTTAGGAAGTCCGAAATAATATTCCACAGGCATAAGAGGTACATTACATACCTACCTATATTAAGCACCACGTTTTAAGCTTAATCTTTAATGGATTTTGAATTAACTACTGTCATAGTTTTCACCAAAAGATATAATAGGTACCTACATTACGCTCTCGCCGCTTGCGTGACTGTCGCGTACTCAGTGCGAAGGTACTGTAGGAGTGTTAAACAAAATAGAGTGGTCATAAGAAATCAAATACTCATCAATCAGCTCAATTAATTAGTTTGAATAATAAATGTGCCTCTTTTTAGTTAGTACAATATTTTCATATGTGATTCTACCTCATGTTCTCATATTATTTCGGACTTAATTTACAGGTTGTATAGCGTCTGTAAAAATAAGTTTTGTTGGTCAAGTGAGCACGATGGCGCGGAACACGCATCTGTTGCCGTCCATGAGCGCGGGCCACACGAACGACTTGATGAGGTCGGAGCGACGCTCGCGACCGTCGCCCGCCGGGTAGCGCACGTGCTTGTCGGGGCTCATCACCACTGGAACACCACAAGACGTAAATTCATAAAAAAAATCGTGAGTCTCGTCGTGAGTTAACTTTGGAAATAAAGTTCACACACCGCTTGATAGATGGCGCTGTGGTTGGAAATAAAGTTCACACACCGCTTGATAGATGGCGCTGTGGTTGGAAATAAAGCTCACACACCGCTTGATAGATGGCGCTGTGGTTGGAAATAAAGTTCACACACCGCTTGATAGATGGCGCTGTGGTTGGAAATAAAGTTCACACACCGCTTGATAGATGGCGCTGTGGTTGGAAATAAAGTTCACACACCGCTTGATAGATGGCGCTGTGGTTGGAAATAAAGCTCACACACCGCTTGATAGATGGCGCTGTGGTTGGAAATAAAGTTCACACACCGCTTGATAGATGGCGCTGTGGTTGGAAATAAAGTTCACACACCGCTTGATAGATGGCGCTGTGGTTGGAAATAAAGTTCACACACCGCTTGATAGATGGCGCTGTGGTTGGAAATAAAGCTCACACACCGCTTGATAGATGGCGCTGTGGTTGGAAATAAAGTTCACACACCGCTTGATAGATGGCGCTGTGGTTGGAAATAAAGTTCACACACCGCTTGATAGATGGCGCTGTGGTTGGAAATAAAGTTCACACACCGCTTGATAGATGGCGCTGTGGTTGGAAATAAAGTTCACACACCGCTTGATAGATGGCGCTGTGGTTGGAAATAAAGTTCACACACCGCTTGATAGATGGCGCTGTGGTTGGAAATAAAGTTCACACACCGCTTGATAGATGGCGCTGTGGTTGGAAATAAAGCTCACACACCGCTTGATAGATGGCGCTGTGGTTGGAAATAAAGTTCACACACCGCTTGATAGATGGCGCTGTGGTTGGAAATAAAGCTCACACACCGCTTGATAGATGGCGCTGTGGTTGGAAATAAAGTTCACACACCGCTTGATAGATGGCGCTGTGTCGAGTTAGTGTGCGTTAACGACTTTCTCATACCAAATCATATTGTAGCTGATTGCATATGCGGCGGATACTTTTTATATGTAAACACGATGAACATTTCATAAAGGAATATATTCCTATGAGATTTTCGTAATTTTCATCATTTTCGGCATTTTAATGACGGAAAAAATGCATTTTTTTCGCCGAGCCCCCTCTACTGTACCGTCTGAGAAGAAACTTTGTTTCTTAAAGACTCGGCGTGAACTCCGCACTAGTCACCTGGCGTGAAGTCGGTGTCGATGCGCAAGGGCGGCGAGTGCAGGCTCAGCGCCCACGCCGCTCGGCACGATGACGCCACCAGCGCGTGCAGCGCGCCGCACGACGCCAGGCACGGGTACTCGCGCAGAGTGCTCACCACCTGTGATGCTGCACCTGTGAACCCCGCAGACAGTCACCTGGCGTGAAGTCGGTGTCGATGCGCAAGGGCGGCGAGTGCAGGCTCAGCGCCCACGCCGCTCGGCACGATGACGCCACCAGCGCGTGCAGCGCGCCGCACGACGCCAGGCACGGGTACTCGCGCAGAGTGCTCACCACCTGTGATGCTGCACCTGTGAACCCCGCAGACAGTCACCTGGCGTGAAGTCGGTGTCGATGCGCAAGGGCGGCGAGTGCAGGCTCAGCGCCCACGCCGCTCGGCACGATGACGCCACCAGCGCGTGCAGCGCGCCGCACGACGCCAGGCACGGGTACTCGCGCAGAGTGCTCACCACCTGTGATGCTGCACCTGTGAACCCCGCAGACAGTCACCTGGCGTGAAGTCGGTGTCGATGCGCAAGGGCGGCGAGTGCAGGCTCAGCGCCCACGCCGCTCGGCACGATGACGCCACCAGCGCGTGCAGCGCGCCGCACGACGCCAGGCACGGGTACTCGCGCAGAGTGCTCACCACCTGTGATGCTGCACCTGTGAACCCCGCAGACAGTCACCTGGCGTGAAGTCGGTGTCGATGCGCAAGGGCGGCGAGTGCAGGCTCAGCGCCCACGCCGCTCGGCACGATGACGCCACCAGCGCGTGCAGCGCGCCGCACGACGCCAGGCACGGGTACTCGCGCAGAGTGCTCACCACCTGTGATGCTGCACCTGTGAACCCCGCAGACAGTCATCTGGCGTGAAGTCGGTGTCGATGCGCAAGGGCGGCGAGTGCAGGCTCAGCGCCCACGCCGCTCGGCACGATGACGCCACCAGCGCGTGCAGCGCGCCGCACGACGCCAGGCACGGGTACTCGCGCAGAGTGCTCACCACCTGTGATGCTGTACCTGTGAACCCCGCAGACAGTCACCTGGCGTGAAGTCGGTGTCGATGCGCAAGGGCGGCGAGTGCAGGCTCAGCGCCCACGCCGCTCGGCACGATGACGCCACCAGCGCGTGCAGCGCGCCGCACGACGCCAGGCACGGGTACTCGCGCAGAGTGCTCACCACCTGTGATGCTGCACCTGTGAACCCCGCAGGCAGTCACCTGGCGTGAAGTCGGTGTCGATGCGCAAGGGCGGCGAGTGCAGGCTCAGCGCCCACGCCGCTCGGCACGATGACGCCACCAGCGCGTGCAGCGCGCCGCACGACGCCAGGCACGGGTACTCGCGCAGAGTGCTCACCACCTGTGATGCTGCACCTGTGAACCCCTCAGACAGTCACCTGGCGTGAAGTCGGTGTCGATGCGCAAGGGCGGCGAGTGCAGGCTCAGCGCCCACGCCGCTCGGCACGATGACGCCACCAGCGCGTGCAGCGCGCCGCACGACGCCAGGCACGGGTACTCGCGCAGAGTGCTCACCACCTGTGATGCTGCACCTGTGAACCCCGCAGACAGTCACCTGGCGTGAAGTCAGTGTCGATGCGCAAGGGCGGCGAGTGCAGGCTCAGCGCCCACGCCGCTCGGCACGATGACGCCACCAGCGCGTGCAGCGCGCCGCACGACGCCAGGCACGGGTACTCGCGCAGAGTGCTCATCACCTGTGATGCTGCACCTGTGAACCCCGCAGACAGTCACCTGGCGTGAAGTCGGTGTCGATGCGCAAGGGCGGCGAGTGCAGGCTCAGCGCCCACGCCGCTCGGCACGATGACGCCACCAGCGCGTGCAGCGCGCCGCACGACGCCAGGCACGGGTACTCGCGCAGAGTGCTCACCACCTGTGATGCTGCACCTGTGAACCCCGCAGACAGTCACCTGGCGTGAAGTCAGTGTCGATGCGCAAGGGCGGCGAGTGCAGGCTCAGCGCCCACGCCGCTCGGCACGATGACGCCACCAGCGCGTGCAGCGCGCCGCACGACGCCAGGCACGGGTACTCGCGCAGAGTGCTCACCACCTGTGATGCTGCACCTGTGAACCCCGCAGACAGTCACCTGGCGTGAAGTCAGTGTCGATGCGCAAGGGCGGCGAGTGCAGGCTCAGCGCCCACGCCGCTCGGCACGATGACGCCACCAGCACGTGCAGCGCGCCGCACGACGCCAGGCACGGGTACTCGCGCAGAGTGCTCACCACCTGTGATGCTGCACCTGTGAACCCCGCAGACAGTCACCTGGCGTGAAGTCGGTGTCGATGCGCAAGGGCGGCGAGTGCAGGCTCAGCGCCCACGCCGCTCGGCACGATGACGCCACCAGCGCGTTCAGCGCGCCGCACGACGCCAGGCACGGGTACTCGCGCAGAGTGCTCACCACCTGTGATGCTGCACCTGTGAACCCCTCAGACAGTCACCTGGCGTGAAGTCGGTGTCGATGCGCAAGGGCGGCGAGTGCAGGCTCAGCGCCCACGCCGCTCGGCACGATGACGCCACCAGCGCGTGCAGCGCGCCGCACGACGCCAGGCACGGGTACTCGCGCAGAGTGCTCACCACCTGTGATGCTGCACCTGTGAACCCCGCAGACAGTCACCTGGCGTGAAGTCAGTGTCGATGCGCAAGGGCGGCGAGTGCAGGCTCAGCGCCCACGCCGCTCGGCACGATGACGCCACCAGCGCGTGCAGCGCGCCGCACGACGCCAGGCACGGGTACTCGCGCAGAGTGCTCACCACCTGTGATGCTGCACCTGTGAACCCCGCAGACAGTCACCTGGCGTGAAGTCGGTGTCGATGCGCAAGGGCGGCGAGTGCAGGCTCAGCGCCCACGCCGCTCGGCACGATGACGCCACCAGCGCGTGCAGCGCGCCGCACGACGCCAGGCACGGGTACTCGCGCAGAGTGCTCACCACCTGTGATGCTGCACCTGTGAACCCCGCAGACAGTCACCTGGCGTGAAGTCAGTGTCGATGCGCAAGGGCGGCGAGTGCAGGCTCAGCGCCCACGCCGCTCGGCACGATGACGCCACCAGCGCGTGCAGCGCGCCGCACGACGCCAGGCACGGGTACTCGCGCAGAGTGCTCACCACCTGTGATGCTGCACCTGTGAACCCCGCAGACAGTCACCTGGCGTGAAGTCAGTGTCGATGCGCAAGGGCGGCGAGTGCAGGCGCAGCGCCCACGCCGCTCGGCACGATGACGCCACCAGCGCGTGCAGCGCGCCGCACGACGCCAGGCACGGGTACTCGCGCAGAGTGCTCACCACCTGTGATGCTGCACCTGTGAACCCCGCAGACAGTCACCTGGCGTGAAGTCGGTGTCGATGCGCAAGGGCGGCGAGTGCAGGCTCAGCGCCCACGCCGCTCGGCACGATGACGCCACCAGCGCGTGCAGCGCGCCGCACGACGCCAGGCACGGGTACTCGCGCAGAGTGCTCACCACCTGTGATGCTGCACCTGTGAACCCCGCAGACAGTCACCTGGCGTGAAGTCAGTGTCGATGCGCAAGGGCGGCGAGTGCAGGCTCAGCGCCCACGCCGCTCGGCACGATGACGCCACCAGCGCGTGCAGCGCGCCGCACGACGCCAGGCACGGGTACTCGCGCAGAGTGCTCACCACCTGTGATGCTGCACCTGTGAACCCCGCAGACAGTCATCTGGCGTGAAGTCGGTGTCGATGCGCAAGGGCGGCGAGTGCAGGCTCAGCGCCCACGCCGCTCGGCACGATGACGCCACCAGCGCGTGCAGCGCGCCGCACGACGCCAGGCACGGGTACTCGCGCAGAGTGCTCACCACCTGTGATGCTGCACCTGTGAACCCCGCAGACAGTCACCTGGCGTGAAGTCGGTGTCGATGCGCAAGGGCGGCGAGTGCAGGCTCAGCGCCCACGCCGCTCGGCACGATGACGCCACCAGCGCGTGCAGCGCGCCGCACGACGCCAGGCACGGGTACTCGCGCAGAGTGCTCACCACCTGTGATGCTGCACCTGTGAACCCCGCAGACAGTCACCTGGCGTGAAGTCAGTGTCGATGCGCAAGGGCGGCGAGTGCAGGCTCAGCGCCCACGCCGCTCGGCACGATGACGCCACCAGCGCGTGCAGCGCGCCGCACGACGCCAGGCACGGGTACTCGCGCAGAGTGCTCACCACCTGTGATGCTGCACCTGTGAACCCCGCAGACAGTCACCTGGCGTGAAGTCGGTGTCGATGCGCAAGGGCGGCGAGTGCAGGCTCAGCGCCCACGCCGCTCGGCACGATGACGCCACCAGCGCGTGCAGCGCGCCGCACGACGCCAGGCACGGGTACTCGCGCAGAGTGCTCACCACCTGTGATGCTGCACCTGTGAACCCCGCAGACAGTCACCTGGCGTGAAGTCAGTGTCGATGCGCAAGGGCGGCGAGTGCAGGCTCAGCGCCCACGCCGCTCGGCACGATGACGCCACCAGCGCGTGCAGCGCGCCGCACGACGCCAGGCACGGGTACTCGCGCAGAGTGCTCACCACCTGTGATGCTGCACCTGTGAACCCCGCAGACAGTCATCTGGCGTGAAGTCGGTGTCGATGCGCAAGGGCGGCGAGTGCAGGCTCAGCGCCCACGCCGCTCGGCACGATGACGCCACCAGCGCGTGCAGCGCGCCGCACGACGCCAGGCACGGGTACTCGCGCAGAGTGCTCACCACCTGTGATGCTGCACCTGTGAACCCCGCAGACAGTCACCTGGCGTGAAGTCGGTGTCGATGCGCAAGGGCGGCGAGTGCAGGCTCAGCGCCCACGCCGCTCGGCACGATGACGCCACCAGCGCGTGCAGCGCGCCGCACGACGCCAGGCACGGGTACTCGCGCAGAGTGCTCACCACCTGTGATGCTGCACCTGTGAACCCCGCAGACAGTCACCTGGCGTGAAGTCAGTGTCGATGCGCAAGGGCGGCGAGTGCAGGCTCAGCGCCCACGCCGCTCGGCACGATGACGCCACCAGCGCGTGCAGCGCGCCGCACGACGCCAGGCACGGGTACTCGCGCAGAGTGCTCACCACCTGTGATGCTGCACCTGTGAACCCCGCAGACAGTCACCTGGCGTGAAGTCAGTGTCGATGCGCAAGGGCGGCGAGTGCAGGCTCAGCGCCCACGCCGCTCGGCACGATGACGCCACCAGCGCGTGCAGCGCGCCGCACGACGCCAGGCACGGGTACTCGCGCAGAGTGCTCACCACCTGTGATGCTGCACCTGTGAACCCCGCAGACAGTCACCTGGCGTGAAGTCAGTGTCGATGCGCAAGGGCGGCGAGTGCAGGCTCAGCGCCCACGCCGCTCGGCACGATGACGCCACCAGCGCGTGCAGCGCGCCGCACGACGCCAGGCACGGGTACTCGCGCAGAGTGCTCACCACCTGTGATGCTGCACCTGTGAACCCCGCAGACAGTCACCTGGCGTGAAGTCAGTGTCGATGCGCAAGGGCGGCGAGTGCAGGCTCAGCGCCCACGCCGCTCGGCACGATGACGCCACCAGCGCGTGCAGCGCGCCGCACGACGCCAGGCACGGGTACTCGCGCAGAGTGCTCACCACCTGTGATGCTGCACCTGTGAACCCCGCAGACAGTCACCTGGCGTGAAGTCGGTGTCGATGCGCAAGGGCGGCGAGTGCAGGCTCAGCGCCCACGCCGCTCGGCACGATGACGCCACCAGCGCGTGCAGCGCGCCGCACGACGCCAGGCACGGGTACTCGCGCAGAGTGCTCACCACCTGTGATGCTGCACCTGTGAACCCCGCAGACAGTCACCTGGCGTGAAGTCAGTGTCGATGCGCAAGGGCGGCGAGTGCAGGCTCAGCGCCCACGCCGCTCGGCACGATGACGCCACCAGCGCGTGCAGCGCGCCGCACGACGCCAGGCACGGGTACTCGCGCAGAGTGCTCACCACCTGTGATGCTGCACCTGTGAACCCCGCAGACAGTCATCTGGCGTGAAGTCGGTGTCGATGCGCAAGGGCGGCGAGTGCAGGCTCAGCGCCCACGCCGCTCGGCACGATGACGCCACCAGCGCGTGCAGCGCGCCGCACGACGCCAGGCACGGGTACTCGCGCAGAGTGCTCACCACCTGTGATGCTGCACCTGTGAACCCCGCAGACAGTCACCTGGCGTGAAGTCGGTGTCGATGCGCAAGGGCGGCGAGTGCAGGCTCAGCGCCCACGCCGCTCGGCACGATGACGCCACCAGCGCGTGCAGCGCGCCGCACGACGCCAGGCACGGGTACTCGCGCAGAGTGCTCACCACCTGTGATGCTGCACCTGTGAACCCCGCAGACAGTCACCTGGCGTGAAGTCAGTGTCGATGCGCAAGGGCGGCGAGTGCAGGCTCAGCGCCCACGCCGCTCGGCACGATGACGCCACCAGCGCGTGCAGCGCGCCGCACGACGCCAGGCACGGGTACTCGCGCAGAGTGCTCACCACCTGTGATGCTGCACCTGTGAACCCCGCAGACAGTCACCTGGCGTGAAGTCAGTGTCGATGCGCAAGGGCGGCGAGTGCAGGCTCAGCGCCCACGCCGCTCGGCACGATGACGCCACCAGCGCGTGCAGCGCGCCGCACGACGCCAGGCACGGGTACTCGCGCAGAGTGCTCACCACCTGTGATGCTGCACCTGTGAACCCCGCAGACAGTCACCTGGCGTGAAGTCAGTGTCGATGCGCAAGGGCGGCGAGTGCAGGCTCAGCGCCCACGCCGCTCGGCACGATGACGCCACCAGCGCGTGCAGCGCGCCGCACGACGCCAGGCACGGGTACTCGCGCAGAGTGCTCACCACCTGTGATGCTGCACCTGTGAACCCCGCAGACAGTCACCTGGCGTGAAGTCGGTGTCGATGCGCAAGGGCGGCGAGTGCAGGCTCAGCGCCCACGCCGCTCGGCACGATGACGCCACCAGCGCGTGCAGCGCGCCGCACGACGCCAGGCACGGGTACTCGCGCAGAGTGCTCACCACCTGTGATGCTGCACCTGTGAACCCCGCAGACAGTCACCTGGCGTGAAGTCGGTGTCGATGCGCAAGGGCGGCGAGTGCAGGCTCAGCGCCCACGCCGCTCGGCACGATGACGCCACCAGCGCGTGCAGCGCGCCGCACGACGCCAGGCACGGGTACTCGCGCAGAGTGCTCACCACCTGTGATGCTGCACCTGTGAACCCCGCAGACAGTCACCTGGCGTGAAGTCGGTGTCGATGCGCAAGGGCGGCGAGTGCAGGCTCAGCGCCCACGCCGCTCGGCACGATGACGCCACCAGCGCGTGCAGCGCGCCGCACGACGCCAGGCACGGGTACTCGCGCAGAGTGCTCACCACCTGTGATGCTGCACCTGTGAACCCCGCAGACAGTCACCTGGCGTGAAGTCGGTGTCGATGCGCAAGGGCGGCGAGTGCAGGCTCAGCGCCCACGCCGCTCGGCACGATGACGCCACCAGCGCGTGCAGCGCGCCGCATGACGCCAGGCACGGGTACTCGCGCAGAGTGCTCACCACCTGTGACACAGGACATCATCATCACCAAACCTGAAGGCGTAAGGTAGCGTAATTTAGAAAGTGGTTGAAGAAAACATACTCGTAAGAAGACGGAAAAAGCATAACAATAGGAAAGTGTGCTCTTTATTTTACAGCGCCACGGCTGCGAAGCATGACAGGTCAGGCGTGTCATTTGACTCACAGCCTAGACCAACGAGACAGTCACCGCACTTCTCGGCAGCGCCCGGCAGAAAGCTATGTGCACTGAGAGCCAACACCACGGCCACGAAGCATGACACGTCATGCGTGTCATCTAACACACAGCCTAGACCAATGAGGCAGTCATCGTACCTGATTAACCACAGTCCTCTCAGCATCACCCAGCGGGAAGCTGTGAGCAGTGTTCCTCATGAGCCGCATCGCCGCCGCCACAAAGCCCGACACTCCAGGCGTGTCATCCGACTCACAGCCCAGAAGAGACTTCACTTCGTTGAGCCGCTTGTCTCGTAGACTGATGGCAGCTCGGAAGGATAACTGAAACATAGATAAAAGTCATTGTAGAAATTAGAATCGTGTCGAGTGTAATAGCTAACGTACGGACGGACGGACGAATGAAGTCACACCATAATGCTTGTCATATACAATAGAGCCTATAATCGGTGGAGATGCTTGCTTTGATGGAGATCCAGATTTGGCACCTGAAAATTGTTACAAACTCATTTTACTTGTTATCATAGATTCATATTCTTGTTTATGTTAAAAAAAAGGTTATGTCATTCTGACTGATGGATTACAATTTTTCTATACGTAAATAAATAAAACAATATTAAATTAAATAAATGTTACTACAAAAGGCCTTTATTTCATTGGCGACGAGTAAAAATTGTGTTGTTCAGTAGGAAACAAACACCATGAACACTGAGCAATTCGCGGCATTCCTTACCGCGCAACAAGAACAACAGAAGGTACTAACAGCCTTACTACAGCAGTTCGTACAACTGCAACAACACCAGGGAAGCCCCTCAACAGACATCAGCACCAAAAACAACGATAGTAATGAAGCTTCCACAACATCAAAACAAAACATTGTAAAACATTTCAAATGCGACAAGTTTAACCCAGACACAACCACTGCGGAAAACTTTATCGATCTGTTTGAAGCGAAATGTCGTATATGGGGCCAAGAGGCTATTAGTATTCAAAAAGACCTACTTATAAACTGCATAACACCAGAAATGTACCACGAACTGAAGGTAGCTTTGACTCCTGATTTTGACATAGCAACATACGACGAAATAAAGATGAAACTATTGGATTTATATAGAACAAAGAAAACACGATACAAAGCTTTAATAGACTTTTGGAACTCCACGAGAGAAACCGACGAAACTATGGAACGTTATGCTAATAGACTAAAAGAACTCTCGAAGGACTGTGGCTACGAAGGGACTATGCTTGAAAGACAGCTCCGTGACCGTTTTGCAACTGGCTTGAACCATACACAACTAGAGGTAGATCTAAAGCAAAAATGGCCTGAACTACGTGAAGTAACAGAAGATGGTAAAACGAGAGAGATAACATTCACAGAATTATTTGCAGTCGCCCAATCACGCGAAATTGCAGAGAACGACAACATCACCTTAAATAACAACCAAAATGTTAACAGGATACGACAAAAGAGACAAAGCAAACGCACTAATACTACAACCAGTATTGAAACAGCCAAAAAGTTGCAACCTGATCAATGCCGACGATGCGGAAAGCGTAACAAACATGACTTCAACGACTGTACAGCTAAAGACCACCTTTGTAAGGCGTGTGGCAGCACAGGACACTATGAAAGTGTATGCATCAAATCAGGTAGAGCATATTTAACATCAAAAACCAAACACTATCAACGTAAAAACGAGACTGATAAACACAACAGAACACAGAAGATTAACAATCGAACAGATGCATCAGGGACCTCATCAATGGCAACATCACACTCTGACGCCTCGACGGAAGAGAGTGAAACCGAGTACAACCCTGTCCACAATATCAATAGGAAGACATCCAGGTGTAAGAAAATTGACACAATCATTAATGGGGTAAAATGTACGATGGACTGGGATCCGGGGTCAATCTACTCTATAATTTCCACAAAAATGTGGAAAACGATTGGATCCCCAGCATTAATTAAAGCACCAAAACTTCAAGCTTATTGCAATTTCAAGCTAAAACCAAAAGGCATAACTGACGTAACAGTGGAAGTAGACAACGAACAAAAAATATTACCTGTTGTAGTTATGGACAAGGCAGAGCCTATGCTTTTTGGGTTACAGTGGAGCGAAATGTACGACATGATTTTTCCCAAACCTGTCTACTCCATTAAACGCACCGCAGACACGTCACTAGACCTCGTGCTAGCTACCCACACCGATCTATTCGACAATAAATTAGGAAAAGTCAAGGATTACCAAGTTAATATCCATATCAAATCTGGCAGCGAAGCAAAACATCTACCGGCACGGCCCATCAAGTTCAGCATGCGCAAAAACATCGAAATAGAACTAGAACGGCTTCTGCGTGAGGGGATAATAACAGAGGTGGATCCCAACATAACACCGATAGAATGGGCTACACCCACAGTCAATGTTTTAAAACCAACTGGCCAAGTACGCATTTGCGGTGACTACCGAACAACGATAAACCCGGTACTTATAAAGCATACTCATCCTGTACCCCTATTTGACCAGTTAAGACAACAGCTTGCTCACGGAGATAAATATTCAAAAATTGACCTGAAGGATGCTTATCTTCAGTTTGAGATAGCCCCGGAATCGAAAAAGTACCTAACAATATCAACCCACAAAGGATATTTTGTCTACAACAGAATGCCCTTTGGTATTGCAACAGCACCCTCAATTTTCCAGCATTTTCTCGACAAACTACTAGATGGCATACCAAATGTCGCAGTATTTTTTGATGATATTGCCATTACTGGGAAAAATGACAAAGAACATATACAGACTCTCTCCAAGGTGTTCAACAGATTGAAACAAGCCGGACTCAAAGTAAATCTCAAAAAATGCATTTTCCTACAACCTGAAATAGAGTATTTAGGACATATTATTGACAAAAGCGGAGTACGACCAACAAAATCTAAAATAGAAGCTATCTCGAAGGCACCACCGCCTACAAATACTAAAGAATTGAGGGCGTTCTTAGGACTCATAAATTTCTATGAGCGATTTATTCCACACTTACATAGTGTATGCGCCGACTTACATGAACTAACAGGTGGCCGCCGGAAATGGCAATGGACGGAGCATGAAAACAAAATCTTCATAAAGACCAAGAAATTGATAACTAGATCTGAATCACTAGTAGCATTTGATGAACATCGGCCTCTTTTTCTTTCCTGTGATGCTTCGGAGAAAGGAGTAGGCGCGGTTTTATATCACAAGGATAAAGATATCGAACAACCTATTGCGTATGGTTCGAGGAAACTGAAACCGGCTGAAAGCAAATACTCTGTCATAGACCGTGAGGCATTGGCAATATTCTACGGTATTCAAAAATTTGACCAGTATCTCAGGGGCACTAAGTTTACGCTAGTTACCGATCACAAACCACTGATCCACATATTAGGTCCTCAACGAAATCTGCCGAAAATTGCGAATAATAGACTGGTAAGGTGGGCACTCGTGATTGGAAATTATAACTATGACATCATTTATCGAAAAGGTGAACACAACATCATTGCTGATTACCTCTCTAGAATGCCAAATGGCGCGGAACAGCCGAATGACTCAGAGGTATCAATAAATAGAATAACTGAATTACTGCAGCATAGTAAATTAGACGATTTGTCTTTAAGTGAAAAAAGGATCAGGGAAGAGACGAAACAAGACGCCACATTGAAGCAAGTACTGCAATTAATTAAAACCAACTGGTATAATTGCACACAGTCTGAACTGAAACCGTTTCTTAGAAAACGTAACGAACTGTCAATAGAGAACAAGATAATCATGTGGCAAGGTAGAGTGGTTATACCGAACAAATTGAAACTAACAGTGCTACGTTATTTGCACATTGGACACCCTGGAACTTCAGCAATGAGAGCTCTAGCACGTTTCTATGTATGGTGGCCAACACTCGAAGAAGACATTGATAATTTTGTAAAGCAATGTCAGAAATGCCAGGAAAATCGACCCAACAATCCAGAACTCCCAGTATACTCTTGGTCGGTTCCAGAAAAGGTATGGGAAAGAATTCACATCGATTTCGCCGGACCCTTTGAGGGCAAATATTGGTTAGTCCTGGCAGACGCTCTATCAAAATGGATAGAAATTAAACCTATGGCAAAAATAACCACCAAGACATTGTGCAAGAAGCTAGATAGTATCTTTACCACTTTTGGATTACCTCAGATTATAGTCTCTGACAATGGGCCTCAGTTCATTTCCAAAGACTTTCGAGCATATTGCACATCACAAGGGATAGTGCACATGACCTCTTCACCTTACCATCCAAGAACCAATGGATTGGCTGAGCGACTGGTGCGTACATTTAAAACGAGAATGGCTGCAAGTGAAGCTGATATAGCTAATCCAAAGCGAAGACTGCAAAATTTTCTTTTTTCGTATCGAAACACACCACATACCACCACAGGAAAGTCACCAGCCCAAATGATGTTCGGAAAACAGTTAAACTGCTTGTTAGATAATGTGAAACCAAATATGAGAAGGACATTGCGACACAAAAACATCCAAGCCAATATCGACTCTGAACAAAAAACACCACATTTCCAGAAGGGAGAAGCAGTGTACATTCGTACTAAATTGGAAAATAAATGGAAACCGGCTGTAATTGAGGAAAGGAAACATCGGTATTCTTATGTGGTGAGAACTCCAGAAGGAGTTTTGAAGCGCAGACACGCCGACCACATACGGCCCCAGGGAAGTGTAACTCAGTCACCAATCTTCGAGCGAGAGACTGGGATGGAATCATCTGCACCTGCGGGCTCAGCAACGTCACACGAACTGCTGACTGGGATGGAATCATCTGCACCTGCTGGCTCAGCAACGTCACACGAACTGATACCGCATGCTAGTTCAACGCCACTTAGTCAGCCGGTGATTGAAACCGCTTCCTCTTCACCGCTAACGTTCGAGCAGACACCGGTGTTAAGGCGTAGCAAGAGGACCGTACGACCGCCACACCGCCTCATAGAGCTAATGTCTTAAGCCGAGAGGAATGTTACAAACTCATTTTACTTGTTATCATAGATTCATATTCTTGTTTATGTTAAAAAAAAGGTTATGTCATTCTGACTGATGGATTACAATTTTTCTATACGTAAATAAATAAAACAATATTAAATTAAATAAATGTTACTACAAAAGGCCTTTATTTCAAAAATCGGCCTCAATTTTTTGAGCTCTTCGCTCTGGCTTAGTGAGTGAAATAGTAGAAGTAATCAATCCTGTTTAATACCGACTAGGAGGCAAAATAATATCCTGTTGGATTCCAAAAAAATATATGTGAATAAAAAAAGCTTGTCAACTCACAACAACAACGGAGAAGACGATCTTGTACTTGAGGTTGGGCGTTGGCTTGAGTTGGTCCAACGCGGCCAACGCGGGCAACACCTCGTCTGCGGCTCGCGACCACACCGCCGCGTACTGCGACACTAGCTTGCTTCTGAAATGTTTGCAGATTTTTAAGGTTTATTTAGATGACCACAGACTACTAAAAATAGACGTAATTCCTGGAAAAATGAGTCCTAAAAACTACAACAGTGTGACGACTGGGCAGAATGAGAACTAAGACTGACTGTCACCTGTCAGGGTGCTGGTGGGAGTCATCGCTGTCGGAGTGGTAGCCGTCGCTGGCGGAGTCGGTGGGCGAGCGCGGGGCGGTCTCCACCACCGCGGGCGGCTCGCTCATCTGCGACAGCAGCGCCGCGCACCCGCGCGAGTAGCTCATGAGCACCCCGGCTACCGGCCTGGAAACAACAATTGGTATAACATTAAAAACAAAACAACTCGACGATATGTAAAGCCGTAAGGCCCGGTTTCCAACAAAGCGGAGATGCGTAGCGAAGAGATGTGAGTAAGAGTTGTGTGTAACGTCAATCAAATGATGTTTTCAGCTGCGCAGATGGTGAGAACAAAACGCGCGGGCGCGGCGCCAGTGACACCATTGTCTGACTGTCCGACCTCTAGCGGTGCCGCTCAACTACTATAGACATCTCCCGTTAACTTGCTCGCGACACAAAATTTCTATAGAAAAATGAGACATTTTCTCTCCTCTCCGCTTGATCAAATTCCACCGAAGTTAAGCTGAGAGGAGATATGGAAATAACGAAATCTGGTTATTCAAAACATATCGTCTCGTCTCCTCTCCGCTTGGTGGAAACTGCGCAGTTTCCACCGAGTCTTGCATCTACCAGAGACTGTGTCAGAAAATATCTTACTTTACGAAAAAGAGACAAAAAGTAGGCAGGCACTCATAAAGTAGAAAAAGTACGTAACGTTACACACACAATTTCTTCATCTAACGTACACTAACTAACAAGTATAAAGTGAAAAAATAATCCGATACAAAAAATCA
Organism: Coenonympha arcania; assembly: GCA_036785405.1. Lineage (NCBI taxonomy): Eukaryota > Metazoa > Arthropoda > Insecta > Lepidoptera > Nymphalidae > Coenonympha > Coenonympha arcania. The sequence goes on along the minus strand of CM072077.1, from coordinate 11,476,254 downwards.
AAACCACAGACACCTTTTCAACATCGTGAAGTCACTCGTAAAGCTTATCTTTCTTTGGTAAAGTAGAATACGAAAACAGAAGCTCGTAAAGTGACTGCTAATAGAAACTTTCAATTTAAGTTATTACGTGTACCTACTGAGACGAATCACATCTCTAAAGGCTAGTTCAGACATTACAACACAATCCGTGCGCCGATAAAAACTTAACATCAAACCAGACCTGAGCCAATTTCCAAATTGGTTCAGGTCTGGTCTGCGTATAGAAACCGTTATAGGAGTTGTTTACTCCAAGAATATAGCATATTAGACTGCAAGTATCACTTACCGTCAGTTGAGATCGTAGTCTACTACTAACTTGAAGTGTATAATAATACACGTTAATTAATTAACAAGAAAACCGACTCCAACTCTCATCAAACTACTGTTGAATACATCCCTTCCAATTAAAGATTCAATACTTATATGGTTTTCTCAAGGATACCGTTAAATCAGAACTGGACTAAATATAAATGAGACCACACGGGAAGCATCAGGTTTCTAATAAAAAAAGAATCATCAAAATCGATTCACACAGTGAAAAGTTATGAGATAACAAATATAAAAAAAAATAGAGTCGAATTGAGAACGTCCTTTTTGGAAGTCTGTTGAAAAATTATAAAGACGAACAAGCAGACACAGGTCCATAAACAGCCATACTTAGTAATTTTACTGCATGATTGCTACTTAGGCATAGTCTGCTCATTATCGGCGAAATCTTAGTGACAGCTGCAGTAAACAAATGGCTTCAGACGCGCGTTTGCGTCGATCCCGTCTGAACACACCCCTATTACAGTTATTCAAATTATACAATGACAATTAGAGTGTTCAAACAATGGTAGCGCTAATTTGTCTAACGAAGATGCTAGCAACAAAGGATAATCACGGCGATTTCCCACAGGTATATTCTTGAATGAAAGTTATTATATAAGCTGTTAAAACGTACAATTGAAGAGCTAATTATGTCACATTTGAGATAATTGAAGCGGTTATTAAACGCAAGTTATATTTTGAAGAAAGCTCTGATTAATTTTAATATTACGCATACTATGTTGAATGTGAAAATTTTCACCTACATCAGTGAATGGAAAAGTATAGAAGTAGCCGTTTCTAACAACGGGTTACCTAAATCGCGTTACCTAAAGATAAGCGCGTTCAAACAAACAAACAAACAAACAAACTCTTCTGCTTTATAATACTAGTATAGAAGTATAGATGTGAAATATCAAGACTGCAGTGCAAAAAAGTCTAGCAAAACGGCCTAAAAGTGGTATGAATTTATTAAAAAAAAATTGGTTGTCTGTAAAGTCGGTTTACTGACGATAGTTGAACGTGACAACTCTCGCTTGCACTTCAAGCCTTACATGGAACGCCTCAGAGCGAGGTAACGCGAGCGAGGTAACGCCGGTAACGCCGGATGAGTCATGTTTTTTTGTGCGTGCAGCCGCCTCTATCGATTTATAAGACGTTGTCACGTCAAAACTTGCAATCCTATAGATGGTCTGGGACAAAAATAATACAAAAGAGGATTTCAGCCTTCGTAACCTAGTGCGAGTTGCTAACTAACGAAACAGAATCAGCCCACTGGTCTAGAGTTCAAATTTTAGAACACCTAGTACAAAAGTAATTTTCGAAAAATAGAGTAGGATAGAACAGAATGTTAGTTACTAAGTTGTAACTAATAAAATATACACGAAAGCAAATGTGCTGATCTTTTTTACTACTAAGGTATGGTTATGCTATTCCATGGTACTCCGTGTGTACAATTTGTGTCTTTGAGCCCTTGCGGCTAAAGTGTAGAAAACTGTGAAAGCGGGAAAAGCGATCAAATAAAAACTAGTCAAGGTGAACAAGATTAAATAAGTAACGAGAAAAACTAGTGTAAGGGCCTTAAACTCGAATTAGAAATGCCTTGAAAGAAAACTGGGATTGCAGATTTTCTCATCTTATTAACATTATAAATCTATCGAGTTTGTTTGTTTGGTTAAAACTAAGTAAAAACTAAGTACTATTTTTTTCTTGGATAGTCCATCAAATATCATGTTTGACGGAATTGTTCTCCTATATGAGTTCTAAAAAAAGTCTGGTATAACCACATGTCTATCTTTGTAGGTTGACTCTTTATTATGTGATATTATTATTTCATATTTATTTTTGAAGCGTTAGCGATTGTAGAAAGAGATTCGATAACTAACATGGCTAGGGGGCAAACATCGCGCATACCGCAGCCAGTCCGGTCATAAACACCAAACAAAACGCTATAAAACCCAATGCAACAATGAAAATTAGTCTCAACACATTACTTTACACAAATTCAACTCTTGCGCAGATTTCACTGGACTTTAGGAGGTAGGGGAACAATGGCCGAAGCAAAACGCACGCGTGTATAATTTTGGTGTGAAAAAGAAATGAATGAAAGCTTTCGACCATAGTTTTACGATTTACAACGGTTCAAACATTGCAAGTGCCGAATTTCTTGCCAATTCTTCTTGGTAATCTGCGTTTCGGCTCATAATTTACTGGTTAAACCGATGTAGAGATATCTTTTAATTTAATTTTCAATATTATTATATTAATACTGGAATTATTAATTTATTAAATTAAATTAGCGAAGTTCGACAGCTTTCTGCCCTTTTATCGAATTTATGTTTTACAACCATATAAAGTTGTAGTACTTGACTGCGATCTCACCGGATGGTAAGTGATGATGCAACCTAAGATGCTATCGTACTAACTTGGAAGGGTAAGTAAATTTACCCCAACAGTTTCTACAAGCATCGCACCGGAACGCTAAATCGCTTGGCGGTGCATCTTTGCTAGTAGGGTGGTAAATAGCCACGGCCGAACCCTCTCACCAGACACAATTGGGTAAGTAATCTTAGCACACCTAGCACTTAAGCACATCACTATAATCTTTCTTCGATTGGACAGCTTATCTTTATAGCCCATTACAACCAGTATAAATCAAAAGTAACCTGTAATTTCACCAAAACGGAAACATTTAGTATAGCCGGTGTAAATTACAGCTTCCGTCCGTTACATACGGTCTTATTTAATGCAGGGTGTGGTAATGTGGTTATTACGTCATAGTTCATGTCTTTAATTTATAAGTTACGAGTATTGTATTTATATTTGAAAAGTGATACACGACATGAAACACGAAAGCTGTCTTCGTTACATACTCTGGAATCTTGTTTTTAGGCTATTGCATAGCTTCTATCGCGGGCCTTGAGCGTGGAGACCGAATCCAGAAATTCCGTAACGAAAATAACCTAACACTTTTTAGTTTTGCCATCTATCGATGAATACTTAGCAGAAATTTTAATGACTTTTTGAAATATCACGGTTGTCTCTTTAGTTCAGCAACTCGTCTCTAGGTGGCATTGGTTGTATAACATTATAATTGCATGAGTTGATAAAAACAGCTATGCAATAGCTTTACCGCGGCAGTCTCCGTCAGTACACGTCTTTTTTTACTATAAGGGATGTTGAGCAAATATGGCAGGCTATTTAAATCTTGTGATGTATCGAATTACGTCTACGGCGTATTTAAGCATATAAAAACTATAAATACAATCAATCTAAAAGCACAACAAAGAAACATGATTGGATATCTCGATAAAAAGTTCTCCCAAAAGTTGCTCCAAATCTCAATGGATGTAATTGTAATTTTCGTTTTAATGTCTCCGTTTAAATAATATCCAAAAACGCAGAATCAGAACAGATTTTTGATAACTGGCTTAGTTTTTTAGTACCTAATTAGGTAAAACGTCGTTTTTTTTTTGTTAAATTCTTCCGCAACGTTGCATCTCGCACTTACCTACGTATCCGTAAGAGTGAGAAAGATAAAAATAAATTCAATAAATCCTCTCAAAGGGTGTGCTGAGAAGAACACGAATTATTTGACTTCAACATCTAGCAATTTTTAAAACTTTTAATAATTAAAAAAAAAACCGTATACCTACTTATTACTTACGTATGATTCATTTTGGACAAATTGTTAGCTAACAAATCTAATCATCTCGTTATTTACCGCGACACACTTTATGCAAAGTGTACTTGAATAATTTTAATAACTACAAATATGACATAATATTATTGACGGACATGACATGACATGCTTTCGCCCGCGGCTGCGTTGCATAACGGTGAAATCTACGATTTAATCAATCCATCATGTTTTTCGTACTGTGCATAACTGCACTAGTGTCAATATTGATAATGCTTTCAGAACTGTATAAAGGGTACAAACACACGTATTCGCAATCGTTTCAACCGTGCGGCCTAATGTCACACTGGTGGTCTTGCATTTAGGGCAAAATGCGCGCTCAATGCTCATAGATCTGCAGTTAATTGGTTTTAATTTTCTGTACTCGTTCTCCGTAAAAACTAACGAACCAAATCTTTTATTCGTGAACGCAAAGTGCTTAGAAAGAATAGGTACAATTTTTTGACTTTGAGATTATTATTAATTTTTGTGGAAAGTTCAAAAATACTAAATGCTGAATATCTAAATTATCATTTATATGGCTGCGTTTCATACCTAATGTAATACATTAGGTATGTCAGTTATTTTAAAGAGTTTGCATTTTTGAAGATTGCTCTCTCTGATAAGAAAACCTACTACGACACAAACTAAACTTGGTAAATTATGAATAACTTTTTAAAGATATATCATTTTCCTCAATACCAGTTAAATTTTGAATTTCATCGCTCCATTGTTTAATAACTTTAACTTTATTGTTTAATAATTTAATAACTTGTGGGTGTGCTCGTGCGTATTACTTTGATAAAAACCGCATTTAGCCGAACGAGTGTGAAAAGACCCCATGTCCATTAGTTGGACAGATGCTTAATAAATATTGGCAGCTTATTTGCATTAATATTGTATTAGTTTAGTATTCAACTTTTTAAAATACCAGGAACTAATTTTTTGTAAGTAATTTATTATGTACCTCCTTCAATCCACTTGTCTTACTTATACAGAGCTTTTTATTGGATAAAATTTTCGCCATAGAAAGTTCTTCCAAAAGTTGCTCCAAAATCTCAATTTTTCCAATTTTTATCGAAAATTACAATGGATGCAATTGTAATTTTTGTTTTAATGTGTCGGTAATAATAATATCCAAAAACACTCGGAAACGGATTTTTGATAACTGGCTTAGTTTTTTTTAGTAATTAGGTAAAACGTCGTTCTTCTGTTATATTCTTCCGCGGCGCTGCATGTAGGCATCAACGTATTCGTAAGAGTAAGAAGGAAAAAAGTAAGTTCAGTGCATCCTCTTAAGAGGAAACGATAGTGGTCTTATTTCCATACAAACGTTCTCGTCTGTTTTCTTTCTGGTTAATTATGAACTTGGAGCAATAAGCCTCACAAAATGCTCAAAATTATTGTCTATTTAGACCAGCGGGTCTAAATAGGCAATTTTGAGCATTTTGTAAGGCTAAAGATAATGTATTATCAAAAACGAAAACATAGAAACATAGAAGACATTGATATTTATTTTTCTGTACAAAATCATTGCTCCAAGTTCATAAACCAGAAAGAAAACAGACGAGAACGTTTGTATGGAAAAAGACCACTTATACGAAGTAAGAAGTAAAAAGTAGTATATAATTGGACGTTGCATCACAACAGGTATCACCGGCAAAATTCTCATAATTACTTTCCCATCACGAAGAGTTAGGCATTACGCGTATTTATAAAACCATTTACCATTACGTGATCCCTACACCATTACTTTTTAGGGTTCTCTGCGTCATTAGATAATACAAAATTTTAACCAAAAAACCGACTTGAAAAGGATAGGATCAACTCCTATCAAACTACATCCTTTTCAAGAAAAAAAAACTTGAGAGGTGTCAAGGGACACCCGGATGGAACGAAGTTTATCCGGCTTGCTATCTGCTTGAGAAAGAGAGAGACGCACGACTTACAATAGCTTACTGTAGCAAAAAGTGTCGTTACAACTTTTCGTCTTAATTTTTTCCGTTTAGCCTTCTTTGGCAACGCGCGATAAGGAACTTCGTTCCAAAAAGAATCAACCAAATCGATGGGGACTTATATGGTTTTCTCATGGATTGTCAGGACTAGGCCAAATTGGAATAGGAACCACACGGAAGGCACCAGATTTCAAATTAAAACAGAACCATCAAAATCGGTTCACCCATCCGAAAGTTTTGAGGTTGGTAACAAACATGAAAAAATACAATCGAATTAAAACTCAAGTGCAAGTTAGTAAAGAAACAATTCTTTGGTTTTTAATAAAATGAACCTTGGCAGTTGAGGGCAACATTATGCAACGATAATAACTTGGACTTCCGTTAAATATGAGTCTAATTCCTCGTAGGATGTGCCGTGTTATCTGATCTTATGATCGGAGGAACGGGAAATGCCATCTTTATGATTATGATTTTCAAACAAGACTAGACGTTTATACCTAAGCTAATTTCTGATCATCACTAGTTCATCACTAGCTTCGTCGCCATGGCATAATATGACAAAACAGACCTATTAAATTTAGGCCTGTGTTTAGATAGAGTCCCCAACATACAGATCCGAAAGAGAACATGCGTAACTGACATTCCATAAAGGAAGGCGCTCTTAAAGTGGAACTAGGCGGGTCACGTAGGTCGTAGGGAAGACGGACGTTGGAGCAGGGCATTACTGGAATGGCAACCGTGACCTTCACAAAGAAGCATCGGCCGACCACCTGCACGATGGCGAGATGATATCGTTAGGGCAGTGGGAAGACAGTGGCTACAGCAAACTAAAATCAGAAGCGGCTGGCGTGCAAATAGAGTGGCCTTAGTCCAGCAGTGGACTGAAATGGGCTGACAATAGTTTACCTGGTATCGCTCAAGTCCAACGTAGGGTCACTCCTCTTGATCTGACCAACGCACACCAGCACCGTTTTGTCGCTCTCCACCCTCGCGGCAAGAGATGCGACCAACGTCAGCAGCTGGAGGCAGTAGTTAGGTTTATCATCGGTAGTTTATCTAGTATCGCTCAAGTCCAACGTAGGGTCGCTCCTCGTGATCTGACCAACGCACGCCAGCACCGCTTTGTCGCTCTCCACTCTCGCGGCGAGGAAAGCGACCAACGTCGGCAGCTGGAGGCAGTAGTTTGGGCTTATCATCGGTAGTTTACCTGGTATCGCTCAAGTCCAACGTAGGGTCGCTCCTCTTGATCTGACCAACGCACGCCAGCACCGCTTTGTCGCTCTCCACTCTCGCGGAGAGGGACGCGACCAACGTCGGCAGCTGGAGACAGTACCTAGGGTTTATCATCGATAGTTTACCTGGTATCGCTCAAGTCCAACGTAGGGTCGCTCCTCTTGATCTGACCAACGCAGGCCAGCACCGCTTTGTCGCTCTTCACTCTCGTTGCGAGGGATACGACCAACGTCGGCAGCTGGAGGCAGTAGTTTGGGCTTATCATCGGTAGTTTACCTGGTATCGCTTAAGTCCAACGTAGGGTCGCTCCTCTTGATCTGACCAACGCAGGCGAGCACCGCTTTGTCGCTCTCCACTCTCGCGGCGAGGGACGCGACCAACGTCGGCAGCTGGCGCAGCGCTGGCTTGTCCACGATGGTAAGCAGGCTCTTGTTGTCGATGAGGCGGCGCTCCACGTCCGCGTGGTTGAGTGACAACAGCCTCTGGTGGGACGACGACGCTGGGTCTTGGTTCACTGTCACTGATGACTGGGGACAAGGACTAAATTAATGGCTCGTAAAATTTTCGCTCGATGGATTACCGGTGCTGGCCATGGTCATTTTTTTACACTCTACAAAGAACAGCCCCTTGATTCTGCAAAAATACTTATAGCAGCGACGAGCTAACATCTATGCGCTGATTGGTTAATGCTTCCGTCAGTTATGCAGCCAAGGCGACAATTGGCTGCTGATGGCTGCGTTGCTATGGTTACCGTCGATGATTGGCCGATGTACAATTTTATTTTTTCGAGAATAACACAACAAAAGTTAGTACTTAACTGCGATCTCACCTGATGGGAAGTAATGATGCAGCCAAAGATGTTATCGTACTAACATGAAAGGGGTAAGTTTACTCACCCCTAACGGCTTCTACACAGCATTGCACTGAACCGCTAAATCGCTTAGCGGTACGTTTTTGCTGGTAAGGTGGTAACAAGTCACAGTCTAAGTCCAGACTAGACCTGAACCAATTTGCGGACAAAACCTTCCACCAGACCAGATCTGAGCCAATTTGAAAATTATAAATTCTAAAGAAGCCCGTCTCGGGAATCGAACCCGTGAACTCCCACTTGAATCCAGCGCGATTGCGTTACAGAGCATCGTCAACATCCTACAAAGATCTCTCCTTTTTTTCAGTTTCTCCCATACTTCCAGGTAAGTGCTTTTTAGGGCCTAGAGACAAGGTCGATTGTCATGAAGACATTGGCCTTTATGTATAAGTTCAGTCGTATTTTATTGCGAGCAAATCCGACAGCATTATCGTTTCAATCTACACCACGAAAACTATCGGCGGCCGTCTTATCGGTTGTCGCATATCGTGCGGACAGTCCGATATAATGCATGAGGCGCTACATCGGACCAAGTTATCGGTTATCGGTAAAGGAGCCTACTGTGTAGACAATTTTACATGTTATGTTCCTTACCAGCTCCTCCAGTTTATGCAGCGCTTGCTTGTAGACCTCCACATGCCTCTGGAGCTCGTTCTTCATGGCAACGTGCAGGGAGATCAGCGACCCCGACGCGTCCGCCGTCAGGCCGTGGGTGCCGAGACCTGGGACCAATGAAGCTCGTAAATATCTACTTCATTGTTGGATATAAACCTTGCTTTTATTTGATTGCTGGATATATCCTGCCACTTACAACCCGGGTGCCTTCAAATCAAGAGTGAATAGGCATCTTCTAGGCAAGCGCGTTCCACCTTTGACTGTATCATCACTTTCCATCAGGTGTGATCACAGTCAAGCGCTAGCCTATATAGTATTAAAAAAAAAAAAAAAAACGTAGTAACATAGGAACTGATATTTGAGTGCGATGAGTGCAGTGCAGTGTCAAAAACTGGGTGTAAGCCATCTTACGTGTCATTCTAAATAGCCTCTCACTAACTATGGAAGCATAATATAAAACATCAAAGTTTTCGCTTCTACACTCCATTTCGCTTCGTCAACGGGGCATCGAAATCAAAATATGTATAATTCATTTGCTACAAAAAGGGTAGAGTGGTAGTGTTTGTCTATTGAAGCGTGAAATATTATCATTAATTTATTTTAAAATTTCCGTACCGTACCATTATCTAATAACGTAGCGAGATGATGGTGAAGAAGCAAGATGGCAGGATTCACCTACTACTACTACTATACTTAGAAGTAGAGTAATGGACCTACTGGTTCAACGACCAAAAATGTGTAAAAAATCAGGTTTGTTGTATTGAAGCCTCTTTTAATCTTCATTTTAATTTATTATTGTTGTTATAGCTGCACGGAAATACACCAGACGGACGGACGGCGAAGTCACAGTAATCTGTACCTAATAGGCTCCCTTTTTTAACCCTTGGGTATGGAACCCTAAAAAAAGATAGAAATCGGTACATGATAATATCATTTTATATTTCCCGTTTTGCTTTATTTCCATCCGTTCTTTGAGGAAATCAGACAATTACGCACACATACTTACTAATAATTTAAGTTAAGCCCGATGTAAATTTGGTAACCTACAAAAAAACCATGGCCGAATTCATTTCACGCTGTGGTTTAACGGTCTTATTGTATAATATTATATCCATTATACAGTACATCATTGTTTTAAAATAATATTACTCATCTTTATAATTTTATTGGCCAGTTTGCTCGAAAATATAATATTAATACTAATACCACTTACCGTATGTTTATTGGAATAAAATGGTTTAAAAAAAAACAACAGGGCTTTATAAAAAAAATAAACGACAATTTGGAATTACGGTTAAATCCAACTTTGCATTGCCAAACTTTAAAGTAACGTTTTGAAATAAAATCAAATTACACTTTCTGGTCTTTTTTTTTCAAGATTCTTTCATGTTTAAATTGTCATTTCAAAATCATCTTGCACATATAAAGTCACACATACACCCATTTCAACCCATTTCAACAGCATACTTTGCAATTATTTTGGACAATCGCATATAAAATGTATGGCGCAAACTTCAGTCTCTCCAAGGTTCAAAAGTGTTGCCTAATGACGCTACCTACAATAACTGTTGCTTATATTTTAACAATTTTAATTAAATTGCGATTCCTATGACCAAAACCACGCGGGAATATTTTGAAATCCATTAGACGTACAAGAACCTGTTTTTATCTGCATAGAGTAGAGTTTTTATAGAACTCTCGATCAGCCAAACCACTAAGGTAAATGGAAATGGGAAAGATGAAGACTTTCTTAATCTTATAAAAAACTTGGAACTCCGGGAAAAGTACTTTACTTTAGGTGTTGACAAGGCCTCATGTTAATTCAATATTATTCTAACATGCTATAGTAACGTGACCCAAGGTTTAATAAAATATATTTGCGCGCATGCGCTGCGGAAACTATTGATGATAGAACAAAAGTATGTTCTTTTTTTTTTTTTTTTAATACCTATAGGCAAAACAACGTTTACCGGGTCAGCTAGTAATAAATAATAATAATACGGTAACGACGGCACGAGTTCAATGGTTCTTCCATCTCAAAAATCCCATGAGGATAAAGAAGTTTTCACTTCGAAAATGGATCTATTTTAGAAGTGAAAACTTCTTTATCCTCTTGGGATTCATTGAACTCGTGCCATCGTTTCTGTATTATTATGTTTATGTAGCAGCTTGGTCTTCTCCGTCGGGAGTGATATCCCTCCGGGGGTACGGGCCCCGAGGTAAACCTCCCTACCCGGGCGACATGTCGAGAGAGCGCGGCGCGCCCCCGGTGTCGTTCTTCTAGCCCCGGTAAGAGCGAGGCCCCATTAGTGCGTTGCGCTGCGTTGCGTCGCGTCGTCGCAACGGAACAGCGCATTGTATGCCACACCTGCGTTGCGACGACGCACGATATCGCAGCGCAAGAGCGTCGCAGCAACACTGGCTGCGTCTCAGTTCAGCCTTCGCAATGGATAGATACAAACGTGTTCTTTTGTTGCTTTTATTACGCCAACGCCGAAATAAACGTAGAAACCATAGAAGATTCTGGATATCTCCTTTGATAGCACTTTACATAGCGGAGCTTCGACAACGCAGCGCATTACCCTTCCTCCCGCTTCGTCTCTCGTCCGTCGATCCGTTGAATTGTCGCGTGCGACGACGCGACGGTCTAATGGGTCATGTCGTAAAAAATATGGAAACCGACGCAGCGACGACGTTGCGACGACGCAACGCAGCGCAACGCACTAATGGGGCCTCGCTCTAAGGGGCTAAGGCCTCGCCGTCCTGGCTTGTGGCCTGTGGGTCTTGATTGGCTGGTGACGCGCGGTCAGCGGTCAGTTGAGTGAACCTCGCGTCGTCATCATCGTCTCCGTTGCCTCCATCATGTTTATGACCTCCCTGGCGCAGTGGTGGCGCGCTCGGATTCGAGTGGGAGGTCGCGGGTTCGATTCCCGCCACGGGCCTCTTTGCAATTTTATAATTTCTAAATTGGCTCAGGTCTGGTCTTTTTGGTGGCTTTGGCGGTGGCTAGTTACCACCCTACCAGCAAAGACGCACCGCCAAGCGATTTAGCGTTCCGGTGCGATGCTTGTAGAAACCGTTGGGGTAAATTTACTTACGCTTCCAGGTTAGTACGATAACATCTTAGACTGCATCATCATATACCATCAAGTGAGATCGCAGTCAAGTACTAACTTGTATACCTATAGTAAAAAAAAAATTGGTTGCCTGTAAAGTCGGTTTACTGACGATAGTTGAACGTGACAACGTCTTCTTTGTCGCTCGTTCCGCGCTCGCGAGGTAACGCCGGTAACGCCGCATGAGCGAGGTAACGCCGCATGAGTCATGTTTTTTGTGCGTGCAGCCGGCTCTATCGAATTATAAGATGTTGTCACGTCAAAAAAATTACCTTGTACAGCGGCATCCAGCTGCCTCCGCCTGTTGTCCACTGCGTCGCGCGCGTCGGGGCTGTAATGCAGCAGCGCGCTAGCCAGGCGAGCGGTGCGCGGGCGCAGGCCGCAGCCCTGCTCGCCGCCCAGGAGCCCCACCAGCCGCCACGCCACGGCCTCGCATTGCAGCTCCGGCCGCGGTGATATCTCCAGCGATATCAACCTGAGGACGAGGGGAAATTGTCAGTAATGCTGAAGAAATTTCTGGAGAAGGTTTTGCTGAGACGATTAATAATATTGTGAGTGTGTGTGTGTGTGTGTGTGTGTGTGTGTGTGTGTGTGTGTGTGTGTGTGTGTGTGTGTTGTAATATTGTGTACGTACTAACAAATCAAGGCAGTTTTAGCTGATATAAGTTTCAGATCGAAATGGAACGAAACTCAAAAATGTATGAAAATGATCGATAAATTGATTAGGTACGTGACATCGCGCATTCTCATACATTTTTTTTTAATTTCGTTCGAAAGCGATGATGGCATCGCTTTCGAACGAAATTAAAAAAAAAATGTATATATTCCATCCATGCGTTTTTTATGATTGCTATGGAGCAATCATAAAAAACGCATGGATGGAATATATGGTTAGAGTGCTGCTGATAGTGCTTAGTTTTATACATGAACAGACTCACTTGCAAATAAAACAAAAAATATTTTATACTCAAGTGTATGAAATATTTTTTCCCGTAAGCTACTTCTAGTCGCGAGCAAAAATCTAAAAGAGTATCAAAATTTTGATGAACCCGGGAATCGAATCCAGCTTTTCGCGATCCATGGACCAAAAAGGCAGGACTTCAAGTGAGGGTATTTCCGCATGAGTGTATGTTCTGTGGTCAAATAATCTGCGAAACCCACATTTGAATGAAAGGTGTATATCAAGTGAAACCGCATTACCTAATATGTGATAAGTGTGTAAGTGAGGATGTGGGAGTGACAAACAAGTATTTCGTCACCGACAAGGGCTAGTTTTTTTTTTTTGAGTGAAAGTGACCCGCCGTCGAACCGTCTGCTGGGGTTAGGGTTACCACTACCTGGATAATTTTTTTTTTAATTTTTTTTTATCACTAAACCCTTTTTGGAACAGCGGCTTCTTAGAATTATTTTCGTATGCCATTTAAAGCACAAAAACTGACAAAACTATAAAACGGTAAACTAAAGCAGTAACGAAAATACACGGACTAAGAAATTTACATACTTTAGCGTCTTCGCTATAAAAAAATGCTTTGTTGGTTGAAATGTGTGTTTATTCTGTAAATCTGCAGCTAATGGAGTGGTTGACAATGATTTGGATTTGAAAAGTGATTTGTTAATAGGATACACCTTTTTTTTTTACCCACAGGAAATGCCTGACGCATACCCCTCCGTCAGGGGACACGGAGGGGTTATGTGGGGCTTGCACCCACTAAAACCTGTGCTTTGCCACGACGGACCTCGTTGGCGGGAGTACGGGATTCACTTGCGTATTCACCGCGCTCCCGCCAGGCCTCGACCCGCCACCGAAGCGGCAGGTCCCGCCGCTGCTGCCGGCAGCCTGGCCGCTGCCGACCCTCCTGGGAGGCGCGTCCCGAACAGGTCGCGCCACCACCTCGGCCTGTCGGTGGAATTCGGGTGACGGACGCCAGAACCCCTTACGAACGTCACCCGCAGGCCGGCACCGGTCGCCGAAGGAAGGTGTTCGCACCCCAGCAACCGGCGCGTCTCCTGCGAGAGGAATGTGCCGCCGTAAATATCCCTCTCGACGAGCGTTCCCGCCCACTTCGGTGATTTTTTTACGAGGTTGTGTTCCTCGTAGTGCCCCGAAGGGACTTGTGGGCGTTTCCGCCCCCGTTGTTTTAAAAAAATGATTTCGTTATTCATAAAAGTACCATATTTAATTATTTGTTTGGTACAAAGTCTAAAAATTAATAAACGATAAAATAAAAATCATTAGAATGTCAATCAATAACAAAACATCTTGCTAAAACATCATCCAGAAAATGGTAAGGAATGGCTTACGATACGATAAACTTCTAATCCCTTTTTTATACATGCAATGAATTAATTTTATTCGATGCTTCAAGTAGGTAGTTAAATTCTAGATGATATATCGCAAAAACTTATTCCCCGATTTTGTTATCATTTAAAGTTATCTGAATCGCCTCGAACCATGGATTGGCGCCCAAGATTGACAACCCTATAACCAGATAATTTATCGAAAACTCGTTTGGTTTAAAGTGAATGTCAAATAATCGGCACCAGCGGCCATGTTGTAGTGGTAATCGTAAAATTGTATAATTTGGAAAAATTATACAAAAATATGTATGTTAATGCGATAATTATCACTGACCTGCCCACGGTCAAGTCGCGTATTGATCATAATTAAATTAACAATATCAGAGAAAGTGTGAAAAGTTTTAGAGCGATCTTTCTATACCAATACGCAATACCTACCTTTTTTATATCAGGACATAGCCCCAAACTAAGCGGTAGCCTGTGATATGGGTACTAGATAAATGATAAATATACGTACATATTAATATGAGAAATAGAGAAGAGGGGCTTGCTCCACAGGTGCCTGGCTACCGCTTTCTTCACTCACCTCGGCCAACAAATATAAAAGGGGGGCGCGGAGGGGGAGTGGGTTTTTATATAAAAAAAGGCATAAAATTTACTATCTGTGAGCATCCAAATCCCCATTCAGTGGAACAAATGTGGTTGAGCTTAAGAGTTGGTAGCAAAAAGATCATGGTGGGTACAGCTTACCGGCCACCATGGCAGGACGTTGATTTATTTATTGACTCTATGACCCAGTCCCTGACTCTTTTCTCAAGTTGTGATACCCTAGTACTTTTGGGAGATTTCAATATCAATTTACTTAGTCCATTTGACAGTAAAACTAAGCAGTTTAATGAATTTTTAAACTATATGAATCTCAAGCAGGTGGTCACGGAACCAACACACTTTACCGATCACAGTGAGACTTTGATAGATTTGGTATGTACGGACGGCTCGTCTCGAGACGTGGAGGTGCTGCACATAAAAGAGTTAGGTGGTCATGCCATTGTCACTGTCGCATTAAACCTGAAAAAGGCTAAAATAGCTCCTCGGTGGATAACTATGAGACCACTAAAAGATATTAATGCAGAGGACTTTAATGCGGACCTAAATAACATTCCATGGAGTGTCATCAAGTCTTTACCTGAAGTTGAAGATATGGTATCTCAACTATATGCTTATATTCTAACTTTATTTGACATCCATGCGCCTTTAAGAAAGACTAAGGTGGCTGAGCAATCATGTCCTTGGATAACTTACACCATTAAGAAAATGATAGCACTGCGGAATCAAAGTCATTCTAGATATAAAAAATCAAATAAAGAATCGCATAAGCAGTATTACAAAGATTTTAAAAAACTTGTATGGGAGGCTATGGAAGCTGAAAAAAGAGCTTATTTTAAGACTTACATAAATCAGTGCATTAATAAACCACTTCTGTTATGGAAACATTTAAAGAAAAATATAGGGATTAAGAAGCAAGAGTATGATATACCTTCAACGTTATGTGACCCGGAGAAGTTAAACAAACACTTTTTGGATATTCCGCATAGTGCGAGATCCTCACTATCTAATCTTACGTACTATGAATTCAACAGGTTTGGGCCAAGCATTTTTAACTTAAAAACTGTAACAGAAGCAGAGGTACTTAAAATTCTGAAAGGGTTAAAATCAAATGCTAAAGGCCATGATGAAATCACACTAGAAATGCTATACTGGACATTGCCACAGAGTTTAGGTACTCTAACAGCTATTATAAATAAGTCTATAACAACGGGAACCTTCCCTAGTGCATGGAAAACTGCAATAGTCAAGCCTCTTCCGAAAGTAAATAATCCAACCAGTATGAAGGAGCTTAGACCTATTAGCATATTACCATGCATATCCAAAGTTCTAGAAAAGGTTGTATGTGCACAAATGACATCTTATGTAGAGGAGAACAACATTCTGCCCGTTTACCAGTCTGGCTTTAGGAAATTTCACAGTACATCAACGGCTATCATGGATGTAATCGATAACATCTTAACAGCTCGGGACCAAGGTATGGGAACCATTCTGGTACTGCTTGATTTTTCACGTGCCTTCGATTCAATTGATACTTCGTTGCTGCTGTCTAAGTTGTCGTTCTATGGATTTGGCTTTTCAACTATAAAATGGTTCAGTAGCTTTCTCAGTAACCGGGATCAATTCGTACAAATAGATCGAGGTGATGGTACCCATTTGATATCCTCAACATCTTCAGTACTTCGAGGAGTACCTCAGGGGTCGGCGCTTAGTCCATTGCTTTTTGCAATTTACACAGCAGATATAGTCAATTGTTTCTCCAACTGCAAATACCATCTTTACGCAGACGATGTACAGTTATATTTCTCTTTTAAGCCTCGGGATGCTGCAGATGCTGTAACAAAAATTAACAATGACTTAAATAGAATAGCTAACTGGTCAGATAAAAATTCACTGTTATTGAATCCTCTTAAATCTAAATACATGATTTTAGGAACAGTTAAAATGACAAAAATGATCGAAAGTCTGGATCCGCAAGTCAGAATAGAGAGTAATCCAGTAGAAAGAGTTTCTGAGGCTAAGAATTTGGGGGTAATTTTCGACTCAAGCTTACATTTTGAATCACACATTACAAATATTGCCAGAAACTGCTTTTACAGGTTAAAAGTACTGTACAAGATAAGATCTTACCTGAGTGAAGAAATTCGAATACGGCTATGTGATTCACTGATTTTATCTAAGCTGAATTTTGCGGACACAGCTTATGGGCCTTGTTTGCTGGAAAGAACCAAGAAATTAACTCAGAGGGTCCAGAACGCTTGCGCTCGGTACTGTTTTCCTATTGCTCCTCGTTCACATATAAGTCCTTATCTTAATCAGGCAAACTTACTAAATATGTCATCCCGGAGAAACTTGCATCTGGCTACACTGTTATTTGGCGTTATCTCTACTGGTAAACCGGAATATCTCTTTACGAAAATTAAGTGGGCAAGACAGCACAGTAGATTTCCACCAAGAGGTTTGGCGTGTCAATTAGCTGTGCCAAGACACAGCACCGCCGCATTCCGAGGCAGTTTTAGGCTTGCTTTTTCCAGGATTTGGAATGTGATTCCGCCCCCAGTGCAAAACCTGAAATCAGTATTCGCCTTTAAAAGTAAACTCAAAAAGATTTTATTAGACAAGCAAAAACTGGGTTAAAAAAAAAAAACAAAATTCACTCACTTCACTTGTTTAATTTACATCGCGATTCACTCAAATACCTGGAAGGGCAACACAAATAGGTCTTAAGGTGTTTCTGTTGTTTATAAAATCTACTTTATCCATTTATTCCAACGTTACCTGTTGAACATATAGGTAAAGACACTTTTAAAAACAAAACCATCGAGTAAAGTAATAATTGATAATAAAACACACAACACAGGTCACAGACTCCTAATCTAAAAAAAAAAAAAAACCACAGCACAGATAGTAAATAGTAAGTGACACTGCCAAACTTCAAAGAAATGCCTCAGAAGTCAGGTGGAATGACAATAATTATGTAGCTTGTAGCCATAGCATTTAATTTTAACATGTTCCTTTTTATTGACCAGCGAAGTCAAATCGACGGGCAGCCCGGGCCGGTCCGGGACGTCGAGGTTTTTTTAGGGGCCGGCTGAAAATCAGCGCTGTGATGGTGTATCTACACCATCTCGGCATTATGCTGAGTCGTTGCCCCTTTTTGGGTTTACTGGTCACAGGTTTCTTTAGTTTTAGTATTATCTTGGCTTTGTAATTTTGTTTTTTCTGTATGTATCTGTGTCCATTTTCTAACCCAAATAAAGTTTTTTATTTATATTTATTTTATTTAAATATAATACATTTAAAAATACCCAGACACTGGAAAACATTCATGCTCATCACACAAACATTTACCAGTAGTGGGAATCGAACCCACGACCTCCGACGCGGACGGCAGGTTCGCTACCTCTACGCCAATCGGTCGTCAAATTATTTTATTTCTATTTATAATTGTAGGTACATAAGTATTTTAAAGAGGTAAAAGATATTTAAGTGTTATTTTAATCCCTCGCTTGCTTTCGGCAACCATCCTACTTACTAAAATATATAGAAGTTCAGAAAAATTTGATATATTGAATGGAAGCAGGCGTTGTTTTGAGGAAATCCATAATTCAAAAAAAAAAATATTTTGACTTTCGCGCATTTCATCCCAAATGACTGAGGTTTTCTATACAATAGCCAAACCTTATATTTTAATTGAGCCTCTCTGTGAGCGTCGCGGACATGTTTATTCCACCCAATC
Organism: Coenonympha arcania; assembly: GCA_036785405.1. Taxonomy (NCBI): domain Eukaryota; kingdom Metazoa; phylum Arthropoda; class Insecta; order Lepidoptera; family Nymphalidae; genus Coenonympha; species Coenonympha arcania. The sequence continues at coordinate 11,457,800 of CM072077.1, read as the reverse complement.
ACACATTTACGCTTTCTTCCAAACCTGCTTTCGCTCGTCTCCACCGCTGCTTCAGACAAAATTTTTACAATATTCAAATACATGCTCTCCAGTACAAGTCTGTAGTCCAAATTATTACATAAACGGTCGGCGCAATACGTAAACGGCTCTGGAAAGTGAACATCTCTCAGCCTCAAATTACATATTTCCCTATATTTACAAATCTGTGCCTCGCTTCTTTCTCAGTAGAAGCTTCTTTAATTATCAGGGTAGAGTACTCTACGATTTCGCATTGTGAAGTCAACATCTGTGGATGTCACGGTGTCGGACGAAACGTGCGTCGAAGAAATTGTTGGAAAATTGTGTGTGGTGCTTCATGTGGGCAGTGTTCCTGCATACTGTACCATACAGAATCTTTTCAAGTAGCGGATTATAGCAAAACAAATTAATCTGTCCTGCTAAAATTTGATATTTTAGTTAATACCGAAAAGAACACAATAAATTCAGCACGTCTTGTTCTATCAAATAGCAATTTCCCATAGTTACTTGTTCAAACTACGGAACACTTAAGTTTGCGCCTGTCATGACGCAATGACTGTCTAGTTTTTAAGTTATTGCATAGCTTCTATCGCGGGCCTTGAGTGTGGAGACCGAATCCAGAAATTCCGTAACGAAAATAACCTAACACTTTTTAGTTTTTCCATCTATCGATGAATAGCAGAACTTTTAATGACTTTTTGAAATATCACGCTTGTCTCTTAGTTCAGCAACTCTAGTGGTTGTATAATTATAATTGCATAAGTTGATAAAAACAGCTATGCGATAGCTTTACCGCGGCAGTGCCACACGTCTTTTTTTACAATAGGTCTGAACTTTGCCCATAGATGTGGACTTTGCCCCTTTCTCGTATCCTCTGAGTCATCATTGTGAGCTATAAGTTATAACATAACATGCAATGTAACTTAGTTATATAACATTCCGTAAATGTTATTTAAATAAAGATGTCTTATTATCTGGTTTTATTCTGTTTTTATTAAAAATATCAATAAGATCGATTGGCAGGTTGATTCCAGTTATAACAGATATAATATTTTTTTACGAAGGCCGAGGAGTTCCGTTATCCATCTCCAAAGAACTTTATATCTTAGCCTATTATTGGAACCATCTAGTGTTAAAAAAATAAAGAATCATCGTCATTTCTGAAGAGTTGTCGAAATTAAATACAAACATCGTAGAAACTGTTACAAAATAGCGGTAAAATAATTGAAAATACTTGTCATTTTTTTTTTGGAAGTCGGTTAAATAAATATGTGATATGGTTTTAGACTTTTAGAGTCTCTATAAGTGCATCTGAAAATAAGTATTATCCCATCCAATAAGTAGGTACCTTATCAAAATCTTGAAATCAACAGTATCCCAAGTGTTATTATAGTATAATCCATATATTTCATTAAAAAAAATATCTATAAAATTGAACTATTTTAGGGTTCTTCCTCTTAACCCATTAACGTTCGGCTTGCTTGTTTTTGAGTTACTGTATACTTCTTTAATAAAATATGTTGAAAGTTCCTTTTAAAAATCTGGAGGCACGGTAGTTCTCCGCCAAGTCGAGCAATCCATGTTTATTTTTCGTACTTAATTCATTTTGTTGAACTTTTCTACATAATTTCGATATATTTACTTACCACACCAACAGCACAGAGCTAAATTAGTAGGTTAGTATTTCGTTTTCTTCCATTCGAGTGTTTCACTACGGATTTCTAAAATCACTCGAAGATAGATAATTTTTACTTAAAATATGCATAGAAAAAGTAAAAGTCATCAAAAACTAGGCCAAACCAGATAAAATTAGTATATTTCTCTACATTTAGGTAAGTTACTAAATCTATATCACCATAAATAATGAAATTTCTTTGAATCGAGAAAGTCGATACATACAACCGGTCAGACTGTACTTTCATCATATCCTATCACTAACATATGTAACGGTTTATCAAAGTAAATCCTACTTTAACGTATGAACCATAGAGTTAAAATCACCTTGTTTAAATAAATAACTTGTTCATGATACAGGTGTACAAAGTTACATCATGCGTTTACATTGGACTTTATTCTATTAGTTTTAAAGGCGATTATCAATTGTTTTTTAAGTTTGAATGTGTAATTTGATTTATTAGCGTTATAAATGTAGGTTTCCTGGGTGTACACTGTACACCTGCTATAGTCTATACTCTATATAGTCTATTAATTGCAAGCTATTTGTATGAGATTCTTGCTTTCCGTTTTAATTTATTAATCTTATATTATGTACGTATAAAACACTTATTTTATTAGAGCTTATCGGGCAAAATTTGTTTTTCCATTTAGGGTTTGAAAATAGGTTTGACGACCGAATGGCGTAGCGGTAGCGAACCTGCCGTCTGCGTCGGAGGTCGTAAGTTCGATTCCCACTACTGCTGAATGTTTGTATGATGGGCATGAATGTTTTCCAGGTCTGGGCGTTTTTCAGTATATTAAATTTATGTATGTTAGTATATACTTTTGTATATTTATCAGTTAGTTTGGGACTAGATTGCGATGTGTGTAATGTCGTGATATATTTGTTTATTTATTTATTTATTATCAGACCTTCTGAATTTTACCGAACAAAATATTTTATAAAAATCGATCAAGCCGTTTCGGAGGAGTTTTGTTACAAATACCTACTGTGAAACGAAATAAAATTTTGTATTGTAAATAAAGTGACTGACTGACGGATCTGTCAATCATAGTGTAGACAAGGGTAAAGCAAGAATTTTAAAACTCAAGCATGAAACGGACGTGCTCGATATAGATCATTATCATTATAGATTATGACCATAATAGGTATTTGCAGATCGATTCTACTCTATTAGTGTTATTATCTCGCTGCAGACTCGGTCATAAATCATTCAAGTGTTTCGCTTTTGTTGTTCTGCAGTAACGCACAACTCAACAAAGAACAACAAAAGCGAAATACTCGAATGATTTATGACCGAGTCTGCAGCTAGATAATAACACTAAGTATAGATCTATGCTACATAGATGCTGTTCACACGCATCGGTTCTTCCTAGAATGTATGTACAATGTTACAATGTACATTGATTCAGCACAAGTGGTAGTTTAATGAGCATTTCTAATACGATAATGAGCATTCGCGTTATGCAGTTCGTATTACCACGGTGAAACAATCATACAGTAGATCAGTGCGCGAAATAATGTCTTTAACGGCCTACAAGCCGTATTTAGGTGATTTTGAATGAAGTTTTATGCAAAAAATATGAAGACAATTACTTTCAAATTTGCACGTCGTGTATTTTGGGTCTTTAATCTAAAATCGCTAAGAAGCAGAAACACGATTGGATAAAATTTTCTCGATAGAAAGTTCTCCCAAAAGTTGCTCCAAAATCTCAGTTTTTCTATATTTTATCGGAAACTACAATGGATGTAATTGTAATTTTTGTTTTAATGTATCGGTAATAATAATATCCTAAAACGCTTAGAACAGATTTTTGATAACTGGCTTAGTTTTTGAGTAATTAGGTAAAACGTCGTTTTTCTGCTATATTCTTCCGCGACGCTGCATGTCGCACCTACCAAATCTCCGTGAGAGTGAGAAAGACAAAAATAAATTCAATAAATCCCCTTAATATGATAGAAAACTGTGCTTTGGCCTCGTAAAATCCCCGAAGTTAACAAAGTTCCATTTCAAACGGTAGGTTATGCAAGTTTTATTTTAATCCTTTATTTTTATTGAATTGCGTTCGAATGCGTTGCATTAACAATCTAAGTAATCAGAAGAGATGAGTCACATGACTACAGCTAATTCAAAGTTATGCTCTAATAATATTGATTGTTCATAGTAAAAGAGGCGCGGAAAAAGGAAAACATTCCTGCCGAAATGCTTGCATCTAAAATAATTTCTGTTCACCATTTTTTGCCTGTAATGGTATTAGTTATAATGATTAGGAGGTAAGCGAATTTTCAAGTACTTTAGATACCCTTAGCAGAGCAACCTACAGAAAATGTGGCCAATATTTGGGGAACAATTCGTGTTTCCTACTACAAAGTCCAACTAGTTATTTGTTTAAGGAATTTTTTATAAATTTTGCATGTAGATTTTTAATTCACCAGTACTTTTAATTTTTCATTTACAATGTCTGACTGTATGATCGTGTGACCGTGGTATGATCAATGAGAATGCATAACGGATTTATTGGGAAAATCGCACGTCTATTTATCTTGGAGAAACGAGTTTACATCGACGATTACAGTGCGGGGTCAATGACTTGTGCAGTGTAGTGGAAACAGTGGCACTGCGGTGTGGAATACAGTGATTAATCTAGCAGTTACTTTTTTTAGGACCAAAGTAAGCGTTACCTTGTGTTATGAGTACTAGAAAACTGATAAATATACATACATATTAATATACATAAATATAATATAGTGAAAAACACCCAGCCACAGGAAAACATTTATGCTCATCACTCAAACATTTACCAGTAGTGGGAATCGAAGCCACGACCGCCGACATAGACTGCAGGTTCGCTACCGCTACGCCATTCGAAGGAAAAGAAGAAAGAGAAAGAAACAAAGAAACCATTCGGTCGTCGAATAGTTCGTTTTCTCAATGAGCTAAGTCTGATCCAGTTAGAGACTTCGGCTGCGCCTGGTTACCACCTTATTGGCAAAGCGATTTAGCCTTTTTTTTTTTTCATTGGCCAAAACAAATTACAATATAATAATATTATATCTAGGCCATCCTCTAGAAAACTGTCCGTTTATGTTGAGGTGCAGCCTGCCTTCCGGTGCAGTACTGAGTAGCAACCAAGAGATTAGTACCTAGCCTCTTCCAAGTTAGTACGATAACATCTTTGGCTGCATCATCACTTAACATCATCAGGTGATTTGTCTAGTGGGAGCCTTCCGCCGTCGCTAGTTACAACCCTACCAGCAAAGACGGACCGGCAAGCGATTTAGCCTTCCGGCGCGATGCTGTGTAGAAACCGTTAAGGGAGTAACTTCACTATAATGATATCAATTATGATGATGTTATCATCCATAAGCATACAAAAAGCAATTTTAAAAATGGAATAGATAAGTCATATGGCTACCTGTTTAAAAGAGTTTCAATCAGATGTGCGGAGTGAGGCAGTGCTTCTATCAGGAGATCTATCGGCAGCTCCGAAGCGACGCTGTGTAGCACTCCAGGGCCAAGCCTCGACAAGATGGCAGCCGCTTCCCTGAACTGCCTGCCCTCAGCCAATAGCAGCACCCGGCGCAGAGCGAGACGGGGAGAGGTGTAAGTGTTCTTCTCTCTCTCCCTCTCACGTCGGATTCTTTCTCTGCTCTCGTTCATTTTGACGGTTTCTAGCCCATTTTCTGATGGTTGACACCGATGTGTGGGTCTTTGAAATCTGTAAATAAGTAAAGAATGGTTTGATGTGATGAGAGTGCAAAGGATTTAGCCTCCTAGTAAGGGTATGCGACTGAATCCTGGGTATAGCCTCGGAATACACAATAGTAGTACAGAAGGTTCACTATTCAAGATGATTTAAAGAAATAGCGACTCTAGCGCTGACACAAAAAGTACAATTCAGTTCGCAATAGCGCCTGGCTCCGCCTCCGCGAACAACACGCAACAAACGCAAAGTTGTGGTCTCTTTCTATCGCGTAACTTTATCTCATTCTACGTACTAAAGTTGCCTCGCCGTCGGGCGCACGCAGCTCGTGAAATAGACCGTACAAGAACTAACGCGAGAAAAGTAGCTGGCGCGCGGCGGCCATCTGAAATTAGTACGTCGAGACAGCTACTCACAAAGACAGTTTAAAGATAGTAAAGTCCGGTCGCGGAGCAGGAAGAATTTCGTACATTAACCTGTTACTACCTGTCTCTGTCACTCCCGCGTCAAAATAATTCGTCAAGCTCGCACAGGACGGCGGTCATTGCATCTGTTTTCAAAGCGCCTTATTGAACTTTATTGTGTGAGTGCCAGAGTCGTTATTCATTTAAAGCATTTTCCGTACCTAGTGAATCTTCTGTACCAAGGTAGGTACTAGTAAATGTAATATGAAATGTATTTGAACATAGGAAATACAATCTTTCAACCTTATCGCGCAAATTTCACGATTCTCGGCTATGTTGCGTTCTGAACTTTTACGTTCAACTTTACGCTCTACCTATGTCAATATTGTAGTAAAATATTTTTTTCGGTGTTCGCAAAAAAAAGTTTTGGTTTCAATGCCATGACATTAAACATTTCACTTCACGAAGCGTAAGCGACGTGTTTACGTGAATCTCATACCAGGGGTGCTATTCACGTTACGTGTCGGCTACATTTGTGATGTGATATGTTTAAAAAGGTGATGGTATTTACGTACATAAGCAGACGATATTGAATTTAAAACATTTTTCGCGAACACTGAAAAATTTATTTTAATGCAATTGACATAGAGCCTAAAATTGAATGTAGTTCAAAACGCCATATTGGTCGACAGCTCCGTGATTGAAATTACTTAAGCGCGTCAAAGTTGAGCATTGTATTTCCTATGATGAAATACATTCAATTTTACACTCTAAGCCAATAGGTGTAAAGTTCATTTTTCAGTGAATATTTTTTTCTTTTTCTTGTATCACATCACTGAGTGTGTGAAAACGTTACGAGAATGGGTGATATTAGTTGAGTGACGCTGCGGACTAGCTGTTTTATAAGAAAGTGTTTCAATTTCAACTGTATTCAGTAATAGTCTAGTTTAAAAAACCAAACAATAGAGTATCTAATATGGGAAACCGATAGTCTTTTTACCTCTATGCAGCCGCCGTAAGCAAAAACCAAATGTAATTACATGAACAGGTACAATCTCTTGTTTAATTACAATGAGCAAATAATCATTTTACTTTAGGGCTGTCAAAAGGAATATTCAAAAAATTGTTGAGTCAACCACTTGTAGGCCTCCGTACTCAAAGGGTAAAACGAGACCCTATTACTAAGACTTCGTTGTCCGTCCGTTTATCCCCCAACCTCCTGATAACAGGAGATCTGAACCAATGGGGTCTAAACCAAATAATGTATGTTAATATTATAAACTGACGAGTTTGTTTGTTTGAACGCGCTAATCTCCGGAACTATTGATCTGAATAGAGAAATTATTTTTGTATCGGATAGTCCATATATCGAGGAAGGCTTTCAGCTATATAACATCACGCTGTGACCAACAGGTATGAGCGGAGCGTCAATAAAATTGTTGTAAAAAAATTGTTCCTTTTGAAGAACTTCCGTTGCGTGCTGCGTAAACTAAAATCGTGTATGACGGAATTGTTCTCTTTTAAAAGTTCTGAAAAAAATACACGACTCCTCGTGTCTATCTTTTAAGGTTGACTCACTATAATGGGATATCTAAAAACCGAAATTCACGCGGGCGGAGCCGCGGGCAAAAGTTAGTGTTTTTTTATAATTGATAGGCTTGCGCTTGACTACAATCAAGTCTGATGAACAGAAATGATGAGGTCTAGGATCGCGCTTGCCTAGAAAATGCCTATTCACTCTTCTCTTGAAGGCACCCAGATTGTATGTGCAATATTTTCAACCGACTTCAAAAATGAAAAAGGCTTTCAATTCGACTGTATGTGTTTTTTAGGTTTGTTACCTCATAAATGACTGGGTGAATCAATTTTAATGATTCTTTGTTTTGATAAGAAAGCTGAAGCTTCCCGTGTCAATTTCAATTTAGTCCAGTTCTGATAATGGTATCCATGAGAAAACCATATAAGTCTTAAATTTTTAATTGAAAGGATGTATTCAACAGTAGTTTATAAGAGGTGAAGTGGGCTTTTTGTTAATTAATTAACCAATAATATTGCTCAAATCATCGAAGAGACACCCCTGTATAAATGAGACGACAAAAACCATATACAGCTACGTTTCTCATGGTAGCATCACGGTATTTGTTCGCAGCACTCAGCTCGCTTCGCTCCCATGCCACACATTGCGCTAACGGAATCGCGTGGTTTGATTAGTCATTTTAGTTTTTGGCACGATTGTAATTGTAACTGCACGGCGGATTTTATTATTGCATTCTGAGGTTTCCTGCTTCCTGAGAGTCTAGGTTCGATTCGCGGGTTAGATTAATGACAGTGTGACCGTTTGTGGCAGATTTCTGCCATTCGGGCAGATATGGCTCCTAAATGTTAACTGGCAGAATAAGCTGATTATTTTAAGAAAGTGGCAGAATATGGCAGAGTTCAAGGAAATCCTTATTATCTTTGAAATAAAATGAAAATCTTATGATTTTAAGTCTATTTTTACTTATTTTTGTATGCCGCGGCCGTAGCTGGTCGGATATGTTACTTAGTTAGACACTAACCTAGCACTTTTAGTCTTGCGTCGATAGAAGGGGGATTTCCCGACGACAAAACGACTATGCTATCACTGTTTGCACAATAACTCTAATTTTACAGTGCTCTATACAGTTCAGAAATCTAGTTGGCAGATTTTAGCAGTTTTTTTACTAGTGTTTGGTAGATTCACCAATTTTGAAACGGTCACACTGATTAATTAAATAGTATTGGGGTTTTCTATAGAGAAATTCTAAGTGCCAGTATAGGGATTAGAAATTGAGGTTGTTTCGACCTCAGTTTCTCATAACGCCGATCTCTGGAGATGTCGTCCAAACAGAATATGAAAGTGAGGAGGCAAGAATGCACCTACATATATGCTTGAACTATAAACATATCTCCCGCGCTGATAGAAAAATTCTTAACTAATAATAATGTTTTCACAGACGAGCCCCTAGATTGTCTAAAAAAAACATATTCATCGTTGTCGTAACCGTTTACTAATTCAATGCCCGCTGATAGGGTTCCTGATTTGCGTCAGCCAATCGCGGGGCAGAATTCGCTAACGTTTACGATAACCATGAATACGTTTTTCTTACGCAATCAGACCCCAGTTCACCCGCGGCGGACTATCTTTACCAAAATGAGTATAAGTGGTTACCAAAGTGCACAAGTGTTATCTTATAGGACTCTCTCATCTATAACTATAAAAGACTTTTTCCTGAGTGACTGACTGACAGACAAGCTACAGCCCAAACGGTTGAACGTAGGAACTTGAAATTTTCAGGGAAGATTCTTTGTGAACCCAAACCCTCCCCTAGTTTAAGGGCCAGAACTCAGACATGGCGGAGACGCAAGAACCTTAAAAATATATGCAAATATCAAATATCATGTTGACGTTTTACAAGAGCCTATACGTTAGGCCTATGTGAAATAAAGATATTTTGAGTTTGACATTGAGTTCAATCAGAAAGGTAGAATAAAATCAGCCGAATCAAAACCACCGCCTTCGCCATAAATCATTTTCAGAAGCAGGTAGTTACAATACCTATTATTATTAAATTCCATAGTCACTTTCACCGATTCCCATGATATAAATATAAAAAGTTGTCCTGTCCGTCGCGTCTGCAGGCATGGCATGCGGCATGGTGTAGTTTATGGCCTTATGGGTCGCTGCATCAACCGGTCGCGATGACTTTCTACGTCAGGCGAGGCCGCTGTTGATGTTTTTAACTTTCTTCAACATTTCGTATATATTTTTCCCCTGGTTGGATAGAAAACTCATGCGAGATTTTCTTTTTTTTATATTAAAGAATGATGAGATGATCAAGATGTTCACCTGATGTTTAGTGATACGCACGCTCATGTTAGATGTCATGCATGCTAATACTCTGCATTGCAATATTAAATGACAGGTATACGCATAGTGCTCATCTTCCTGAGACATGCCTGCCAAATTCTATTTAGTTTTTAGTATTTTTCAAGTTTTATTGTAACATCGTAATTGGTAGCATTATGATAGTAAAATTGCGAGAATAGCAGAATAATCTTTACTTTAAAAATGCAGTTAAAACAATTGTGCAAGTATCGATTAATTTGAAACTAAATATAATACTTGAAATTATTCCTTAAAATCGACTTTATTTAGCACAGATTTTGATATAAACATGTAAGTAAAGATAATACTGCATTTCCCCCAATTTTACTAATGGTACGGGAGCTAGCAACGTTTGAAAAGTAAGAATTTTAGGAGAGCTGATTTTGTGATATGTCGTCCTTCTTACACTTTCGGTTAGAGTCTGGGCCATCTGGCTGGTGGTAGCCGTTGCGTTCATTAATGCGCATCCTACGTCTGTCCAGGTGTTGCAGCTTACGCCTCGATAATGTTTATACCAATGTTGTCGGGGCTACTAATTGTCCTTAAATTATTTTAGGCGCACTTGTACCATTTATGATGACGCCTTGTACCATTTATCAATTAGTAGCCCCGACAACATTGGTATAAACATTTTGGAGGCGTAAGCTGCACATAGGATGCGCACTAATAAACGCAACGGCTACCGGCAGCCAGATGGCCCAGACTCTAACCGAAAGTGCAAGAAAGACGACATATCACAAAATCAGCTCTCCTAAAATTCTTTCTCGAAAACAGTGCTAGCTCCTATACCATAACGTAATAAGCCTTTATGCAAATTTCGAAAAACCAAACAAAAGTAGAACTTAGTGGACAGCCCCGTTTAGTAACACCTGTAATCACGTCTGCTTACAGTGCCCTTCAAACCAAAACAGTAACTCATTACTGCTTCACGGCAGAATAACTGACGTCTGACACTGCGGTGGTATCTACCCGGACAAACTCCGCAAGAAGAATTTTTAGTAGGACTAGATAGTACCTAGGGACTTGCTAGTAGCTGGGATTTTTTTGTGGTTTACACCCGTGCTTCGGAGAGCACAACCTGCATCTAATTGGAGTGCATTCAAGAGAAGAGTGAATAAAGATTTTCATCTTAGTACCTACTCATCCTCGCCTTCCATCAGGCATGATTGTCATCAAGCGCAAAACTATCTATCTACATTTAAGAGGGGGTATAAACTGAAGATGTCAGTTCAAGATTTCATTTTTACAGTAGTAAATCAAGTTTAAACTACCTGAAATAAAACACACGAATATTACATCATATTTTCGAGAAACTGTATTAGTGAAAACATCAAAGGATATTTTTTTATACAAAAATCTCGAAGTTGCGTCCAATTTTTTTACAATTTTCAATTTATTATCAATGTTATACGTACTAGAGAGCCAAGGTTTAGGATTATAATTCCCATAAATATTACGAAGTAAGTGTATTATCTTTTTCTTTCTAAGTTATGTATTTTAAAAGTTATTACAGTAAACTATAAATTACATCCTTATTTCGCGTAATACGCCATGCTCTTTGCTAGCATACTTTTTGCTAGCTATCAGCCCCCTCTTAAGGAAAAGCCTCTCCTGTGTGTCAAGCTGCCTGTCCCATTACACTATGAGAGTAAGGAAAATAGAGTTCACCTGTATTTGCACAGACACTAGCGCACTCTCTCCCGCCTACCTCATAATATCTCCCGCGTACCGGGTAAATCTCCGTGGAGATTAACTATCGTTATATGACGACGATCACGATGGCGCGCCCCACTCTGTCGAACTCCGTACGAATTGATTGAAAGGTAAGCGACTTTGATAGAGTAGGGCGCGTCTTTGTGGATAGAAATATCTGTACCATGTATTACTACTAGCTGGCTCGACAGACATCGTTCTGCCTTGAGAGGCGTGATCGCAGCGCCACATACCGGGTGCAATAGAAGACCAGAAGGGAGGCACCTACCATGCGAGCTCCTGCAGTTTTTGACGACCTCCCTGGCGCAGTGACTCGCACTCGGAACCGACTGGGAGGTCGCGGGTTCGATTCCCGCCACGAGCAACTTTGGAATTTTATTTCTAAATTGGCTCAGGTCTGGTCTGGTGGGAGGCTTCAGCTGTGGCTAGATTACCACCCTAACGGCAAAGATGCACCGCCAAGCGATTTAACGTTCCGGTGCGATGCTTCTAGAAACCGTTGGGTAAATTTACTTACCCTTCCAAGTTAGTACCACCAGGTGAGATCGCAGTCAAGTACCATCCCAGCGAAGACGACAACGAGTGGGATTTACAAAACTGCAACCGATGTTATGACTTATCTACGATTGTCATAGAAACGTGTCTCTCATTCTATAAATCAGAGAAATACCATAACTCTATGGAACGAAACTCAATGAATATGAGAATGACAGGGGTGGTCTTCGATAAATCACGTGATAAATTATTCGATCGGATAAGTGTAACATTTCCATACATTTTTGAATTCCGTTCCATTTAGATAAGGATTGAAAACCCAGAAAAAGTTCAACTGTTACGGGTCATGAGATACGCGTATACCCCGCTGACAGACAGACGAACAGCGGAGGCGTAGCAATAGGTTCCCGTTCACCCCTTTTGAGTACTAAAAACTCTTGTGTACAATATTTACTTACATTATTTCCTCAAAAAGAAAATCCGTGCAAATGGTACAGAAGCACACACACAAATGTCAAACACAAGTTCTACATCCACTGTTGAGTGTTGACACCGGTTAATAGTTAAGTAATGGTTAAGTGTGAACTAAGTGATGGTTAAGTGTGAACTAAGTTGTAGTTAAGTAACGCGCGGTTAACTCGACTACTCTGCGCGGCGCGTGGAGACTGAGTGATGGGAGGGAGCTTCTGAGAGGAACAGATTGTGTGAAAGCTTCCGGACGACGTTATGCTGTAGCGAGAACTTTTTTTAAAACGATTTGTAAGTACTTAGACAGGTTTGTATTTCGCTATAATGTTCTTGACGATACAGTTTAGACTTTTTATAAGAGCCTGAGAAAATTAAGATTTTCATTTTCTGAACATCGACAGAAGAAACGTGTCGGGACCATTTAATAAAACACTTTAGTAATTTAGCACTTTGCTCTGTCCACTACTCTGTACCTTATCTCTTTTCTCCAGACTGTTACACTATAATCCCTTGAAGGTGTAATAAATTAAGAATTAATTAATTTTTAATTATTAATTTACTTTAATTTTGTGTTGTAAGTAGATGCCATTACTACGATTCAATACTCAACTCTGAACTCATTTAGATATCAAAACCTAAACCTACCTACTACTACTTTACGTACTGTTCTAAAATTAACATGAGCATGAGGCAAGATATCTTAGTAGAAGTAAAAAAACAACATATGTTGTGACTTTGCAATTATTTAACTAATATGCCAATAGAAGTCAAAACTCAAACAGAGGTGTCGGTGTAACAGCAGCCCAAATTATTATATTAGGCATTTTTTCCCATCTTAAAAATTTTCAACGCACCTAAAGAAGTTTTAACTTCAAACATCAGTTTTTATACTTTTTCACAGTTGCATGAAACCGTCCCTCAACAGGTGGTCGTAAAGCTTGCACCGCACCGACGCACTGTCTGCGTGGTTGCGGTTCGGTTCCCGGCGGAGGCAATGACTCCAACAACACTTGACGGATAATATAAGATTAACGAGTACTTTACTGTGGTTGTGCTTTTTGTATGACCCCTCTAGTACATTAAATTTTTTTAACGTACTTGACTGCAGTTTCACCAATGTGCCTAGGTTGTTAACTAACTGAACGATACAGAACCCAGATGTTGACCGAATGGCGTAGTGGTAGCGAACCTGCCGTCTGCGCCGGAGGTCGTGGGTTCGATTCCCACTACTGGTAAATGTTTGTGTGATGAGCATGAATGTTTTCCAGTGTCTGGGTGTTTTTCAATATATTACATTCATGTATATTAGTATGTATGTATATTTATCAGTCATCTAGCACCCTTAACACAAGCTATCGCTTACTTTGGGGCTAGATTGCGACGTGTAAAATGTCCCGTATATATTTATTATTTATTTAAAAAAAAAAAAACAAAAAAAAGAATGAGTCCACTGGTGGTAAGTGACGAATGACGATGCACAGGCTATATCCTACATTCGCTGGCGACACAAAATCTTTAATGTAACAAAAAACCGACTTCAACTCTCATCAAACTACTGTTGAATACATCCTTTCAATTAAAAATTTAAGACTTATATGGTTTTCTCATGGATACCATTATCAGAACTGGACTAAATTGTAATGGGACCACACGGGAAGCGTCAGAAAAAGAATCATCAAAATCGATTCACCCCGTCGAAAGTTATGAGGTAACAAACATAAAAAAACGTACAGTCGAATTGAGAACCTCCTCCTTTTTGAAGTCGGTTGAAAATGAGACATCTCCTCCATTTCCACCAGATAATGTGGAAATTACATCTTTATCACTTATTACATCACTTAGTGAAACTGGGAAGTTTTCACTTCAATAAATTAGACAAAGCCTTAATTAACTCAGTATTATATAAAACATATTCATAATCCAATGCTAGACTGTGTTAACCTCGCGTCAAGGTTAATAGCAGATGCGCTGAGTCACTCATTACACTAATTAAATTAATATAACTGATTACCACCTCGCTTCCTATACGTACATCCGCTCTTCATGGATGGAAGACCTCTTAGCACTTACTTAAAGCAAAAATAAACAGCTTACAAATACTGTGTAGGCTTCTACAATAACATGATCCTGAAGTCTGTTTTGGACATAGATTTATAATAGTCGCTCGCGCTCCAACTAGATAGAGCCCAACCTAACAATGACAGCTCCGTGAGTGCGGCAACTTTTTCTTGTAGTGTGAGTGTGTCAATTTGAAATTTGTATAATGTGCGGAAGCTAGTGTGCGTGAAAAATTGTGTAGCGACGGCTCGAGCTTACCGATTTGGGCAAAGTATTTTTTGCCGCACTTTTGAATTCTTGGACCTCTATGGTTTTAGACTTACCTTTACACCATTGATTAAACATTTATCTTTAAACAGGTTTAAAGTCACTGTTAAAATATATCTCTTAAATCTACAAGAGTTACTATATCATTGAAGAATTTTTCAATGTCAAGGATTCTTGGAATGATATTATGGATATGCTTCCATGTCCTCACGAGATATCTTGAAAATTATGTATTATTTTTTCATATTATGTAAAAAAATTCTATATACCTAATGACATTTTTGAAAAGAACAAGTGCCGAGTTTCTTGCCTGTTCTTCTCGATGCAAACATGCTTTCCGAACCTGGCGGTATAGTTTTGACTTTTCATACGTTGTAGGCCTAAGTAGGTATGTAAAAAATAAATAATTTACTTCTGAAGGTACGGAATCGACAATAAAAGTTATATAGTTGAAGCGTGAAGATGTAACAAATAAACAAACACTTTCGTTGCATTCATTATAATATTAATATGAGAATTTATGAGTATGCATGTAGGAACTAGTTAGGTGCTGAACTTAGGATTTTCATATTGTAGAAAGCACGTCCTGTCTACCTAGATACGTAGAATGTCTAATTTAATAGAACCTACCTAGATCCTAAATAGGTACTAACTAACATACCTACTTTCTGTAAAATCAACAGAGCGGGTAAGGTGTACTTAATCGTACTTATAGATAGTAGGTTAAGGGCGTAGACCGATTTACTTACAAATGCGTTGGTGGGAGCGACAGGAAGCACTGCGGGACGATTATGAGACAAAACGACGTCACAGTATTACAATAATATTTATAGGGTGGAATATTGTAATACTGTGACGACGTTTTACCTTATTACAAAAAACTAAGCCGGTTGTCAAAAACATTTTCTGAAAATTTTTGAAAATTCTTATCGACTAAAATAAAAAAATACATAAAAATCCACTGTAATTTCAAAAAAAGGAGCTTTTAGATTCTGGAGCAACTCTTGGGATAACTTTCAATCGAGAAAATGTATTCCAATCGTGTTTCTGCCTCGAAGCGAATAAATACATGACGTTTAAAAAGTAATTGCCTCTAAAGTTTTTAACCTTGCAGCTCACTAAAAATGCCGCAACCGTTTAGCCCGTTAAGTGATCTTCACATGTCATATCTCAACGCTTTTTATGTCTCACAGCTAGGCAGGTTTTGCTCTCAGAATCAGTCGGATTTAGACAAGTGCGGATTGGCGGGCTTCGCACACCTTTGTGGTAAACTTAAAGGCACGCGAGTTTCCTTCACCACTAAGAAATTACTAAGACTTTTAGACATTATCACAAAACCATAACGTCAAAGGTGTCTTCCCGGGAATTGAACCTGCGACTCCTTGACGAGCGGTAGAGGTCTGACCAACTTTTAGTCTTGTCTGGTCTGGTCAGGTCTGGTCTGATCTAGTCTAGTCTAGTCTAGTGGTCTATCACTGTTGTGCCAAATATTTTGAGATCACAGACAAACTGTTTCGTGTTATATATGTATTTGTATAGGCAAACTCTGAACCAACCTCTGGCCTGGTCTGGTTTTCAGACAAAACTTTCGATGTTATTATTAGTATGTATTAAAATTTCTTGTTCTTCCACTTTTAATGAAGTGACGTCGGCGAGCGTTTGATTTTTTTTCTCGTATCAGAACAAACGTCACGCGGGTGTTTAGAGATAACTTTCACTTATTATTGAAAACTGATTATTTAAATTTTATTAGTCTATCGCAGTTCAGTGGGCCACATCAAACACATGAGCTACTCTCACCTTATCTATTAGTTGAATACTCTAAAACGAAAGGTGCTGAGTTTCGTGTCGGGATCTTCTCAGTATGACAAGCTTTACCTACTTTGTTGAATGGTAGATATTCCTAATGACCTAGGAAACGTTGTTTTGCAACTGTGACTCGAGAATTTTATACGCGGAAGTAAATAATAATAGTTTAAAAAACTAAAAAAAAACACGCTTTATCTCTCTTACTCGCATGCAAAGGATGCGGAAAGAAATTAATTAATCCTGGCGAATCTAATTAAGATAATTGGATATTTTAATCGAATTATTGCATTGTCATCGGTCTTTGACGGGTGTGCAAAGTTTGAATTAAATCTGATCGTTCAAAGTAGGACAAAATCGAGCTCAAACAAAAGAGTCGGTTACAAACATACAAACATACAGGTGAAGCTAATAAAAGCGTGTTAGAAAAAGTCGTAGCAATCCGGGAGGCAATTCTGTAAGCATAAAAGTGAAAACTGAAATAGTGGTGTCGGTTACGGTAACAATGAGTTGCGCCGGTATCGGAGTCGCGAGTTCAATAGATTTTTCCAATCTCAAAATCCCTAAGGCGCATATACATAAGTCACTTCAAAAATAACGAAACCCACGACGACGAAACGAAGTGGATAATAAAACTTATAATGTAATAATAACTGGCAATAAGAGAATGTAATTTGTATCTTTGAGACGGTCAGCGAAACAATCAATCTCATACAAACTAGCTCAAATAACAACGTAATTGCAGGCTACTTGCAATAATAGCCTGCAATCACAAACTATCTCTCATTCCCCATTTAGTACCTACTCTTATTTTCATTAATAGCTACTAAGGAACTTCTATTTAAGAGGGGGCTGAAAGCTAGCAAAACTTGTCATGCGCAAAACATCGTTCTGGTAAAAAAGAGCATGGCGTATTACGCGAAATAAGAATGTAATAAACGCCGTTTATAGTTTACTGTAATAACTTTTAAAATACATAACTTAGAAAGAAAACGATAATGTACGTACTTCGTAATATTTATTGGAATTATAATCCTAAACCTGAGCTCTCTAGTACGTTTAACATTGATAATAAATTGAAAATTGTAAAAAATTGGACGCAACTTCGGGATTTTTTTTATCGACAAAAAATTATCCTTTTATGTTTTCACTAACTTACAGTTTCTCGAAAATATGATGTAATATTCGTGTGTTTTATTTTAGGTAGTTGAGACTCGATTTACTAATGTAAAAATCAA
This sequence comes from Coenonympha arcania, assembly GCA_036785405.1. Classification (NCBI taxonomy): domain Eukaryota; kingdom Metazoa; phylum Arthropoda; class Insecta; order Lepidoptera; family Nymphalidae; genus Coenonympha; species Coenonympha arcania. The sequence continues at coordinate 11,440,044 of CM072077.1, read as the reverse complement.
ATCTTGAACTGACATCTTCAGTTACCCCCTCTTAATAATCTTCGAAATTTTATTACTGAACTGTACCATAGTCTAGTCATAGTCAAAGTCAAATTATTTATCTTTATTTCGTATAGGCCTAACGTACAGGCTCGTCAATATATTTGTCGCATATATTTTGTATGGTGATAACTCGGTACAAGTCGACTTAAAACTTAGATTACGAGGGTTCAAACGCGCTCTGCACTGAGAAGAAGCAAACAAACTTAGCCGGGTTTTGTTTTCTGTTATCACCACTTCACAAATTCTCTTAAAAACTAAATGAGCTAGTATAATCAAAGCAGTTCATTCACTCCCAAGGATTTGATTCATGTAAACAACATAGTAAGCTTTCGTTTTACAGCCACTTTGAACTTATTTTATGAGTTTAATAGTTCATTAGGGAGTTTGTTGTAAAAGCGTATACCATTACCTTTAAATGACTTATTTATTTTCTCTACTCTCGTTTTATGTACTTTAAGTTAAATACTGTGAAAAGTTGAGAGCTTTTGACGTGATAACATTTAATAAATTGATGAACACCAGCAACGCACATGAAAAATAGTAACGTTCCGCTTAACGTTCCACCTGAGCCTGTGCGTGCAAGCGAGAGCGCGCAATAAACGATAGAGAGGCACGATAAAACAAACGATAGAGAGGCCAATTATTTTTATCACGTAAATCTATCGTTTGTAAACCGACTTTACAGACAACCAATTTTTTCTCTTATAGAGGTACCTATCTCACTAACCCGAGTATCAGAGTTAAGAGGGCTAAATTACGGGATCTGTCAAATACTCTCACCAAGAGTGTTTTTTCAAAGGTTTTTTCGCTTAGATGCCCAGTTCTCACTTAATCGTGGGAAAATATTCGTTGCCCGTATTCCTTTTGTTAACTTTACATTGACAATAATAATTAATTTAATAACTGACATATTAATAGAGTTATTATGCATTCCAAAGTGAGTTGCATGTGTATCACAATCTTAGTTTAATACTCAATTACTTTCACGTATGAGGGTATTATGTCAGTATGTCAAGACTTCAAGATATATAGCTTAATAAGTAGCATACGACAAAGAATTTTATGGCAAAAACACACGCTCGAATTTGTACTGGTTTGTTGAGATTTGGCAAGGGTGTGGATGCGCCATTACCTCAACGGAATCTATCCCATAGCTTCTGAGACTCTTTTGGCTTTTGCCGGTGTTAGAGGCAATAGAGAATTTTCCCTCCAGGCCTGTGTTATGCCAGAAGACCGCTTGTGATCCGAGCGTGTGACGTCAGAACTTCTATAATATATAGCACGCTCGTCGAAAGCTCTGTCAGCGTGTGCTATTGAGCTGGTTACGCCATCTGTGTGTATCATTATCATCATCATCCATCATCCATGTGCTCAGGAACTACACAACCTTGTACCTCCTTCACCTTTCTACCATAGGACTGCAAGACGCCGAGAGCGGTGGCATCCTTATGTGGTTGACGTCCAACAAACTCGCACGAAACGTTTTTCCTCCACGTTTCTGATACGAACCGCTAAGGTGTGGAACGCCCTTCCAGCCTCCGTGTTTCCAGCCAAGTACAATCTAGGTGCCTTCAAGAGAAGAGTGAATAGGCATTTTCTAGGCAGGCGCGCTCCATCCTAGACCTCATCATTGCTTTCCATCAGGCATGATTGTCGTCAAGGGCAAGCCTATCTTCAATAAAAATAAAAAAAATCTATCGTCAGCTATCGAAGACCGCTACACTCTACAAAGCAGTTGCCCCAGGATCCCCGCGCAGGGCAGTGACATGATCGCTGACCGCGCGGGGCGACCAGGCCCTTCAAACCAGCAGGCCTCAAGCCATGACGGCGAGGCCTTAGCCCCTTACCGGGGCTAAAATAATAACACCGAGGGAGCGCGGCTCCCCCGCGACACATCACCCGGGTAAAGAGGCAAGCCTCGAAGCCCGTACCCCCGTGGGGACTTGCTCCCCATGGAGAAGACCACGCAGGAGTTGCCGTAGTTGCTGGCTCAAATTACATCTGCAACTAAAGCCATAGTATTAGTTCTCCTGTTTCTAAGATTGCTGCTGCAGGAACCTTTAGAACACCGTAGACGCGTCTGTTCTCTATATGTGTGTTATATCGGTTGTTCAATGGAAAGTGCTCTAAAGAGCTGTTTGAAGTGATTTCCCTTCCACTTTCTCTGCGCATACACTCCAGCGTAGAAACAGTTCCAATTCCCTCCATTCCACCTGGATGGCTGGCAATCCACGACCACCCGGTATACCACAGCTTTCTTTCCACGCATATGCAAACTATGGAACCAGCTACCAGCAACAGTGTTCCCTCACAACTATAACATTATTATTCAAGGGTCGGATAAACAAATTTCTTAAGAGCCGGAAACGCATTTGCAGTTCCTCTGGTGCTGCAAATGTCCATGGGCAGCGGTGATCGCTTTCCATCAGGTGACCCGCTTGCTCGTTTGCTCGCGTTGAGTATAAAAAAAAAGATTGCTTTCAGTACGTTTATGAAACGAAATTCATAAATGTTGTTTGTATAGATGTAGATTATATACGCAGACTAAGTAATAGGTGAACGTTGTATTTCGCGATAAAACTGATAGTTATAATTTGACGAAGAGATTTATTGATAGAAAGTGTGTCCGTAACAACTATGTTCTCGTAAAATTTAATTTTATAGCCGTACGTAATATTTGCCCTAACGCAATGTGCATTGCGCGCAGGGCTGGCAGCGTTTACGGTATAATTATACTTAAAAAACACTCAAAATATCTCTATTTCACATAGGCCTAACGTACAGGCTCTTGTAAAACGCCTATATATTTGTCGCATATGTATGGTGATAACTACAAGTCGACTTAATACTAAGTTTACAAGGGTTCAAGCGCGCCCTGCACTGAGAAGAAGCCCACAACAAACTCAGCCTGGTTTTGTCTTCTGTTATCGCCACTTCACAAAGGCTCTTAAAAACTACATAAGCTAAGCTAGTATAATTATAACAGTTCATTCATTCCCAAAAATTTGATTCATGTACCTAAATAATCCTTAATACTAAAGTCAGCTTTATTCATGAGCTTTCGTTTTACAGCAACTTTGAACTTATTGAGGGATAAGTTTAATACTTCATTAGGGAGTTTGTTGTGTTTGGGTTTGAACCCTCTTAAAACTTAGTTTTAAGACGACTTGTAGTTATCACCATAGCGACAAATATCGTATTAACGTTTTACAAGAGCCTGTACGTTAGGCCTGTGTGAAATAAAGATGTTTGTGTTTGAAAACTTTGAAATCGACAAAATACATTATATTATAATTGCATCTTAAATTTCTTATTTTAATAAAAAGTATTTTTTTGAAATTTAATTTATGATTCAATTTTGAGGCAGTCGACAGCCCTGTTAATGTCCTGCCATATTTTTTGCTATTCGAAAAACGAAAGTCCAAACTTCGCTATGCGTTGTTTATAATATTTTTTAGTTTGAATAGTTTTAAATTTAACGACTCACTGGTTTTATGCCGTGCTAGCGCTATATCGGGGTCCTGGGTTCGAATCCCAAGCACGCACCTTTGACTTCACGTAGTTATTCCTATGAGCCTTTATAGATACTAAAAATCACGCTTATTTGCTGAGCGTTGAAAAAATTTTTGTGTGGAAACTTCCATTTTTGTTGTCTCTCAACGTTGTGTGAAGCCTGCCCCACCCGCATGTCATCAACATGCTAAATTAAATAATTAGTCAAGTGCGAGTCGGGATCGCGCACTGAGGGTTCCGTACTATCAAGACCCATTCTTCTTTCTTTCTTTCAAGAAGAAGAAAGAAGACCCATTCTTATGTAGTAAACTAAACACCACTGCCCACTAAATTCAAAAACGAGCAAAAAATCACTTTTGTTGTCGTTATCAATACCGAGCAAAAAACACCTTTGTTGTATGGGAGCCCATTAAATGTTCATCCTTTTTTATTTTTTAGTACTTAATATCTGGGTGACCGAGCTTTGCTACCCAAAACCCCTTGTGTACTAAGTTTCATTAAAATCGTTCGAGCCGTTTCCGAGATTCAGATTATATAGAAATATATACATATATATATATATATATATATATATATATATATATATATATATATATATATATAATAAATATATACAAGAATTGCTCGTTTAAAGGTATAGGATTTGTTGTTATAGCGGCAACAGAAATACATCATCTGTGAAAATTTCAAGCATCTAACATCACGGTTCTAGAGATCCGAGTCCGTCTGTGACCAGGCTATGACAGACGGACGGACGGCGAAATCCTAGTAATAGGGTCCCGTTTCTTACCCTTTGGGTACGGAATAAATAAATAAATATAAATATATATCAGGGCATTACACACATCGCAATCTATCCCCAAAGTAAGCGATAGCTTGTGTTGGGTACTAGATAACTGATAAATATATATACATACTAATATACATAAATATTATATATTGGAAAACACCCAGACACTGGAAAACATTCATGCTCATCACACAAACATTTACCAGTAGTGGGAATCGAACCCACGACCTCCGACGCAGACGGCAGGTTCGCTGCCGCTACGCCATTCGGTCGTCCCTACGGTCGGGTACGGAACCCTAAATTGGAAGATGGGAGGATGAAATAAAAGTCTTTAAATGTTATTGTAGTGATCTTAATGTTTTAAATAATATAAGTTCATTCTAAATTAGTTAATACTAGGTCGTCTTATCGTATTTAGGAAAAGTATATACAAGCCTAAATACATAAGAGTCAAATCTACATTAATCCAAATTCCAAACGCCTAAACCAGTTTAATTACTTAAAATATAACTAAACTAGATTAAGCGGTTGTGTGTTGAAGAAAGAGCAAATAATTCACTATAATGATTTATTCAAAAACTCATTCACAACGGTAATCTTCTAGAAGATTCTAACAGACTCATAGAATGAGATTCAACGAAGACTCACTAGAAGTAATCATTGGAACTCAGTTGTCAGAGCCTTTAGAAGATTACAAGAGGATTTGACATGACTCCAAACGCCTAAACTCATTTAGTTACTTAAAATATAACTAAACTAGATTAAACGGTTGTGTGTGAAAGATCAAATTACTTGGTTTTTATGAATAATTCACTATAATGATTTATTCAAATACTCATTCACAACGGTTATCTTCTGGAAGATTCTGACACTCTCAAAGAGTGAGATTCAATGAAGACTCACTAAAAGTAATCATTGGAACTCAGAAGTCAGAGCCTTTAGAAGATTTATTATGGATTGTTCTGTTTTGATTTCTCCACATACACATTGACAATATAAACTCGTTCACTAAAGTTCCTCGCGGACGGAATCGAGCAACGAGAGAGTTAAAATAATAATCTAATTGATCGATCCCGTTGATTGGTTCCCATTTATTCCATGTAACGACTTTCCGTGGATCATTGTTCCATGGAACAAATTTCCGTAGATCATTGTTCCATGGAACATGTTTCCATGGGTGAAGGAATGAAACAAATGACAATCAACCTTTCCCCAGGAACGCACCCCCATGTCCGATCGAAGTAAATTATGAACATTAGGGTGTGTTCAAATTCCGAATGAAAAACTTCGGTGTCGAGTTTTAAGGGCTCAATCAGACTAGCACGTTAATGCGAACACAAAAGCCGTGGACACGAAATTTAAACGAATTTTCAATTAACATTACTAGTAAATACAATGAGTTTTATATCGGTATATTTTACAAAAATGAGTTCATAAGAATTAAACACAAAAACCAGAAAAATTATACAAATTATACTTGCGGTGTTTTCGTTCATCAATTAAAATCATGCTTCGGAAGACTCAATAAGTAGGTACATGACATGTTTTCAATCTGCTGGTCACAAATAATAATGCCATTAACATGTCGCAAGTCAGATTGAGGCCTTCTACTAAAACTACTTATCTTTCTATTTGCACGACTCACGATTAATAAATGTCACTGTCTAAATGCACAGTAAAAAGGTATAAATGATTTGTCCCGACTGGTCGGCGGTGGCGCCCTTGGACGCCGCCCTGCGACCAGTGGGGGCAACATCGAGTGGTGGTACGTCACCCGGGGTCCACTCAGGTCCCCGGGGAGGCTGTTTTACATTTCAGTGAGTCAGCTGACTCACTATAACCCTCAGTCGCCTCTTACGACACCCACTGGGGACTGGGGTGGCGCTATTCTACTCTGCCGGCGCCACACGGCAATAGAACCCACAAACTATATTTTTTAACACATTTGCTCAAATAGTGGACTTTTCCATGTATGTTTAGCGTGCGCCAAGTTATTCTTTTCCGCACTATTATAGTACTTTCTGTTTTCCTTCTGCACGGAGGTTTTAATCAAAAAGTTTGTAGTACAAAATGTTTGTATTAAATGACTATTTTATAGCGTAAACACTATTAATACTTGAATTAAAGGACGTAACTTTTTAAATTGTTAAATCTGAAATAAAAATAAATTTTTCAACAAAGTTTCATTGTTATTTGTGTCCGAGTTACTTTTTTGTAAATTATTAGGACTTTCACTTCCGGATTTTGACCCCAGGTCACAGAGTGCACCAGTTGACCATAGACAATTCTTGTCCACTTTTTTGTTTATTTTTTTTTTGTGCGTGAGTGGTCTGTATTCATGGTAAATTGGCCTTGGCCCCAACTTTATGTATTTTCGCAAATGTGTTAAAAAATGTCGTTCAATGCACGTGCGGAATTGTCATTTCCACTCGTCTCTATTGTTGACACGCGCCTACGGCTTGTGTCAAACCGAGATTCATTAAGAAATAACATACTTTCCGCACTTGTATTAAAACTTACTTGAACTTGTATACTATTTCTACACCCTGTAAGTAAGTACTTGATTGCGATCTCACCTGTGAGCTCGTCAGTCTGTATTCCCTTAGGTACAGTTCCGGAAGGGGGCTCATGAAGTGATGATGCAGTCAAAGATGTTATCGTAGGTACTACATTGGAACGGGTGAGTGAACTCACTCATAACGGTTTCTACACAGCATCGCACTGGAACGCTAAATCACTTGGCTGTGCGTCTGCTGGTAGGATAACTAGTCACGGCAGACCAGACCAATTTAGAAATTGTTTAAAATTCTAAATAGGCCCGTGGCGGGAATCGAAACCGTAACATCCCTCTCGAATCCAAGCGCACGCCACTGCGCTATAGAAGTCAACAAACATACCGATTCGCTATACAAGTATTGTACTGTCAGGGTCAACAATGCATACATAGCTTAAATGCTAAAACGGTATGTACAAGTAACAGAAAGCAGACTTTACGACAACAGCCTTAGGTTTCTATATACACTACGTATACTATAAACGTGTAAAAATATAATAGGTTCCTTTTGGCATATGTCATCGCGACGAGACAAGTAATGAACTATACGAATCGCTACTCGATACTCACAATGAATCAAGTTTGAATCAGTATTTGATCGATTTTATAATGTATTGTAAAGTGTATTGAATTAAAGTACTTATCAGTAAATGTAACTTAAACTTAATATTGTAGGTACTTTGAAATGATAGCATGATACGAAATCTCAATTGATCTTTAATACCTACAATATTTTTAGTTACAATACCATTCACTCAATCAAACATTCACTCAGTCACGTGCCGCTTGGTCAAAGACAATCCATCCTATAGAAATCACCAATGTCTGAATGTCACCAAGCTCATTCTTTTCAGTAAAGATCACTACAGAATATTCGATTACTATTAAAATCGAATGAAGCTGGTGAAATTCAGTAATGAAGTGGTTACAACACTAAAATTAAAAATAAAAGACTGACAACGAAACTGGCGAAACTGGTTTTAAAAACACGTTATGTCATAAATTAGTATTTCTTTCAGTTTCATTCCAAGTGGCAGTCTATGGTCTGTCTCAAACGCCAAAAGGGACCTATTATATTTTTTTATTTACAACAGCTATAACTGGCCGAGTGCATGCAAGGGATTTTGTTCGCAAATACTATATTCACTTTTGTTTGACCCACACTGTACAATCGCTAACGCTTTGAAAACTACTCGTTAAACCCCTTTGGTTTCCCCCCCTGAAGTACAGTTCCAGGAGGAGGATTCAGTCCCTTATCAGGGCTAACAAATTGCTCGTTGAAAAACATACGAGTGAGTAATCTGTACTGTGTACCCGCTGAGGTACAGTAGTCTGTACCTTGTACTCGCGCTGGTACAGTAGTCTGTACTCTGTACCCGCGAAGGTACAGTAGTCTGTACTCTGTACCCGCGAAGGTACAGTAGTCTGTACCCTGTACCCGCAGAGGTACAGTAGTCTGTACTGTGTACCTGTGGAGGTACAGTAGTCTGTACACTGTACCCGCGGAGGTACAGTAGTCTGTACTCCGTACCCGCGGAGGTACAGTAGTCTGTACTCTGTACCCGCGGAGGTACAGTTCCAGAAGGAAAAGTGTGATTTATTCGCTGACGGTGATGGTAAGCTGCTTGCTGGCCCTGGTCTCGAAGCGGTCCATGGTCTTGATGTCCATGATCATGGAGATGGAGACGCCGAGGCCGATAATCATGATGAAGGTCACCATCAGCCCGGACCTGGGAAAAAAGGTATAAGTAGCTTATAATAGTTGGCCAGCGGGGCTAGACAAAGTAACAGTCGTATAGCGTTAACGACAGTAGGTAAAAATGTATGGACAAACCAAGTGACTGCAGAAAAACCACGTGACCGAATGAAAACAAATGAAAGCAGAATCTACTTTATGCTTAGGGTTGTTCACTGTCGGCTGTCAATTGTCATGCGAAGTACGCTAAAAGTTATCTTCAACGTCTGCGAGAACGCCAGGGAGCGTTCAAATTGTCGTAGTCGATTCTCAAAAAAAGCGTGTTTTCCTTACAGTTTTGCGTACAGTCACTTGTTTTGTCCATACATTTTTAGGGTTCCGTAGCCGAATGGCAAAAAACGGAACCCTTATAAATTCGTCATGTCTGTCTGTCCGTCTGTCCGTCCGTATGTCACAGCCACTTTTTTCCGAAACTATAAGAGCTATACTGTTGAAACTTGGTAAGTAGATGTATTCTGTGAACCGCATTAAGGTTTTCACACAAAATTTTAAAAAAGTAATAAATTATATGTATATATATATATATCTATCTATTCTACAAATTTTTTATTAGTATAATGTGTATGTATTAGTTTGTAAGTCTATGTATGTTATCTTATTTTTTATTGCGATTCCCCGTCGTTTCTCAGATCAGAGGTCCGTAATTGTGGGTTACCTGGTAGAGATCACTTTAGTGATAAGGTCGCCCTTTGTGTTTCTCTGTTTTCCTTTCGTTGTAATTTTATGTACTCATTATAAGCAATAAAGATATTTAAATAAATAAATAAATTTTGGGGGTGCCCCATACTTAGAACTGAAACTCAAAATTTTTTTCATCAAACCCATATGTGGGGTATCTATGGATAGGTCTTCAAAAATGATACTAAGGTTTCTAATATCATTTTTTTCTAAAATGAATAGCTTGCGCGAGAGACACTTCCAAAGTGGTAAAATGTGTGTCCCCCCCTGTAACTTCTAAAATAAGAGTATGATAAAACTAAAAAAAATATATGATGTACATTACCATGCAAACTTCCACCGAAAATTGGTTTGAACGAGATCTAGTGAAGTGAGTAGTTTTTTTTAATACGTGTTGAATTGATATTCAACAAGTCCAATATTTTGTTTAACTTTGATGACGACAGATGGCGTTGTACGTATTTAACTCGCGGTGAAGTTGTTTAATGTTGAATAAGTTGGTTATGCGGTTCAAGAAAAGTGGTTTCTATGGTTTTATTCCTCCGGTAGTAGTAGTACGGAACCCTCAGTGCGCGAGTCCGACTCGCACTTGTCCGGTTATTATTATACTGTCGTCAACGCTAAACGACTGTTACTTTGTCTAGCCCCGCTGAACGTTTTAGATATTCTATGCATCGCCTAGCTATTGTATACAGTACCGGATTTAAATACAGATTGCTGGTAACATACATAATATTATTATTTTTGCCGTTCGTCCGTTCTAAATTATAACTAAAACACCACCGGCCGATACGTGCATAAATAAACCTGTTTTTTACAAGGTTTTTAATATTGGCAATAGACAACATACGGGTGAAAGTGAAGGTGTCGTTTAACGTCGGATATTGTCCATTTCCGACGACACGGCGGTCAAATAGATGTAAAAATGTATGCAAACAAAGCTGGGTGTGAAACGAATAGATTAGCTTGTTTACCCATTTTACGTAATCTTTTCTCGACAAATGGATTTTAGAAACTGCACCTTTAGTCAGGACTCAGGATCTGGTACTTATCGAAACTATTATTTTCTACTAATCGCTCTGGCGTTTCGACTGAGAAATGTATGGGAATGGTTTTTGAAACTAAGTGTCTTTTCAGACGGTATCACGCAACTCGCGCAAGGGGCTAAGCAAAAGAAAATGGATTTTTTTACGTGACGCAGAAAATCTACGAAAATCTTCGTATAAACTATAGTAGTGTTATTATCTCGCTGCAGACTCGGTCATAAATCATTCGAGTGGTTCGCTTTTGTTGTTCTTTGTTGAGTTGTGCATTACTGCAGAACAACAAAGCGAAACACTCGAATGATTTATGACCGAGTCTGCAGCGAGATAATAACACTACTTACTATAGAATGAAAATTTCTGCCCATGCATGTATGCATTCACGTATTATGTATCCTAAATACAGATACTTTTCTAGTACTTGTCATATTGTAGCAAGAAAATGTCTTCCTAATATTGGTCTTCCGCTAATTAACGCCTGATTTTATTCAATATGAATGTGATATTTTCGAAAAGATTCTTACCAAATAGGCACGCTGGTGAACCCGATGCAGTCGAATGCATCTGCGAACTTCTCCGTGCTCTCCATGAAGGGTTGCATCTGAAATAAGAACAACGGAAAGATATGTTTAAGAGCCCTTTTGGAGGCACGGACAATAACCTCCTTCAAAATGGTAAAAAAGATCTTTCGAAGAGAGAAGAAATAATCCTTTATCCTTTTTAGGGTTCCGTAGCCGAATGGCAAAAAACGGAACCCTTATAAATTCGTCATGTCTGTCCGTCTGTCCGTCTGTCCGTCTGTCCGTCCGTATGTCACAGCCACTTTTTTCCGAAACTATAAGAGCTATACTGTTGAAACTTGGTAAGTAGATGTATTATGTGAACCGCATTAAGGTTTTCATACAAAATTTTAAAAAAAGTAATAAATTTTGGGGGTGCCCCATACTTAGAACTGAAACTCAAAAATTTTTTTTTCATCAAACCCATATGTGTGGGGTATCTATGGATAGGTCTTCAAAAATGATACTAAGGTTTCTAATATCATTTTTTTCTAAAATGAATAGCTTGCGTGAGAGACACTTCCAAAGTGGTAAAATGTGTGTCCCCCCCCCTGTAACTTCTAAAATAAGAGTATGATAAAACTATAAAAAATATATGATGTAGATTACCATGCAAACTTCCACCGATAATTGGTTTGAACGAGATCTAATAAGTAGTTTTTTTGATATTTACATTAAACCTCTAAAAACAAAGTTAGTTTTGCGGTTCGATAAGAAAAGTGGTTTTTATGGTTTTATTCCTCCGGTTGTAGTACGGAACCCTCAGTGCGCGAGTCCGACTCGCACTTGACAGGTTTTTTTATTACAGAGCCGACGCTTCCTGTGTCGTCTCATTTCAATTTAGTCCAGCGGGGCTAGACAAAGTCACAGTCGTTTGGCCGACAAAAATGTATGGACAAAACAAATGACGGTAGAAAAACCACGATAATAATAGTACTAAACACGCTGTTTTTGATAATTAACTACGACAACTTGAACGCTCGCTGGCGTTCTCGCGGACCTTGTAGATAACTTTAGCGTACTTCGCTTGACAATTGACAGCCGACAGTATCAAACACAGTTTGTTTAGTAATTATTATCGTGGTTTTTCTACAGTCATTTGTTTGGTCCCATACATTTTTGTCGACTAGCGTTAACGCCAAACGACTGTGACTTTGTCTAGCCCCGCAGTTCTGGTAATGATATCCATGAAAAGACCATAATAAGTAATGGGAAAGGATGTATTCAACAGTAGTTAGATGAAGTCGGTTTTTTTTTGTTAATTAATTAACGTATATTATTTGGGTTCCATACAACATGGTGCCGTCCGTCTGTCGGTCTGTTTCTGACAATTAAAGCTATCGATATATCATATACAAGTGACCCAACTCAGGTCTCATTAATTTTGCAGCAGCCAGCAGCTTCTATGATAAAAGTAGTTCTGACTATAGTTGCTGACTTGAAAACGGTCGCTGGTAGTAGATGGAGGAATTGCTCAGTTTCATTGTAAGTTATACCTAACTTATACCTAAGTCATGGCAGGCCAGTCTCACTTATCACGTGGCCGTCCCGGCTACAAGTACGGGTCCGGACCTCAATATTTCAGATGGTTGCCGCTCGCGGGCCGAGTTGTGTACGGTCTATTTTACGCGCCGTCTGACTACGGCAGCCCTACAGTACGTCGTAAGAGATAAAGTTAGGCGATAGAAAGAGACCACAATATTGCGTTTGTTGCGTGTCGATTTTGAGGGCGGGGCCAGGCGCTATTGCGAACTGAATTGCACTTTGTGTGTCAGCGCTAGAGTCGCTATTTCTTTAAATAATCGTGCGGAGTGGACCTTCTGGTCACGGTTACCTGTATGTCATTGAAGGTGAGAGTGGCGCCCTCCGCGGAGTACACAAGCGGCAGCGAGCAGTGGTACGCCTTGCCGAGCACCGCCGAGGGGGCGTCAGGGGGCGCAGGCGCGTACAGGTTCAGCCCCGTGTTCTCCAACCCTCGCTTCACCTCCACCCCCACCGCCGTCCACCACCCGCCGGATTGTTTGAACGTGAACTCCAGAGTAATCTGGAAATAACCAGTAATGAAAGTGAACTCCAGAATAATCTTGAAAGATCCAGTAATGAAGGTGAACTCAAGAGTAATCTGGAAAGATCCAGTAATTAAAGTGAACTCCAGAGTAATCTGGAAAGATCCAGTAATGAAAGTGAGCTCCAGAGTAATCGGGGAAGATCTAGTAATGAAAGTGAGCTCCAGAGTAATCGGGGAAGATCTAGTAATGAAAGTGAGCTCCAGAGTAATCGGGAAAGATCCAGTAATGAAAGTGAACTCCAGACTAATCTTGAAAGATCCAGTAACGAAAGTGAACTCCAGAGTAATCTGGAAATGTCCAGAACAAACTGCAACCTACAACGCAGTACAAGTCCGCGAGGCGTAAGCTGAGCTTTGCATTTGTGTGAGTGATCACTAAAAGTAGAGTGCGATGGACGCACCGCGCCTCAGGCCGATTGTCAAAAAGCAGTAAAAACCGGTTTATACAAAAGCAAGGGACGCGCCGCGCTTTAGGCCAATGTTACACCTACACTATCTATGTACACTCACACAAATGCAAAGCTCAGCTTACGCCTCGCGGACTGTAATACAGTACTGCTGCACGGTTGAATAACGAGCACTAAGTGGTACCAACCCTAACGTTGTCCGCAAGAAAAGATGTCATCATCATCAATTGCGCTACAGCTCTTTGTGGGCCCGAGCCTGTTTAATTTCGCCATCCATCCCTGGTATTCCAATTTCGTATCCCGTCGTTTGTCGTTTTACGTCCTTCTCAACACCAACAAACAAAGCTTTGCCCAACCAACACTTTTGCGTCTGTCTGGATGCAAAACCATGAACTTTTTGGTGGCACATTCAAGCACATGTCCAGCACACTGCAATCTTGCAATTTTTATGTGCCGGAAGATTAAAAATGTTCACCTAACCCACCGATATGAACCTAAGAATGAGGCCATCTGAACATTTTACGTAAGCCTTCTTCACACAAGAAAAATGTAGTGCCATCTATCAAATTTTCCGCGAATATGCCATAATATATGGCCGAAACCGTCCCTGTGGAACGTGTGACTAGTAACAAGTATAGAAGATCTGTATTGTGAACTTGGTCCATAGTAGTACTACTGAGACCGTTGGTGTCTCTTGTTCTTCTTTCGCTCCTGGGACTTTTCCGCGAGTAAGCGATATTTCGCCCGTTGCGCGTGAAGTCGTTGATGCGGGTCCTCGCCGGATCACTCTAGCCAGCCGAGCTCACTCCAGAATCCGAAGTGGCCTCCCAGGTCGCACAGGATATCTTGGAGTGTTCCTCGACGTCGTCTTTGAGACGTTGGTGTCTCAAAGACGACGTCGACGACGATGAAAGTTCTGGCGACGTTTTTTTGAGCGGTTCGCCGGGTCCTCGTCTATTACCTTATCCCTGGTGTTGTTTCTGTCAGCGAAGCGCACCACCAGGATGGTGTACAGCTTGGTGGGCTTGACCGTCGGCTCGCCCACCGGCGTGTCGAACATGGTCACCGACCCGTCGGGCCAGCGTAGCTCCGGCCAGCCCGACGAGTAGATCAGCGCGCCCTTGCCGGCGGGACCTGGAGAACACAAACCAAAAGCTTCTTTATTTCACAGGAAATCCCCTTATCCTTACTAATCCTAGTGGTAGGAACCACCACCCATGGTCCAATCAACCTCACGGTACCGAAAGCCCGTTCGGTACTTGCTTTTGGCGTGTTCCCGGGGCATCTTCTTGACTCCCTACAAGTTGTTTCTCTCACTCCTTATCCCTATATGCTCACTCTCCCCATTCTAGGACAAGGCAGTCGTGTTTCGAAAATTTGAAGATAATCGATCGAAAAATATAAAATAATTACAAATCTAAAAATTGCATTACAATGTATATACGCGAGCAGTCTCCTAAAGTCTTATGGCTGCATGGCCTTGTACAGAATACAAATACGCGTTTTCGTCTCGAGTAGAAGATGAAGAGTATAAAAATGTGAATGTAGGTAATTGATTTCTTTGCCCCTCAATTAAAACAGCCGCAACAGATCAGCGTGATTTGTGCGGACACTTAAAGTCCAAAGTGTGGTACAATTCCTCGACGGTCGGATGAGGAAGCTAAGATTCCTTTTAAATCTAATCGGGAAAAGCTATCAAATCTCACCAGTAGCATTATACAGCGCGTATCGTGGCAGGATGCGGGCTGGCTTCTCCTCCTCGGCGCTGGCGGTGCTGGTGGTACTGGTGGTGGTCGAGGAGACGTCTTCGGCCTGGCGCCGCACGCGCGACCACTCGCCGTCGTAGTCTGACGACTGGCTTTGGGACACCGAGTTGCCTGGATTTGAAACAACTCTTAATCACCAGGGGTGTTATTTTTTTTTAATAGATGATAGGCTTGCGCTTGACGACAATCATTCCTGATGGAAAGCAATGATGAGGTCTAGGATGGAGCTCGCTTGGCTAGAAAATGCCTATTCACTCTTCTCTTGAAGGCACCCAGATTGTACTCGGCTGGAAACACGGAGGCTGGAAGGGGGTTCCACACCTTAGCGATTCGTATCAGAAACGTGTAAGCAAAACGTTGCGTGCGAGTTTGTTGGACGTCAACCAAGGATGCTACCGCTCTCGGCGTCTCGACGTAGAAAGGTGAAGCACACTCACCAAACTCACTCCTGTAAAAAACTGCTAAACAGGCAACATTGCGTCGGTGTTGTAAGATTCTCGAAAATATAAAATTGTTGGACAACCATCGCCGGTGACCATAGCAACACAGCCATCATCAGCCAATAACTTTGACAAAATAAATTTGACATTCTATTATAATCTGTAATTAGCCGTTATCATTAACTTATTAGCAAAAATATTAAATTTTTGCTAATAAATTAAAATATTTATAAATATATACTTAAATTAAAACTATATATACTTAAATTAAAATATTCTAATTCTAAATGTAATTTATAACATATTAAGGGGACAATAATAATTATTATTTGGAATTGCCATGTCCTGACAGGGTGTCTGTGCACGCTTGTGCTATGTAAGTAATTCTAGCAGAAATTGTAAGCATGTGCATGAAGCAATTTAAATAAATAAAGAATAAAGAATAAGCGCCTTGGCTGCAATACTGATGCAAGCATTAACCAATCAGCTGCATAAGTAGATGTAAGCGCGTTGCTTCTACAAGTATTTTATGATGGGGCAGGAAATGTCCTGACGATGTTTGAACTTCAGAAAATCATAATTCAGGATGACAAGCGCAGTAAAGTCTGAAGTATCGTTTGGTATTACAATGAAATGTCCTGTGATGCAAGTCCTTTCATTTAAAAAACGGTTACGCTGTAGTAGCGCTAGAAGTTTTACCTAAAACGCCGAGCACTCGGCCGGGTCCGTAGATGTCTTGCAGCCGAGCGAAGGTCTCTGTCATCTGGGCATCACGCTCTGACCACGGACCTTGCAGCGTCAGCACCTGCCAAGTGAACACCTCGTTACCAAACACAGTCTCAATCTCAAGTCGAATCGAAGCTAAAGCAAAAACAGCTGCTAAAAAACTAGGAATCCTCAACAAGGTTAAGCGGTACTTCACGCCCGAACAGCTTCTGACGCTATATGAGGCTCAGGTGCGTTCCGGCATGGAGTACTGTAGTCACCTTTGGGATGGTTCTGCCAAGTATCAGCTCGATGCATTGGACTCGGTTGATCGCCGCGCTCGCAGAATAATCGGCAAGGAATCGCTAACGCGGGCAAAACTGCTCAGCCTACAACATCGGCGCAACGTTGCCTGTTTAGCGGTTTTTTACAGGATATACTTTGGTGAGTGTGCTCAGGAACTACATAACCTTGTACCTCCTTCACCTTTCTACCATAGGACTGCAAGACGCCGAGAGCGGTGGCATCCTTATGTGGTTGACGTCCAACAAACTCGCACGAAACGTTTTTCCTCCACGTTTCTGATACGAACCGCTAAGGTGTGGAACGCCCTTCCAGCCTCCGTGTTTCCAGCCAAGTACAATCTAGGTGCCTTCAAGAGAAGAGTGAATAGGCATTTTCTAGGCAAGCGCGCTCCATCCTAGACCGCATCATTGCTTTCCATCAGGCATGATTGTCGTCAAGCGCAAGCCTATCTACAATAAAAAAAAAAAAAAAAAAAAAAAGTCTGCGAAGGCCTGGAATACCCTCCCAAACATTGTCCTTCCTGCCACTCACAACCTTGGCGCCTTAAAATCAAGAGTGAATAGGCATCTCCTAGGCAAGCGCGTTCCACCTTAGACTGTATCATCACTTTCCATCAGGTGTGTCAAGTGCTAGCGCTCATGTACTGAAAATCAAAATAGTACCAGGATCACATGAGCTCAGCGATCAACTTCGGGAAGCTACGTGCGGCGCTAGAGTGACAGCAATTCGGCTTGGTGGAAGTTTCTGCTACAGAGCGCGGCGGCGCAGGGCAATTCCGTTATTATAATCCAGTAGAATTAGAAGAACAAACAAATTGGAACTAGTAGCGCAAGGAAACAACTTGTAATGAGTGAAGAAGGCACCCCGACGGCGGGAACACGCCAAGAACATTAATAGTAAAATCGAACAGACATTCTTCCTCGATTCACCCATTAGCATTACACCAATAAATATAACCGCGATGTTATTTGCACCATTATAATTCCATTCAAGGATTTGTAATAGTCTTAAGTCCAAATTAATTATGAAGTTGTAGCAACAAGTACCGGGAGCTAAGGTCATGAGCGAACCTGTTGCTTAGCGCAATCAATACGATCCACCCACTCCTCATTGGCTGGCGATATTAACGCATGCGCACCAGAACTATTGCGTCCATAGCACCTGTAACGATTTTCCAGACTCGATCTATTTTTAGACTTTGGAAAGGGCCTGGGAAAAAGGTAGAAAGGGCTCTCAACAGATTTTTTTGAGAAAATCAGCAGTCATAATGAAAAACACATAAAGCTACTGAAACAAGGAATTTTAACATTCCCTATTTTATAAAGAATTTACAATGTTTTATTTGAAAATTGCCTAATAGCGATCGCCAAACGCCAAAAAAACTTTTTTAAGCTCCGATTCTTGAGAAAATTCTGATTTTAACTTTTTTTTGTACAGAATGCTCTAAATATAATAAAATACCGAAATAATCTATGTTAATAAAATACCTAAACCTAAATAATGATCGCTAATTCAAGTCTCCATCAAAATAGAACATAGGATACTGTCGGAAAGTTTCAAAATCCGCAATTTCACAAAATATAAGCTTCACACGACCCCTTTAATTTTAAAATAGCAAAGTCTCACCTGCGTCTCATTGCTAATATAATCCGGGTGCACGTCCAAAAAGTCCTGCGGTAGAACCAGCGTAGTCTGACCCTCCAGCATCTTCCGCAGCCGTGGAAAACTTCCACTGGACAGAGGCATAGAATCCTGGTTGTTGAACACCACTATAGCCGCCTGCTCCCCATAAATCCTCATCAAATCATCTTGATCCAAAGATTTTAGCGCTGGTCTGCGGTATTTCTCAAGGGACTTGGGGCCGAAAAACAAGAATGGGCCTTCTAAGTTTGCATTGCAAAAATAGAGTGTTGAAATTATTAGTGACAGACATAGTTCCCAGTCCGTGGCTCCAGGAATACTGAACTGAATGTGGGTTTTGCTGAGACCCAGGAAGCAGTATTGATTTTATGACGCATGCGTATGGAAGGCTATAATCACAAAGAATGATGCCACTTTTGTGATGAAATCAGAAGTGATGCTAAGAAACAGAAATTACTGAAATAAGGAATTTCAATTTTCCCTCGGAGGCGGAAACTCGCCAAGAATATTAAATCGAATGGACGTTCTCCCGCGATTCACCCATTACACCAATTAATATTACCGCGATGTTGTTTGTACTATAGGTGGTGGAGGAATTATGATTCTATTCAAGGATTTGGGATGAAGCTGAAGCAACAAGTACCAGTGAAGTGTACCAGGAGCTAAGGTCAAGGGTGAACCTGTTGCTTAACGCAATCAATACGATCCCCCACTCCTCATTGGCTGGCGATATTAACGCATGCGCACCAGAACTATTGCGTCCATAGCACCTGTAACGATTTTCCAGACTCGATCTATTTTTAGACATTGGAAAGAACCTGGGAAATAGGTAGATATAGCTCTTCACAATTTTTTTTTTGATAAAATCAGCAGTGAAGATGAAAAACACAATCTACTGAAATAAGAACTTCTTGGCGGCGGATTTTAACATTCCGTGTTTATGAAGACTTTACAATGTTTTGTTTGAAAATCGCCTAAACGCCAAAAATACTTTTTAAACTTCGATTCATGAGAAAATTATGATTTTAACTTTTTTTAATGTAGAATCCTCCCAAAAATATACCTACCTAAATAATAATCTCTAATTCAAGTCTCAATCAAAATAGAACCAAAGGATATTGTCTGAAAGTTTCAAAATCTGCAATTTCACAAAATAAAAGCTTCACATGAAACCTTTAATTTTAAAATAGCAAAGTCTCACCTACGTCTCATTGCTAATATAATCTGGGTGCACGTCCAACAAGACCTGCGGTAGAACCAGCGTAGTCTGACCGTCCAATATCTTCCGCAGCCGTGGAAAACTTCCACTGGACAGAGGCATAGAATCCTGGTTCTTGAACACCACTATAGCCGCCTGTTCCCCATAAATCCTCATGAAATCATCTTGATCCAAGGATTTTAGCGATGGTCGCGGTATTTATCAAGGTACTTGGGGCCGAAAAACAAGAATGGGCCTTCTAACTTTGCATGGCAAAGAAAGACTGTTGAAATTATTAGTGACAGACATATTTCACAGTCCATGGCTCTAGGCATACTGAACGGAATGTGGGTTTTAGCTGAGACCCGGGCAGCAGTATTGATTTTATGACGCATGCGTATGGAAGGCTATATTCACAAAGAATGCACCTTTGTGATGAAATCAGAAGTGATACTAAGAAACAGAAATTACTGTAATATGGAATTTCAATTTTCCCTCGGCGGCGGGAACTCGCCAAGAATATTAAATCGAATGGACGATCTCCCGCGAATCACCCATTAGTCATTACACCAATTAATATTACCGCGATGTTGTTTGTACCATAGGTGGTGGAGGAATTATGATTATATTAAAGGCTTTGGGATGAAGCTGAAGCAACAAGTATGTACCGGCAGCTAAGGTCAAGGGTGAAACTGTTGCTTAACGCAATCAATACGATCCCCCCACTCCTCATTGGCTGGCGATGTTAACGCATGCGCATCAGAACTATTGCGTCCATAACACCTGTAACGATTTTCCTGACTCGATCTATTTTTAGACTTTGGAAAGGACCTGGGAGGTTAGGTAGGTACCTTCATATACTAGGTTCTCAACAGACCTTTGTGATAAAATCAGAAGTGATGACAAAAAACATAATGAATTTAAACTTTCCGTTTTGTGAGGTCTAAACAATGTTTTGTTTGAAAATCGCCTGGTGAGATTTATCAAAAAAAACATTTTTACACTTCGATTTCATAAATTTCTTTTTTTTTTTTGTATACAGAATGCTCCCCTATTATTATCTTTTGCAATTAAAATGAATGTGTTATTCTATTTATTAAGTAAATATTAGTACCTATAACTAAATCCGCTGATTCAAGTTTCCAACAAAATAGAACAAAGGATATTGCCGGAAAGTTACAAAATCCGCAATTTTTTCAAAATAATACTTTCAAAATGAACCCTTTCAAGTTTCTGTTACAGACCACGGCGGCAAGGCAATTCGGTCATTATTATGTACAGCAGAACGAGCATAATAAACACAGGGACTAGCTGTAGCGCAAGGAAACAACTTGTAATGACTATAATGAAGGCACCCAGGCTCGGCGGTGGGAACACGCCAGCGACTCACCCATTACAACCTTTGTCCGCGATATTGTTTGTACCATAGGTGGTGGAGGGATTATGATTTTATTCAAGGATTTGGTTGAAATTATGAAGCTGAAGCAACAAGTAGGTATGTACCGGGAGCTTAGGTTATAAGGACATGGGTCACAAAACGATCCACCCACTCCTCATTGGCTGGCGATATTAACGCATGCGCACCAGAACTATTGCGTCAATAGCATAGCACCTGTAGCCTGTAACGATTTTCCAGACACGATCTATTTTTAGACTTTGGAAAGAACCTGGAAAATAGGTAGATATGGCTTTCCACAATTTTTTTGAGAAAATCAGCCGTGATGATGAAAAACATACTCTACTGAAATAATAACTTCTTGGCGGCGGATTTTAATATTCCGTTTTTAAGAAGACTTTACAATGTTTTGTTTGAAAATCGCCTAACCACCAAAAATACTTACCTACATTTTAAACTTCGATTCATGAGAAAATTCTGATTTTAACTTTTTTTAATGTAGAATGCTCCCAAAAATATATCTAGTAAGTATTAATACTTACCTAAATAATAATCTCTAATTCAAGTCTCAATCAAAAAAGAACAAAGGATAGTTACAAAATCCGCAATTTCACAAAATAAAAGCTAAAGCTTCACACCGCCTTTTATTTTAAAATAGCAAAGTCTCACCTGCGTCTCATTGCTAATATAATCCGGGTGCACGTCCAAGAAGTCCTGCGGTAGAACCAGCGTAGTCTGACCCTCCAGCATCTTCCGCAGCCGTGGAAAACTTCCACTGGACAGAGGCATAGAATCCTGGTTGTTGAACACCACTATAGCCGCCTGCTCCCCATAAATCCTCATCAAATCATCTTGATCCAAAGATTTCAGCGCTGGTCTGCGGTATTTCTCAAGGGACTTGGGGCCGAAAAACAAGAATGGGCCTTCTAAGTTTGCATTGCAAAGATAGAGTGTTGAAATTATTAGTGACATACATATTTCCCAATCCATGGCTTTAGGAATACTGTTCTAGATGCTAACTGAGACCCGGGAGGAAGTATTGATTTTATGACGCATGCGTATACCTAGCTGAATATGAAGGCTGTAATCACAAAGAATACCTAGTGAGACGAGCAAGTCGTTCACCTGATGTTAAGTGATACGCCGACCCAGATTCAATACGTCCCATATACCTTCGCTCATCATCCTGGGATATCGGTTTTTAAGTCTCAGTTTGCCTAGTAAATAAAGTAATTACGTCGGCATACAGTGCCCTTGTAACTGAAATACATGACTGCATAACTAACACTGCGATGGTGGAACTAACCTACCCATGCAAGAAGTGTCCGCAAGAAGAGTCCTAGTCCACCAGTTTTCTTATGAAGGTTTTGAGGTAAATTTGTTTTGGGTTGTAGAATAATACTTTCACTCATTAATTTCACCCAGCCCAAATTGTTGGTTCTGGAAAGCTGAAATCTTGCTCGGAGATTCACTCTCTAATTCCTTATTTATAATTGCAGGCAAGGCACTAATATTGGCGTATTCGTCCTAATTTGCTGCTCGCTGCACGTCTGCGAACTTACAGTTGCGACAAGCTAAGCGAGAGATAACAGCATAAAGAGATAGGAAATTTGGAAACACAAACGTCCATGTTTCAGCACGTTTTGTGGTAATAAAAACCAGTTTGATTAACAAACAGTTGTTTAATTATACAAAATAAATTATATACAATTAAAAGTTAAGCGTAAACTAGGAGTTCAATGCAGGAGCCATCTTATGAAGTGCAGGAAAGCCAGCAGAGTGACGCTCAGAGACAACATTGACGCGGTGGATGGATTGGAAGAGAAGAAGAACGAAGTTTCTGGAAGAAAAAATTTTTAATCAGAAGAGTGTTTCTAAAAATCAAACTAACAATTCAGGTTATCTTCTAATGTTCTAAATAGAACTCCCTTACTCTACTTTTTACGTTCATATTTTTCTCACAATATTGAAATGAAGTATTCTTTAAATAAGGCGAATTTTTTAGGATGGGAAAGTCCAATGAACTCGTGACAGCGTTACCGTAACGACACCTTACATTATTACCGTAAGCGACAGATCACGTAATTCTTTAAATTTTCACTTCGGTTGGCACTCCCAGAGTGATTACAAATTAATTTTAATTAACTTTAATTAATTGATGTGATAAATTGAGTTTAGTAAAATTGTTCACATTGTAGCTATTTTACATAATCAAAGTGTTGTAGGCGGAAATAGTAATAACCCTTAATCAGAAATAAATAAAAAAACCTAATGCATCAGTTTTGCTTCCTATCTTATATTTATTTCCAAGATCAACGAGAAATGTGGTTATATTTTATTTAATCGGGTACTGAGGTAAGTGTAGCTAAATCTCCAAAGACACGCCTCACTTCTTACGAATTGCATAAAACATCACCGATTAGAGGGCGCGTCTTCGTGGATTGAACTACTAAAACTTATAAGTACTCACTCTTCTTCGGTTCGTTGGGATCAGTGACTCCACACTGTTTGTAGGATATTGTTCTCTTCCTTTTTGTGTTGACGTATCCCGGGATGTACAGACTGGGCGAGTCTAGACGCCCTGACGCTAGTAATCTAAAAAGAAAAAAGTATTTATGTAACTAAAATAATAATAAAGTTTTTTGATGAATTGTCTAATTGAGAACCTCCTCCTTTTTTGAAGTCGGTTAAAAAGCCAATAAGTGAAACTGAGTAAAAATATCTTCTTAATTTATTAGTTGCTAAATTCGCCTGGAGCACACAAATAGCAATTATAATGTTAAAATTCGTTGCTATTGGAAAGCTATAGCTGTAATAACAATGTTTGTAAGTATTAGTATTAATGTTAGTCAAAAACATTCTCGTGGACTGGAAAATAATGAAAAGCTTATCAGAACTTTCTTACACAAATTAGTTTCAAAAAGTCGTTAGGTATCCAGCTCACGAGGACACATCAATAATCGTTAACTGTTAGTTAAGACGGCCATTAAATTGCGTACATCTTTACTAAATCTCCCTGCAGGTCGCACATTGAGAAATCCAGATCTATCGCCCATCCCCCATCAATTGGCGAATCGTATTAATTTGCGGACATTTTAGGGTATCCTTGCACTCATCCTCGGGCTGGTGAAGAGTAATAGGATCTGTATATAAGCACCCTGGTGCACCAAACGCCCATTATTTGCTTGAAAACGCCTATCTACAGACACGCCCATTTACAAACATCATCTTGCACTATTTCCAAGTTACACAGTACAAACTTAGAGAAATCCAGCTCGATCCTGTTGGCTTCAGGGCCGGTGAAATGCAGCAGGATTTGTATGCAGGCACCCTGGTGCAGCACCCGAGTACGGCGCGAGTCCACGCCTATCATCCACTCGGGGACGCCCATGACTTTGCGGACATCCTCCAAGAACATTCCCCTAGAAAAAGTAGGACAAAAGCGTTAACGGTGTAGAAGCCGTATTTAAGCGATTTCGAATGAAGTTTTATGCAAAAACTATAAAGACAATTACTTTCAAATTTACACGTCATGTATTTAAAATCGCTAAGAAGCAGAAACACGATTGGAGAAATTTTCTCGATAGAAAGTTCTCCCAAAAGTTGCTCCAAAATCTCAGTTTTTTTAGTTTTTATCGGACACTACATTAGATGTAATTGTAGTTTTTGTTTTAAAGTGTCGGTAATAATAATACCCAAAAAGCTTAGAAACAGATTTTTGATAACCAGCTTAGTTTTTGAGCAATAAGGTAAAAGGTCGTTTTTCTGTTATATTATTCCGCGACGCTGCATGTCGCACCTACCAAATTTTCGTGAGAGTGAGAAAGACAAAAATAAATTCAATTAATCCCCTTAATATTATCTTCGGAATTGCTTTGTTGTATAATTAGATAGATTGATGGAAAATTAATTCCTCCCTAGACTTTTTTATCCAGTACAACACTTCAGTCCGATCTCAGCTGATGGTAAGTGACGCGACAGCCAAAGATGTAAGATCTATTTTAGAAGAGGTAACTCAGCCATAACGGTTTCTATATAGCATCACGCCATAACGCTAAATTGCTTGGTGATGTGTCTTTGCTGGCAGCGTGGTAACTAGCCACAGCTCGAGTCTCCCACCAGACCAAACCTGAGCCAAGTTATAAATAATTAATAATTTTAAAGTGGTCCGTGGCAGGAATTGAACCTTCAATCATCCACTCAAGATGAGACTCTAATAATTAACCAATCCTTTATTTTCTTGTGCCTCTCCACGATTGAAAAACTTCCATCATCTTAAAGTAAAAGTGTCTGTTTTTCACCTTCCAGCCTAAATTACACTTACAGCACAAATCGTTGTGTTTAGAGCGGGTACATACCACGATATAACACGATGATTTTATGTGCCGATATTTCGACCCAGTTACATGGATCGTGGTCACGACAGGACTGCGGAGTTGCGAGGTGTGTAGCTGGAACCGTCATAGACAGTAGAGAACTACCCTCTTCCTCGTTCTCTTCATAGGCTACTTACAGCACATATACATACTTACAGCACAAATCTGGGCGGCTTCATGATGTTAACGAACTTGATGATGTCCTTGTCGGGCTGTAAATTGGCGCAGGCGAAACGCTCCGAGGAGCGTTCGGGGCCGAAGATGACGATGGAGCGACCCATGGCCGACACCGTGCCTTCCAGCGGGAAGTTGCTGTCCATAAACACTTCACGGTCCGCGCCCAGGGCTGAGGGAGCAAGAATTTACACCTTCATAAATACCACAACAGCGAAGTTATTCTCGTAAATAACATTATACAACGCCCAAACATCGCCGGTAGCCAAAACACGACGACCATTTTCAGCCAATCAATTTTGGCTGCATAACCAATGCAAACATTATTCTATATGGCTCTACTAATGCAAGCATAAACCGATCAGTTACATACATGTTACCTCATAAATGTTGAGTAAAATTTCACAATCACAAAGATACCACAACATCGGAGTGTTTCTCGTTAGTAAAATTGTACATCACCCAAACATCGGTGGTAACCATAACAAGGCAACAATCACCAGCCAACAGGTTTGGCTGCATATCCGATGCAAACTTAAGTCAGTATCTATAGGGCTCGACTAATGCAAGCAACCAATTAGCTGCATAGACGTAAATGCGCCAATCGCATAGCTGAGTTCTGAAAAATATCTGAAGTATTTGGGTAGTTGACTTATTGAAATCTTAGAGAAACAGATTATCTAATTAGATGAATTTTGCAGTGCTTACTTATAGTCCCCAATCTAGAAGTGAGGTCACCAACATCGCATCGCAGAGGATTGTCCGCTCCACACTCTTGATTGTACAAATCGTGCTGAATAAAACAAAATAATTAATTCACAATCCGATCTAATGTACATGCAATATACAGGTTATATATGAAGACCAAAAAACTTTTAGTAAACACAAAACTTTTAGTAAAAGTTGAAAGCCTTTAGATGCAACACCAGCTTTGAGGTGGTAAATACAACAGTATAATTAGTAGGTATTGAGTATCAAAATTTACCTATATATTTGGAAAACACAATATTCTGACATAATCATTAATCGCTCACTGCCCTGCCCAATCCTTTGGATTCCTTTGGAAGTTCCTTTTAGAAGGAATAGGGAATGCTTTTTCGAAAGTCACGTGGCATTACCTGAACAAAGCTGTGGTTCGAAACAGATACTGCAAATGATACAATACCACAAGTCAAGATATAGTCACATGGAGTGAATCAGTGATTTGCTTGAGATCTCCCAGCGGTGGTTGTTACGATAGGTAGATGGTTGTCAAAGCATAGTTACATTGAGCGGATCAGCGAGTTGCGTGAAGTAGGGGTTCCAGCGATACCCGCCGGCGACGCAGCGCGTTCCCGTCACCTGCACAGCTGCGTCCACGCCCACCGGGTTCACAAAGATCTCCCAGCGGTGGTTGCGGGTCTGGAAACCGACAAACAGTTTTCGTAAAACGCCCGGCAAATTGCCATCTAAGCCCTTTAACATTCAATAATCTAATTTTTCTTTCGTTCATTAATTGGTAACGCCTGACCAAAATTAATAGCAAATAGTCAAATGTAAGTAATTGTTCTTTTAAAATAGCGGGCAACAGAACAAGGCACCTATTGGCTGATCGAAAGCAATATAGATAAGCACGACGAACAATATGATACGAAGACATTTTTTTTTGATGTATTGACTATACTTTTTTTTTATACTATATAGGATAGCGCTTGACTGTGATCACACCTGATGGAAAGTGATGATACAGTCTAAGGTGGAACGCGCTTGCCTAGAAGATGCCTATTCACTCTTGATTTGAAGGCACCCGGGTTGTAAGTGGCAGGAAAGACACTGCCTGGGAGGGTATTCCAGGCCTTTGCAGTGCGTATCAGGAACGAGGAATCAAACCGCTTCGTACGCGTCATTGGTACGTCAACTATGTATGGGTGGAAGCTTAGACTAAGAACTAGAGTAAGAACGACCGGTGTGTTCGATAAAAAGAACTTACCAAGTTACGATCCCTCACGCCTGGATGCCTGAGTTTAACTTCAATGACAGTGTCGCTGGTGCTGCCGTCGTTGTGGATGAGCTGGGTCATCCGGATGTAGCCATACGCAAACCCGCCTGGGTGGTGGAAGGATGCTATCCCACGGATCTCACGCGCTTCTGATGGGCTGTACCCTCGTTCTATTGTTGAGCAAGCCCAGCGACGGTCTTTTGTCTGAAGATAAAGGTGAACTACAGTGCTATTCAGTAGAACCTCAGTTATCCATCCCTCAGTTATCCGGATTCGCGATTATGCGGACTATCGACCGCAAAAAAAATAAATACTTACAGCTCGAATGAATGCTTTCAACTAACTAATCTAATAAAATATGTATGTAATGAAATAAGTGAAAACATTGTATATTGGACAATATATTATCTATTACTTATATACAGAATATTAATAGAATAATTTAAATGAAGCCGATTAAAATGAAACACAAACATATAAAAATTATGTGTTTAAATGTAATAATACTTAATAATATATAAGTTGGTATTTTTGCAGTGCTTACCTTTCTGTGAATAGCCACTGAGCGTCCCAATATACTGTAAACACCGTAAAGAGATAACTGCGTTTCGTTATAATGAGTATTGAACTTTTTGTGGTCATCCAGTAAACCGTACTTCTCTCCGAGGTCTCCCAGCTCGTACTGATCAGCCGTTCCTGTCAAAAGAACACATTTTTAGCTGCTTGAAAGCTTTGCTCTCATTACAACTCCAGGCGTAATATCTGAACACGGTTGGTGAAATCTCCAAATGCCTGTCATTGACAAACGTTTGGAGGTGTATTGTGGTCAATGAGTGCTTGAGAAATAGCTTGTCTTCCTTCTGGAAAAATGTCTTTACTCAGGCATATTTCATATTTATTTTTTTTTTTTATTGTAGATAGGCTTGCGCTTGACGACAATCATGCCTGATGGAAAGCAATGATGAGGTCTAGGATGGAGCGCGCTTGCCTAGAAAATGCCTATTCACTCTTCTCTTGAAGGCACCTAGATTGTACTTGGCTGGAAACACGGAGGCTGGAAGGGCGTTCCACACCTTAGCGGTTCGTATCAGAAACGTGGAGGAAAAACGTTTCGTGCGAGTTTGTTGGACGTCAACCACATAAGGATGCCACCGCTCTCGGCGTCTTGCAGCATATTACGTTTTGATGCTTTATTACCTTTGGCAGTAGGAGGGCTGAGTGATTTGTTGACATGGAAAGGGTTATAGGTGTCGTATATCGTAGTCTTCTCACATGGGAACTCCAGCTCTTTTTCTATTGGCGCCTGAAAATATGAATTTGTAATTAAATTATGTTGTTACATTGTTAGCCTTTTGCATTAATTTACAAACAATAAATTTTCAATCAAATTACTGTTGATAAAGGGACGAAGATTTATAGGTTTCAATATGTTTTCCACAATGTCGTTTAGACTACTCATATAAAAAGCAGAATACGCCATAATTTTCTGTTTTTTGTTTTGAGCCAAAGCCGAGTTGCTTTTAAGTTTATCTTGGAATTAACCTGAATCGGAAGCTAGTGCTAGCATAGAATTTAAAAGATCAGCAGACTAGACGAAATCATCAATAGTGACAGAGCTTATGGCTTTTCCACAGTTAATTTTTCTCACCATGTGTATCTTATAGTTCCTGACATCATCGTCCAGGCCTTCCAGCGTGACTTGCACATTGGTGAGGTCATACTCCGACTGCTGCGTTAGCTCCAACTTTCCCGATAGCCCAATGGAGTAGCCGTTGCCGAACCAGTCCTGAACAACTGCCTTACGACGATGCAGGCCATTCACTCTGTATTTTATGAAGGAAAGTCAAGAAAATCTATGGTATAATGTTCCACAAATCTTGTGACTATTTGCCTACAACGCATTAAAACTCATTACAGCTAATCAAAAAGGAGTTCGTATATTACTCGAAATAGAGTCAAATGAGGCTGGTTCGATCCTCTCTTTAAAACTG
Source organism: Coenonympha arcania (assembly GCA_036785405.1). Classification (NCBI taxonomy): domain Eukaryota; kingdom Metazoa; phylum Arthropoda; class Insecta; order Lepidoptera; family Nymphalidae; genus Coenonympha; species Coenonympha arcania. The sequence goes on along the minus strand of CM072077.1, from coordinate 11,410,662 downwards.
GCTAGGAGTAAATAGTGAGAGTAGGGCAAAAGTAACCCAAAAGATTTTCTGGCCTAATTGTTAGTTAAGTTTGTCATATAAATAGGTTGATTTAAAGTGGCAGGCTGCCTATTTTACCATTTTACTCAGATCATTTAGGCACCGTGAATTTACCGGGTTGAAAAATAGCATATGCGTTAATCCAGGATTAAAAATATCAGGGTTAAAATAGCAGATATATTAATACTAGTTGAGTGACCGAGCTTTGCTCGGTAGTATTACAGCTACTTACCAATAGATGACAGCAGGAGTTTACTGTAATAGTTTTACTTTTGCGCCAATAGATGTCAGGTATAGATTTATATTTTTTTTTTGTACGACATTTTCTAAGAATGAATCCTAGCTAGATCAATTTATCGCCCCCAAAACCCCTTGTATACTAAATTTTATGAAAATCGTTCGAGCCGTTTCCGAGATTCAGATTATATAGAAATATATATATATATATAGCGTGAGGGCGTAACAAACATTTCAAATCACTCACATAGAGCACGCCATTCGTTCCCCGCGCGCCACTGGTCCATGGTCATCGTAAATGACAAGTGATCGCCGCATGATGGATCTCTTGCCAGTCAGCGCTATCACTGTGTCGGTGAACAGCCTCCGTGTCAGGCGCCCACTATCCACCTTCTTGCCAGCCACGTTTAGCATGCCGTGCCTGCGACAATTGAATAGCAATATTGAACGAGAGTATCATCGCTATTGGGAAAACCGCAGATCATCCAAGTTCCAACATCAGTCTACTAATCTTGAGTAGTTTATCCGCTACAGTCCGCAGCCATCACCGAGAACAAGCAGACGGCGCCGATGTAGCTTTCATATATTTATTATGGCCGTGTGTCGATAAAGCAACCATTCTTTAATCTCGTCCTTGGTGATGGTTAAGGTACGGCCTAAGTCGGTGAGCTAAGCCACGTGACACATACTATGCCTGGATCAAATAAATTGCAATATTTTACCAGGGTGTTATTGCTATTAGAAAATATCAGGCTTTAAAAGGACCTTAGTAGTATTTTAGTGGGTTTTCGTAGATTGCCCAGCGGAGCTACGGTAAATAGATAGATAAACACTTTATTGCACACCACAGAAAAAAATATAACAAAAAGAAGAAATAATGAAAACACAAACTAGGAGTACAACTTGGCGGCCTTATCGCTACATAGCGATAAATACCGGGTATAAATACCGGGTGGTGAAGTCTCCCAGACGACACAGTCCCTCCAGGCCAGTTCTGCAGTAGTGCTCCGGGTGCCTGGTGTCCGCGTCCAGGCCTTGCTGCTGCAGCACCTTGCCGGCGCTCAGGCATCGAGCTGTCCAGTTGTAGTAGTCCTTGCCGGGAGGGTTCTCGTGGATTGCCCAGCGGTGTTCGAACGTGTTGTTGACGCTGGCACCATCAGCGTGAACCTAGTGAAGAAGGCAATACTTTAATTAACTCATGTTCTCAGCTTAGAAAAGCTTATTGTGAAGCTTATCATGAGGCAACACTGAGGGCAAAAGATCGAGAGGCCGCTCACCAAAGAGATGGTCAGACCAGCTGAGGAACTCCAAGTGCAAATTGCAAAACTTGCCTCCGATATAACTCCGATAGAAGAAATTAATCCGAACGAAGGTGTAAAAAGAGAATTTTTAGCAATAAAGATATAGAAAGACTAGAAAGAGATCTGAATGTTCTGCAATTCATTGGTCTCTTCTTGTAAAAGAGAAGTTTAGAGCTTAATAGACCGGTTTAATTGCTTTACTATAAGTTAAAGGGGCTGATAATACGATTGCATTTACGTCACTACAAACGCAATAACAGACAACCACGAGGAAGTTAGTTCCGTGAACCAGTGCTATGCTAAATGCCTGCAAAAAATTAATAGAAACTTCACCCTTTGAAATTGTTCCTATTAAAAACTGTAAGGCTGTGGATTTTTTGATTCTATAGAAAGTTTACAAAAGTACCAACAGGTAGGACATGAAATAAGTTTGGAAATCTGTCACCAAAAGCGATAATTATTTTCAGGTGACGTATGTTATTAGAATTTAAAACAAATGGTAGGTACAGTATTCCAAGTGATAGTAAGAAAATACCGCCTTTTCGATTAGTGGTTTAAACAGTCATCATACAACCAGTGACAATAATAGAAAAGCTCACCAGACTTTCAATGATAATGGTGGTGTCTTCCCATGGTCTTTCCAGCGGCTGTCTAAAGATAACCCTCCCCACCAGGGGGTATCGGAAGATGACTTGCGCGGAGCTCATCTGGGTCTGGTATTCCGTGCCGTGCTCATAGGGGAGGATGGTTGCACACAGCTCTCTTTTAGGGGGCCTCCTGAAATATTCCCAAACTTTACGTGAGTGTTTGTATATGTTTAGGTGTAAAATTGCAGGACAAATTAGAACTACTCTTATACTAGAGGGTAGGAGTACTTAAATAAGATCTACTGAAGACAATTCATTTATACGACCACTGGAAGGAATTCACTGAAGGATATTGGAGACGACACGGAACTCGGAACTTCCCGAACGCTGACCGACCAAATTGTATCTATTCAACAAGCTGTTTTGTACGGGTTGAATCTTGCACCATCTAAATGAAGGAAATTTTATCTTCAACCGCTAAGTACACTTCACAAGTTAGCTGTGTGAAGTTATTTGGCGGAACACCCAAGATGGCGCAATAGTTATTTTGATGCACTACTATAATATAAAACGAGAGTTTTGCTGAGATGAACGCGGAAAAATTTACTTAAAAAAACTTGTTTTTAGATTTTTTTGTATGATTATGTTGCATATTGATGAGAAGCAAGCATTATTATGCGGAAATCCATAAGACAAATAAGTTTTGCTAACTATAATCTGCTACCTGAAAATAATGTATTGTCCAACATGCAGGACCAAGCAAAGCAGCAAAAGCACGAAAGCTGGTGTTTTTATTGACCGCAAACCACCGACGCTGTCAGCACGTTTCGTCCGACACTGGGAGATTCTCAGGAGAAGGTGTTGTGTGTGTGGGATGTTATGTGGTGTTGCATGTGGATATGATGGCTCTTTCCTGCTGATAACTTATATGTACGGGGTATATGAACTCGTGAAAACACCGTCCAGCACTTTTTTTTATTGAAGATAGGCTTGCGCTTGACAACAATCATGCCTGATGGAAAGCAATGATGAGGTCTAGGATGGAGCGCGCTTGTCTAGAAAATGCCTATTCACTCTTCTCTTGAAGGCACCTAGATTGTACTTGGCTGGAAACACGGAGGCTGGAAGGGCGTTCCACACCTTAGCGTGTGGTAACACTGGTAGCACTGGTATTACCTCGTCAAAACCATGGCTCGGTGCATCACGCTGTGCCGTCCGCTCAGAGGCAGGAACACGTCCCAGTAGGCGCCGCTGAGCTCATGCACTAGCCCAGGCAGAAGGTACTTGTGGTTCAGGTACTCCGTGCGCCCCTTGTACTTGCCCAGGAGGTCGCCCACCGGGTACTGGTCCTGGGTGCCCATACCTGGTGGAAGAAATTAATTTCGAATCGAGTGAGATTGACTTGTAAGAACTTCGTAGGATAAAAAAGTATACGTGAGTGTATATGTGGAACACCCGGTTGAGACGAAGTTTCTTTCGTTAATTTCTTTCTTTCTGGCGTTTTTTTTATAATTGATAGGCTTGCGCTTGACTACAATCAAGTCTGATGAACAGAAATGATGAGGTCTAGGATGGAGCGCGCTTGCCTAGAAAATGCATATTCACTCTTCTCTTGAAGGCAACCAGATTGTATTTGGCTGGGAACACGGAAGCTGGAAGGGTGTTCCACACCTTAGCGGTTCATATCAGAAACGTAGAAGAAAAGCGTTTCGTCCGAGTACGCCGGACATCAACCACATAAGGATGCCACTTCTCTCGACGTCTCGCGGTTCTATAGTAGAAAGGTGAAGGAGGCACAAGGTTGTGGAGTTCTTGAGCACACTCTCCAAAATATATCCTGTAAAAAACCGCTAAACACGCTTGCGTTACGGTGCGTTAAACTTGACTAGATTAGCGTCACCCCTAACCCCACTCAGACACTTCTTTTAGAGTCAAGTTAACGCGATCTACCAATGGCTTCGGCAGTGGCTACTTTACCAGCAAAAAAGCAGCTGCTAAATCTTCAAAAGGCAATGGGATAAGCTTTTACAATAAACTTATTCCTAATGAAATATTAAACTCATCCCTCAATAAATATTTACATGATTCAAATCCTTGGGAGGTATCAACTCCTGTAATTATAATATAGGTACTAGCTCAATTAGTTTTGAAGAACCACAAAAACCCGGCTGAGTATATGTTGTGGGCTTCCTCTCAGTGATGGGCGCATTTGAACCCTCGTAAACTTAGCTTCAAGTCGACTTGTAGGAAAAACTACAAACTACACTACTACTACGTTGCTAAAGGAGGAGTTCTTCAATGAGAAGATACTCCGGAAAAAAGAACATCCTGTACGGACGAGAGCGATGACGGCTAACTGGCTGATCACTACGCGCGCTAACAATACGTACGGCGAGCGAACCACCGCGTACTTGGTTCCGCGTTTCATGAACTAACTACCTCCAACTCTCATTCAAAAAATAGATATTAAAAACATAAAGTCTAAATTAAAAGAGCATTTTTTAACAAAGTTAGATGGCTGAGTCTTCTTCTCTTATAAACCACCTTTACAAAAGCCTATAAGTACATGATTATGATTATTTTGTCTTATACACTTACTTGGTTCTTCACGTAATGCGTTAGAGACCTACTGTATATTTTATTTAAGCAATTAGTTACCTAATCGTTGCAGATATAAGCACTGAGGACAAACCTCTGTGGTTTTTTCAGTGTTTTTTAGATTAAGTTTTTTTATTGTAATATGCACTTTGATAATAAAATAAAATAAATAAATAAATAACTTGTATAATATGGTGATCCATAATATATCAATCAATCAATAAGTTTGGAATTCACGGACTCTCTTGCCACAGGAGCGCCGGTAGGCTTTTTCGGCATGGTTCCCTCAATGATGTTATAAAAAGAGCTCTTGCCACCATTGATATTCCTGCCCTATTGGAGCCAGCAGGAATTAGTCGTGATGATGGCAAGAGACCTGATGGATTGACGCTGGTTCCCTGGGAACGGGGTCGGGCGCTGATGTGGGACGCAACATGCGTTGACACATTGGCTTCGATTCATATCAGGGAGACAGAATCAAAGCCGGGAGCCGCAGCTGAAACTGCTGAATCAGGTAAGCGTCGCAAATATGCCTCTCTATTAGAGAGTTACATATTTGTCCCGTTTGCCGTGGAGACCCTGGGGCCATGGAGTCATAGTGCCAAAAAATTCATTCGAGAGCTTTCCCCGCGTTTAATAACCTCAACTGGTGACAGAAGGGCTGGCTCATTTTTTGCGCAACGTATCAGCCTAGCTGTTCAACGCGGAAATGCAGCCAGTATTCTTGCCACCATTCCACGCGGGCAAGACTTGTATAGTAATTAGAATAAGCTAGTGATAAGTTTTATTGTAAATAAAGTCTTAAAAATAAAATCAATCAATCAATAATCAATAATGTTTATTCATCAAACAGATAGTAGGTTTACAAACAATAGATTTAAACCCTGCCTCCTGTGGTAGTAATAACTGTGTTACAGGAGTCAGTGTCTTCCCTTATTATCTATGATCTAAGTATTACATTTGACAATAAAAGATAACCGATAACAACTAATCATTTATCTGATACAAAATTCCGTTAAGGTTACAACTTACAATATCATGCAAAAATGTGTGTGTGCGCGCGCGTGTGTGTGTGTGTGTGTGTGTGTGTGTGTGTGTGTGTGTGTGTGTGTGTGTGTGTGTGTGTGTGTGTGTGTGTGTGTGTGTGTGTGTGTGTATGTGTATGTGTGTGTGCATTCGTGTGTAGTTATATGTATGAGTGTGTGTGTCTAAATTTCTCAGAATTTCACAAAGAAATTTTCTGTACATTCAAAATCGCAGTTTTTAAGCCAATTTTTAATGTAACTTTTAATATTCCTTTTGGTCATGTTCCTAAGGGGACCCTTTTTAGGGTTCCGTAGCCGAATGGCAAAAAACGGAACCCTTATAAATTCGTCATGTCTGTCTGTCCGTCTGTCCGTCTGTCCGGCTGTCCGTCTGTCCGTCCGTATGTCACAGCCACTTTTTTCCGAAACTATAAGAGCTATACTGTTAAAACTTGGTAAGTAGATGTATTCTGTGAACCGCATTAAGGTTTATACACAAAATTTAAAAAAAAGTAATAAATTTTGGGGGTGCCCCATACTTAGAACTGAAACTCAAAAAATTTTTTTTCATCAAACCCATATGTGTGGGGTATCTATGGATAGGTCTTCAAAAATGATACTAAGGTTTCTAATATCATTTTTTTCTAAAATGAATAGCTTGCGCGAGAGACACTTCCAAAGTGGTAAAATGTGTGTCCCCCCCCCCCTGTAACTTCTAAAATAAGAGTATGATAAAACTAAAAAAAATATATGATGTACATTACCATGCAAACTTCCACCGAAAATTGGTTTGAACGAGATCTAATAAGAAGTTTTTTGATATTTACAATTAAACCTCTAAAAACAAAGTTAGTTTTGCGGTTCGATAAGAAAAGTGGTTTTATGGTTTCATTCCTCCGGTTGAAGTACGGAACCCTCAGTGCGCGAGTCCGACTCGCACTTGACAGGTTATTTAATAATATATTGTATAAAAATGGTGCCAGAAAGTCGTAATTTCGACGAGCAAAACTACTTTTTATTGCAGGAATTGGACATCTGTCTATTCTCTTTGTATTTGGGGGTAGAAATGGTACAGTTTCGCTGTGATATCGTCTAATGGTTTGGAAAATAAAGAGCTTCCTCACTGTCAACACCTCACAATTCTCATACAGTAGGGTCGTTGGAAATCTGTAAGGGTAACTCTTCATTACCTTTAGTAAAGCGCGTTGAGACCGTTCCACTTCTAACATATGAGTTTTGGAAGCACCTCCCCATGCACATATGCAATAACTAATGATACATTCTCCAAGCGTTTTATACAGCTTAATTAGCATATCTGTACTGTAGACTGCACGTAAGGTTTTAAATATATATATAAGCCTTCTAATACGGTTGCTGGTATTTGATATGTGCGGAGCCCAGTTCATGTTGTCATCAATTAACACCCCAAGGTATTTAACCGTATTTGTTTGCTGTAACAAATTGCAGTTGCAGTTATCATAGTCTCTATTCAGATTACAGGGGTAGCAGTGCGCACGAATACTGAAGTTATCCGGAGGCCGGCCGTTTTTATTTTTACTAAAACATAAAAATTTGGTTTTGCTGACATTGAGGGAAAGAAGATTATGTTCTAACCATGAAATAACCGTGCTTAAGCCCATTTCCGCGTATTTATGAACTTCTTTCCACGTTGAACCGTAAAATAAAAGAACTGTATCGTCAGCAAACATTATGATATCTGCGTTATTAGTTTTAGTATTGCATAATTCGTTGATGTAGAGAAGAAAGAGCGTTGGGCCTAGGGTACTGCCTTGTGGGACACCATAGGTGGAAGAGTACATTTTACTAACGCATTCTTCTACTCTTACTTGTTGGGTTCTATTAGTAAGGTAGTCGCAAAACCATTTATGTGCCAAACCTCTTATTCCACAGTTTTCTAAGCGAGATAACAAGATTGGAATAGAAACAGTATCAAAGGCTTTCTGCAAATCAAGGAATACGCCTACAACCTTATTATTCTGATCTAGGTGATGGGTAATTAAAGAAGTTAGTTTTAATACAGCATCTTCCGTTGATTTATTAGAACGAAATCCGTACGGATTGGCCGATAATAGTTGCTTTCTCTCTAGGAAGGACATTAACCTTTTGTTGACAAGCTTTTCTAATATTTTAGCCGTGACAGTTAAAAGCGAAATGGGTCTATAATTTGATGGTAAATTTTTGTCCCCTGCTTTAAAGATAGGAGTAACTACTGCTTTTTTTAACATTCTTGGAACAACGCCATTGCTAAAACTCTGATTGCACAAATAGGCCAATGGATCAACTAACAAATCAGCACAATTTTTGATTATATCTACTGTTATACCGTCCCAACCGCATGCACTATTGCTTTTGAGACTGGCTATAATAGCTTTGATCTCCGTAGGGTCGGTTAGATATAAAGAAAATGAGTTACCTGGAGATATCGAAAGATTATAGGCCTCAGTCGCTAGCTCTGATTCTGTCGTGCCCAGTTTTTCAAGTGTTTTACCCGCTAAATCCCTTCCTACAGATGTAAAATATTTATTCACGTCATTGAGAGACTCAACAGCAGATTGATTAATTTTAAGTAAGGAACCCGAGGAAACTTTATTATTATTATAACACAAGTCTTTAATAATATTCCAAGTTCTCAACATGTTACCGTTGTTATATTCCAACTGGGATTTATAGTAGTTGTTTTTTAATGATTTAATCAATTTATTACAAACGTTTCTGTATGTAATGTACTTAGCTTTAAGTTCATAATTGTCTGGAGCGGACTTATGTTGCCTATACAGTTTATTTCTTTTACGTATGCACCTAACAACACTTACTGTTATCCATGGTTTTAAAGGAACCCTTTTACTAGGCACTTTCTTAACGGTTGTATTTTTAATAATAATATCTTGTAACGTCGAAATAAATTTTTCAGCAATGTAGTCAGGATCAGAATATGTATACATTTCCTGCCATGAATTCTTTGTTAAGCATTCCCTAACAGCATTTTTATCTATCTTCTTAATAAACCTATTTTTCCTTTTAACATTAGATATATACATTAGAATTGGGGAGTGATCGGTTAACTGCTCGAAGACTAAAGTTTGCCATTTTCCCGGTGTTTTAACCATAAAGTGATCGATGCACGTATTTATCCTAGTTGGTAAATAAATACCTTGTTCAAGACCATAAGATGCCATTAAGTTTAGGTACTCAGATTTATATGATTTGGCGTTATTGGGCATGATATCTATATTTACATCGCCTGTAAGGATAATATTCTGTTTAAAGTTTAAGTTATTGATGATACGGTCTAGAGCAGGGGTGGCCAACAGGTCGATCGCGATCGACCGGTCGATCGCGACTGTTAGTCCAGTCGATCGTGGCAAGGCAAAAAATATAAATACGTAGAGCAGACTACTCAACGTCACCTACTGCTGGACGCATCATCTTGTATAATTGTTCAATCGCTGTTCCGTCACGGTATTTATCCTCTATTTTACGCAATATAGTGGCAGCAGAATGGGAATTGGAGTACTTGTTTACTATGGTGTAAAAAACTGTTGCTGCCTACTTACTTATGCAATACTTTCCTGGCAATGCCCAAAAAAGGAAATTTAGAGTGACATTTTAACTAGGCTCCAATAATAAACTTGGTGACAAGGGTCAGATGATGCCTTAATACGCTGCATAGAGGAGCTAATGGCTAGTTTGAAGATTAAGTTTCATTTTAAATAATAATATCATTTAAATTTTACTAATTAATTTTATTTTTTTTTATTTACAATAAAACTTTTTATTATATATTTACAATAAAACTATTAATTATTCTAAGTACGTTGAGGTCACGAGATCAAAGTGCCTACAATATTACAAAAGAGACTAAGATAAGTCACTGGACAGACTCTTAGATATAGGTCTTAATATCAGTTTAAGTTAAAATTAAGTTACTAATTAGCTTTTAGGCTAGATCGTAGCGATGCTAAAGTACCCTTAAGGGACTTTCGTGAGAGAAAAAAAAAAAAAAAAATTCTAATTACTATACAATTAATCATTTAAATTACATTAATATATTAATCGAAAAACTTTAACACAAGTGAAAAATTAATATTCCACTTTTCTCTTAATAAAATAAAAAATGCAACATGATTATGTACTGAACTATGGCTGTTTCAATTAAGATCTCTAGAAGTATGTAATTGGTAGACACATTAGTAGATCGCACAGGGTCTCGTTAGTGAACAAGTGATCTTGGGTCCAATCAAGTTGGCCACACCTGGTCTAGACAGTCTATGTAATTAGTCGGATTTGAAAAACAGGGAGGTCGATAAGTGCATATAATCGAATACAATTGATTAACTTCGAGCACCAAGCAATTACCATCTGAGATCGCTGGTTCATAGGCACAAGCATCAAGACTGTTCCTCACATAGGCTACAATACCATCATTTTGATTAATGCTATTTTTTGTATAAAATAAATTATAGTTGTTAATTGTTGGCAGAATAGAATTCCTATCAGTCCAACATTCAGTTAATACTATTATGTCCAAGTGAACATTAATGTGACTAATAAACGCTAATAATAAATCAAAATTACAATTAATGCTTCTTATATTCACGCAAAGTACGGCTAAGGTATATGTATTGTTACGATTGTAGGTTTTTAGGGTTCCGTAGCCCAATGGCAAAAAACGGAACCCTTATAAATTCGTCATGTCTGTCTGTCCGTCTGTCCGTCTGTCCGTCTGTCCGTCTGTCCGTCCGTATGTCACAGCCACTTTTTTCCGAAACTATAAGAGCTATACTGTTGAAACTTGATAAGTAGATGTATTCTGTGAACCGCATTAAGGTTTTCACACAAAATTTAAAAAAAAGTAATAAATTTTGGGGGTATCCCAAGCCCCATTCTTAGAACTGAAACTCAAAAAAAATTTTTTCATCAAACCCATATGTGTGGGGTATCTATGGATAGGTCTTCAAAAATGATACTAAGGTTTCTAATATCATTTTTTTCTAAAATGAATAGCTTGCGCGAGAGACACTTCCAAAGTGGTAAAATGTGTGTCCCCCCCCCTGTAACTTCTAAAATAAGAGTATGATAAAACTAAAAAAAATATGTGATGTACATTACCATGCAAACTTCCACCGAAAATTGGTTTGAACGAGATCTAATAAGTAGTTTTTTGATATTTACAATAAAACCTCTAAAAACAAAGTTAGTTTTGCGGTTCGATAAGAAAAGTGGTTTTTATGGTTTTATTCCTCCGGTTGAAGTACGGAACCCTCAGTGCGCGAGTCCGACTCGCACTTGACAGGTTATTAGAATATACAAGTATCATATTGACGTTTGTACGTTAGGCCTTTGTGAAATAAAGATATTTTGAATTCTTCAGCTGCAGTGCTGCATCGTCACTCCATCAGGTCAAATCGCAGTCAATTACTAAATTACAGTAAAAACAATACAGTTGGTATTGTTTTTACTGTAATTTAGTAATTAACTCCTACCATAAACTATAGCAGACGCTAAGAATATTTTGACGTCACCTCAGTTAAAACATAGGTACATAACGTAGGTAAAACCGAGTGACGCGTGTATTGTGACAGAGATGCATCCGTGCATTGCTAACATCCGAATTCCGCGCCTCCCAGCCTCTGTACCAATAACGTAGGTAAACAGATTGAGTCTGGAAGCGTTCCAAGAAAGCGGGAAATACGGCCGTTCTACGCATAGGTACCGTACGCACATCTACCTACCGTGCGATTTTAACTGCAACCTTGAGATTAATAATATAGAATTGATTCAAATACATTAGTTACTGCTAACAATCGAGTCTATTTTTCCTGTTGGCTCCAACTCCAGCAAAAGTCTATAAGTTTTCGCCGTAAATGGTGTCTGCTATTCTTTTGAAAAAGCAAATACCGAGTTTCTTGCTCGTTCTTCTCGACGCAACAGTTTCCCGAACGTTGTTGTTAAAGTCCTAAGTTCCATAGGTCCTACGTCTTGTGGTGCCTGTAATTTAGGTCTATGCAAAAGAACCAAATTTTGATATGATTTTGTTTTGTCACCATTTTTGTAACATGAGATTTTGGTCATTTTGGATAACTATTGGATTGGACTAAAGGAACTTTACCCATAATTGGATAAGTTGATAGCAATGTATAAAACTCGCATCCCACAAACATATTGTAGGACGTAAAAACAAAGATATATGACGCTGAGTCTGGTTAAGTTTAAGGGTTAAAAACAAAGTTTTCATAATTTTATAACTTTAATGGAAAATTCCAATGATAACTATGTGCCTACTCCCTACCTTGTATTAGGTAGGGTGACTCACAAAACGAACCTTTCGTATTAACAAAAATAGCTGGCCTCGGATACAACTAAATATGTACATAGTTATTTATTGATAGTTGTTTTAGCTTCGTGCTTTAGCCTCTAGGCAAATCAGAACAATGAGATTAGCAGATCAATAATTTATTATTGGTAATGGTCACCTGACTTATCGCTGACAAAATATTATAACAAAATATAAAGAAACGTGAAGCGTAGGAGTTGATGATGTACTAGAATTCAATGATGAGAAGAAGGTAACGACTAACGATCATGTCGATTCTAATGATTTTAAGGTTGAATGGAAGCAGGCGTTATTTTGCGGAAATCCATAATTAGCAGGAGAGATTAATTTGTTTTGCTATAATCCGGGACATCCTCAGGAAATGTTGACTTCACAACTCTACTCTGCTCTACTCTACGATTTCGAATTGTGAAGTCAACATCTCCTGAGGATGTCCCGGTGTCGGGACGAAACGTGCGTCGAAGAAAGTGTTGGAAAATTGTGTGTGGTATTTCATCTGGGCAGTGTTCCTACATATTTACCATACAGAATCTTTTCAAGTAGTGAATTATAGCAAAACAAATTAATCTATCCTGCTGATTTTAAGGTTATTGAAACCTTACCACGTGGAGGAAAATTGTTCAAATCAACGCAGGAATAGTTGTTTAGACTGCCCGTGGTGTTCGCACGTCACATGCGGTCGGCGGCGGCGATGATAAAAGTCATCAGAGTGATGATAGTGATCACAGTTATGATGGTAATTATATTAACAATAACGAAGATGGTGACGCTATAAAAGCCATGATTCTAATGGCAATTTTAAAAGGACTCACCAGGTGGATGCAAATTGTTCATGTGGATGCCAGTAAGATTGTAAATATTACTTGTGGAATTCGCACACATTGGTCGGCGGCGGTGATGATGAAAGTAATAATGGTGATGATGATAACGATATAGACATTGATGATGATGGTGGTGAAGATATAAGCGCAATGATTCTAACGGCAATGTTGAAGGGACTCACCAGGTGGTGGCAAATTCTTCAAATCAACGCCAGTCGGGTTGTACAGATTTCCCGTGGTGTTCGAACACATGCGCTCCCACTGGTCTGCCTTCAGGAGCGTGGGCGGAAGCTCCCTGATGATGTACTGCTCCATGGAGCTGACGAAGCGCAGGTTGGACTCGTAGTCCTGGTCCGATGCGCCGAGGGTGAAGTTTGCCCAGGTCGGGTCGAAAGGCGAGCGTTGGGTGAACTCGACCGTTCCTCGGATTGCATCCATATTGATTAGGGCTCTAGGTTATAAATATAAAGGTTTATTAAGTTACTTCAGAAATTCCAGGTACGCCTGCTTTTAAAGATAAATGCAAGACTTTCACCTGATATGTTCAAAGATACACATGCCCCTGTCAAATGCGTTCCGTTCCTGCAATGTCATACGAGATTCTGCACTACACTCATCATCCTAAGACATCAGTTCTTAGACCTCATTTTACCCAGTAATCCCCCGTCGGCATAGCCTTCAAACCGAAACCACAGCCGAAACCCAATACATAATACATTATTGCTTCACGGTAGAACAACTGACAACTGTGGTTTTAGGTAGGTACCTACCCGGATGAACTCAACAAAAAAAGTCCTACCAGTTTCACCCATGGCTTGTCTGAATTTCGGTTTTTCACGAATTTCGTGGAAATCATGGATTATTCCGGGATGACACATAACGTGGCTTGATACTTATGAAAAAAAATACAATTAGATAATTTTAAAATTCACTCTAAGTTTGTAAGAACCTTTTTCTTCGTTATTTATTACCTGACTACAATAAGCACTTACTTGGTAAACTTGGGCGGTATCAGCCTCAACTTGGCACACGCCAAAAAGCTGTCCGTATGTCTCTCATCAAATATCACCACATACAAGTTCCGTTTCGTCGCTTCCATGTCGCTTCTCAGGACGTTCAACACATCATCTTTATACAGCCTCCTCATTTTCTTATCATTTGCATCTGTAGCCACCTTAATAAGTCCTAAACGACTGTCCAGATCTCCAATACTCATGCCATCCCCGCTGTTATCAGGATCGAAGACCAACTGCAGTACATTGCAGTTGTCTTCATGACTTCCCTTGTCAGAGTCGAAGATGTCTGTCACGAAGAGTTTCCACTTGTGTTCGGTGAAGCCGTTCCCAACTTTGACGGCTTTGGCGTGGTACAAGTCGGCTTGCACGTAGGAATCCGTTTCGTCGAACTCTCTTGCTGATAACCATCTAAAATTTAAGAAAATGTTAAGTTTTCGGCCATATCTCGTCTCTAGATGATCCTAGTTTCATTAAAAGAAATAGCCAGAAAAGTTCTCGCCTAATGAATGCAATGATGATTGAAGTCGAAGGATTATATTTGAAGCATCAAAGGCATTCATTTAATTCTTTGTAGTTTCTTGGTGAACACGCTGAAAGCACAGAACTCACATGAACCGCAACCGCGTGAAATTTACCAAGCATGCAGTACCATGGAAAGGTTTGTGTAATTGATTCTGCGTAGTGGAAATACGAGTGATGGACAGAATTATTAGTTATTGAACCGATCATTCAATATTGCTTTTTGGGAAGGCAACCAACAATGAATGTAAGCAAGCTGTAGTGATGATTAATAATGCCTCACCTGAAATTCAGTGTCCCTGCAATAGGAGCAGTAAATCTCGCGACGGCGTGTTTCTCATATTGCTGATCAGGCGAAATGATCGATGCGCAAATGGGATTGTCTCTTTCTGCCGTCTCCAGTAAAAGACTCTTGCCCCAAAACCCAAGAGGACCAGTCAAGGAGTTCTTACTTTCATACTCCGCATGATCTTTGCCTGGGGGTGAAAAAGAGGAAAATGGTTACAGCAAATACATTCTCACTTTTTAGAAGATCAAATCTGTTATACGCTTTACAATATGTTACATCATGTACATTTCTAAACAAATTCTTGAATGTAACGTCAAAGTGAAAAACTTGCTTACACCAAAGTCAAAGTCAAAAATATCTTTATTTAACACACGCGCGCGCGCACATCAAACATACACTTTTTGGCAAACTTTTGTTCCTCCGGCAAAGCTAAATTTTTATTTCATGTTGCATTATTTACTTGGCTGTTTTGTTTTTCCTATAATGTTGCGTTCAATCTTCACGTCATTGTAACTAGTACTGTACTTGTAAGTTGTAACTTCTCTGTTCTTGCTATATGGTTATACTTTTATTATTTTATCAAAATGTAATCTTATTTGGCCTTATTTATAGTCTAAGTTAATTGTTAATAATTGTCTGTAACGCTGTTGATTGCAGTAAATAAAGAAAATAAAATAAAATAAACATAGGCCTAACGTACAGGCTCTTGTAAAACGTCAATATGAAATTTATCGCATATGTATGGTGATAAATTACACCGAATGGATAAGTAATTGAAAAATTCTTGTAATAGATAGAGCATGGTATTTCTAAGGCAAACAGTCGCTGTCCGCGTAGCAATTAAATGGAAAACACCGCAGAGCCCATAAATGTGACAGAGATGGCAACAGTTTTCATATTCTATTGTTGTTGTTTATATTTGGTCCAATGAATTAATTAAGACCATTCATGCGTTGGAATTATGCTTGAGTCAAAATTGACAATTTCCGACGTAACATAAGAGTGTCATGTGTTCAATTATTGATTAGATAATTGCTATCATATTATTTGGCATTTCTTAATCTACTTAGTTTTTGTCTCAAAAATATTTGAAAATATGTGTACCTACCTATAACTTTCTCATTAGAAAGTTTAAGGTAAAGGCTAATTAACTGTGCTAATTACTCACTAAGCGGTGGAAGCTCTATTTAGATGCAAGATATTTGCCATGTTTCATAACACTAACTTATAACAATGACATATTTAGAAAATTAATAACATTTACTAAGAAGTGTCTCAAAAAAAAACACGATTTTCCTAGATTTTCATTCAAAAACCATAAACCGAAAAGTGTCATTTTTAGCATTTTTCGATAAATTAAACGTATTATTTCAGGATAAAATCCAAGATATTTTGTTATTTCTGAATTATAGTAATTTAATTCAATTAATATTCAATGTCACTGGTTATTTACTATTTTAATAAGTTGTATATTTATTTTACTACAAAATTTTTTTTAATACCATAATCGATGCAAAATTGCATCAGCGCCAACGAATTCATTTTAGTATGGAGCGAAACGCTAGGCACACCGCGCCGCATGAACGCTCTTATTGGATACAAGAATTATCGTCTCCCAGTTTTAGGAGTACCTACTTACCGGGTACAATCAAATAGCCCAGCTCTTCAGTCAAATCAATCAGCTCCTTCCCCAGACTATCAGCAGAACACCTCTCGCTGCTCAGGTCTGTATAGTCCACGGGGAATTCATGGATAGTCCACCTCCAGACACCATCAGGGAACTGCAGTGTGGGCTGGAGGTTAGTTCTGATGCTGATAAAGCTGTCGTTTCTCTGTGAGAACTCGATCTCTCCGTGGAGTCCATGCTGGGAGATGTATGCGCGTAGCACTAAGGCGCTGGTTTCTGGAACTGGAAGAGCCACGAAACACTTGTTAATTCTTGAGTGGAAGCAGGCGTTATTTTGCGGAAATCCATAATTAGCAGGACAGATTAATTTGTTTTGCTATAATCCGCTACTTGGAAAGATCACGACGAAACGTGTGTCGAAGAAAGTGTTGGAAAATTGTGTGTGGTGTTTCATGTGGGCAGTGTTCCTGCATATTGTACCATACAGAATCTTTTCTGCTACTTGTTAATTCCGTGTCGGGGCGACAGGTACCTACCTATGTGAAGAGTCAGTTTGTGATTTACCCAAATACTCATATTATTCTTCTCTTAGACTAATAACTTCTCTGATATATAAAATTCGCGTGTCACAGTGTTTGTAAACAAACTCCTCCGAAACAGCTAGATTTTTATATGAAATTCGCCGTGGACAGTTTTAGTGGGTGCAAGCCCCACATACTTAACCCATTCGTTTCCCCTGACGGAGGGGTAAACGTTAGGCATTTTCTGTCTATTAAAAAAAAAGGTCTGAAATTGGGTCGTAAGCTATTTTCATACCCCCTTTATAGCAAAACAACTTTTTGCGATTTGAAATAGGTAGTTACATAAATTAACTATATGGAACACAGTTCAAAAGATCTAAGATGAAAATGATAGATATGATCAATTTGTCGATCGGATTTGTCACCCCAATACATTTTTCACTCCAATACATTTTTCACTCCGATACATTTTTCTTCTGTGCTTATTTCATTCCATTTATGTAGGTATGGCATGAGCGATTGACAAGACTTTATGACGATTCTAGACAAGTTAGGTAATATACTCGTAGCTAAGGGCGTAGAGTGAATTTATAGACATAAAATCCCAAAATTTCCTTAACCGGGAACCGAACCTATGCTCGTTGGTATTATGATTTTACTCTCCACATAGAGAAACTACTGTGCTATTGGCCTACATTATGTAACACTTATTGAGTCATTAGGTAATTGATAGGTACATAAAGTGTCATAGAAATCAATGCGCCTTTTAATATAGCTGCCTATAATTTACTTAGCTTTCCAATAAGAAAAAATGGGTTTACACAAATTTAATCCTAACTACCTTGTAATAAGTATCAGTATTGTACCTACCACTCAAATGTTCAAAAGAAAACTGCATTCAGCTATATAAAACTTTTGCTAGTCTTAATTTAAAGTTCAAAATCGAACATTCAATCGCAAAGGTCAACTCCTTTTTTTCAACAAAATAAACTCGGTGGTGATTTTATGCTAATTTTAGGGTTCCGTGACTTAAATAAGGAAAACCAACCCTTATAAGACTAATTTGTTGTCAGTCTGTCCATCTGTAGATAACGTAAAAGCCTTTTTCTCACGGATATAGCCTCAAATTATTATCATGTAGTTATCCAATCGAAATCCATGGTCCTCAAGCCTCTCAAAAATAATGGCGATTTAGATCGTTTTCGAAAATTTCAAACCTATGGTGTACGTATTTTCAGAGTCCGAAAATCATATCATAAATAATGGAACTTTATGCTTATGTCTAAAAATCTAAACAGCCCCTAGATTGTCTAAGAAAAACGTATTAATCGCTATCCTAATTCTTTGCAAATTATGCCCGCTGATTGGTACTCTGATTTTCGTCAGCCAATCGGGAGGCAGAATTTGGTAACGATTACGATAACGATGAATACGTTTTTCTTACGCAATTAGACCCAGTTCTCTCTGAATAGGTTGTAGCTATGACCGGTATTTAAATCATCTAAGTACCCATAATCTTTATCGAGGATCCAACTCTTGGTGGTAGGTACGGAACCCTCGGTGCGCGCGCCTGACTCTCACTTGAGTTTTTTTTAACAGTAGATATTATTTTTGGCATATTTATAATGCAGCCTGTTTTCTTTAATTAGACCTTGGTATAATTTTTTATTTAGGTTATTATAAGTACGTATTAGCACAGTGTTAAGATATAAAAACCTATGGAGTATGCGATATTAGGATATTACTATATTATATATATACATATTTTATCATTACTTTTTCTACCTAATAAATTTTTATTCCACGAAAAGATATTTAAAAAACAAAACAATAACATAACCTGCTCTATTAATAACATTTATATGCTGTATTATCAAAATTAGCTTTTTATATCCATTTTTGCGATGTATGCTTAGAAATGTCCAATCTTACCTGTATAAACAAACACTAAACTAACGATAACTAAGCACTGTAACTTTGGTATGAGACTATATTTGTTGCACATGGTGGTATTTACGTAAACATATTTTATCACTAATAATATATCTACTTTATTAAAGACATGACTGTCTGGTTGGAAGTAACTTGGAAGTGAAAGGCTGTGGCCTGTGAGTCAATGTAACCACAACTTAAAGACAGAGATGGCTGTACTGTTAGACAGAGAGGTGATTGTAATACGTAGTAAGTACCGGTTGTAATGCATATTTTAAGTTATTTCATAGTGTAGGCATTATACAGTTTGAAAATAAGACCCAAAATATTTTTAGGTGACAATTCTAAGGACACTAGTAATTTTTTGAAGTGAAAACTTCTTTAGACGCGTTGGATATTATTTGAAAAGGGAAACCTATTGAACTCCCGACACTGTTACCATAACCGACACCTCAAACTATTACCGTTCCTGAGACCTCATGTACCTCATGACCTTTATGTTCAAGTTTTCACTTCTGTCGGCACTCTCGGAGTCCGCGCCATTTTTTCTTACAAAAATACGTACTAAAAAAAACATCGGCATTTCACGACTTATATGTGGACCGCATCATAGCCGTAGAACGTGTTTACAATAATCCAGGATATAACTAATTTAAGAATCTGATTCAAAAATTTCAGCCAAATAGGTAGTTTCAAGGAGTACATTACCAAACATCAAAATAATGTTGTAGGTAGGTACCTATTATATCACGTGCCCCACTCCATACGAATCGAATGAAACATAAGCGATTTTGACAGAGTGGGTGCGTCTTCGTGGATTGAAATATAGGTATAAGTACCTTCAAATCGTACCTTTGATAAGAAATTGGCCACTCTAACTGTACAAACGTTAAACTGTGGTATTCAAAGGATGTTGTTTTTGGCGGTAGCGGATAATTCGCGGGAAACACTAATAATTTGAACAAAGAAAATGCAGAATACAAAATGGCTTCCCTAACCTAACCTAACGAAGTCCCCCGCCCCCCTATAGAGTGGATAAAGCTATAGAAGGGCAAAAAAGTTTTGTTACCTAACTCCCCCGAAGTGGCTTAACCGATTGTTATGAAATTTTCTGTGTATGTTCGGTAGGTCGTAAACTATTTTTTATATTCCTAAACGGCAAAACAACGTTTGCCGGGTCAGCTAGTTATATTATTAACCTAAATCGAACTCAACACTTCCCGCTTAAATCCAAACGCGCGCCCACCAGGCACCAACAGATAGTTCGTCAACAAATGAAAATAATAAAAATACGCCTGCAGCTCTAGCCAGTAGCCGTAAATAATATGACCCATCCAAGAGTTTTTAAGATGGCATTGAATGGCTTTCGAACTAAATTTCAAAAATGCATAGCTATAGGCATGCACAGAGGTCACGTAACCAATTTCGCGATCATTTTCATACATTTTTGAATTTCGTTCCATTTCTATCTTTAGCGTATCGCAAAATGCCATATGGCTAGAGGGTCTATTTTAAAGTTTTATTTGAGGGCATTGGTCTATTTTAACGTTTTGGCACATTTTCAGAATTCTGAAAAAATCTGTGCCACAGACTTCCGCGATTGTTGTACTCTTCAGTGTTCCTACATGGCTTGTTAGTTAGTGTACCTGCTGCAAGTAACTTTAATTACATTATTGATAGGCTTGACCTCAATGATGTCTGATGGAAAGCAATGACGCTAGGTTGAAGTGCGCTTAACTAGAAAATGCCTGTTCACTCTTCTTTTAAAGGCAATCAGATTTTACTTAATGGAAGCTGGAAGTCTGTTCAACGCCTTAGCGGTTCGTATCAGAAACGTGAGAGTAAAACGTTTCCTTTGAGTTCGCTGTACGTCAAACACATGAGGATGCCACTTCTCATCGGCTTCTTACGGTTCTGTGGAAGAAAGGTAAAGGAGGACCGAGGAATACAAGATAGAATTTCTGACGGAATCTACAAAGTCCTAAGTAAGTCCTATAAGTCCTACCTTGATACTACCCAAACATGGCCCACTGGCGTCAGTCTACCCCACCCCACGCTCACCCACACGCTAACGCATAGCGAAGTTGTCAAAATTGACCAATGAGATACGTTAAAAATGTAAAACTAACCCGTCGTTTCACGCAAGTGGACCGATGGACTGTAAGGTGTCATAGCCGTGATTTTGAATACAGGGTCGAATCACTGGGCTAGAATTTTGTGAGCTGTGACGTAAGGCAACATAGTAATAGTTTTATTCTTGCGTAGTAGCCATTAGATATACTTTTAGGTAAATGTTGTATAGAAGTGGGATAACGAGTCGGTGTAGATTACAATGAAGCTATTCCTGTCCGGATGACTAACGCGCTGCAAATAGCTGAAGCAGCTACCGCCTCCCTCGTACACCTTAACTCACGTCTGTCAACGTGGCTATTACGTAGACAAAAAAATTGGATTAGCAAATAGAGTCCGAAATTATGAGAGATAACAAACTCGAACGAAAAAACCTAAATTCGATCATACATTTAAAACACTTTGCTCTATCAAGTTTTGACTGTCTCCCTTCTCCCTAACTACCGAGGACCCAGGACCAAATATTTTTCTGTAGTCTGAAAAGCTGTAGCATCTCATGCAAAGGAACTTGGGATACCAGAAAGTATGAGATTGTATAACTTATTTTTCTTAGGTTAAGTTCTCGAGAGCCTTCAGCATCTCTGATTACCATACTCTATTGCCAAAAATGTAACTACAAGAAAACATTCTGGTACTATGACATCGGCCGCTGCACCGAGACCCCATCATTGCTTTCCATCAGGCTTCAAACGCAAAGACCAATAATAAAGAAAAATCTTTCGATTAGAAGCTATACCTATCCCTATTCTATTCTTTTTCTACATAATGATAGATATTTTCAACTGGATGAGCAATATAGTTTAAAAAGTTAGCAGAACCTGTAATGCGTAAATCTCAAAACTGAAAACCTTTAGGGCGCAGCTGATTTTATTTTTAAATGCATTGCTAGCGGCCGAGCTACTGAGCAGACGAAACTGTTCTGAGCTGTTCCCGCCAGAGATCCTATTTGGGTAACTATATATGGGATCGAGACGAGGAATCGAAACCAGGAGGCGGAAGTGAAG
Source organism: Coenonympha arcania (assembly GCA_036785405.1). NCBI lineage: Eukaryota > Metazoa > Arthropoda > Insecta > Lepidoptera > Nymphalidae > Coenonympha > Coenonympha arcania. The sequence continues at coordinate 11,388,661 of CM072077.1, read as the reverse complement.
GGGGGGAGGGAACTCTTGGATGGTGGAGCGGGAGCCGTGCCTCGGAGTCAGGGTGGGACTGTCGAGCGGTACAGTCTCTTTTCCGTCGAACCAACAAACTAAACAAAATGGTAAGTGAAGTGAAGTGTAGTGATAAAGGTGATGAAGGTGAATGGACTTTCGGAAGTGGTGATCGGGTTGATGATTCGAAACGTGAAGTCAACGTAGAAACTAATGAACGTGATCGTCAAACAGAAATTGAAACGGATGATAATATAAAAGTCGTCGTAATCGTGCCAATAACATTATGAATTGACATTGTACAAAAATTAAAATATGAGCCATAAATTATTACGTTAATGGATGAAAGATTAGTTTTAATATGAAAATAATCGAACTGAATAACAGTGAAACTTGACTGACAGACGATGATAAAGACGATACGAGCGTTATAATGTTGATTACTAAATAATTGTGTCCATAAAATGGATGATATTTATATAGCCACATAGAAACTTTTAAAGCTTCAAAAATAATCTGTAGAACATCGAAAAGAAAGACAATATAAAATGAAATCAACTGCAAGCATAATAAATAAATAGAAAATATAATTCACAGTTTTTGGAAACATTAATTTGAATATAAAAGAAAAGTAACAAAAACTAGTTCAGTAAATTTTCTTTCGGTGAATATTTTACTAAACATTATACCTAATGAAAAGTTTTATGAGATAGCTAATGCAGAGAATAGGCAGTAATTAACAATCATAAAATAATTAAAATGTAAAACTTCATCCAGATCTTTAGCAGGTCACTAATTACCTAAATTAGTAGAGTATATTCCTGAAATGAGTAGCTTAAAATTAATAAAGATCATTACTGTTATGGAACTTCCATGGAATTACCTTTAAAATAATATCAGAATCACACATGGCGCTATAAACTGAACTGGAGCAAATTCTATTTCTGATTGTTTTACGTAATCTGCTCCCGGGGCAATGTAAGCAGACGCTGACTGTTCTAAATATAAATCCAATCCAACCAACGGGCCTATAGCGTCTCGGAATGCCAGTTGAGAATTATCGGAACAGAGCCAAATGAAATTTAATAATAGATCCATGATCGATGGGAGAAATCGATATTGGAAAGTCGTTTTATTGGCAATAATATTTCAAGGATGAACCTAAATAAGTCTAAAGTCGAAATTTTCAAAAAATTGGACGAGTTTAAATTGAACAAAGAAAGCAATAACTTTACAGAATGGAAAGTTTTACTTAACATAGGCATTTAAAGGATGAATGACGAAATTGAATTTGAACTCATTGTGAAGACAAATAAAAAATAAATGAAATCCACAAAATAATTTGTGAATTGTAAGTGTACGACCAATTATCGAGGTTGAATTAGATCATGCGAAATTAAGTCTTCGATTGATATAGAGCAGAGAGCTGTCATTGCAGCCAATGATTACTTCATCATTGGCTGCAATGGTTTTACACCTGATCTTCATCACTGATTGCAACTGATGATTGCAGTTATTTCCGATTCCGTTTACAGTCAGTTTTATACCGTAAATCTTTTTCAAAATATTATTAAGGCGAATCTAACGTCGCATCTGTATTTTATTTTGTTGAAATTAACTAAACTGCAGTCTGCAGGGCGTAATCTATACTTATAATAAATCTGTAACAGGTCAAATTCTGTACATTAAAGATATTTTGAAAATTTTTTTCGAGGGCACTCTAGAATCGATTCTGAACCCAAAACTGTATTTTTTTTCATTTTTGTCTGTCTGTCTGTCTGTCTTTCTGTATCACGGCCGCGCATCACGCCGAAACTACTGAATGAATTCCAATGAAACTTGGTATGACTTGAGTTCATACTACGAGGAAGGACATAGGATACTTTTTATCCCGAAATTCAGCATGGTTCCCTTAGGAGAGGGGATAAAAGTTAAAATGTATACTGAGTTGTAAATCATTAACGCGTGGTCCGATTTCATTCATTCTTTTTTTGTTAGAAAGGGGATACATTAAAAATTGTTCTGTAAATATTTCAAAGTCATCGGTTTTGTAGTTCAGAAAAAATAGACATAATAACCCTCAGTATTTGTCCAATCTTCTAATATATAAAATTCTCTCGATTTTCGTTGTAGCCAAACTCCTCCGAGAATCTGAACCGATCGTTATGAAACTTTCAGGGTATGATCTCTGGGTGCGGGAGCGGGTTGTTATCTATATTTGATGTCCTCTTAAGCTGGAGAACCCTGGCCCCGGCCGATTTAATTTTCCCATACAAAAACCAAGGTCGAATCGGTGTACGGTGGAATCGAACGAATTGTATATCAAATTAAAGAGGGTAAAAAAATAATCGATCCGAGTCGAGGACTTACATGTGGAGACTTAGGATTATCGAGTATTTTCAAAATAAAAGTAAACACACAGAGTAAAGTAAAGACAAAGAGACAAAAATTAAACAAATTACAGTTTTGGTTTCAGTATCGACTAAAGAGTGCTCTGCAACAAAAAATTTCGAAATATCTTCAATTTACGGAACGTGACCCATTACAGTTGTACCTATTAATATAAATAGTAGAGCAGATATTATGACAAATATCTAATTGACTTTTTATAAGAGCCTGTACCTTTAAATTTAACTCATTCAGTAAATCTGAGAATAGGTCGTGACTCGTGAGCTATTTTTCATACCCATATTATGAGAGAAATGTATGTGGCAAAACGAAGTTTGCCGGGTCAGCTAGTAAAGAATATACACACGTTATACATATTTTTTTTCTAAATTATAATCAGGAACATCCAGATAGAAATGGTATTCGCTAACTCATATTTCTCTTCCAGGCGGATAAGGAAAAGAAGATCAAGAAGAAGAAGGCGAAGGAAGATGCGCCCGCAGAGGAGGCCCCTGCAGCCCCCGCAGCCGCCGCTGGCGGTGACCGCGCTTCCTCTCGAGGAAGCCGCAAAGCCAAGCGCACCGGCTCTAACGTCTTCTCGATGTTCTCCCAGAAGCAGGTCGCTGAATTCAAAGAGGTCAGCATTTAAAACCTTATCATACAACTCCGGACCAAAAACCAAAAACCAATGGTATCATTTATCATGACGTCTTTATTGGACGCCGAAGTTACGATTTCATTAATAAATTAATAGCAATCAGTAGTCAAACGATCATTAATTCATTATACCATAGAAAGTATGAGTCACACAAAGGTAAGCTTATAGGTACCTATATAAGGCTTATAGTAAACCCGTGAAAGCCATTGTAAAATGGACTCGTGCTTCGAAGATGTTTGTTATTGTTACTTCGAATTGTTTTACATGCTCTTCATTGTTGATGCTCGATCTTGAATCTCTTCAGACGTCCTATATGATTTTGAGTAAAGCATTTGCTAAGGTTTGTCATTTGTTTCCAGGCCTTCCAGCTAATGGACCACGACAAGGACGGTATCATCGGCAAGAACGACCTCCGCGCCACCTTCGACTCCCTCGGCAGGCTCGCCGTCGAGAAGGAGCTCGACGAGATGGTGGGAGAGGCGTCCGGCCCCATCAACTTCACCCAGCTGCTGACCCTCTTCGCGAACCGCATGTCCGGCGGCTCCGACGACGACGACGTGGTCATCAACGCCTTCAAGACCTTCGACAACGACGGCAAGATCGACTCGGAGAGGCTGAGGCACGCGCTCATGACCTGGGGCGACAAGTTCTCCGCCGACGAGGTCGACGAGGCCTACGACCAGATGGACATCGACGACAAGGGCTTCATCGACACCCAGAAGCTCATCACCATGCTCACGGCCAGCGCCGAGGACGAGGAGGGCGGTGAAGCCGCGTAAACTAGCGTAGACCTACCAGGAGATCAGAAGCGTGCAGCGGTTACGAGGCTGTGACAGGGCTACCACCCGACCCGAGGTTCATCGGATTAAACGTCGATGAGAACCACTGAACATCTATCATTTTATTTAACATCTCTATGTAATTTTATTATTTCCATTTTTTAATTTATATTACTTAAAATATTATAATGAAAATATAGTTATTACTATTCCAAGATCTTGTTAAAACTATCCCTTGGTTGTACGGAGCAGACGGAAACTCAGGCGGTGGCAAAGATCGTATGGAATACTATGTATTCATGTTCTGTTTGAAATAAATTAAGATTTATATCAAGTCTGACTAAATGATAAGGCCCGATGTGGCCATTTTATATAGTAACCTGACTTCTCATTACACACCAACATTTAAAACTAAGCTTTCAGGAAGTTTCAGTAATAAAAACCCATCTAAAATTCACTTCTTACGTCCAATTAAGTGCAAGACTCTTCTCAAAATGAGAAATTTTTGGGCAAGTGCGCATCGGTGGAATTTACAAACCCTTGAAAATATTACGAAGAACTCTCAGCTATATTTAGGTATTTTGAGTAAGCCAACGCAACGAAAAATGCCTAGAATTGCAAAACCAATAGGAGATCAAGGTTTGAATCCGGAGTCTGGACACACATCTCTGTTCAATTAAGTGGGGCTTAGATTAGCAATAAAACTCCCCCCACAGTAGCTCCTTTTGACTTGCATACAAGAAATGTGATCACTTTTCCAAATTCTCTCGCAAGTTATATTGCAGGCCGCTTGCAGAAGCAAATTGCGATAGTAAAATTGCTGGTACCTAGTGTAAACGGTTCTGCAAGTACCCTTGCGGAATAACATGCCAGAAGTTTTTGCTGATCTAAGCCCCGCTTTATAGGTAGACGATGTTTGTGGAAACTAAATATCACATGCTTAAGGTGTACGAAAATATTGTGCGGAAATCTGCATGCCTACGAATTTACCATAATATTCGCTCAGCCTGCAAACCCCCATCTGGCCAGTGAGGTGGCCTAACCTAACCCCACTCCATTGTGAGTAGAAACCCGAGCTCGTCAGCTGCGGGCACAGACCTAGGAAACAAATATGGATATTTTCATCTACAAAATTAGCGTGACTGTTTATAATCGTTCAAGTGGCGCATAAGATGGCGTAACCTAGGGTACGTCACTAAGTAGGTACCTAGGTAGGTACATGAACATTTGACAACAAATCTTGGCATTAATCATGGCGCCGCCACAGATTACTACGCAAGACTAGGCTAGAAATGGATGGGTCGTCTCCCTAGTTTTGATATCTCTTGTGCTGCGGGTCATAAAAGGAGTTGTCATATATTGATTCCCTTTTAGAATAGGAAATTGGGATTCAAAATACAAGAGTCCAAAGTTACCTATTAGATTAAAAAACGATTTGACTTTGACATATTATGATGACATTTTGATCTTGACACTCAAGATTCTTGACACCAATCTGACACTTGACATTGACAGATCCAAAATAAACAAATAATTGGTTTTGGTTGGAAGTTGGAACTTGAAATTTTTTATTTTCTACTGTTAAATTAAACATTAACTAACAGTGCTGCTTTAACGAAAAATGACCACCGAAACAGCACAAAATGCTACGAAAACGTTCAAATTTTCGTATCCTACATGTACGAACGAGGATCTCCTGTTCAAGCTGGAGGTACCAGTTGAAATACCTCACGGCGGTTCCACCAGGGAGCTGGTTCAGAGAGTGATAAGGATGTTCCATATTCCGGTGTATTTGGAAGACGGTAAGATTTGGATTTACCTATGAGTAAGATAGGATCCTAACTTATTTGTAGGATTTAATTCTCCTGAAGTTCTTCCGGGTAGATATCACCGCAGTGTCAGTTAAGCTATTATGAATACATACTCTAGAAGTATTATTGTGTTTTATTTGAATCAATCAATCAATTTGAAGGGCACTGTGAGCTGATGTGATAGGGTAAAATAAAACTGAGCTGATGTGTCAAGATGATGAGGGCTGTGCAGTGTGATGTATGACATTGCAATGTAAAATTGTTGCACTGCACCTGACATAGGCAGGCGTATCACTTAACATAAGTGAACATCTTGTTTACTACAAAAAACAATTTGTTATCTGTAACATCAGTTTATGGACGATACTTTTTTTTTACGTGAAAATGTCATCAAGAAAATATTGCACCAAAAGATGAACCATTCCAATCCAATCGTGCCTCGCTATTGCTTGTTCTGCACTTTCACTCAGCTGAGACTATGACTTTGTTATGCTTTTTTTATGTGCGCTAGTGTTTATGGATTTATAAGACTCCCGAAAAATGAACTGTGTACCTCAAACCCATAAATAGTATCTTGATGCAGATGTAAAACATAGATTTTGCATTACAGAGCTCAATGAAAAGCTAGCAGCCTTTGTGGCAGAAGAGACAAAGAAATTCCACGACGAGAGAGATGCCAAGCTGTTGGATCAGCTGAAGAACAGTGAACTAAACATTGAAGGGATTGTGAAAAACTGGGAGAAACTTTTTAAGGACAATGTCATCGACTTTGCTGAACAAAAAGGTTTGTACTTTTTTTTTTTTTTCCTGTAGGAGGAAAATCTCATGGATGCCATTACGACATGCCCGACTTCGCTGAGAGAGGTGGTATACCCAGCGACCTACGGACTAAAAACCTCCTACGCTCTGGCCACCCTTCCTGGAACCGCACGAAGCATTACTTCAGCAAGAGGGCTGTCTGGCAGTGCTACTCTTGGTTTGCTCTTTGCCTGTCCATCTCATCCTTTACTCTCCTTTCCATGATTGTACGTAGCATGTTAGCCCCTTTGTCCCAGCCCTTTTTACTGCTGAGCATTAGTGGCACCAAGTTTTCTTTCGTGATAGGTTCTCCACTCCCTTGTGCCTTGTTTCGCACGTTTTTGAACGCCTGGCATTCGAAGATAGCATGGTTCGGAGTATCTTCTTCACCACAGTAGAAGCAGTCGTCATTATCTGCCTTGCCAATTCCGTGCAGGTAGGTGTTGAAGACTCCGTGCCTGCTCAGCGCTTGGGTTAGGAGCCTATCAACTTCGCCATGCTTTCTGTCAATCCATTTCCTAAGGTCTTTAATCAGGTCCCTGGTCCATTGTCCTTTTCCTCTTTGGTTCCACTCATTTTGCCATTCAGCTAGCGTACGTTGTCGCTCTTCTTGTGGTGTTTTTTGGTCCAGCCTTTTACGCAGTCTGGCTCTTTGTTTGTACTGCGTAGCTAATATGTTTTATGCAATAGAAAGAGAGGCAATGTGTACTGTGTAGTAAAAAAACTTTAGGTAATGTGCACTGTTGCAACCTGAGTTCCTCTTTATTGCGTTATAGCTAGAGTCACTATTTACTTAAATGATTTTGCAAATTGAATCTTCTGTACATCTAAAGGTAATATTTGGTATACCTACTGTGGTATTACTTCAATTGATAAAACATAATTGCTGAGAAATTTTGTATTTATGACAGCTTTTATCATTATTTTTACTAAGGGTCTTCTGATGAGGAGGTTTTTGCGGCTGCATATCACAAGTTGGTGCATTCTCCTGCTCTGGACACCATACTACAGGCGGAGGCTACATACGCTAAGATGGTGATGAATATGATCAAGAACAGACAAGAAGATATTGACAAGCTTACACAGAAGTAGGTGTATAGTATTTATATCGTTTGTTCTATTGTTACGGTGTCAGACATCCACTGTTAGACAAAGGCCTTTTGCAATGACTTCCAATCTACACAGTCCTGCACCACTTGCATCCAGCGACTTCGCGAGACTCTTAATATCATCACTCCATCAACCCCTGGATTGTGTAAGAAAAACGTATTCATCGCTATCGTAATCGTTTATAATTTTTGACCGCTGATTGGTTCCCTGATTTACGACAGCCAATCGGGGTGCAAAATCTGACGATTACGATAACGATGAATACGTTTTTCTTACACAATCATGGGTCTGATTGCGTAAGAAAAACGTATTCATCGTTATCGTAATCGTTAGCGGATTCTGCTCCCCGATTGGCTGTCGTAAATCAGGGAACCAATAAGAGGGCAGAATTCGTAAACGATTACGATAGCGATGAATACGTTGTTCTTACACAATCCAGGGGCTGACCCCTGATCGGAGGTCTGCCAACACTGCGCTCGCTTTTCCGTGCCAAGACGCCATTCCAGCATTTTAGTTCCCCAATGTTTGTCGTTTCTACGAGCTATGCGCCTATCTTAACTTTTTCTTATGTCATCAACTGTTTATTAACTCAAAAAGATGTACCATGAATAACATTAAAGTTTGATCCTCACAGACAAACAGAGGAAATGAAGACGCCATTCCAGCATTTTAGGTCCCCAATGTTCGTCGTTTCTACGAGCTATGTGCATATCTTAACTTTTTCTTATGTCATCAACTGTTTATCAAATCAAAAAGATGTACCATGAATAACATTAAAGTTTGATCCTCACAGACAAACAGAAGAAATGGAGGAAAAGATGCGGTTACTGAACACAGTGACGACAGAGGAGGAGATCAACGAGCTGGCCGTGAGACACTTCGAGCAGCAGAGCCTCGCGGCTGGGCGCTGGGACTCGCAGCTGGACGCGTTGAGGCACACGCAGCGCGCCGCGCACCGCGCCTGGCTCATGACTGCCATCGACGAGTACCAGACCGACGAGAAGATCACGCCCAGGTGCTCTACCTATCGAGAATAAACCATAGGTTAAGGTTCACACCGTTGCCGGAAATTTCCCTCCAGGCAGGTGCTATGCTTGGGGACCGCTTGTGATCCAAGCGTGTGACGTCAGAAGTTGTATTTATAGAACACTCGTAGAATGCTTCGTCAGCGTGTGCTAGGGGACTGGTTACGCCATCTATCGTCAGCTATCGAAGACCGCTACACACCTCTATAAACTTCATGTCCTTTTTTTAACTATAAAGGCTAGCGCTTGACTGTGATCACACCTATATAGGAAGTTATGATACAGTCTAAGATGGAACGCGCTTGCCTAGGACATGCCTATTCACTCTTGATTTGAAGGCGCCCGGGTTATAAGTGGCAGCAAAGACAGTGCCTGGGAGGGTATTCCAGGCCTTTGCAGTGCATATCAGATACGAGGAATCAAACCGCTTCGTACGCGTCTTTGGTACGTCGACTATGTATGAGTGGAAGCCTTTTCGATGCCTTGCCGCTCTATTGTAAAAAGGTGAAAGGGGAACCAAATTAGTACTAAAGACAAGTACGACGTGCTTTGATTTCCCATTTCTAAACCTGAGGTCTAGAATATAATGATAATATTTTGTGCAGCACCTCGCCGCTAATGTCGTTCCCAACGGAGCTCTCGCCGCTGCCCATGACGCCGCGACTGGAGGAGAGCTTCACCATCCACCTGGGCTCGCAGCTGAAGCAGACGCACAACATCCGCCTCGCCGCGCTTGACATGATGGACCTGTGCTCTGTGCACAGACCCGACGGAGACGGGTGAGTCGTGCGTGGAGAGCCATCAAGACTCGCTGCAGAGCCGTCAAGCACAATACTCGTCGGGGTCATCATTTTGCCGATGGAGCAACGATTGTATGTGGTATTTTAGTGCTTCATTGAGAGTCTCTAAAACAGAATAAATACTAGTGTTTTATGTCCACAGGGGTACATGGGCGGGCGCTCAGCCCGCATTGGCGCTGTATTCAAGCGAGCTGAGTGGAGCCGTGCTGTTGACGGACCCAATCCCGGAGCGCTCGCCGATGCTGGAGGCGGCGCAAGCGGCGGCCGAGCACCACTTCCCCGACGTGGAAACGCAGCTCCGGCACATCACTGAAGCTATCAAAGAACCGGTAAGGGTCAATCTATAGGGATAGAGTGTAAATAAGTATTCCTAATATGTGTGTGTGTATGTGATACAAAAATGTGTCGCAGGTAATGAAGCGCAACGAGGAGCGGCAGTCGAGCCACGGGTCGGACGCTCGCAAGCCGCGCGGCGCCAGACAGGGCGCGGTGAAGCTGGAGCCCGGCGACGTGTTCGTGACGCGCCACAGCAACCTCGCCGACGCGCACGTCGTGTTCCATCTGGTTGCGGACGACGAGTCGCTCAAGTCCGGTGAGTGCCACGCGAGAGCGGCAGTCGAGCCGCGGGTCGGGCGCTCACAGGGCGCGGTGAAGCTGGAGCCCGGCGACGTGTTCGTGACGCGCCACAGCAACCTCGCCGACGCGCACGTCGTGTTCCATCTGGTTGCGGACGACGAGTCGCTCAAGTCCGGTGAGTGCCACGCGAGAGCGGCAGTCGAGCCGCGGGTCGGGCGCTCACAGGGCGCGGTGAAGCTGGAGCCCGGCGACGTGTTCGTGACGCGCCACAGCAACCTCGCCGACGCGCACGTCGTGTTCCATCTGGTTGCGGACGACGAGTCGCTCAAGTCCGGTGAGTGCCACGCGAGAGCGGCAGTCGAGCCGCGGGTCGGGCGCTCACAGGGCGCGGTGAAGCTGGAGCCCGGCGACGTGTTCGTGACGCGCCACAGCAACCTCGCCGACGCGCACGTCGTGTTCCATCTGGTTGCGGACGACGAGTCGCTCAAGTCCGGTGAGTGCCACGCGAGAGCGGCAGTCGAGCCGCGGGTCGGGCGCTCACAGGGCGCGGTGAAGCTGGAGCCCGGCGACGTGTTCGTGACGCGCCACAGCAACCTCGCCGACGCGCACGTCGTGTTCCATCTGGTTGCGGACGACGAGTCGCTCAAGTCCGGTGAGTGCCACGCGAGAGCGGCAGTCGAGCCGCGGGTCGGGCGCTCACAGGGCGCGGTGAAGCTGGAGCCCGGCGACGTGTTCGTGACGCGCCACAGCAACCTCGCCGACGCGCACGTCGTGTTCCATCTGGTTGCGGACGACGAGTCGCTCAAGTCCGGTGAGTGCCACGCGAGAGCGGCAGTCGAGCCGCGGGTCGGGCGCTCACAGGGCGCGGTGAAGCTGGAGCCCGGCGACGTGTTCGTGACGCGCCACAGCAACCTCGCCGACGCGCACGTCGTGTTCCATCTGGTTGCGGACGACGAGTCGCTCAAGTCCGGTGAGTGCCACGCGAGAGCGGCAGTCGAGCCGCGGGTCGGGCGCTCACAGGGCGCGGTGAAGCTGGAGCCCGGCGACGTGTTCGTGACGCGCCACAGCAACCTCGCCGACGCGCACGTCGTGTTCCATCTGGTTGCGGACGACGAGTCGCTCAAGTCCGGTGAGTGCCACGCGAGAGCGGCAGTCGAGCCGCGGGTCGGGCGCTCACAGGGCGCGGTGAAGCTGGAGCCCGGCGACGTGTTCGTGACGCGCCACAGCAACCTCGCCGACGCGCACGTCGTGTTCCATCTGGTTGCGGACGACGAGTCGCTCAAGTCCGGTGAGTGCCACGCGAGAGCGGCAGTCGAGCCGCGGGTCGGGCGCTCACAGGGCGCGGTGAAGCTGGAGCCCGGCGACGTGTTCGTGACGCGCCACAGCAACCTCGCCGACGCGCACGTCGTGTTCCATCTGGTTGCGGACGACGAGTCGCTCAAGTCCGGTGAGTGCCACGCGAGAGCGGCAGTCGAGCCGCGGGTCGGGCGCTCACAGGGCGCGGTGAAGCTGGAGCCCGGCGACGTGTTCGTGACGCGCCACAGCAACCTCGCCGACGCGCACGTCGTGTTCCATCTGGTTGCGGACGACGAGTCGCTCAAGTCCGGTGAGTGCCACGCGAGAGCGGCAGTCGAGCCGCGGGTCGGGCGCTCACAGGGCGCGGTGAAGCTGGAGCCCGGCGACGTGTTCGTGACGCGCCACAGCAACCTCGCCGACGCGCACGTCGTGTTCCATCTAGTTGCGGACGACGAGTCGCTCAAGTCCGGTGAGTTTGACGACCTCCCTGGCGCAGTGGCGGCGCGCTCGGATTCGAGTGGGAGGTCGCGGGTTCGATTCCCGCCACGGGCCACTTTGGGATTTTATAATTTCTAAATTAAATTGGCTCAGGTCTGGTCTGGTGGGAGGCTTCGGCCGTGGCTAGTTACCACCCTTCCAGAAAAGACGCACCGCCAAGCGATTTAGCGTTCCGGTGCGATGCTGTGTAGTAACCGTTGGGGGGTAAATTCACTTACCCTTCCAAGTTAGTACGATAACATCTTAGATTGCATCATCACTTACCATCAGGTGAGATCGCAGTCAAGTACTAACTTGTATAGAATATAAAAAAAAAAAGTGCCACGCGAGGGCGACAGTCGAGCCTCGGGTCAGGCGCTCGCAAGCCGCGCGGCGACAGACAGGGCGCGATGAAGCTCGTGCCCGGTTTTTTCTTTCGAGATACACCGTAATTAGGTGGCGACACAAACATTCTGTACTGTATAGTGTATATATCTTCTTCTTCCTGGTCACGTTGACTGTCCCCGATCTATTGTGACGCCGCCATCTACAGTTCCCAGCCAATGTTAGTTGCCGCCAGGAGCAGCAGCAACGTCTTGGCCTCAGATCACTCAAACACGGGAATGATCTGAGGTCTTGGCTGAAAGTTGTAAAGTGTATATATATTATGCACAAAACCCACTTTTGTTCATTTATTCAACTATCGGGATTTTCGATAATCCGAATGTCTGATAAAAACAATTGGTCAAGTTTATCCAGTTCTACTGAACTCGTATTTCACCGTGTCGGTAATTCCGCAGGCGACATGACGTCACGCCACCCGGCGATCCTCGGCCTGCGGAACATCCTCAAGGCAGCGTGCTGCAATGACGTCACCTCCATCGCCTTTCCGCTGCTGATGAAGCATGAACTCACCGAAGTAGGCTCCACTTACTTTGAACTTTATACTGATTGTTTTAGAGTACATATAGTAAAAAGCAACAGATTCTGTCTCCCTGATTGGCTGAAAACAACGAGGACAACAATTTCAGCCAATTACAGGACTGAATTTGTGCTTAAATCTTGAATCTGCCATTTAGGATTTTCTTACAACTTATTTTGATAATATTATAGCTAAAAAAGCTGGTCAAGTGCGAATCAGATGGTTCCATACTACTTAAGTACCTTAGGTACTACAAAAGAAGTACTTACAACATATCACTTTGTTAAGGAACTGCAAACTTAACTTTGTTTCTTGAGGTTTATTTTGTTAATTTGAAAGAAACTATACTAGATTAAGAGTTGATTTTATTTTTCCGGCAAAATAATTACATAATTATAATTATATAAGTTTTTTGACATGACAACGTCTTATAAATCGATAGAGCCGGTTGCACGCACGAAAAAACATGACTCATCCGGCGTTACCTCGCTCATGCGGCGTTACCGGCGTTACCTCGCGAGCGCGGAACGAGCGACAAAGAAGACCTTGTCACGTTCAACTATCGTCAGTAAACCGACTTTACAGGCAACCAATTTTTGATTAAACTCTTACTACAACATGGAATAGTCGTAGACTGTTTTTCAATTCCCACTCCGTCAAAATCGCTTACGTTTCATTCGATTCGTATGTGTGTGGGGCGCGTCATCGTGGATTGAAATATCGATACGTTTATTTATTAGGCGGCTAAAGCATATTGTGTGTATCCCACAGGAGATGACCGCGGCGTGGTGCATGCGCCGCGCGGAGCTGGTGCTCAAGTGCGTGAAGGGCTTCGTGCTGGAGGCCAGCGGCGGCGGCGGCGCGGACCTGCGGACCCTGTGCGCGACCGTGCCGCCCGACATCAGGCCCGCGCTCTTCTCGTCGCTGGCCGCGCTGCTGCCCACCATATTCAGGGTGGCGGGACCCGTGCGAGCCAAGAGCACCGCACAGTGATCGCAATATCCTTACCGGCTGCGCCAAGTATACTGGACAAGAGTACCGCACAGTGATCCCAATATCCATACCGACTGCGCCAAGTATACCGCCCAGTGATCGCAATATCCTTACCGGCTGCGCCAAGTATACTGGACAAGAGCACCGCACAGTGATCGCAATATCCTTACCGGCTGCGCCAAGTATACTGGACAAGAGCACCGCACAGTGATCGCAATATCCTTACCGGCTGCGCCAAGTATACTGGACTAGAGTACCGCACAGTGATCGCAATATCCTTACCGGCTGCGCCAAGTATATACTGGACTAGAGTACCGCCCAGTGATCGCAATATCCTTACCGGCTGCGCCAAGTATACTGGACAAGAGTACCGCACAGTGATCGCAATAGCCATACCGGCTGCGCCAAGTATACTGGACAAGAGCACCGCACAATGATCGCAACATCCTTACCGGCTGCGCCAAGTATACTGGACAAGAGCACCGCACAGTGATCGCAATATCCTTACCGGCTGCGCCAAGTATACTGGACAAGAGTACCGCACAGTGATCGCAATATCCTTACCGGCTGCGCCAAGTATACTGGACAAGAGTACCGCACAGTGATCGCAATATCCTTACCGGCTGCGCCAAGTATACTGGACAAGAGTACCGCACAGTGATCGCAATAGCCATACCGGCTGCGCCAAGTATACTGGACTAGAGTACCGCACAGTTATCGTAATATCCATACCGACTGCGCCAAGTATACTGGACTAGAGTACCGCCCAGTGATCGCAATAGCCATACCGGCTGCGCCAAGTATACTGGACAAGAGTACCGCCCAGTGATCGCAATATCCATACCGACTGCGCCAACTATACTGGATAAGAGTACCGCCCAGTGAACGCAATATCCATGCCGGCTGCGCCTAGCATACCACCATGTGATCGCAATATCCATTCCGGCTGCGCCAAGTATACTGGACTAGAGTACCGCACAGTGATCCCAATATCCATACCGACTGCGCCAAGTATACCGCCCAGTGATCGCAATATCCATACCGGCTGCGCCAAGTATACTGGACTAGAGTACCGCCCAGTTATCTTAATATCCATACCGACTGCGCCAACTATACTGGACTAGAGAACCGCCCAGTGATCGCAATATCCTTACCGGCTGCGCCAAGTATATACTGGACTAGAGTACCGCCCAGTGATCGCAATATCCTTACCGGCTGCGCCAACTATACTGGATAAGAGTACCGCCCAGAGAACGCAATATCCATGCCGGCTGCGCCTACTATACTGAAACGACCAAAAGGGCTATTACACCTATCTTAATAGCTAATTAGAAGTTTCTGCTCGCAATATCCTAATTTTGTTACTGCATAAATTCCTAACTGTTCCTGACTATGAAAAGCACAGATTAAAGATGAAAAGTAAAAGTATAGACTAAAACTTACAGATGTTATCTGTAAGTTTTAGTCTATGCTTTTAGCGTTTTATGCATTGCTTGACTTGACTTTAACCGAAACGTTATAGTGATATATGGCGACTTGACTCTTATGTCTTTTGAAATAAGGGTTAGACCGCCATATTTTACTATAACGTTTCGGTTAAAGTCAAGTCAAGCAACCGAGGCTAAAGTCAGCTAGAAACCACACTTAAACCACGCTAAATTTAGGATTCTAACTTTCTGTGAAGGAAGGGAATAGCCCCTTAAGAACTAAAGAATGTGTGATCTCATGGTATATGCTGTATTTTGAATATGCAGTGTAAAAATACAGTTCTTTATCGTACCATAAACATAGCTGTAAATATATTATTTTTAAGCTTATTATTATTGAAACATTCCTTTTGTATCATAAATGTAATCTTGTTGTGTAAGAGGTGTAACAGCTAAAAACAATAAAAATATATTTATAGAAACTGTCTTTTATTTAACCGTCACATATTTTTAAGTAGCTTCATCTGTGTGGGATAAAATCTGTGTCTATAGAGAACTTAGCTGTATTGAGAGATGGTATACTGTTTCAATCTACCTAACAATATCTGTGATAGTATTGCCCAGTTGGGCATAAAGAAAAATGATCAAAGGCGGAAAGTTTTCTCATGAACTAAAATTAAAACATTCTAGGAACATAAAAGTGCTTTTGAGAACCATTGAAGGCACTATTTGATTTTCATATCCGGAATTTAATTTTGCATACAAAAGTTCTTTTCAATGCACATTTCCATTTTCCTGTCATACATATTTTATTAAGAAATACAACTTGTTTATTTGCGTATAACTTTATTTAAAAAAAAGTAGGATTTAATGTGGAGACCGTAGTCTATAAAAAATAAAGTATGGATTTGATTAATTTCGATACAGGAACGTTTTAATTTGAACGCTATTATAAAACCGTGAAGTAGGTATTAAATAAAATACATTTTACATAATCAAATGTTTATTAAATGTAAGTGAAACAATAATAAATCAACCATTCATTCATACAATGACAGCAAAAATTTCCAACTTTTCATTCGCTGACACTAAAATATCTATGAACATGGTTTTAGCACAAAAAAATAGCACAATAATTAAATTCTTACCTCGAAACAAGATTAGCGTATATCAAATTAGTACAATAATTATAGCCTAAATAAACCTAGAAAAATAATAAACCTTGATGTTTCGAAAAACTTATGTCTTCTGCTACCTTTGACCTTTAAATAACTTAACTTGTACAAAAATATAATGCACATACTTGCATGACAGCTGTTCTAGATCTTAAATAGACAGAATAATAAACATTAAAAAATTCTCTTTCTTTTGAAACTAATCTTTCAAAAATCTCAATTCCAAGGCAACTTAGATACAAAATATCTTTTTTAATTGTTTTTTTTTATGAAAAATCAGAAAGGAAATTATATGAAATACAATACGCTAACCTTAGACAATTAATAATATAAGTAATAAATGTATATTGTAATTGTACAATCATGAAGTACCATGATACATTAATAATTAAAAAAAAATACTTTACAAGATAAAATACAACATGCTTAATTTCCTATTATTATTAAAGAAATTTAGATACATTCTTTATGTTCATAAATAAAACAAATAACTATATTCATATTAGATTAATTATATGAGTTAAAGAATATGTTAATAAGTAAAATCATTCAAAATGAAAATTGCATGCAAATAATAATAATAAAATGAAAGGAATATGTATGTAAATATAAGGAAATATAGGGCTTATTTATTTTATTAGTAATCCTAGATTTTAGTTATAGGTAGCGATGAAAAAATAGTCTATGTCACTTAAGATTTTTGTTATAGGTACCAATGAAAAAATAGTCACTTGGGGCTAAAATATTTTGTCCTTTGGCGTCGTTATATACTAATGAATTTAGTTGCCTTGAAATTAGGATTTTTTAAGATTAGGTTTAGTTAGTACTTTAGTACGAGGCTTTGTTAACAGACTAAGCAAAACTTAACTATCTCCGCTGATTACTTACATGTGTAAGTATAGGGGTCATATAAACCCAGTCTAAAAGTACGTTTCTACTAAGCGAAGAAATATAATGGGAGCTATGTGATTTTAGTTTCTCGATTTAACGTATCTTGCGCGCATGTGAGAATCAAAATTTATACCTATTTAAAATCTTCACCAAAATGTCCATTTTAAGACATTAGTTTAGTATCCGTTAACTCTTTAATTTTGTTTGAAGTAAACACGTGTACGCAAAGATTTTAAGTTTGTCCATTTTTTTCATTCCAATAGCTTTTTGACACATGAGATGAGAGAGATATGGCAATAGTGAGGGATCAGAGAGAGACAATTGTACATTTGTCTCTCTCTAGTCCATCGAATATTGCTATATGCGTCTCATGTGTCAAAAAAACTATTAATAAAATGGAACAACTATAATATAAATAATTAATTTTTCATTCAATCCTATTTTCGTATTCAGCAATTTTAATGCCGTAAGTACAACTTGTAATAAAAACCACAAATAAAAGGACATGACACTTTGACAGTGGTGACAGAAGTACAGACGTGTCGGTTACGGTAACAATGTGAGGTGTCGGTTACGTTACGGTAGCGATATCAATGGTTTTTATTTAAAATTGACCAACGCGTCTAGAGAATTTTCACTTCAATAAAATTTGAATTTTTAGGTCAGAACCTTCATGCGTTAGTATTATGCTTGAGTCAAAATTTACGATTTCTGAAGGAACATAAAATAGTTATGTGTTCAATTATAGATAATATTTTAAAATATGTGTATAACTTTCTCACTAGAACAGTTTTTGTATAGGCTGTTTGCTAAAATAGCGGTCGACGCTCTACGCAGATGCAAGATATTTGCCATGTTTCTTAACACAAACTTATAACAATGACATCTTTAGAAAATTAATAACATTTACAAAAAAGTGTCTCAAAAAAAAAAACACGATTTTAATAGATTTTCATTCAAAAACTATAAACCGAAAAGTGCCATTTTTAGCATTTTTCGATAAATTAAACGTGTTATTTCAGGATAAAATCCAAGATATTTTGTTATTTCTGAATTATAGTAATTTAATTCAATTCATATTCAATGTCACTGGTTATTTATTATTTTAATAAGTTGTATATTTATTTTATTATAATTTTTTTTGTAATACCATTTTCCGCGCAAAATTGCGTCAGCGGGAACGGAATTCTTTTTTTGTATGGAGCGACACGCGATTCACGCGTAAACGTATAAAGGCTCTTAATCTGGTCACAACTTACCTTCGCTTAGGTAAAAACGCACCCTGATCAATAAAACATAATGGTCATTAAAATATTCACTTAATTATTTGTAATTTGATTTCTTGGCGGCATTTTTAGCCTTTATGATATTATACCGACCTAAAGTAATATTTTTAAATATAATTTTTTTAAACAGACAAAAACGTTATCACTATAAAACTATACGCAGAACTCATATAAGTTATGAATGCTGCACTCCTATGTACCTGTAAGCAAAGGAAACGATTAAATTAATTTAAGTATCTAATAGACCTGTAACAAACCAACTCCCATCAAACTACTGTTAAATACATCCTTTCCAGTTAAAATTTTTAGACTTATATGGTTTTCTCATGGATACCATTATCAGAACTAAATGGACTAAATTGAAATGGGACCACACGGGAAGCTTTTCTAACAAAAAAAGAATCATCAAAATCGATCCACCCAGTTACGTGAATTGCTAGGTGCATTGCCAGGACAGGTCAACTTATCACGTGATAAAAGGAACTACAGGTAGCCGTCTCGACGAACTATAGTGGTGTTATTATCTCGCTGCAGACTCGGTCGTAAATCATTCGAGTGTTTCGCTTTTGTTGTTCTGCAGTAATGCACAACTCAACAAAGAACGACAAGCGAAACACTGGAATGATTTATGACCGAGTCTGCGGCGAGATAATAACACTACTATAATATCAGACGGCGCCACGCGTCGGCTACTTTGCTCGCATAGTTCTTGTACGCGCTGCGTGCAGCCGATTGCGAGACAACCTTAGTACGTCGAATGAGATAAAGTTACGCGATAGAAAGAGACCACAACTTTGCGTTTATTGCGTGTTGTTTGCGGAGGCGGAGCCAGGCGCTATTGGCTATTGCGAACTGAATTGCACTTTTTGTGTCAGCGCTAGAGTCGCTATTCCTTTAAATCATCTTGCGGAGTGAACCTTCTGTACCGTAGGTACTATTATGTATTCCGTGGCAATACCAAATAACAATTCAGACTTCAGTTTTGGGCTTACCTTTACACAGGTTTAAAGTCACTGTCAAAAACATCTAATAAATCGGGGTTACTATACTATTGAAGAATTTTTTAATGACAAAAATTCTTGGATTGATAAGGATATATTTTCATCTCCTCACGAGATATCTTAAAAATTATGTAATATTTTTTGATATTATTTAAGAAATTGTTTTTAATGACATTTTTTTTGAAAAGAGCAAGTGCCGAGTTTCTTGCCAGTTTTTCTCGGTGCAAACCTGCTTTCCGAACCTGGCGGTAGAGTTTTGACTTTTCATAAGAGCCTATTAATTGGGCCTATGTGAAAATAAAGATTTGTCATTTTCATTTTCACTCACCGTAATATATTAGTTTGTACTGTGTGTCTGAGCGTTGTGTCTTCAGTTGTTATCTCCTGCGACCGCGACCACTCTTAGCCGGTTCCGCTGGAAATTACAACACCAATAATCGATTTATAAGCCGTTCGCAGAAGCTTTGCCGATGACTTCCCTTTCACATCATACGACCGCCACCCGCGCGCGTCTGTTATCAGACGATTGCGGGTGGCGGTCGCATGAAGTGGGAGAAGTCACCGGCAAAGCTTCTGCGAACGGGTAGTATGAACATTTTTATATTTCTAATGTCTTTGCCAGCACGATATTTTAGTGGTCTCGGACTCTTTTTGCGGAGTTAGATATATAGGTAGCACTGCAGCGTCTGTTATTCTACCGCGAAGGAGTAATGTATTACTGTGTATTGGTTTGTACGCCAACCTTACGCGACACTAGACCATATCATTTTTTCCATCTGGCAAACCGTACTCGAATACTTGCTACTAAGCACTCGAGCCAGCATGACTCGGCGCATCTCTACGCTTACATTCTCCCACCAAATCAGACCCAAGCCAATACGTATGTATGTGCGCGGTGCAGAGGTAATTAAAAATAATTTTTTAATACATTTGCTCAAAAAGTTGACATTTCCATGTGTGTTAAGCGTGCGCAAAGTTATTCTTTTCCGCACTAGTGCTTTTGTGTTTTCCTCCTACGCGGCACCGGAGCGGGCGCACCAGGAGCGCATGAACACGAACACGGCATGCAAACACGGAGCAGGCAAACACGTAAAATCAATATTTTTTTTCGCAAATGTATTAAAAAACGTCGTTCAATGCACGTGCGGAATTGTCATTTTTACTCGTCCTTATAGTTGACCCTCGCCTTCGGCTTGGGTCAACAAACCGGGACTCGTAAATAAATGACAAACTTTCCGCACTTATATTGAAATGTACTATTACCGTGAGCAGCGGCGGCAACGGCGCGAGTGGCTCGCTGCCTTTTGGCGGGCACTTCTGTGAACAAATACATCAATTTTAGTGTATTGAAGTACACTAGCTGACCCGGCAAACGTTGTTTTGCCATAAGGGACCTGTAATTATTCCACTTACATTCACTCCCATTCGCAAAAGCTTCAGTTAAAGTTACAACCAACTCATTTCTTTCTATAAATTGGACCAGTATCCACTAAAAATTGTCATCAATGCGATTACTGAGAATTACGATAACTGTTTCACGAGGTTCAATGGTGTTTTCCTGTCTCAAAAACTCCTAAAGCGCCTAAAGAAATTTTCACTTCATTAAAACAGTCGGATCTCCAGTCTCGACCGAAAAGCTAATTACCATTATTCAAGAACGTACAATGGCGGTGGAATAGTTATTTTGTCCCTGTTTTGTCTTTATTTGTCAACAGTAATTTGAAATGCGAAGAAAAGAGACATAAAAGTAAAATTACAAATTTTAAAAACCCCCGACACAAAAAATACCGTTAGAGACATACTCCGGAAAATGAGTCCCCCGACGATGCGACGACGCTTGAATCAAAAAATATTTGAACGTACCTAATATTATATTGTGACGATAATAATTATAATAATAGGTTTAAAATATTATTTGTTACTTTTTATATTTTATTTTTTGTATCGGGTTTTTTAAAATTTGTAATTTTACTTTTATTTTGTCCTTTTTAAAGTAGGAAATAAGGTATTAAATATAGGGTAGGTATTAATAGTGATAAGTACGTAACTTAGTTAGTTACTAGGTGTAATATTAGTTTTCATTTACTAGATTAAGTTTTACCTTCCTACTCGTAAGTTTGGGTTATTTTCATGTTATCTTTTTGTCAAATTAAAAGAATTTATGTCACGAATTAGCGATGCAATTCAGTTTAGGTATATTGTTGAGTCGCGATTAGAGTTGATGTTAAGGCTCCTACACACTATGCCGGCGGCACAGCCGGCGGGTTTTTGCCGCACGGGTATGCCGCCGGCATAATCAGGCCGCCGGCACTTGCCGCTGGTGGCCGCAGAGCATCACTTTCATCATTCATTTCGCAGAGCGAACTGACGCCGGCTCCCCGCGCAACCCGCCGGCATACCCCGGCGGCCATGCAAGCGGCTCGTTTGTGCGGCAAGCCCGGCGGCTCAAATACCCGCCGGGAATGCCGCCGGGCTTGTTGGCGGCATGGCCGCCGGCCATGCCGGCGGCATAGTGTGTAGGAGCCCTTAGGCCCTCAGGTCACGATTACCTTACCATACGCTTTAAATATCATTGAAATAACACGGTACCAAATTTCGAAATGATAGGACATATGGAAGGTAGTCAGATCCCCTCATGAAAGAAAGAAAGAAAGAAGAAAGAAAAAACGTTTATTCGGAATCACAACACATACTATAATATAGTCCGCCAGAATACATATTAATTATATTGTGTGAAATTAAGTGATTCCAAAATGGAATCCACTCAGCGTTTGCTACGCCCGTGGAGCCTAGATTTGTCCCACGGTCATAGCGCTGGTCTTTCGTGGATCCAAATAATAACGGACGATTTATAAATAAATAATTATACTTAAATTTTAGTACGGAATATGCTAAAATATATTTTAAAGATCATCAACTATTAAAGAGCTGATGATCTTCAAACGGCAAATCAGGTCATGGTTACCTTAACCATATACTTTCAATGTCATTGAAGCTACACGGTATCAAATTTCGAATCGATCGGACATAAAGAAGTTAGTCAGATCCCCTCATCAACTAGAAAATAGCTGATAATCTTCAAACGGCTGAACAGATTTTCATGAAACATGGCTAAGAACACTCGGGATAAAATTATCTATGACACAAAATAAACTTCATGAAAATCGGTCCATCCTTTTGGGAGCTACGATACCACAGACAGAAACACACATACGCAGACACACAGATACACAGACACGTTAAACTTATAACACCCCTTTTGCGTCGGGGGTTAAAAATAGAGAATAACTATTTCACCGCTATGTCACGCATGTGAAAAAGGGAGTGTTTCCAACACAGACCTGCAATAGTTGTTGCATCCACATCGACTTTCCTCTTCCGCCGCGTTGCCGGCTGCTTCTTCTCTGATTGTACTTCTGTGATAAAAAGAAGACAACATACTCATCATAATTTCATCTTCAAGTGGATTTGTGTGGTGGGAGGCTTCGGCCATGGCTAGTTACCACCATACCAGCAGACGCACCGCCAAGCGATTTAGCGTTCCGGTGCGATGCTGTGTAGAAACCGTTGGGGTTTTACTTACCCTTCCAAGTTAGTATCTACGATAACATGTTAGGCTGCATCATCACTTATCGTCAGGTGAGATCGCAGTCAAGTACTAACTTGTATAGAATAAAAAAAGTCAACCTATTCAGAGGCCTTACCACCACGTCTTAGAGCAGTAGGTATTACTGTAATACTGTTTTACAATTTTCTTACTGATATTCTATAAAAATGTTAAAACATTATTAAATTAATACTGCTTTAAGAGATGGTGTTACATCCCAAGTCACAGGTGACTTAATCGTGCCGGAGGAGAGATTAAAAAAAGTCGGCAAATTACGAGTTCCCGGGATCTATAAAAACGGCAAAAAAATCACGTTTGTTGTATGGGAGCCGTCCTTAGATATTTGTTTTTTTAAAGAGATACGGCCTGGTGATAGACGAACGGACAGATTGACGGCTATGTCTTAGTAACAGTTTTACCCTTTGGGTACGGAAAACTAAAAATGAACTGCATGTGGTATGAACATAATTTTTCAATACATTAGTAGGTAAAATATAAATATCGTGAGACACAAAATATTATAAAGGATCAAGGTATAGATGTAAATCCAAATACGTACCTTTACTTGTTGATTCTTCAGGTGCGATTTTTTTCTTCCGGCCACCGCGCTTCGGAGCTTCCTCTACTGGCGCTGCCGTCTGAAACATAAAAATTACTTTCCTCTAAAAACCATAGCCTTATTATTTCACATTTAAACCATAACCATGCTATTTCACATTTAAAAAATCTACCTACTGGTTGTTGAGGTACAAAACTGCATAAAAAAAGCAGTTTTGAACAGTCAAAGAAGTGAGATTTAAAGTTATTAGACTTTTCAGTTTATGTCCTGTAAAAAGTTACAAACTACAAAATATTATTATGTAATATATAAAATTCTCTCGCTAATCTTTGTTACCAAACTCCTCCGAAACGGCTCGACCGATTATTATGAAATTTTCAGGTCTGAGAGGAGGTTGCTATCTTTATATCCCTAAAAGGCAAAACAACGTTTACCCGGTCAGCTAGTTACTTCTACAAAATATTGTTACACGGAATAGTAAAAGTTTTCATACCTTTTTTCCTTTAGCATTTTTGGTCTGAATTTCATTTTTGGCTTCATTGCTTTTGTCCTTTTGCCTCGTTCCTCTCCCAACAGTAGTAGGTTCAGTATCGGTTTCTAGTACGACTTTCTTGCCTCTTCTTCCACCGGTTACTGGTTTATTTTCTGTGTCCGCAACAGCTTTCTTGCCTTTTTGCGCCACTGCTTTACCTTGCAATTTACTTGTTTTATTTCCAGTGGTATTAGTTTTCTTCCCTCTTTGTACAATTGTATCACTTTTGTCTTGCACTTTTCTTGTTCTTCTACCAACAGTTGAACTCGTTTCACTTTCTGTTTCTTCTGCGACAGCTTTCATTCCTCTTTTCACTGTATTTTCGTTTTCATTACGTTTAACTTTTGCTTTTTTGCCAACCGGTTCAACGGTTACTTCTAATACATTTTTCCTGCCTCTTCTAACGGGTTCTGCCTTTCCAGAGACTGGTTCTACTACGCTTTTCTTTCTTCTTTTAACTTCGTCATTACTTTCACTAACTTGTGCAACTTTTCTTCTCTTGTCCGGCATCTCATCATTGAAAGTGACATGTTTGCTCTTCACACCACGCCTCGTCTTGGATTCTACTACTACTGTAATTTCTTCTGTAACAGGCGCTTTCTTTTGCCCTCTCCTAGTCTTCGGTATATTTGATTCATTACTAGGTTCTACAGTTTTCTCTTTATTTCTGGCAGAACTTGGACTTGTTTCAACTGATTTTGATGCAACTCCTTTTTTCGGTTTTGGTTCAATTTCAGATGTGACGTTTCGACCACGTCTGGTTTGTTTAGGTTCTGGTTTGTTAAGGACACCTTCATCAATCTCCTTTTTGGAATTACTTTTAGGTTTCGATTTTTCTGTAATTGGTTTGATATCAAGGTTTTTGGCATTTCTAGTTCGTCGAGTTTGAGTTACTTCTGTAGGTTCTAATAAGGTTTCAGCATCTGTTTGTTTTCGACGAGTTTTAACCGTTTTTGTGACTTGTTCGTCAACTTTGGCAGGGGTTTTAGGCTTGATTTGGGTAACTGGTTTTGTAACAACAACAGTTTTTACAGAAACTTTAGCTCGAGTTTGCCTTGGAGTTTTAGGCGGTTCTTTATTAAGAGACTTTCGTTTATAGGTTCTCCTAGACCTAGTCGTATTTTGTTCAGCAATGTTTTCAGCCCCCCTTTCTAAATCTTGACTTTGGGTTTTTAAATTTTTCATAGCTCTAGTAGTTTTAGGAGACTTTAATTTATCTTGATTGAGTTTTGCAGATCTAGTTCTTTTTACATCAACTTCGATATTTGCGTCATTGCTCGTCTTTACTTCTACTGATTTAGGTTTGGGACTTAAAATAGGTTTTTTCTTGGTTATAGTGATTGACATACGGCTTTTGTTCCTTGTAGCTCTTGTAGCTCGCATTTCTTTAACAGGTGGAGTTTTCGGAGACAGTTTTTTTGGACTTGGTTTTTTGGGTATTGGCTTCTGCGTAACTTTAGCTATCACTTGTTTTGTTGTCACCTCTGACTTCTGATCAACTGATGTTGAGTTCATATTTTTATTCCCCCTGGTCGAAAGTTCTCGTGTTAACCTGAAGGAAAATGAGGAAGTTAACATAAAAAATAGTGAAACGTTCAAAATATTTACAACAAAAATTCAGAAACAAAATGAGAATTTCTTGTACTGATTGTCTAATGAAGATTCTACAGTAACTTCGAGAACAGCATTAACGCTAATTCTTGCTTAAAATTACAAAAAAGAAAAACTGTCATTAAATGATCAATAAAATGTAATTAGAAGAACTTACCCCGTAGTGAAATCTGTTCTTCCAACAGTTGTGACATCCGGTATAGGTGACACGCGGCAAAGTTCCGAAGCGTTCATTGTAATATTGGTCATCCCTTTAACAGGCGTCGAATGCAGAAGTCTCTTCTTAATGGGCAACTTGGCATTACCATTACTTCGCCTATTCGCAATAACAAGAGAACGTTTTTTAATGGGTAGCAAATGGCTGCTGTATCTTTCTGAAGCAGATTTCTTGCGGCTAACATCAGCATTCGTACTCCTGGTCATTGTTGAGTTTCGTGACCGAGACAGAATCACGGGAGCACTCCCTTCTACCGTATCAGTCGTTAACTTCTGCAATTCACGCGTCAAATTTGATTTCCTTGTCGTCTTGTCATCTTTGTGAACGCGTTTTTGCAGCTCGCTCTGCAGCCACTCCTCTGGCTTGTCAGTAATTAGACCGATCGTGTCGTGAAGAGATTTCGCTTTGCATGTTCGTTTCGACTTAACCGCTTTGGTGAAGCTTTTTGCTTTGGTGTATGCCTTTAAACGTGGCTTGCCTATCAACATATCGAACGTAGTGTCCAAATCGGCGGCATGGAGCGACTCCGCGCCACTGACTACGCTCAAGCTGTCGCTATCATCATCGTCTGATACTCGGTAAAGTTCCGTCACACCTTCTACATCTGACAGCCTGTTCCTCGGAGAGTTCACTCGCAAAACTGTTTTTACTCCGGAAACATTTCGCAAATCGTTAGTGTCGCTAATTTTGAACAACTCCTTTACGCCCCTGACATCTTGTAAAGAGTTTTTGGGTGATTTCTGCACCCTCGGCGATCGGAACAATGTTTTGACTCTTGACACGCGTCTCAAATCGTTCTTCTCCGTTGGGGCGAATAATTCTTTCACTCTAACGTCACTCAAACGGTTTCTAGGCGATGGAGCAAACAGTTGTTTCACTCCTGCTACGTCGGTCAAGTCATTTTTGGTCGATCGTCTAAGTCGTGGAGACCTGAGCAATTTCTTGACGCCTCGTACATTCCGAAGATCATTTTCTGGGGTTCGTTTGAATAGACGTTTAAGGCCAGCTAAATTCGGGCTGCTTTCGGGTGTATTCAACGGACTGACGAATACGTCAGGGGTATAAGCTTCCGTGTGATCCATGATAGAATTATCCGGGGTCCGGCCCGTAAACGCTATAGTATTCCTCGTGGGTCTCGTTCGGACATTATCTTCTTCATCTTCAAACAATTTTTTTCTAGAAAATTCTGTCATGCTTTGGGACAACTTTCTTTTGACGGGGCTATTGAATAACTGTTTCACGAAGTCGGATTCATCGAGGTTGTCGATAAGAGAGCGTTTCGATTGAGGTTTTTTGGCTGAAGAATGTTTGTTTTTGACTCCTTCTTGGATCGGTTGGAGGGCGGTCTTCGGCGTCGTCACTTCTTCCTCGTCTTGAGATAGATCCTGAGACTGGTCCCTGCAATCTAGAGCACTTTTTTGATCTTTTAAAGATCTTCTTGCACTCGCGACAGATCTAGATTTTTTGGACTGAATGCGATCGCCTGCAATCGTTTTCCTCTTGAGATTCGCTCCTCGCCTTTGCGACCTTCGAGACGACGACGAACTCTGGTTCAAGCTCTGATCTAGTAAGTTCTGAATGCTCAACACTGGAGTTGTGGCTTCTTCGGGACTATATCTGTTCTCAGGTGTACCGGGCTCATTTGATTCTGCCTCGGGAGTGTCTGATATAGTGATGGTCTTTCTCGGTACGGGGCTCGCGAGGCTGGATTTATTAATTCTCTTGGACGACCTAGGTGACTCCTCGTCGTCGTCCATTAGAAGCACATCACTATCGTTTATTCGAGACCTACTTCGCGATGCCCTGGAGACTCGGGTACTGTTAATAGAGATTCGCGCCTGAGTATTTTCCGGAGTTGTTACCGACGAGGCAGTTTTCGAGAGTACGGACGCTCTGGAACGTGGAGAAATTTGAGGGGAAACGTTTGTTGCTTCTTGTAGCGACGAATTTCTCGACAGAACCGAAACACGCGAGGAATTTTTGGACTGCGGAGAATAATTTTTGGATTCTCGAGAACGAGGAGAAACTTGATGGGAAGCGTTTACCGATTCTTGTTGGGTGGAAATTCTTGATATAACCGAAACTCGAGGAGAAGGGTTTTTGGATCGAATTGATGTTTCTGGAGACGTGGATTTTTGATTTTTTTTGACATAAGGAGTGCTCGAACTCAGTATGGAGTTAGTAGCTCTCGTATATCTTCCAGCCCGGGGGGTAGCGAGAGCGACACTAGACGACGCAGCGGAACCGTACATGGACCCTGACTCTGTGGAATCCATCGAAACCAAATCCACGATGGAATACGTTTCCATCTGGGTCCGTGCTTTCGGACTGAGGTTTATAGTTTTACGCGCAGATGCGACCGTCGTGCGGAAACTCTGTTCGCTTGACTTTGTACTTCCCTGTGAGTATTGCGAATCATCTAAAGAGTGCCCTAGAGCCTTCTCGACGATAAGGCTTCCTCTAGACTTTCTGAGAGGCGACTTCAATTCTGACTTTCTGGGTGATTTTCGTGGACTCGGGTCTGTTACACTGTGGACAAATGTTTCTCCGAGCGATCTCTCTAATATGCGACTGCTTCGGGAATGTATCGGCCGTCTGGGCGACGGGGACTTTGGGCTCTCAGCATCTAGACTCTCAGTATCTGAATAATGCAACGAGATATCTTCATCCGACGCGCTCTGATTCTCTTTACTCTCATCCATCAGTAGCACGACATCGGACGGTCGGTCGTCAGGGTTTTCTAAATTACTCAAATCGAACTTTATAGATTCAGTTTTTCTGGTACTCTTTTTAGAGGGGGACTTGAGAGCCGATTTCTTCGGTTGAAGCAGAGTGGGTGATTGTAAAGTTGGTGTCTGTGGACAAGAATTATAGTAGTCAAGTTTTTAAAATTATGAAATGCAAAAAAATGTCAAGATATCTCTTAGTTACTCAATGTTTTATAAAAAAGATATATTTACAAGTCGTAAAAAAGCTTTGCGATTTCAAAAAATTGAGCTGAAAGAAGTACATATTCAGTTTCAAAGACATTTAATTCTGACGATAGAAATGAGTTCAAACTCGAAACTTTGGATACAAGCTTGGATTATTACTAAAAGAGCTTGTTTACAAAATAAGGGATTTTTACATGTACTTAAACTCATTTTTAAGGGTACTCACGCTTGCATCCCCTCCTCCTTCCTCACTGCCTTTCACGGAAACCCGGGTACTGGACCTCTTGGGGGTCACCCCCAAAGGATTCACTCCGGATATTTTACTCCCCCTAACTTTCCCCCTTACTGGGCTGGGCTTCTTCACCACGAATGAGGGCCTCTGCTTCGGAGAAGGCTGCTTCGGTTTGTGAGCGTGGCCAGTCATGAGCATGATGGCTGCTTGCTTGGTGTGGTCTAGAGTTGAGAGGAAGTACCCTTTTAGACGGCGCAGATATTCAAGGAACATGGTTTTTGAATAAATAATAACAAAATATAACAGAAGTAAGATGGAAGTCTGTCTAAAAATAAAAAATAAAAATAATTTGGAATTTAAAAGGAAAAACGCAATTTTTTTTAAAACAATAATGCAGTATTTTCGAGAAGTGCAATCTAATAAAATTTTAAATTCAAAATGGAAATACTTGTTTGTTTTTTACGTGTTATTTGCATATCTCGATCGTGCAGTTTCGTATGAGGGCAATATCGCTGACGGGCAATAAGTACTTCGTCAACAGGAGTGCATAAAGCCAGGGGGCAATTAGTTTTCCCTTCAAGAATTGTATGCAACTTTACACACGATTTTGACAGTTACCAATAACTCATGGAAATTAATTTTTTTATTTACGTTTATTAAATCTAACAGGCAAGAATGTTATTGCCCAACCAAATAAAATGTCAAACAATATAAAACGCATCCGCCTAAATTAAGGTCCGTTTCCAACAAAGCGGAGTTAGGTTTGAGTAACCAATCAGATTTTGTCATTTTGACATCTCCGAAACTGAGGGGAGAGGAGATGTCGCCCCGCTCCGCTTTGGTGGAAACCGGGCCTTAGTTGACAATTCTGCAAAAAAAAAAATTAGCACCCATTCGATTTTACCTCCTGCAGACCAAGTACTTATTACAGACGGCAAGTGCTGCATAATGACTGCAGGTTGTTAAACTTGGCTGTTAGACAATGTCATTGATAACGGGCTGTATCATCGCTTCGAAGCGATAGGTATGATTCGAATTTCCTTTTTTACTTTTTTTCACTTCACCATTCTTTGTGTCACCATTCACTTCATCATTCTTTAACCACACAAAGAATGATAAGGTTGAAAGATTGTATTTCCTACATTGAAATACATTCAATTTTACACTTAAAAGCGTTAAGTTAAATTTTTAGTGTCATTTTTTTATTTTATTTCTTGATTCACATCACTGTGTGTGCAAACGTTACGTGAATAGCCCCCCTGCTCTTACAAAGATGTGCTGAAATTACTAAGCCAGTGTTATGTATTTTCATCTCCACACGAAATATCTTAAAAATTGTATAATATTTTTTTTATATTATTGAAGAAAATTGTACATAGTGACATTTTTGAAAAGAGTAATTGCTCAGTTTCTTGCCAGTTCTTCTCGGTGCAAACCTGCTTTCCGAACCTGGCGGTAGTTTTGACTTTTTTCATACGAGCCTATTATTTAGGCCTTTTTTGACAGGAATCGAAGCATAAGCGATTTTGACAGGAATCGAAAGAAACATAAGCGATTTTGACAGAGTGGGGCGCGTCTTCGTGGATTGCAATATGTTTAGTGTACTCACCAATCTTGGAGGGCGCCTGTATCTTGGTGACGCGCAGCTTGTGAGCGCTCTGCGCCTTCCTCAGCACGGCCATGCGGAGCGGGGTGCTCTTCCTCGCGCGGCGCGGAGCGAGGCGGGGCGCGTCTTCGTGGATTGCAATATGTTTAGTGTACTCACCAATCTTGGAGGGCGCCTGTATCTTGGTGACGCGCAGCTTGTGAGCGCTCTGCGCCTTCCTCAGCACGGCCATGCGGAGCGGGGTGCTCTGCCTCGCGCGGCGCGGAGCGAGGCGGGGCGCGTCTTCGTGGATTGCAATATGTTTAGTGTACTCACCAATCTTGGAGGGCGCCTGTATCTTGGTGACGCGCAGCTTGTGAGCGCTCTGCGCCTTCCTCAGCACGGCCATGCGGAGCGGGGTGCTCTTCCTCGCGCGGCGCGGAGCGAGGCGGGGCGCGTCTTCGTGGATTGCAATATGTTTAGTATACTCACCAATCTTGGAGGGCGCCTGTATCTTGGTGACGCGCAGCTTGTGAGCGCTCTGCGCCTTCCTCAGCACGGCCATGCGGAGCGGGGTGCTCTTCCTCGCGCGGCGCGGAGCGAGGCGGGGCGCGTCTTCGTGGATTGCAATATGTTTAGTGTACTCACCAATCTTGGAGGGCGCCTGTATCTTGGTGACGCGCAGCTTGTGAGCGCTCTGCGCCTTCCTCAGCACGGCCATGCGGAGCGGGGTGCTCTTCCTCGCGCGGCGCGGAGCGAGGCGGGGCGCGTCTTCGTGGATTGCAATATGTTTAGTGTACTCACCAATCTTGGAGGGCGCCTGTATCTTGGTGACGCGCAGCTTGTGAGCGCTCTGCGCCTTCCTCAGCACGGCCATGCGGAGCGGGGTGCTCTTCCTCGCGCGGCGCGGAGCGAGGCGGGGCGCGTCTTCGTGGATTGCAATATGTTTAGTGTACTCACCAATCTTGGAGGGCGCCTGTATCTTGGTGACGCGCAGCTTGTGAGCGCTCTGCGCCTTCCTCAGCACGGCCATGCGGAGCGGGGTGCTCTTCCTCGCGCGGCGCGGAGCGAGGCGGGGCGCGTCTTCGTGGATTGCAATATGTTTAGTGTACTCACCAATCTTGGAGGGCGCCTGTATCTTGGTGACGCGCAGCTTGTGAGCGCTCTGCGCCTTCCTCAGCACGGCCATGCGGAGCGGGGTGCTCTTCCTCGCGCGGCGCGGAGCGAGGCGGGGCGCGTCTTCGTGGATTGCAATATGTTTAGTGTACTCACCAATCTTGGAGGGCGCCTGTATCTTGGTGACGCGCAGCTTGTGAGCGCTCTGCGCCTTCCTCAGCACGGCCATGCGGAGCGGGGTGCTCTTCCTCGCGCGGCGCGGAGCGAGGCGGGGCGCGTCTTCGTGGATTGCAATATGTTTAGTGTACTCACCAATCTTGGAGGGCGCCTGTATCTTGGTGACGCGCAGCTTGTGAGCGCTCTGCGCCTTCCTCAGCACGGCCATGCGGAGCGGGGTGCTCTTCCTCGCGCGGCGCGGAGCGAGGCGGGGCGCGTCTTCGTGGATTGCAATATGTTTAGTGTACTCACCAATCTTGGAGGGCGCCTGTATCTTGGTGACGCGCAGCTTGTGAGCGCTCTGCGCCTTCCTCAGCACGGCCATGCGGAGCGGGGTGCTCTTCCTCGCGCGGCGCGGAGCGAGGCGGGGCGCGTCTTCGTGGATTGCAATATGTTTAGTGTACTCACCAATCTTGGAGGGCGCCTGTATCTTGGTGACGCGCAGCTTGTGAGCGCTCTGCGCCTTCCTCAGCACGGCCATGCGGAGCGGGGTGCTCTTCCTCGCGCGGCGCGGAGCGAGGCGGGGCGCGTCTTCGTGGATTGCAATATGTTTAGTGTACTCACCAATCTTGGAGGGCGCCTGTATCTTGGTGACGCGCAGCTTGTGAGCGCTCTGCGCCTTCCTCAGCACGGCCATGCGGAGCGGGGTGCTCTTCCTCGCGCGGCGCGGAGCGAGGCGGGGCGCGTCTTCGTGGATTGCAATATGTTTAGTGTACTCACCAATCTTGGAGGGCGCCTGTATCTTGGTGACGCGCAGCTTGTGAGCGCTCTGCGCCTTCCTCAGCACGGCCATGCGGAGCGGGGTGCTCTTCCTCGCGCGGCGCGGAGCGAGGCGGGGCGCGTCTTCGTGGATTGCAATATGTTTAGTGTACTCACCAATCTTGGAGGGCGCCTGTATCTTGGTGACGCGCAGCTTGTGAGCGCTCTGCGCCTTCCTCAGCACGGCCAAGCGGAGCGGGGTGCTCTTCCTCGCGCGGCGCGGAGCGAGGCGGGGCGCGTCTTCGTGGATTGCAATATGTTTAGTGTACTCACCAATCTTGGAGGGCGCCTGTATCTTGGTGACGCGCAGCTTGTGAGCGCTCTGCGCCTTCCTCAGCACGGCCATGCGGAGCGGGGTGCTCTTCCTCGCGCGGCGCGGAGCGAGGCGGGGCGCGTCTTCGTGGATTGCAATATGTTTAGTGTACTCACCAATCTTGGAGGGCGCCTGTATCTTGGTGACGCGCAGCTTGTGAGCGCTCTGCGCCTTCCTCAGCACGGCCATGCGGAGCGGGGTGCTCTTCCTCGCGCGGCGCGGAGCGAGGCGGGGCGCGTCTTCGTGGATTGCAATATGTTTAGTGTACTCACCAATCTTGGAGGGCGCCTGTATCTTGGTGACGCGCAGCTTGTGAGCGCTCTGCGCCTTCCTCAGCACGGCCATGCGGAGCGGGGTGCTCTTCCTCGCGCGGCGCGGAGCGAGGCGGGGCGCGTCTTCGTGGATTGCAATATGTTTAGTGTACTCACCAATCTTGGAGGGCGCCTGTATCTTGGTGACGCGCAGCTTGTGAGCGCTCTGCGCCTTCCTCAGCACGGCCATGCGGAGCGGGGTGCTCTTCCTCGCGCCTGAGCCGCGCGGCGCGGAGCGGGGCAGGGCGCGGGGCAAGGCGCGAGGCAGGCCGCGAGGCGTCTTGCGCGACTCTATCCAGAGACTCGCCTTCGTGTTGTCGTTGGTGTTCACGTTCTTTGGACTGGAGCGGGCGCTAGATTTTCTGTGCCAAGTTTTTGATAAGAATAAAAATGTCAACTTATTACTGTTATTTTGCGGAAATCCATAATTAGCGGGGAAGATTAATTTGTTTTGCTATAATCTAAATAATTTAATTAATTTCTAAAGTGGCTCAGGTCTGGTCTGGGAGGCTTCGGCCGAGGCTAGTTACCATCCTACCAGCAAACACGCACCGCCAACAGATTTAGCATTCCGTTGCGATGCTTGTAGAAACCGTTGGGGTAAATTTACTTACCCTTCCAAGTTAGTATAAAAACATTTTAAGCTGCATCATCAGGCGAGATCGCAGTCAAGTATTAACTTGTATAGAGTAAAAAAAATCTGCTACCTGTCAAGTGTGAGTCAGACACTCGCACTTGACCGGTTTTTAGGATTCCATATCCAGAGGGTTAAACAAGCCCCTATTACTAAGACTCCGCCGTCCGTCTGTATATCCATCCGCCCATCTGTGCCCTGGCTGTTATATCAAAGGAATTTTTTACTTGACTGAGTTTGTTTTGGGCTTCTTCTCAGACAGACCGCGTTAGAACCCTCGTCAATTTTAGGTTATAGTCGTTAAATAGTTAGAGCACTATTCAATGACTATGTATATTTCCCGACTACTCATACATGCTGTGAATAAGGCCTATATGAAAATATAATCATTTGAACTTGTAAATACCTCTGTAGCGCTGGCTGGGCGGTATCTTTCGGGGCGGGCTCATGGTCGCTGTGTCTGCCGCCTCGCTGACGGTTACTTGTGTTTGCAGTCGGCTCTGTCGATTCTGAAATATTTGGCAAATAAAGGATTATTTATTTATTTATTAAAAAAATAGTACATTTCAATATAATTGCGGAAAGTTTGTCATCTCTTTACGAATCCCGGTTTGTTGACTCAAGGCGAAGGCGCGGGTCAACTATAAGGAAGAGTAAAAATGACAATTCCGCACGTGCATTGAACAACGTTTTTTAATACATTTGCGAAAAAAAATATTGGGTTTTGCCTGCTCCGTGTTTGCATGCCGTGTTCGTGTTCATGCGCTCCTGGTACGCCCGCTCCGGTGCCGCGTAGGAGGAAAACAAAAAAGCACTAGTGCGGAAAAGAATAACTTCCCGCACGCAAAACAGGATATGGAAATGTCTTTTTGAGCAAATGGAAAAAAAAAATTGAATGGAAGCAGACGTTATTTTGCGGGAATCCATAATTTAGCAAGACATTAATTTCTATTAATTTAAATACGAATCAAATTTTTTTCACTCGCAGCGGGATTTGAACCCGAGTCCCCCAGCTCTCGCCGCTGGGTGCTCAAACCGCTGAGCTATACGAGCCATATTAATTTGTTTTGCTATAATCCGCTACTTGAAAAGTATCTATATGGAACAATATGCAGGAACACCGCCCACATGAAACACCACACACAAATCTTCGACGTACGTTTGGATCCGACAACCGGACATCCTTAAGGCTCCTACACACTATGCCGCCGGCATGGCCGGCGGCCATGCCGCCAACAAGCCCGGCGGCATTCCCGGCGGGTATTTGAGCCGCCGGGCTTGCCGCACAAACGAGCCGCTTGCATGGCCGCCGGGGTATGCCGGCGGGTTGCGCGGGGAGCCGGCGTCAGTTCGCTCTGCGAAATGAATGATGAAAATGATGCTCTGCGGCCACCAGCGGCAAGTGCCGGCGGCCTGATTATGCCGGCGGCATACCCGTGCGGCAAAAACCCGCCGGCTGTGCCGCCGGCATAGTGTGTAGGAGCCTTTAGGAGATGTTGACTTCACTGTGCATTAATAGTTTGTTAAAGTAGTGTTATTATCTCGCTGCAGACTCGGTCATAAATCATTCGAGTGTTTCGCTTTTGTTGTTCTTTGTTGAGTTGTGCAATTACTGCAGAACAACAAGAGCGAAACACTCGAATGATTTATGGCCGAGTCTGCAGCGAGATAATAACACTACTATAGTATTAAGCATTACAACTGTGATGTACTCCTCTCACCATTGAGTAGTTCGCCGGCAGTGTGTCTCCTCTGAGGCTGCACGATAGCGACTTGCTTGCCGCTCGCCGACGCTGCAACATTCAATATATTGATAGACAACAAGAATATAAAGATGAAAACCAACTTATGATCATCAAACCAACGTATATGATCATATTATACTATACCATGAATATATGTGCTCGTAATAACTTTAATTATTTATTTATTTATAACTTTATAATATCAGTGGGCTGATTCTGTATCGTTATTTAGCAACTCGCAATGGGTTATTATCTAAGAAAAGAGAGGCCAAAATTCACGCGTGCCAGTGTAATCGTTAAATGATAAAAGTCGGTGGATTTTCTAGATTTTTTAAATTAATTTTATGCTGTTGTTATCATTTTCATATATGAGAGTTCGGCCAATCGAGGAAAAGTCTCAGGAACAAAGAATAAGAAGAATCATTTTGATATGGAACCTTAAAAAATGTAGAAATATACTATAAACTAGAAGGGCGCGTGACATGTGGCCCGCGTGCTGTCTTTCCCCGTATTTTCCTTACAACTTTTAATCTCTTCAACCATCAACATTCACCATAAATTTTTCTATGAAAAAATAAATTCCGCCATTTTGAATTTTTTATCTGTCGATCGAGTAGACCTTCGGGTCCTGAACACTTCTTGTCAAGAAACCGTTCCTCCATCTTTTATACTTTCCGAGATATCGACGAAATTCGTATGGCGGTCATTTTGAATCAGCCATTTTGAATTTCTTTTATGATGTTTCGAATGACATTTGGTCGAGCACCTCCCACCTATCTGTAATACCCTGGCTGTGCTCTTCACCCGTTTTCGAAATCCTCAATCATCAGCTCTCTCCATATTTTTGTTCTTAATGAATTTTTCCCTTGTATATGACAGTTTGGAGAGTGTGCTCAAGAACTCCACAACCTTGTGCCTCCTTCACCTTTCTACCATAGAACCGCGAGACGTCGAGAGAATTGGCATCCTTATGTGGTTGATGTCCAGCGTACTCGGACGAAACGCTTTTCTTCTACGTTTCTGATACGAACCGCTAAGGTGTGGAACACCCTTCCAGCTTCCGTGTTCCCAGCCAAATACAATCTGGGTGCCTTCAAGAGAAGAGTGAATAGGCATTTTCTAGGCAAGCGCGCTCCATCCTAGACCTCATTTCTGTTCATCAGACTTGATTGTGGTCAAGCGCAAGCCTATCAATTATAAAAAAAAAAAGTGTAGGTATGTCAAAAAAAATTTTTTCATACAAAATTGTTCAGGAGGAGGATATATTAAATAGTAATATTACTGACCGCCCAAGGACGCGCGTTGTGGCGCCAACATTAGCCCTTTGCGGCGACTGCGTGTGCGCTTGACAACTGCGTCCGGCAATGCTGCAACAATAGGACATAAATTAAAAGGGATATCCTGCCTCATCAGCTTCCAGCCCAAACCCTTAAACCTAGAAAGCTCAAATTTAACATAGACAATCCATTTCACCTACTTTTATAATGGTAAACATTCGTACCAGTTTTAGCACTATGAAAATTATTGTACTCTTGTAAACATGAATTAGAATTCTTTAGATTGCTAGAGAACAAATTATTATGGCGGATTCAAAATTGCCGCCATACAAACTTTATCAGTTCAGTACATCTCGAAAAGTGTAAAAGATGGAAGAGGTAATCAGGAAGGTGTATTCGATGGATACAAATTAAATCAAAATGGCAGAATTTATTTATCCATCGAAAATGTAGAGGAATATTGAAGAGACTACAAGGTGGAGAAAATAATTTTGTTTGGAAAATTCAACTAATATCGGCGCGGCGCTCGGGCCTGAACGGACTGTGCTGTAACATTTGAGAGAATGAAGACCTTGGGTTAGTGATTAAATGACATTAGCAAACGTCTGTCACCACCGTCTGACAACTCACCAGGCAAGCTCATCAGCGCAGAGGGTCTGTCAGGGTCGTAGTACTCCCAGCGCAAGGAGCGGCCGCCCACCGTCAGCCGGTCCCCGTGCCTCAGCGCGCACACACTCACACCCGCGCCGTTCACGAGGGTCTCGCCCGCCGTCACGCTGTTCACCACCGTCTGACAACTCACCAGGCAAGCTCATCAGCGCAGAGGGTCTGTCAGGGTCGTCGTACTCCCAGCGCAAGGAGCGGCCGCCCACCGTCAGCCGGTCCCCGTGCCTCAGCGCGCACACACTCACACCCGCGCCGTTCACGAGGGTCTCGCCCGCCGTCACGCTGTTCACCACCGTCTGACAACTCACCAGGCAAGCTCATCAGCGCAAAGGGTCTGTCAGGGTCGTCGTACTCCCAGCGCAAGGAGCGGCCGCCCACCGTCAGCCGGTCCCCGTGCCTCAGCGCGCACACACTCACACCCGCGCCGTTCACGAGGGTCTCGCCCGCCGTCACGCTGTTCACCACCGTCTGACAACTCACCAGGCAAGCTCATCAGCGCAGAGGGTCTGTCAGGGTCGTCGTACTCCCAGCGCAAGGAGCGGCCGCCCACCGTCAGCCGGTCCCCGTGCCTCAGCGCGCACACACTCACACCCGCGCCGTTCACGAGGGTCTCGCCCGCCGTCACGCTGTTCACCACCGTCTGACAAAAAGTGACATTTACTGGCATCAGTTTTACCTATAAGTAACATAAGTTATAAGGTCTGGTCAAACAGTGGATGGGGTGCGGGCGCGACTTGATTTTTGCAATTGTAATACACGAGTTTATAATATGAAAGACCGCACAGCAACATCGGGCTTTCCATGCTATTTATGCTTCCATATTATAAATCCTATACCTTTAAACGAGCAATTCTTGTATATATATATATATATATATATATTTCTATATAATCTGAATCTCGGAAACGGCTCGAACGATTTTCATGAAATTTAGTATATAGGGGGTTTTGGGGGCGATAAATCGATCTAGCTAGGATTTACTTTTAAAAAATGTCTAATTTATCAAAAAAAAATATGAACCCTGCTGCCATCTATTGGCAACCGAGCAAAGCTCGGTCACCCAGATATTTAGTGTATTATAATCAATACAAAAAGTACAAATCGCATCTCGCTCGCGCCTTATTCAGTCTTTAACTAGACCTTTAGCTAGTCTTATGATGCAACTTGGACATGTCATGTCTATGGTGGTAATCGGAAAAACTTGAGCATCTCAGTACAGACACCCAATGAACACTGTGGACTTAAAACTGACTCATGCACAACCTAAAGCTTTAGAGTACAACAGTATTCATAGCACCTTCTCCTATTCTTCACTGTCTTTATTACACCTGAGACTTAAATAAACTGACACTGCCTCCAAACACCATGTTTGAATGGGCTGCAGTCAGGGAACAAACTTATGTTCTTTTTGGAGATAAATGCCAATGGGATTACCTAACTAACACACATCTAATTGACACACATGCTAGCATATGGGGAAACACAACAGAAAGCAAACACACAAAACTAGTCATACCATAACTAACAGCAAAACTACTGCAACTGAATGGATCAATGTGAATAACAGAGAATACTGAAGGCTCATAAGTCTTAACTAAGCACCCCAGTGCTTACGTAACATAACAGCCTGGGGGCTATTCACGTTAAGTGTCGGCTACATTTCGTGATGTGAAATGTTTAAAAAGGTGATGGTATTTACGTACATAAGCAGATGATATTGAATTCAAAACATTTTTTGCGAACACTGAAAAAATAATTTTAATAATATAATTGGCATAGAGCGTAAAATTGAAATAATTTAAGTGTGTCAAAGTCGAGCATTATATTTTCTATGATGAAATACATTCAATTTTACACTCTAAACCAACAGGTGTAAAGTTCATTTTTCAGTGTTAATATTTTTTTCTTTTTCTAGTTTCACACCACTGAGTGTGTGAAAACTTTACGAGAATGTCATAGCTGCCTACTAATGGCCAAAATTAATAACCTATTCTATCCAGAGATAGTTTTACATAACTTGTATGGAACTCATGTCAAATTTATGCCTCAGATGAGGCAAATGTGGACTGCATACAATTATTTTGACTGTAAACTAAACAAATACTTTTACATTGTAGCTATCGTAGACAGCCCTTCATGCAGTTCGTATTAACAAGACAGCAGTGCACATGCTGTTTAAATGCAGCAATTTTAATGCCTAATCATGAATCAATTTTACAAATCGTTGCTAGTCTGTCGGTCTAATAAGCTCCAAATTAAATGATTAAAAATAAAAAATCACACTGTAATAATCTAAATTTGTAAATGTGATGATGCACATGCGTGACGTCTAGAAAACTGTATATATAAGCTTTACTTCAGGCAACTACTAGTAGTGATACAGCGTAAACGGATAATGGGGAAACCTCGTCCGAACCTGATAGGCATGAACTACTACTGTGGCATGGTGGGGGCTCACAGTAGGCAGCAGGATGCATATGTCGCAGCCCTGGTCACTGCCGATAGTGGCCAGGCCTTGGGGCAATGGGAACGACTTGACGTCGCGTCCGAGACGGTCCAGTACCACCAGACGACCACCGGACATAATATGTACCTGCAAATTGGCTTGGATACACAGAGCAAAGCAATCGTAGCTTAACTGCTCAGCAGTAAAGAAACAGGGCTCAAAATTGAAGTTACAATTCATGCCCATGGAAGCTGTATTCACACCAGCAATACAACCTATAAGGGGAAATAGCACAAAGGAATCCTAAAGTATAATATGTTTCCGTAATTTCTCGACGCTGTAGAGATATTACAGAAACAAAATACTTAACTTAAAATGTGTGCTATTTTGGAAAATAAAATAAATCAGGTACTTCACAAGTAAACTGAAAAAAAAAAACTATTTATTAGCATGGTTGTGAACGAATGTCGTTTTCACTTAAAAGCAAATTAGTAATGCAATTATTTGAATTATTGTTAATTTAGAAGAAAATAATATTCATTGAACGCAATAAAAATAGTGCGACGTCAACATATTGTATCAATGGTGGTATGGTTTCCCGCCACATGAAATTTGTCGTGTATAAACATTATAATGATCGAAAGTTGTATTGGTTACGATGATTCAGCAAATTATCAATAAATTATTAGGCGAAACCAAATGTTTAAGCTAATCTTTGAGTATTTTACGGCAAAAACAAAGCGCCGGGCGCTTGGAGAACATAGCATGGACAGGTTTCGATTTCAAGTTTTAATACATACCCAAGTCAGATTCTCGCAAATAACACATTCATACCAATAATTAAAATGTAAATAATCAAATCATTAACTTAAAAAACGATTGATAGTCAATTAATCACAATTTTTCTTCATTAACATTAATTTTTAGCATGCAAAACTAATGGCGTCACTTTTTTTAACTTTGACGTTTTAAAACAAAAGCAAACAGCAAACATGGCGGCCAAAAATCAAAATTCACAGACGAATAACCTAGCCAAGACAAGCTTTAGTCCTTGTCATTATATGCTTCTTTGAAAACTATCAATGTAGATGGCTAAAAGTATGTCTCTCTATGTCTATGATTTTCATCTTTCGAGTTTTGTTGTCGGCCATTATGTTGTCGGCCGCTGTATGATTTTCGAATGGCTAATGTAATCTTAGAGAAACTAAACATAAGTAATAGTAATCTGTGGCTAATTCAAAGTTTAAACCATAGAGTATGGTTCAAAGTTCAAACATTGGTTCAAACCTCCAAAACCAAACAATTCGAAGCACAGACCACACAGATTCCAAGTAGAGCAAAATAATATGAAGTTTATAATTTTTGCTCCTGTTTTCAGTTCACCAGTAGAAGATTCAAGATTCTGTTAATTTGAAAACATTGATTTACTTAAGTCTAATTTGTATTGATTTTAATTAGTTTAATTGTACGTGGAGCCACTATCTGGTACTTCAATGAAAGAAGAAAATTATTATGGAAATCAATAATCCCCAAAGTTATTGGTTTGTCGTGAGGGAAGATCAAAGCAATGTTATATTTAGCAGCAATAATTTTACTATTCAAGCACCT
Source organism: Coenonympha arcania (assembly GCA_036785405.1). Classification (NCBI taxonomy): domain Eukaryota; kingdom Metazoa; phylum Arthropoda; class Insecta; order Lepidoptera; family Nymphalidae; genus Coenonympha; species Coenonympha arcania. The sequence goes on along the minus strand of CM072077.1, from coordinate 11,346,881 downwards.
CCGAGTAAGTAACTTATTTAATATGTAGGTATCTAAAAAAGAGCATCTTGGTTGAATCATCTACACAGTTGTGACACGGTTGCAAATACGTTTACTGTAGCTTTTGCATTGCATTTGCATGTATGGTAGATTTCACTTGGTGAATTTGACTCGGCTCAATAAAATGTGTGACATGAACCTTAATTTCCTGGATTGAATAGGTATCTTATATTTTCCCAGTGTAACATCTACTTATTTATATCTAATAGTATTTTATAACTTATTCAGTTTCAGGACAAGAAACCAGATACATTGTTGATGCCTCTGTAGATAACCGGCAATATGTCCACAACATTGCACCTGATAATTTGCCAGAGCCTCAAGAAGATACTGGAAAGGAATCCAAAGACTATAACTTCTGGGACAAGAATAAAATAAGACTGTTGCTCACACTCTGTCTAGATAACAGATTCAAAAGTCCAAACAAAGACAAAATGCTCTGGAATGAGATATCAATCTTAGTAGGAACAACACCAGAAGAATGTGACAAAAAGTATAGAAACCTACGCAGAACATACATAAGACTATTGAAGAAGAATAGAGCAGGAAAAGAAATAAAATGGATTCACTACAACTTGTGCGATGAAGTGTTCAAAGACTGCAAGTCCATGACCACAGCCTTGCTACCACCCTGGGAAGATTCAAAGGTTCAGAAACTGTTACGCCTGTACATTGAAAACATCAACAAATTCCGCAGCCCCAATCACTTACAGAAGGATGTATGGAAAGAAATTGCTTTACAGTTGAACACAACAGAGTACAACTGCTACCATAAGTTTAAGAACATGAAAAGAACTTATTTCAACTGGCTAGAGAGAAGTAAAGAATTTGGAAAGTCAAGAAAATGGCCATACCAGCACTATTTTGAAAGAATTTACTACAACTACCATCCAGACTTGGGGCCCTGGGATAGGAATAAAATAAGACAACTAATAAATGCATATTCTGAAATTGCGCACAAGTTCAAAAATCCAAAATATCGGAAAAAAGAACTGTGGAGGGACATAGCTAGAAAAGTTGGAGAATCGCCGAGCAGTTGTGACAGGAAATTTAGAAATCTAAAACAGACTTATTTAAGATTAAAACTGAGAGCTGATACAGGGAGGTCTGTGACAAAATGGAGATACTTCAAAGATTTCATGACAATATTTGAGAATGAACCATTCACTCTGGATGATGAAGGGCAGAATTTAGGTTACAGACCTATGGAGCACAATTATATTAAGTTACTGCTAACATTCTATTTGGAGAACAAGCAGAAATTTAACAATCCACTTGTCAAAAAGAGGCATCTATGGAAGCAAATCGGCCCCAAACTAGGTTTGACTCCAGAAGAATGCGACAAAAAATTTAGAAACATGAAACAAACCTACATTAGATTGGCTGAAAAAAAAAGGGATACAGGCAAAGATAATACCTGGCCATATTACCCTTATTTTGAACAAATATACAGCGATTCTGACATGTTTCAATCCAGAGACTGCAGTCACAAATGTACCATTGATAGCACAGCAATAAATGAAATAACAAATATGGTCAAAGATCATGAAAGCAAGGGTAAGGATAAGTTTGAAAAATTAGTCTCGGCCATTGAAGAATCTAATAGTATTCAGCGGGAACGAAATAGAATATTGTTAGCTCTATTGAATAGAACATGATTATAATGTATTTGCTCTTTAATATTCTTGTATTTATGCTCCAACCACCACATTAAGTTTTTTCCCAAATTGTAAAGTTAGTAGTAGGTAGTTATGTCGCAGACCTAGTACCCGGTTATTTAAGGAAAATTCATTCCAAACAATTCCAAATGGTAAATTATCTCCATACTATTGATATATCATAGACAAAACTAGGGAGACGACGAATAATTCATTCAGCCTAGCCTTGCGTGACATGCAACGCCATAGGGCCCGGTTTCCACCAAAGTGGATCGAAGTGGAGCTGTGTTGGTACCTATTTAAACAAAACATTATTACTGGTACCATGGTACCCTGAGCTGGTAGGTAGGTACTTACAGTACGCGCGGCGAAAGTTTGGCTTTGACCGTTATTGCGCAGAAATCAGAAATTGGGTATCAACCAATCAGAATTTGGGTACCCATGCGCAGTAATCCCCTCCACCCGAAGGTCAAAGCCAAACTCTCGCCGCGCGTACTGTATCCATTAAAGATTTCGTCTTTTTGACATCTCCGAAACTAAGGGGAGAGATCTCAGGGAGAGATGTCGAAAACGTCGAAAATTACAGTCGCGCAAATTTTGTAGACGGGGCATGTCCATATTTATTTCCTAAGTCTGTAACATGAACAAACCACAGGAACAAACATTTGGCGCTCTCTGTAGAACTACACATAGATTACTTAAAATCTATGGAACTACAGCACTATAGTCTGTGTAAGTCAGGCTTAATTCACACGTACCACAACCACACCACAGCCACAACCACACCACAACGACGCGATGTGGTCGGGCGTATATTTTGTATTCAAAATGAATACAATTTACACGTACCACATTTTGCAGTTGTTATCGACCACCTGTGTAATACGACCACATCGCAACCACATCGCGACGGCAACGCCACCACCGGCGGCGGCACCACGGCCACATCGCCGCGACATGAGAAGGAAACAAGGATAGCAACAACAATCTTTCCTCCATGACTACGTTCAGCCAAGCCGTGTTTCCTCTACGAAAGCCGGAGTATAACTGCACATGATCACGTGGTTACCACATTGCAACGACAGCGACAACGCAACCACATCGACATTTTGTCGGTACCACAACGAAACTGCAAAAAGCCGCTGCGACACTGTTCACACGTAACCACAGCTTGACCACATTTTGTCGCTGCGACGTGGTGTGGTTGTGGTACGTGTGAATACAGCCTCAGTGTACCTGGGTATATTAAAAGGTAGTTGAAAAGTGGTATAGAGCAACACTGTAAAATAATTAGAGTCTGATAAATAAGTCAGTGTACTTTGATAATTTTGAGGAAATTCAAAAATCGCAATCGGGCAACATCTTCCTTCCATCAACTTCCTGTTTCTGTAGAACGTTGAACCTTGTTTGATACTTGATTATTACTTCATTTCTGTTTTTGTCAGTACATATTTATAATATTATGAATAGTAAGTTATAAGTTAGAAAAATTGAATTGAATGTATATAAATAAGTAAACAATAAAAATAAAACTAACATTGTGGTAACTAATATGAAATAACGAAACAAGAGAAACTTTGCGAGTCACGGGCGCCATAAATCTAATTTGGAGTTGAAAGAAAAGGAAAACTTGCAGAAAATAATATAAAGGGAAAAATAAAAAATTAGAATTTTTGAATTTATTTTGTAAGAAAAATTAGCAAGTAAAATGCAAAGTATCAAAATATTATTCGATCCATCGATAATTATTTTACAGTGTTGCTCTGTACCACTTTTCAACTACCTTTTAAATTACCCAGGTACACTGACTTACTTAACAGACTATATCGATGGATCGAATAATTTTGATACTTTGCATAAAAAATTTACTTGCTAATTTTTCTTACAAAATAAATTCAAAAATTCTAATTTCTTACTTTTGCCTCTTTATATTATTTTCTGCAAGTTTTCCTTTTCTTTTAACTCCAAATTAGATTTATGGCGCCCGTGACTCACAAAGTTTCTCTTGTTTCGTTATTTCATAAAACCACAATGTTAGTTTTATTTTTATTGTTTACTTATTTTTAAACATTCAATTCAATTTTTCTAACTTTTAACTTACTATTCATAATATTATATTATAAATATGTACTGACAAAAACAGAAATGAAGCAATAATCAAGTATCAAACAAGGTTCAACGTTCTACAGAAACAGGAAGTTGATGGAAGGAAGATGTTGCCCGATTGCGATTTTTGAATTTCCTCAAAATAGGGTATTTTACATCATGTAAGAAAAAATATAAAAATGCATGTTTAAGATAGATTTTGAAAAAAGTAAACGGGAAACGTCACTATTTATTCATAAAATTGCAATGTGAATTTTATAAATCGTCTTTTTTTATCTGTCCAAAAACGCCATCCACCATAACGTGACGTCGCACCGACAGTAGGTACCGTGACAGTACACATCTAGTTTTGTGGTCTGTGGTACACATATACAAATTACTCTATGGATATTACACAACCTAGATTATCACCACAGAGTACATCACAGACCACAATAGGGTATTTTACATCATGTAAGAAAAAATATAAAAATGCATGTCTAGGGTTTGTGGCGTTTTTACACTTGTATTTTTGCATTCAGGCACAAGACAGCAATGATAAACTTTAGAACTCATTTTATACTTCGTCTTTTGCAGGGCTCTAACAGTTGTAATATTTTTATTTTTTTCCCGTTTTCAATGTATTGGAGCCACAGATCACGAAACTTGGAGCTTTTAATCAACAAGTGTTTCTTGTACTGTTAGAAGTCTGTGTTCGATCTATGATTGCGCTAAAGATAAAATAGATTATGTGTTCGTTCAGAAGTGTAAGTTTTAAATTTTAATACTTAGTCATCTGACCTTACATCTGACTGAACCAACTCGCTAACAATATGTGTAAAATGTTTTTACGTAAATTATAAGAAAATTCATTAAAATATTAACATTAGTCTGCTACAAATCTAATTTTATTCTTTTCAGTCCACTTTAGAGATTTTATTACTGGATTCTGAACATGACCATCCGACGTTTGACATTTGTTTTACTCTTTGGTTTTACTCAAGATACAGTATCATTAATCTGTGGTTATACTACTGTTGATTGTCTAGCTCTAGTCTATGGTTACTAACGGAGTGACGTCACGAGCCGTTTCCGCGCGAAAATTAAAAATCGTAATTATAAAATCATTTTTAAGGCTTTTATTGGTTTTGAACACTGACTTATTTAACAGACTCTAAGGCCGATATTACACTATCATATATTCATCATATATAAATGATGTCATATCTGTCAAATTCTATGATCATTTTTATATGATTCAGTTTTTCATTTTTACATATTACACTACAATGATCATATAAACGTCATATACTATCAAGATCTCGGAGCAATTAAATCAAGATGGATAACGATTTAAGCCGTGTATTCGTTGATATTGAGATCTGAGGCTATTTATTTTTCGTACATCTGCAACGAGGCCACAGATTAGTAAATTTACTAATCTGTGAACGAGGCATACTCTTCCCGATAAATCCGATAATGTTTTTGCAATTACTACCATTATTGACAATCGTTTGTCACGATTTTTATAATCTGGAACCAGATTATTGTACAAACACTCATTTTGTTCGTAAAGGCTAATTAGCTTTTTTGTACTTTCAATATTCCAGTCGAAATTCGTTTTGGAAGACGCCATTTTATGGGTTACACAGACGAGAGTAGAGAGTAGAGACTAGAGACATATGATCCTATTTGTGCGCATGCTATCAAATAGGATCCTAGAACTATGATTATAGACAAATCTACATATTACACTGTCATATGTTCCTCATATAAAAATGACTCACATTTCTATGATCCTATATATATGATAGTGTAATATCGGCCTAACATAGATTGTAGTCATAGTTGAATGCACTAGCTATAGCACATGGCTTGCCTCCCCATTTTGACGAAGTCAGAAAACAGGTCGTCCGCCAAATTCTAACTTGGCTTGTTGGTTTGTGTTTTCAGCGGGCCGAGTCATACAGCGTATTCCAAATAGCATAAATAGATTTTTAAATAATTGCCTGAATAGAGACTCGAACCCGTAAAAAATTCCCTGTAGCTTTAACAATACCGATACAATAGTTTCCATTTTAACATTTTACATTGTTGCATACAAATAACATGCAAGTTTATTACTGAGAAATGATAAGTAGTAGTTTCAAGTGGGTACTCATCAGCAGCCATTATTTTATCAGTTTCGTACGGGCTACGGCAATGTCAGCTTTGCAATATACTAACAAAATATCTGTAAAAATTCATGGTGTTCCTTTTATTCGAATCGGAAACTATTTTTTATACCTTTCGATTGTTTTTAATTTTTATACCTAACTAGTAGTAATCTGGATAGGACTGAATGGTGGAAAATAAAAACATCAGAAAGGAATGTTTAGAAATGGTTTTATTTTATTATTACCGTTCTTACGCTTTTAATGTATATGTACAAACAAACTATAATAGTTAATAATCAGTTTCATTCTGAAATGAGAAATCGTTATAAGGTTGCCTGCAGATACAAAATTCAAAAATTATACTTATAATTAAAAAAAAATCCGACCATTTGACATTAAAATACCACAGTAAGGAATGAAAACATTTTTAAGTTTCAGAAAAGTTTTTGATTCATAGAAATCACACTCGATCTTGCGCTCGAGCATAAGTTTTCAGTCACAAGAATGTGCATCAGTTCAGCAATCTTATATTATTATTTTTTATTCTTGCCCCCTTATTCCACTTTGCCCGCGGCGCTAATTTTAGCGCTAATTTTTATTATTATTTATCCTTATTTGTGGCTCGCTACGTGTACTTGCGACACGCCAAGCGCAAGATAACAGATACAGGAAATTACAGAGATAGGAAATTATAAAACACAAACAAACGTCTATGTTTCAGCAGGTTTTGTGTTAAACGTGAATTTGTAGTGGAACAGCAATTCTCTGTTTAGTGTTGTTCCTTCAAATGTCAAATTACTGTTGGAAACCAAAGACAACACTGACTATTTCACGTTTATGAATAAGGGGTTCTTCTTTTCTTGCTTTATGGCTTTCTGTAGTGCCAAAACAGCACAATGCACTTACGAATACGGAGTTATACGTCTATTTGGCTAAATCAGATCGACAGCTTTCCAAACGTGGTGTTAGAGTCTGACATTTCATTAAGCGCCTGCGAGTTGGCAACGGATGGTTCCTGTTACACCAAAAACTTATGCCCGAGCACACAAGTAACTACAGGACCCGAAACATTGGTGAAGATACCTCGACCGGTACCCGCACCCGCCAAACACACGCGCACGCACGCACTGACCGATACAACGCTAACCTAGATTGAATTACCACGCTATGCAGTTACAACTAAATGCCCCCGCCGGCGCGCGCCACTGTGGCCTGATATAAAACTGCAGATCGGAGGACATAGATGATACAAAAAAAAAGGAAAAACGAGTCTTACAGTACTCGAATATGCGTTACACTTCACTTGCAGCGCTTAAATCGTTATTAATAATATGCGGTTCGCTACACGTCTATTTGCGACACGCCAAGCGTGAGATAACAGCATAAAAAGAAAAAACTTAGAAACAAAAAAGTTTCCCGTTACACATTCCCAAAATCACTCCCACTAAAAATATCCAGCAACCAAGAGGGAAGATGTTACACATAAAAAATGCTGATAGAAGCACCAATGCCTTTAAGGTCCGATTTACACTATCGAAGTACAATAATTGTAAGTACAGTAGGTAAAGTAAGTCCGATAACTGATGCACATCAGTCAAGTTAATATTATGTCAGTGTTTGGTAAGTACAGCACCGTAAGGTCTGATCTACAACAGTCAACGTACTTACAGTACACGGCAAACTTCTTGGTATATGACCTTGATTGGGCACAAGCGAATTTGAGATCCTTTTGGTGGTAAGTGCGGGCCGCGTCGGTAGAGAGTAGCGTGCGCTAACTTGCCCCCACTACTCAAGAAGTTTGCCGGCACCTGGGGGCTTACTATGACCTAATAAGAAAACGAGCAATTCCCAGCCAGTTCAAAAGCAGAGCTATTTCTGAGTCGACATCGTAAAAGTTGAAAGACGATTTGCCGCAGGTCATGGGGTACGAAACTTCCAAGAAAATTCATACAAAAAAAAAAAAGTTGATCGACGCAACAAGCTTCGTAGTAAGCCCCCTGTACTGTACTACAAAATACTGTAAGGACTCTTGTTTCCTGCTCAACTCACCACTTTACATTACTGGTGCAAATTAGACTTAGGACAGTAACGTGAACCGTATAGAAAGTAGCGTTCCATTGGCTCACACCTGATAGTCTACATTTTACATTTGGATTCCAAATTCAAGAAATGTTGTAAAGTGTCGCATATTTGTCCTCGAACCGTTGCCGCAAAAACTAAACGCGTTTCTTTACGAATGACAATCACAATAATTATAATGATATAAATAATACTCGAGGCGCGGATTACCTACGTGGAAACAGCACATAAACCAAATGGGGATCAGTCTTTACGGGGTTGGGGCGAGCGCGGCGGGGTCCGCGTCGCTGGCGGCTCACTTCTTAGCGTTCTTCTTGGGCGACGCCGCCTTGCCTTTGGCGTTATTTGACATTTTCAATTTCTTGCCCTTTGACTCACCCTCGTCGTCGTCCTCGTCCTGAGAAAGAGAGAAGAAATGTTAGCAACCTTCCCAACGACGGAAGAATTACCATGATCAGGTTTCCGGCAAAGCGGAGACAAGAGACGAGAGGAAATACGCTATGATTACGAAGCTGTCTGGTTAGGCTGAGAGGGGTGCACGTTGTGTTAATCGAATGGTGTTTTCGGGTTGATCTAAGTCGCGACACCGCTTGACTATAGACATCTCCGCTCAGATTCACCGCTAGCTCGCTCACGGTGCTAAATAAAATTCTATAGAAAAATGTGGCATCTTATCTCCTCTCCACTTGATCCATTTCCACGGAAACTAAGCGGGGAGGAGAAGTGGAAATAACGAAATTTGACAGGGTATTCAAAACTCTCACTTCCCCGCTTTGGTGGAAACCGGGAATAACATCTGATTGCTTCAACAAATTTTAGACGCGGAATAAACATGGTGCTTTAAATGACGTGTTTAATGATGAAGTTCAAAAAAAAAATTATTATTAATTCTCGCACATTTGCTATGGCGCAATTTTGACATACGACATGCTGTGACTTACATTTACTGTCAAAAAAATCTGTCTGTCAGACAGACCAAATTAGACAGAGAAATTAAGTCACACCAAAAGGGTTTCATTTTTATCATTTTGGTCCGGAACCCTAAAAAACATTATTTTAGCAGCTTTCAAGTGCTCCATAAGCAACGAACGCGACCAAATGCGACTTCTCTTCTTATACATTTTATTAGAAATCGTTTTTTAGGGTCACTTGCGTACAAATAAACTTTAGGAGATGATAGCTAAATTCCTTGGCTCTATGGTTAGATTCTACAAGAGTGACTATCCTAAAACCTATAAACACCAGTAAGGGCACACATATATAATAAGTGCATACAATTATTTATTTACATTATAATACCAACAAAAAATATATATCTATCAGAAGGTAAAGGGAACAAAAGAATGAGTACAGAAAACCAACAGCCAATTTGGTTGTTTTGCAAATTGAATCTGTTATTCATAATTTTCCGAAACAACTTTGTTAGAAGGGCCCGTTTTATTCAAAAATATGACATAAGCTGTCATAATTTTGCAAAAACTGGGCCTCAGGCCCTTTTCCCTCTGGTATACTGATCGCATACTAGTATCATAATACAAAATACCTTAGGCAAATGGATGTAATTATAAATTTTTAATACCTGTTTTTAGTGTTCAACATAGGCTAACACAGTCTAAACTTGACAGTTTGGTTCAGAAGACTACCATATTATAAACCCTAAAGGCCTATCCGCACTCGCACGCGAATCACGGCGCGAATCGCGACGCGAAGCGCGGCGCGAATTGGAGCAAGAACTGCCAACAGTCCACACTCGCAGAGGTTCGCGCCGGGCTCACAGTATAGTTCGCGCTCCTTTACGCGTATGCACGTCAAGCATTTAATATTTAATCTTCCAATTTTTCTTTATCAATCAACATAAATAGTTTATGTGTAGTCGGTTTGGCAGTCAAACCACTACAGCAGCTGCGGGGGCTACGTTGCGCTTTGGTAATCTCTATCTTTCAATCGTAGTCTTTATTAAAAAATCAAAACACAATTGTCCGTGTTATACTGAGCGACTTAGCTGCCCGCGAATGTAGCTTGTCGTGTTCGCGTCGCGCTTCGCGCCTGCGAGCCCTTTGTCGCGGGACAAAAAACCGACAATTTTCGGGGAACACAGCGCGAACGAACCGCGAAGCCGCGAAGTATATGTGAATCGGATCTACACTCTTGTTCGCGGGTGCTTCGCGACTTCGCGAGCGGTTCGCGCGCGAGTGTGTAGACGGCTTTTGTCGCGGGACAAAAAACCGACAATTTTCGGGGAACACAGCGCGAACGAGCCGCGAAGCCGCGAAGTATATGTGAATCGGATCTACACTCTTGTTCGCGGGTGCTTCGCGACTTCGCGCGCGGTTCGCGCGCGAGTGTGTAGACGGCTTAACATCAGAGCTCTAGAAGATGCCTGTTCAAACATGCGTCAAAGAAACTCGACTAGTGTGCGATCAGCGTTAAAGACTGATAAATAAGATATTAGTTGAAGGTTTTCGGTACCTCATTCGGCTTGCGCTTGCCTGCTGGCTGTTTCCTCTTATTCTCATCTTCCTGCAAACGTATAGCAACTACTCGGTTACATGTTCATACAGGAATGCAACAACTGTTACCAATTGGTGATACAGTGAAGCAAATAAAAATATTTTGTTGCAAAATAATAAACAATAATCTTTTGCTAGTTTGCCAGAATCTTTTTTACACAAAATATTATTACGTAAACAACAATTTGTTTCAAAAACAATCCAAGATGAAGAAAGTTATATCAAAATAAAGATTGTTGTAAAAATGACCCTAAGTTTTTTTATTACTTCTAATAATACTGTTCAATTAGTGTTCCATTTAATTTTAGTAAAGATTTTGAAAATAGGAAAGTTTCTTAACCAGTTTCAGCATAAGTAAAAAAGTTTTACCACAAAATAATTTTCATGACAGTAAACAATAATTTTCTTCTTGAGTATAGTGTCAATGCTAAATTTCACACTAGAAAGAAGTTACATCACATGTTTGCGCAAAATTGTTACACTAAATAATTAAGAGAATATGTTGATACCCTTTTATTTTTAAGATCTAATTTTGAAAATGATTCCTTTTAACAGACTTGACCCTGTTTTTCATTGCATATCAAATACCTATTTTAAAACCATCACCTTAAAGAACGCTAATAATAATTCTGTAAGCTGCTTCCTATCTGCCTGTATAACATTAATACATTAAAGCCAACTCCTCCCAAGCTAGACACATTGCGCGTGCGCAAGAAATGTGCTAAGATTTTATCCTATGTATAGTTTTGTCAGGGGGGGTTTCGCTGGCACTCTAGGTCAGTATAATGAAAAGGTTCGTCAATTTTCAAATTTATTAGTTTGCACTGTTTGTAAACCGCTACAAATTGGACCCTCCTTTAAATTGATGCCGCCGGCATTAAATTAAAAGGCGCGGAACTGCACGACACTGAAAGACGAGCTCCTGCAGGCAAAATACCTTGCCATGCTATACCCAGTCTGTGGTAGCAGGCGCAGTGGCGGCGCGCTCGAATTCGAGTGGGAGGTTGCGGGTTCTAATCTCCCCACGGGCCACTTTGGAATTTTATAATTTCTAAAGTGGCTCAGGTCAGCTCTGGTGGGAGGCTTTGGCCGTTACTAGTTACCGCCCTACCAGCAAAGTAGCACCGCCAAGCGATTTAGCGTTCCGGTGCGATGCTGTGTAGTAACCGTTTGGGTAAATTTACTTTCCCTTCCAAGTTAGTATGATAACATCTTAGGCGGCATCATCACTTACCATCAGGTGAGATTGCAGTCGGTGAGATTGCAGTCAAGTACTATCTTGTATAGAACTTATATCAAATCAAAGAGATTCATATTAGTGTCGTTTGACACAAACATTTGACGTTTGGCACATCTCTGACAAGCACCCTTTCATATTATGGTCAAGAACTTGGTTGGGTACCAAATGTCTGTGATCTTTACGTGCATTCACCTAAAAATATGACGACGATGGACCCTTTGTAAAAAAAAAAAAATTGCTAGGAAAGCAAAATTGAAAAAATGCTGATCATCAACAATAAATATTATTTACTTTCAAATCTAAAAATCTAATATATTACATTCTCTTGGCTCATGTTTGTTATCAAACTCCTCCAAAACGGCTTGAACCGATTGTTATAAAAATGTTCTGTGTATGTTTGGTAGGTCTGAGAAAAGGTCATAAAGAGCTATCTTTTATATCCCTAATGGCTTAACAATTTTTGCCCGGTTAGCTAGAGTTTAAATGATATACCAGAAGAACAACATCACAAATAACAAATAAAAAATAGTTACACATAGGCCCTTTCATTAGTACACCATTAATTTAAGTGTGTTAAGGTCAACCCAATGATTTTACCAAAAGCCATGTCAAGTGTCCTTCAAATAATCCCTTATTTATTAATTAATTTAGCAATTACCTTGAACTGGGAGTCATCACCTTCTTCTTCATCCAACATCTCTTCTTCCATCTCCTCCATGTCCTCAAACTCTTCCACGAGTGCGCCGAGTAAGTGCTGACCAATCAGGTGCACTGGTCCTGATCCCTGGGCGATACACACGCGAGTTAATATGGGTAATGTAAAATCGTATCAGAAGTGGGATGAGTGGGGTAGTCAGACAAATGCCTCGAAAGTAATCACAGGCAGGCAGTGCTGCGTCAAAACGACACAACACACCCGTCATTTGGTAACTGGTTAGTTTTATCATCATAAAAACCGAGTACTCTAACCTAACCTAAAGAGTGAGAAGTGAAGAGCACTCAATTAAAAGTAACAACTCAGGAAACTTCTACCAGAGGCCATCATTCACTTGAATCAACTTAACAGTAACTTCAGAAGTGTGGCAATCTGGGCCCTTACTTTGTATCTCCTTCAACAAGCTCATTTGACATATTATATTTTTAATCCATCATTTCACTTAAGGGGATTGATTGAATTTATTTTTGTCTTTCTCACTCTCACGGAGATTTGGTAGGTGCGACATGCAGCGTCGCGGAAGAATATAGCAGAAAAACGACGTTTTACCTAATTACTCAAAAACTAAGCTGGTTATCAAAAATCCGTTCTAAGCGTTTTAGGATATTATTATTACCGATACATTAAAACAAAAATTACAATTACATCCATTGTAGTTTCCGATAAAATATAGAAAAACTGAGATTTTGGAGCAACTTTTGGGAGAACTTTCTATCGAGAAAATTTTATCCAATCGTGTTTCTGCTTCTTAGCGATTTTAGATTAAAGACCCAAAATACATGACGTGTAAGTTTGAAAGTAATTTTCTTTATAGTTTTTGCATAAAACTTCATTCAAAATCACTTAAATACGGCTTGTAGGCCGTTAATAAATGTGCAAACAGTAGCACCATCTGTCAAAATTCTATAGTTGGCTGCAAGTGAACTACAGCGTGTCTGTATACTGTTGGTATTATTGGCACCAATAAACTGGCAACATTTTTTCACACTGTCCGCTCCGTCCATGGTATATTGTAAGGATAGGATTAGGAGTAATACCTGTACAAGTGTGAAGGTTACAGGCGCATCCGGGAACTCAATGTGCAAGCGCACTTGCCGCGTCTCACCCACTTTCAGGATGGCCACGGGGATTTTGATTGACTCCTGCAGGCACATTGTCTCCACCTGATGACAGATAGTATTCAATGAAAATGAAAAATCTTTATTTTCACATAGGCCCAATTAATAGGCTCTTATGAAAAGTCAAAACTCTACCGCCAGGTTCGGAAAGCAGGTTTGCACCGAGAAGAACTGGCAAGAAACTCGGCACTTGCTCTTTTCAAAAAAAAAAAAGGCATTATATACAATTTCTTAAATAATATCAATAATTATTACATAATTTTTAAGATATCTCGTGAAGAGATGGAAATATATCCCTATCATTCCAACAATTCTTGTCATTGAAAAATTCTTCAATAGTATAGTAACCCCGACTGATTAGATGTTTTTTTGACAGTAACTTTAAACCTGTGTAAAGGTAAGTCCAAAACAGACTTAGGGATCATATTGTAGAAGCGTACACTCAACCCCACAAAGGACTTCTGTACTTTACGTAAACGGTGTGGTACTACAACTAACTTGTGTCCGCCATTTCTAATTGGACGGTTACTTACATCTATACCTTGCTTATAATTATTAATGTTTTGACGTACAAAGAGTAAGCAATTATAAATATATTGAGATGCCACTGTAAGAACACCTATTTCTTTAAATTTTTGGCGAAGAGATTCGCGTGGCATCATTGCTCTAGTATGTTGTCAACTATAGCCTATGTTACCCAGAATGATGTAAGGATTCTAATGATAACCCATTTGTCCAAATCCGTTCAGCTGTTCAGAAGTTATGGTGGAATAAAGAAACTCACATACACACATACCTCATTTTTTTGGGCAGTTGTGTCACAGATAATATAATACTATACTAGTACAGATACCCCATCACGAAGAAAGAAATGCGACAAGCTTAATTTCTTGGGGTGGGCCACCCGACGGATAAAACTGGAAATAATGGCGCTGTTACTGCGAGTAGCTTCATAGCAGATAATAAGTTTAAAAATAGGTGGCGCTGCTGCTACGGAACAGTTTGATCGAACCCCGATAGATGACGTTGCTTTGGCAATAGTTGCAGTTATGAAAATGCTAATAGATGGCGAATCAGCTGGATTGCGTGTAAGTAAATGCTGCGTTGCCAGTTCGCTGATAAAATAAGACAGCAAGCGATGTTGCCGCTCTTCGTTGTATGCATTTGATACAAAATTAAAACTTTGTTTTCGACGTTTGCGTTGCGTTGGTCAGGTATTGCCAACTGTATGAATTTTCGGAAGAAATTAGGGAAAAATTCTTTTGAAAACATGAACTATATCGCAGTATTATACTAACCCCCTTATTCATAAATGTGAAATAGCTGTGAAATAGTTATACTCTGTTTGTTCTTTTTCCTTCGAATGTCAAATTAGTGTTGACAAACAAAGACAAAACGGACTACCTATTATACAGGTGGTAGGTATACCTATTCCACCGCTATTGCGAGGATGATGATTATGATAAATAAATATACTTTCTTTTATTTGCCTATAGTAGTAGTTTTTGATCTTGTTTTTCCAAATCCAATCCAAAGGCCGCCATCTTGTTTTTCCAAAATTTTCCATTTTCTCTATTAATCGTTTACTTATATCTACAATCGTTGCGAGTTTAAACGAAATCGGTCGGAAAACAAAAAAGTTACAGAAATCACGTCGGCCGCCATCTTGTTTTTCTGAAATGTCATAATTTTTCCCTACTCGAATCCCGCACCCGAACACATGCCCCATACATCATTATATCGTTTTCAGACTCCTTCTGGGAGAACAATTATGTCAATGAGTCAGTCAGTGAGTGAGTGAGTGAGTGAGTGGTAATCGAGCTATATATAGTATAAATATAATAATAACTAGTTTTTCGCGTGGCGGCGCGGCCCGCTAAAGCGGACCGCGTAACTGCTTGTAGCAATTTACGTGGTCGCTCATACTCGGATTTAGCAAAAATTAGTGGGCAGGTACCCAATTGCCATACAATTTAGTATGAAAAAAAAATTCCGACATTTTGAATTTTTTTCTTGTCACTAAATAGATATCCCCATTTCGATCATCTTTTGCTATGAAACCACTTTTCCAACTGTCATACCCTCCGAGATAGAGACCAACAAAATTTGTATGGCGGCCATGTTTTTTCCGCCATTTTGAATTTTTTTTCAGCTCATTGGTAATTGGACGAGGTTTCAAATGACATTTGGTCGAGCACCCCCCACCTATCTCCAATACCGTTAGCGTGCTCTTCACCCGTCTCCAAGATCCTCAATCATCAGCTCTCAGCTGGACAAATACAGGCTATTTAGGTATAAAAATATTATATTACATACTAGCTGTACCTACCCTGCGCGCGTTTCTACGCCACTAACTAAAATATTGGAATGATAGGGGTGTGTGAAGCCCGCCAACCCGTACTAACTCTGAAACCTTCGTGGGCCGATGCACAACACTTTTGCTGAAGATCACCATGATCAATGCATAGTTTACGATTCTATAAAGGACATACACACAGACAAGACAAAAATTCATTTTTATATTACTATATATATAGCTACTCGTACTGATTGGCCACTGACTGACTGACTCATTGATCACCTCTCCTGAACAATTTTGTATGAAAAATTTTTTTTCCACGGATGGGGTCGTATAGAAGAAAAAAATTCATTCGGAACAAAAATACGGAGAGAGCTGATGATTGAGGATTTCGGAGACGGATGAAGAGCACGGCTAGGGTATTGAAGATAGGTGGGGGGTGCTCGACCAAATGTCATTTGAAACGTCATTCAATTGGCAGTGAGCTGAAAAAAATTTCAAAATGGCGGATTCAAGATGGCCGCCATTCGAATTTCGTCGATATCTCGGAAAGTATAAAAGATAGAAGAACGGTTTCTTGACAAGAAGTGATCAGGACCCGAAGGTCTATTCGATGGATAGAAAAAAAATGGACAAAATGGCGGAATTTATTTTTTCATAGAAAATGTATGGGAATATTGAAGATACTTAAATTGGGAAGGCAATTAGAGGGGAAGACAGCACGCGGGCCACATGTGGCCCGCGCACCCACGCGCCCTACTAGTTAATATATATATAGCTGCTCGTGCTGATTCACTGACTGACTGACTGACTGATTGATCACCTCTCCTGAACAATTTTGTATGAAAAAAATTTTTTCAAGGATGGTGTCGTATAAAAGAAAAAAATTCATTCGGAGGAAAAATACGGAGAGAGCTGATGATTGAGGATTTCGAAGACGGGTGAAGAGCACGGCTAGGGTATTGAGGGTAGGTGGGGGGTGCTCGACCAAATGTCATTCGAAACTTCATGCGATTGGCAGTGAGCTGTAAAAAAATTCAAAATGGCGGATTCAAAATGGCCGCCAAACGAATTTCGCCGTTATCTCGGAAAGTATAAAAGATGGAAGAACGGTTTCTTGACAAGAGGTGATCAAGGTCTGAAGGTCTATTCGATGGATAGAGAAAAAAATCAAAATGGCGGAATTTATTTTTCCATAGAAAATGTAAGGAGATTTTAAAGGGATTTTTTATAGGCGGGAAGACAGCACGCGGGCCACATGTGGCCCGCGCCCCCACGCGACCTACTAGTTTAATATATAATAATAATTTTAAACAATAAAAAAATAAAAAAAGGATTTCAAGTCAGTGAATAGAACCCAGTATACGTAGTCATTGTAGCTAGTGTTTGTACCAATAGGCTAGTGAGTATTTGTCAATAATAACGAAATTAGTAAACAGCTTCGTAACCAACAAACCTTTGAATGTGTGTGTGAAAATTTCTGCTGCTACCACCTCGTAATTGTCGGTACAAATGAAAGTATTTTGACAATTAAAATACATCTGAACTGTAGTTGGATACTTTATAAATATAGTGCTATAACCGGGAACCATATTATTATAAAAAAATATGCACATTTTCATTCATAAAAAAAATAAAATTATCTAATTACAAAATAAACGCCATCTATTGGCGCTGATGTGCCTAGCTGACCGTATCGTACCACATCTTGCAATGTAGTTCAAATTATTATCGCTTGTCGCTAGTGAGCTGACGCTAATTAATAATTTCATTCAAATGGCTACCCCTAATGCCCTCTATGAACATACTCTAGTACTACAATTTTCGATGTATGAGATGGTGCCCCCGTGGTTGTGTAAAAATATCATTTTTTCATTGTAAACCAAAAAGGCTGAATATGTGTTTACATCTTGTAACTAATAAAATTAGCACCTATTTTATTAGGTAAAACAATAGATTTTTCAGAGGCATTTCAATTTTCATTTCACTGTAAGTTTATAACAGCTTGAAGGTGACAATTTACCTCATCACATGTCAAGAGATGATACTAAGAGATGTTGAGATGATACTAAGAGTCAAGAGTTGATAAGAGGTGCATTGTTGATATCTAAATTTTAAAAGTATAGTACGTTCACTTCCATTTTGTCACATTGTCGGTATTCTCAAAGGACTTCAAATGACACAGACTGTGCACATGACATACTTGTAACAACAAATTATAAGCGAATAGACTAAACAATGTTTTTTAAATATTCACAAGAGCTTTGTTTCCCTTTGTGTGTTTAGTACCATGTAATAAATTAATGATAATAAATAAAATGTTAACTTAATGTTATGATTACCACACCCATGTGTGAAAGTTTCTAAGAAAAACACCAGGAAGCTTAGCATGTTAAAAATTAACCATGACTCATGATTCACAACATAACCTATTTCATAGCTGTAAAAATTACCACATGTGGTGTATCATCAACATGCATTTTATATTAGTAACCTGTATTATCTAAGCTATTTTTACTTGTATTGTAAGGTATCAATTTGTGAACCCTCATAAACTTAGTTTTAAGTCATGCAATAATTATCACCATTATAGAGACGGTGTAAAATGACATAACTTGTCATAAGAGCCTCTGTATGCTAGGCCTACATGAAATAAAGTATTTTCTATTCTATTTATTTACACTGTTCAAAGACAGTTTTTTGTTTCATCGCTGCACAACTGAAATAACGACTTTTAATTCAATCATAAGTTTTACCATGCAAAGAATCTATTTCCTCATACAATGGGATTTAGCTAGTTTTTTTTGCAAAGGTTGCAGTTCCTTTGTTTGTAAAAAGAAGATGTGAAAGGAATATATAACTGCAATGTAGTTGCCAATATTCTTGTGGCACTTATTAAGTTGTACCGTAAGTCGTAGTTACAAAGAGTTAGGTTACCTGTATAACATTTAATTCGTCTGGTTTAGCATCTGGTCCGAGCAGGGCTTGGCGTATGAGGAGTTTATTACTCCGAGGGTAGTCTCCTTTCGCTTCGGGATCCCATGTCTCTGACTGATGTGTTGAGGAGAGGGTCACACCTGGAACATGGTTACATTACACACTAAATATTAATTACGATGCGATACTATTAAACCTAACTTTAAACTAGCTTTAACAACAGCGACAAACCATACTAAACGATCGAAACACATTGCAAACTTGAATAGCAAACTCCAAACGGTCGCACCGGCAAAGACGCTTCGACGCCTCACGCCATTACTTTTGAATTACGCGCCCTTACAAAGGACACCCAGTAAACGCACGTTTGCGAATCTCGAGATACAATCGCAAGATATGCAGATCGATAATGTACAAATCGGACTATTGCTGAACAACACTTCACTTTACTAAAATTTCTCAACAACGCCATTCTAAAACTTATTCAATGAACGATGAGGGCGGGACGAATATGGCGGCAATAGTTATTTCTTTGTTTTCAAATCAACAAAAACTAAGTACGCACAATTCAGAACGAAGCGGAATAACGGCGAATTAGAATTAACAAAACAATATGCGAATATTGAATTGTGAAATAAAATGGCGAAGTAGCCGGGTGTCAAAGCTTGACGCCACTTTACCCTACGCATAACAATCAAAGTACACAAACTAAAGAGTAAATAAATACAATAAATTGCGGGTTTTGAACTTGAGAATATTACTTACCATAGAAATATTCGTCCGACATTGTGATTTCCCTAATTTATTAAGATTTTAACGACACGTTCACGTGCAAAGCCGGCGCACTCAAATCTGGGACAGTGTTGCCATTTTAAAAATAATAACAAGACCAAAAGCAAGGCATTGCAACTTGCGATATTTTTTGTAAATGTGTGGTAAGCCTTCAGGGAATTTTTACCCCCAGATTAAATAAATAATTTTATAGGTTGTAACATTATATCAGTAACTTGTAGCTTGTAATTTACACGTATAGTTTTGATGAACGCACGTTTGTAAAAATTCAGAAATTTACAAGAGAATCGCTTGTAATACAAGGCTTGTAACTTTTGATGAATAGGGCCCAGGTCGTTATTTTACTTTTCTTTGTATACTGTTGTATTATAAATACATACTAATAAAAACCTAATATTTTACTAGAAAAGTCCCAACTTATTCATTTACAGGCTCATCACCTCTTACCCCACCCAATGATGAAAGGCAAAAAGTTAATCAAAGGGCTTGGGTTTAACCAGTATTAATTTTTAATTCATGATTATATTCATATAAATTACAGGTCACTTGTAAAAATGTTTAGGTAGTAAACTATCAGACATTGACCTATACAACTTATAATGAACTTTTCTATTACACTTACTAAATGTACTAGAATAATTAAAGTTACGGTAAACTCCTCCTAATTTAGATGCACTAAGTTTATATCGTCGAAATAAATTCTCAACAGAAGTCTGAGTTCGTTGTCGTTCCACGTCTTTATGGACATCAAAATGGTTATCAGCAGATGTGGAACATTGAGGTTCAGCAATCGCAGATACTTCAACTTGTTCAACAGCACTGATTTCGGTTGTAGCGATAAGATAAAGTTTCAATCGGGTATTCTCGAAATGTAAATTGGCGTTATCATTTAACAGTTTAATATATTTTTTATGACTTGGATTAATTTTAACACTTTTTCTTAACTCATCCAGCAACGAATCTAACGAATTTTTGTTATCCTCCAGTGACGTGACAATGGTTTGGAATGCCTAAAAAGTAGTTATTTATTGAAATACAAACTAAAATACCTTTTAGCAAAACCGAATTAAAATGATCAATACTTCATGCATATGTTTTTGAAGTAATTTATATTTTTTATACAGTTCATCTTTACTTTTCTTCAATTTAAGATATTTACTACAAACGTTGTATATCACTTCATTTTTAGATTTGACTTCATTTTGTAAAGCCAAAATAGGTTCATCTTCATCTAACTATAAAAAAAACAGAAAGTTAATTAATGAATAAATTATATGAACAAAAAATTTTGTGAATATCTTATCCAAAAAGTTGGTTCACGTGTCAGGTGACCAAAGAGCTGGCGCTTACTTAGCCCAACGGCTAAGCCTAGCTAGACAGCGAGGCAATAGCGCAAGTGTTTTGGGCACCATGTCAGCGAGCATTTGGACGGTGTGTACATTTTGTAAATATTTTTAGTCTTTATTTATTTTTTAACATTTTAGTTTATTTAGTATAAATAATATGTAGTTTTGAATAATGATTAAATAAAAAGTTGAACAAAATAAATTAAATAAGTAGTTTAATCTATCCTGCTAATCACGGATTTCCGTCGTCAAAATAACGTCTGCTTCTATACAATAAATATAGGAACGTTTGAAATACTTACTATCGCATTAGTATTTTTACAATTTGCTATTTTGAATGTTCTCCTCATGTTTTTCTATAAAAAATATTGTTCATTTGTAGCAATTTCTCTACAATCTTATTATTAATATTTATTAGAAACCTAAAGCAGCAGCATATAATAATGAAACTATTTTTCACAATAGATAGGTACTTATTACTAATACTACTGTGAAAAATTGTTTCTTAATATTATCTTTCATCAACTAATTCTTGCTATTGTTCCGCTGTATTTTTTTTGTGTTCCACGTAGAACAACAACAAGGAACAACAAGGAACAGTTGTTGTTCATAGGTACAGTTTTTCCTTTTCCCGAGCAAGATTCCCAACTGCAACGTCCCTACTGGCTTATAACACTCTTAATGATGATTTATTAAGTTTAAGAGATTTTTATGTCTTTTAGCTGTTTTATTTCATTAAATTTTACATTACTCCGTTTTGAAGAAGGTGAGGACCTTAGAGAGCTCTTAGATGAAATACGTTTAAAATTCATTCAGGTAATACGCACATCTGAGAAAATCTTTACATATTATTTCTGTATTCAATAACTTGTAGTTTTCTCTACAATATTTCTTGGAATAATTAAAAATGATTAATTTTGTTATTTGTTATTTTGCCAATTTTGAGTAACCTTGACTTCAAAAGTCAAGGAAAATGACACTTATAACAGGTAACACCATAAGACCTTAGAGTTAAGACTAAAATAGCTTGTCCAAAAAACGAATATCAAAGATCATGGCGTTAGGTCTATCACCATAGACCAACATGTTATAGACCATAGATTTTACTTCCGACAACACGGCCCCATACCTTTCTTTTGACTATAGAGAAATCTCTGGTCATCAACCATCGACCATCATTTTAGTTTAGGACTTATGGACTATGTGGGTTGTCTATGGTAGTTATTTGATTTAAGATCTGACACAGAAGTCAGATAATCAAAATTTGTCAAAATAAAGTAAAATACCGTAAAAAACACTATTTTGCCTTTATCATCTCCGGACTTCGTTAATCTTCTTTTCTGTCTGTCGGTCCTGAATTGTTTATCTGTTTTATCATAATAATTAACTTGTGAACATTCTAAATCGTGCTTCCCGACTCCCGTAACAAAAGTAAGTGATTCTTATTTTACTGAAACGTTCTTGACCTTATGCCATCCGTGTCTCGATGCATTTTTGTTGTTACACAACGCCAAAATTTGGACCCGAGCGATGCCAAGAATTGCAATAATTCATTTACAAGTGTTCAAATAACATTATCACAGTGCGGACGTTTAGTTTTTGTATCTGTCAGTATTTCTAATTAGAATTATTGTAAATGCAATGTTGTTCCTATTATTAGCTATACCTAACATGTAACCAATAACAATTTCAACTTCAATATTCTATCTGTGCGCTAGCGCGCTTCTCTGTGATGAAAAATGTGGTGTTTTTTCAAATGCTTGACATACTTCTTTTTACTAACAATCGCTGCCTGGAGGCCAATAACATGAGCAAACAGGACAGGGCCTAAAGCCTTTAAGTGTGACAAAGATTGCAACAGTTTGCTTCCCTCTTTTTAAGGCCTTACGCAGTGAATGCTTATGACAGGTATAGCTCAAAACTAAATACTGTCATTTCCTTTTCAGATCATCAGTGTTGGGTACAAGCTGGGTTAGATGAGTGAAACAGAACAAAAGAAGCAGTGTTTATACTAAAGTTGTACACATAACACCTTCATAGATACTCCATAGTAGCCATCATGCATATGTCATAGCAAGTCTACAGTTATGAAGTGCTAGTCCATGGTCAACACACGACGTGGATGGAACAATGAGTGAGGAGTCGCAGTCGCAAGATGGCAAAAAGAGTCCATCATTGGTTGCGGCCAGCGACGCTGGGGAGGCGGAGTGCGGAGCACAGGTGGATGCTGCTACGCACACTTCACAGACTAACATTGCTCAGGTTAATTGATTCACCTAAACATATTTCTTTGAACAGGGCTATTATTATAATTTTTATTTTTATTTTATTTTATTCTGCCAATAACAGTCAATTTACTTATAAGTTTAATACAAATGAAATACAGGTAATAGACAAAACATTTCCGAAAAAGTATCTACATATCAAAACAAATAAGTTTATGAGTAGTAGTCATACTGAATATGAATAACAGTAACAATGTAGGTACGCGTAAAACAATGATATAACAATTCTTATTTAGACTTTGATAATATTACAATTCTTATTGTTAACGTAGGCACATTTTAAAACATGCTTTTTTTTATTTTAACCAGAGAGCTGTACATCAAGTCCAGATCATGGAATTCTTTATTATAAATTTTTGTAGCGTGGGAAACATAGTAGTTGCGTGTGTTATTTTTTCGTAAAAATGGTGGAATGAAAAAATTCAATTTACGGTTGGGGCGAATTGAAAGTTTTGATGGGCATGCGATTTTTAGCTTAGATAGGAGCTGAGGGCAATCTAGAATCTTGTATATCCATTTAGAATTTTGTATAGAAACATAATATCAAATTGCTTACGGCAACTATGAAGGCTTAAAACACGATAATCTGGGGACACAGTAGTGTCCCCGCCAGACGAGTCAAGCGAAGCGCGAGGGCACTACCTATCTTTTCTCGAATTAATTGTGTCAATAGGAATTAGAAAGTGTTCTAATTAATCAATGCAATTTTTTGCTTTTATTAGCTAACTTATTATATGGATGTAGTATACTAATAAATTTATTATAATTGTGAAAGTTTGTATGTGTGTGTGTATGCTAAATCTACTGAATTGATATGTCTGATATTTAAAGCAGTACTGTTTCACTGCAATACTGTACTGCAAGTGCAACATTACTACTTTAAGAGATGGTGGTACGGCCTCTGATCACAGTTACGTGAGTGGGTCGACCGGGGTATTGCTGCGGGCGCCGGGCGCATTTTTTTAATAATATTATTGTGATGCTCTTGTCGGCAGATGACGGCAAGCTCCGCGCCCTCTGAGGGCAACAAGTGGAAATGCGAGACGTGCACGTATGAGAACTTCCCGCTTTCGCGCAAGGTATTGTGACACTTCTTGCGCTTGCCCATTGTTTGTGATGTTTGTCGCCTACCGTGTATCCGCTAGACGCCTCGCTTGAAACGTAATTGTGAAATAGATTGGTAAAACAATAGAAGAAATTCAATCTAGTTATTGGACTGTAACTTATTAGTGCAGTGAAAATGCGAGTCGCAGTGAAAGTGAGTTTATTTTAATTAAAAAAAAAAAGCATAGTCGTTTGATGTCCTTTGAGAACACCGACGACATCGAACGACGCCGACCATGCGCATGCACTTGTAACGACAAATTCTAAGGATACATATACATTTCGATATAATTAATATAAGTGTAGAAAGTTTGTCATTTCTGTACACGTCTCTATAGGTGACAATAGGGACAAGTGGAAATTACTACTCCGCAAGTGCATTGCACGACGTTTTTTTAATCATTTGAAAATTGGCGCGCTATGCGTCTCCGTCGCACTTAAACAAAATGCTCCTAAGAGTGAGAAGAGCAGTCGTTTCAGGTAGCCTTTTAACATAGCTCTAGCCAAGAGCAAGAACCGTACTAAATGCTATAGCCTTCCTCTGAATGGACCCCCATACCAATAAGATTGCTGGGCTATGTGTGGTTTAGGGTTAGTCTTGCTAAGGTGTTTGCAGCGCTGTTAGTAAATAAATAATTAGTGATTTGCTCTTTGGATATTATAATATACTTGTTGTTCGGAGTCTAGAAATTCTGTCGTCAATGGCATCTAGTATTTACTCATATTATGTGTCATATCCTATGAATGTTTTCACATTTCTTATATTTCATTGACTTTGTTATCAGATGTTTTTGCAATGAATGTTTTAAATTAAATTTTGTTTTAAGTCGTTAAATAATAATTGCTTTATTTTAATGAGTCTTACAGTATAGGCATATTATTTGAGTCATGTTAGGTATGTGCAAAGAGAAAGAGCTATAATATAAGTTCATCAGATGTTAAGTGATACGCCTGCCCATGTCAGATGCAGTGCGTCTAAGATGTTTGCATTGCAGTGTCACACGACGCACTGCACTGTGCTCATAATCCTGAGACGTTGGTTCTTGAGTGCCATTTTTCCCCATTGATCTTGTCGAAACACTGCAATACATGACTGCTTCACGGTAGAAAAGTTGACACTGGTACCCTGGCAAACTCTGCAAGAGGGTCTAACTCCCACAACCAATAAAAATGTTCATATTAACGGCGTGGACGGCGATTTAGATGAGTTTTAGTGACTTGCTGTTTAAAAAGTATAAAGACAAATACTTTAAAATTTAAACATCTACTTTGGGTCTTTAGTCTAAAATTGGTGTGAAGCAGAAACACGATTGGATAAAATCTCTACTCTAATCGTAGAGATCGAAGAAAGTTTTGGAAAATTTGTGTGTGGTGTTTCATGTGGGCAGTTTTCCTGCATATTGCACCATACAGTATCTTTTCAAGTAGCGGATTATAGCAAAACAAATTAATCTGTCCTGCTTATTATGGATTTCCGCAAAATAACGCCTGCTTCCATTCAATACGATTGGATAAAATTTTCTCGATAGAAAGTTATCCCAAGTTAGCTTAGTTTTTCTTTAAAAAGGTAAAACGTCGTTTTTCTATTCTATTCCGCAACGCTGCATATCGCACCCGCCGAAGTATTGGTACGAGTGAAAAGGACAAAAATAAATTCAGGAACTGTATTCAGGAAATCCTCTCGCGCCGCATTCTACCTTAAAAATGGTAAAACAAAAACGTGTGCAATATAAAACATCGCGCGTACGTACAAAATGACATCATTGTGGAGTTTCATTACAATGTAAACTGGCATTAAGTGAAGCGGAGGTCAGCGAATTCCTTATTTGGCGATCTCGAGTTACTTATAAGTATGTGCATTACCTTTTTTAGGGTTCCGTACCAAAATGGTAAAATGGAACCCTTATGGTGCGACTTTCTCCGTCTGTCTGTCCGTCTGTCCGTCATACTCGATTATTTCAGTAACTACCGGAGCTATCGATATGAAATTTGGAATGAATGTGTATATTAGTGGCCCAATGACACTGGAATAAAAAAAAATGGAAATTATTTTTGTTCTTATTTAAAAAGGGGGAAAATCGGAGGGTTGAAATTTAAAAGTGAGATAACTGTACTGTGTGGGGTATCATATGAAAGGGTTTACTTTGTACATTCCAAAACCGATTTTTAATTATTTTTAGTCATGATAGTTTTTGATTTATCGGGGAAAATGTCTAAAAAAATACCGTTCCCCCCCCTTATCTCCGGAGTTTACCAATCGAAAAATCTCAAATAATTATGGTCAATAGGAATTATATTTTTCTATTTATATAATTATATAAATAGAAAAATGCGAAATCGTAGATTCTACGATTTCGCATTGTGAAGTCAACATCTCCTGAGGATGTCCCGGTTCGGGAAGAAACGTGCGTCGAAGAAAGTGTTGGAAAATTGTGTGTGGTGTTTCATGTGGGCAGTGTTCCTGCATATTGTACCATACAGAATCTTTTCAAGTAGCGGATTACAGCAAAACAAATTAATCTGTCCTGCTAAGTATGACTGATTGTTTTGCTTCAGTACTTCTTGAGTACGGAACCCTCGGTGCGCGAGTCCGACTCGCACTTGGCCGGTTTTTTGTTCACACGTAAGAACTTAAATCTAGAAATAATGTAGGAGTAAACGAGTTCTGGATATGATTCCTGGTTTGGACCTAGAATAGTTATCGGTTTAAGATTAAGAGCAGATACTATACGATTGGTGATTGGTGAAAGGAGGGAGGGTATTCCAGAAATCCAGACCCTGCAGTTCGTGTCAGGAATGTGGGACCAAACCGCTTCGCAGAACCTTTGCCGGTGACTATCGGGTAGGATACATAGTCTTATCCCGCTAATCCTATACAGTCGTCTGTTATCAGACGAGCGCTGGTCGCGGTCGTATGAAGTGCGCATAAAGTGGTCGGCAAAGCTTCTGTAAACGGGTTCTGTCAACTATGATAGGGGTTTAAGTTCTCATAATATTCTTCTTACTCAATTCTTAGGCAATATGTCCTATGAAACATTTTAGTCTCAACATCCTTTTAAAAGTCCAAATAATTTTTAGGCACTTTGTGTATAAAACATTTTAGTCTCAAATTCTCAATGTCCTTTTAAAAGTCTATATAGTACTTAGGCACAATGTGTATTAAACATTTTAGTCTCGATCTCCTTTTAAAAGTCCCTATTGTTCTTAGGCATTTTGTGTATGAAATATTGTAGTCTCAATGTCCTTTTAAAAGCCCATGTTTTGAATTAGTGTTTGTGTTGCCGGCAGTGCACCATGTGCCGGTCGCAGAAGCCGTCCCTCGGGGAGGACATCTTCAAGCTGCAAGACGGCGCCAGCGCGTTGCCCGCTCAGGACGATTGCGGTTAGTATTTTCTTTTCTCACGTTTATTTTTACACCATATATGCTGATATCCATACAGGCATGATTGTCGTCAAGTGCAGGCCTATCAATATTTAAAAAAAAACTACCAAATTGGTGACTAGTGGCTTATGCACTATGGGTTCCACCAAGTTCCATTTTTTTTAAAATTTTGCTGATATACCTGCTATGGTTTTAATACCCATTCTGTGAAAATTTGGGCTGCTATTAGACTTTGTGTCTAGCCAAATTTCATGATTTCCAAAGAAATCATTGATCCAAAATAGCCTATTATGATGTAGACAGATATTCCAGGTATTTACATTATGTACAAGGCAAAAGCGCAAGGGTGTGAAACTAGTCGCGTATAGATTGGAAACACTTTTTAAACAAGTTCTTCCAATCTATACAACAGCGGTACGTAAATACTCGAGTACTTATACTTTGTTAGCCTAAGTTTAAGTATAGCTTGTTCCATAACATACAGTGCTAGTAGGTACGCGCATAGAACACTAAATAGTACAGGTACAGAAGGTCCACTCCGCACGATAATTTAAAGAAATAGCGACTCTAGCGCTGACAGAAAAAGTGCAATTCAGTTCGCAATAGCGCCTGGCCCCGCCCTCAAAATCGACACGCAACAAACGCAATGTTGTGGTCTCTTTCTATCGCCTAACTTTATCTCTTACGACGTACTAGGGCTGCCGTAGTCAGGCGGCGCGTAAAATAGACCGTACAGAACTAGCGCGTACAACTCGGCCCGCGAGCGGAAACCATCTGAAATATCGTGGTCCGGACCCGTACTTGTAGCCGGGACGGTCACGTGATAAGTGAGACTGGCCTGGTATAGGTATAATTTAGAGGAATAATATCTTCTCTATAACAAGTGGTGTAAATTCGTCTATACGCAGGCGCGGAAGCCGTAGCAGAGAGACTGAAGCCGCTGAGGATATCGTCTCCGCAGGGACAAGCCGGCGCCTCCTCCGTCACCAAGTGGCCTTGTACTGTGAGTATTTATACAAACCCAACATCATCGCCTTTTTATGTCCCACAGCTGAGCACGGTTCTCCTCTCAGAATGGGAGGGGTTCGGCCATAGCCTACCACGACAACGGTAGCCAAGCAAATTCTAGTGAATTTTTAGGCTTGCAGGATTCATTGCGATGTTTTTCTTCATCGCTAAGCAAGTATTTTAATTTTAATGCGAAAATTCAGAGGTGCCTCAAAACTTTTCTAAATTTCTTGATAGAAAAACCCAACACTATATTTTATTGGCCCGACTCGGGGTTCGCCACTAGACCAACGGGGTAGTCTTACTAACTTGTATATTGTCATAGTCCAAGATCCCAGGGCCACCAGACGTCACGTATTTTCTGACGAACAAAATGTGCACGATTGAGTAGTGTTAGTATGTATGTGTCACTCAGTCTCACGCGCGTGGATAATGCCCTCGCGCTCCTACCCACAGAGATAATAAAATTGAGTTTAGGGGATGATTGGCCCCTTGGATCGGTCTGTATTCTTGTAAAAGGTTTTAAAATAGTTGTCTGGTAGACATATATAAAAATGGAGCATGAGAATTTACGTGAGGTAAGTAATGTTTTTATGTACCTTGATTACCTGATACCTGAAAATTGGCCGTCTAAGCAGGCTAGCAGGTAGGCATGCGCTCTTAGTACATACTAACACTACTCAATCGTGCACATTTTGTTTGTCAGAAAATACGTGACGTCTGGTGGCCCTGGGATCTTACTCTATCATGTTATAACATCAATTTCAGACGTGCACGTACGAGAACTGGCCGCGCGCGCTCAAGTGTGCGATGTGCGGCGCGCCCGCCCCGCTGCACAAGCCGCACGCTGCGCACGCCACGCACGCTGCACACGCCACGCACCCGCTCGCTGGTGAGTCGACGTGACGATGAATACTTCGCAATCATGAACGAAAGGACTTTTTTTTTCCTTCAGAGGGGAAATCGTCATGGACACCGTTCTGGTAGTGCCGGACTCCTACTGGCTAAAACCCCTCTAGTCCATTGAAATGTTACATTTTTTAGGCCTAACCTTACGTTTTTAGAGGACGCAATTTTATTTTTTTGATGTGTTATTTTTTCGTGTATAATATGTGTTATGTTTTATTTTTTCGACAAAAAGTTAGTGGACCAAAGTTGTAGAGAATTTAATTTGCAAGAAAAAATGTTAACAATTTTTTTATATCAAATAAATAGTTTAAGAGATATATCGTTAAAACCATTTCAACCCCTATTTTCAAGATGGCGGCCGTGGGACAAAGGTGGCGACCCCACAAACTTGGTTTTAGGTTCACACTGACCCCCCCCTACACATCAAAAAAATAAAATTGCGTCCTCTAAAAACGCAACCCCAAATATAACTTTTCAATGGACTACTCCGTCTCTGATGTTGCCGTGTGGCCTTCCCGTAAGCCTAAAACACGGCAACACGATGGTCTTAAGACCTCGTTTCCTTTTTCATTTGTTAATCCTCTTCCTCCTTTTCTTTCACAATTATTTTCAATGTATTACTCCACTACAGTCCAATGTTCTTCTTTTTTTAGCATTTAATTTTGTTAACTAGATTTCCTGCATTAATTTCTCCCATTTCTTGTAACCCGTGGTGTATGAAGGGAAGCAATAAAGAACGATTGTTTAATTTTTCTCGGGATCATCCGAGCGATGCAAACCCGGGTCAGCTCGAATGGGGAACTTTACTGCCATTTTATCACGCCAGTTGGCGCAACGTCGCAATGGCCATGATATAGCGTCTTCCATATTTTAATCACGCATATTTTAATCACGCATTTAAAGACGCATCGTTGCCATGGCCGCGCCAAAGCATTAAAATCAGTCAGTATCATACATTAAAATTTTTATTATCTATTTTATGGTTATGTTTTACATTGTCAATAGTCATCGCGCCGCTGCCGTCCTCTGCGATCAGTTTGTCAGGGTCCCCATTTAAAAAAATTGTGATTTATTTTTCTGTTCTGCGTGACTTATGTTACATTTACCCCCCAGTAGGTATCAACGACATCTGCAACAGCCAGCCGCCCTCCCAGCACGAGCTGGACTCCAAAGGCCGTCGCTCCAAGCGGCGTAACAACACGGACTGGATATGGTTGCAGGCGTGCTTAGGTGACTGAATAGGCTATTGTCTTTTTTTTAATTATTGTTAAATCTTGCGCTTGAGTAGAATCATGCCTAATGGAAAGTGTGGCATAGGGTACAGGCTACAGCGCGCTAGCCTACTAAATGCCTATTCACTTTTCTCTTGAAAACATCCAGATTATACTGTGCTGGGAACACGGGAGCTGGAAGGATATTCCACACCTTAGCCAATCGCATCAGAAACGTGGAAGAAAAACGTTTCGTTTGAGTTCGCTGGATATCAACAACGTAAGGATGCCACATAAGGTTATGGGCCAAGTTATTATTATTACTCTTACTATTAAAGGTTATCCGTTAGTCGTTTCAGAAAATGGTCTTAAAGCGAAGTGTTATGAGTCAGAAATGAGACGCTTCACATCGCACAAAATTATATTGTCAAACTATTAAATATCACAGTAACACAAAATAATTAACTTATTCACTGGTACATCACTATCACTTCACTATCACTATCACTAATAATTCCCCGCACGCCTCTCTGCCCTTTATAAGGACACACAACTCCCCACATCTCTCGCTCTCCTCTCCACGGCTCTCGCTCCCCTCTCCACGGCTCTCGCTCCCCTCTCCACGGCTCCGCTCGTCTCCGCTCGTCCCTTGTCGCCTGAACTCGTCTGCCCGCGTCGCCCATCTCCGCAACCACTCGTTACAGTCGGCCATCCTGTAACAATTGCGCCGCAATTGGCGCCGAAGCACACGTTAGATCTCTAACAAATTCTATCTATACTAAATCAGTGAAGTCATCCCAGGTTCTTCATCCCTCAACATCCTCGTCACCACTGCTGGCAATGCAATCAATGACCCCAGGGCAAGGCCGCAGGTAATCTGCAGGAGCAATGGCCGCAACTCCTTGCAGCCACCCCATCATGCCACCCCCAATGCCACTAATTTCGCATCATATTGTCGAGAATCCCCGAAATCATGAATAACCATGAATTAAAATCCCTTAAATTACAACCAGATCCCGTCTTCGCGGACTGACTCGCCCGACTCAGCCAAAACTACATCGGCTCAGAAGTGCCACAAATCCAGCCAGAAATTCAGTACGACACCGGTAGAAACTATTAGGAAAACTCTCCTAGAAAAACTCCCAGGAAATTTCTGCCAGGGAAACTATTAGGAAAACTATTTGGCCAACTATTCGGCAAACTCTAATTTGCAGACTCTCATGTGCTAACTCATCTATAAACTCTAATCCGTAAACGCTTAACTGTGAATGCTAATATGTTAACGCTAATCTGTAAACGCTAATCTGTAAACGCTAATCTGTAAACGCTAATCTGTAAACGCTAATCTGTAAACGCTAATCTGTAAACGCTAATCTGTAAACGCTAATCTGTAAACGCTAATCTGTAAACGCTAATCTGTAAACGCTAATCTGTAAACGCTAATCGCTAACTCTAATCGGTAAACTCTAATCGGTAAACTCTCGGTAAACTCTAATCGGTAAACTCTAATCGGTAAACTCTAATCGGTAAACTCTCGGTAAACTCTAATCGGTAAACTCTAATCGGTAAACTCTAATCGGTAAACTCTAATCGGTAAACTCTAATCGGTAAACTCTAATCGGTAAACTCTAATCGGTAAACTCTAATCGGTAAACTCTAATCGGTAAACTCTCGGTAAACTCCAATCGGTAAACTCCAATCGGTAAACTCCAATCGGTAAACTCCAATCGGTAAACTCCAATCGGTAAACTCCAATCGCTAAACTCCAATCGCTAAACTACAATCGCTAAACTCCAATCGCTAAACTCCAATCGCTAAACTCTAATCTCTAAACTCTAATCGCTAAACTCTAATGTGTAACTAAAAATGTGTAACTCTTACAAGTCAACTCCCGTGCTGGCCAAAACTAATTTAACTTCCAAACACAAATATGAAACTCAAGTTCACTTTTAAAAGGCAACTTGAAACCTCAAACGCCAACGAAACTAGGTGGTACCTACTTCTAAACTGAAGTTTCCAGAATCAGACTCTCAACCAACAATACAGGCTAAAACTGATTACTTTACTAATTTCTAACTCAAAAATAAAAACTTTAACTTAAAGTCAAATAAATCTGGAATGTAAATACGATTTAACTCATGGAATACCAGTTAAATTTTGCCAAACGATTACAGGGTCGCGCCTAACTTTAGAAAGATTAAAGTTTGATCCTTTACTCTCCACACGCGTGGTGCGCTGCACAACCATCATGACACAGCAACCACTACACTAGTAACCTCCTACTGCTTACTATGAAACAACGAATCAGGTCTCTGCTCGGTCACCTCGTTGCTTTTTCTAATCAGGTCCCTGCTCGGCCATATCGCTTTTTCAGGTGTCAGAGAAGAGAAACAGCACAGCAAAATGCAAATAGCCCCAAATAAGCAATGAAACAAGTTTCGCATGACTAGTAATTTAGATATAGATACTCAACTTAACCGGGCTGGAGTCTCCTGCATCGATTCGTGAACGATGCCTCAACAGTGACCCTCTGCTGCTGGTCCGTTGGAGTTGCTCGCCTTCTCTGATGATGCCTCCTGATACCACGGCACTCTCGAACACTCAGACGCAGCATAGTAATCTCAATCCGCAACAAAATTTTACACAACTGAGATTCTCCTTCACCGTACTTTTCCCACATTATGTGGAGTCGGCACAACACGTCTTCCTACATTCATTTAGATCAGCTGTCAACTTGTAATCCACTCTTTTTATACTCGTATCCTCTTTTACGCAATCCATTCACCTCTTTTTCGGTCTTCCTCTACTTCATCGTCCCTCAACATACATACTTGCACTCAGCATTCCTTTTTACCTACATGATTTCCAGTCCACACATTACGTGACCGTACCACGCTGAACTTCTACTCCTCATTTTTTTCGGTAACTGGCGCTAGTTTCAAACTTCGCCTTGCATACTTGTCCCCTATTCTATCTCGTCCCTTATCCTATCCATTCTCATCACATCACACATCTATCTCAACTTTCATACTTCAGACGCCAATTTAATCCATCCCTTTTACTTCCCAACACTTTTGTCCGAAACAACAAAGATTATTGTCTTAATTATTTTTGAAAACCATTTATTTCCTAGCTCTGTATAACTCACTATGTAACTTACTAATTTTCTCTAAAAAAAAGTACAGCTACACGTAAGAACTCTTACTAATAGTTGCATAACTATGACGGCCAAGCACAATTTTCTTTTTCATTGAAACTACCTACATTATAAAAACTGCAATAGCCCTGCACGTTTTTTTGAACACAAATAATTAATGATGACGGATTTAATCGATTACTAGCGTACAATGCTGATAATCTCCAAACAAACGATTGACCTGAGCCTCTGTAGTAAGACACTAAAATTCCTGTCATGCTGCACTTGCGAGAAGTCATAGTCCTTGCTCGCATGTACAGGCATGCACAAACATACACACGCGCACGCCAATAACTTTTGGTCAACTGTGTCCCTAGATTATAATTTCGACTATATTACTAGTTTCACGAAAACATTTCTATAACCGATTCTTATTAAATTAAACTCCCTACAACACTACGCACTTGTACCTTTAGAGATAACAAATCCCAACTCATCTGATTACCTACACATAATGTCATACAAATTTTAACTTTGAGTTAAAATGAACACAATGCTCGACGACGTAACGGCGCGGTATTTACTACGTCGACACAAGAAACAGTTGAATACTTTAATCAAAATCATAATTGGAACAAATACAGCTCACCAGAGACGCCATCTGGTTAATGACATCATACGTCCATTAAATGATGTGCAGCCTCAACTCCACGCAGCCACGAGTAGGTTAGACACACGCATATGCCCGTTGAGACACGCAGCCAGCGCACTGATGCAGCTCCAGCAGAGCACGGCGAGCCAACACGCACGAGGCGATACGCTGACCAACGCGCTAGGCTCACATCAGTTGTTTATGAAACATAAAAACAAATATTAGCAACACCGACGTTACATTCTCTTAGTAATATTGGAACGATCATACATTACCAAAAGCTTCTCAAAATCCCTACGTTCAATCTCAGGGTCCGAACACTTACCAGCCCTAGATACGCTCACGTGCTCACACATCTTGTTCCACTTCGAACTTCTTTATGCCTCGTAAAACGCATTGAAAATCTTAGAAATTATTTCTGAATTTTATTCTCCGTATTGCACACAGTATGAAACAGCCACAATTATAGCAATTATACTGCCCGCTTCATTTCAGTTTCTACCGTTACAAATACTCATCATCAAATTTACCGTCAAATCGTCTCACAAAAATGATAAGCAGTTGCGATATGCTATGCTGCCGTTGTAGCTAACCGGCTACATGCCTGACCCCATTTTTGTCACTCCACCGATAGATCTCACCCAATTGATCAATCTTGTAACTCCTGCTTTTTCACATTCATATCATCACGTTTTTCCGGGTTACAATCAGGTACAACTCAGCAGTTTTCATACTTTTCCGATTTTTTTCAAACTACCCTCGAGTAAACTTGATTCAACAGCTTTTCTTTCTCACGTATTATCATGCATATCCTACAAAGCAATTTTGACGATAACTACTTTCATCGGCACTCACGTGAGATTTTTCACTGGGTAACCAATCCTCTTCAGATTTCCGCAATCTCTCTGACGTCGCGTCGTCACGTATGTTCCGGGCCTCTTTTTTCACGTCACGTGGGTGTGGTATATATCCCACTTCTGACTGTTATGAGTCAGAAATGAGACGCTTCACATCGCACAAAATTATATTGTCAAACTATTAAATATCACAGTAACACAAAATAATTAACTTATTCACTGGTACATCACTATCACTTCACTATCACTATCACTAATAATTCCCCGCACGCCTCTCTGCCCTTTATAAGGACACACAACTCCCCACATCTCTCGCTCTCCTCTCCACGGCTCTCGCTCCCCTCTCCACGGCTCTCGCTCCCCTCTCCACGGCTCCGCTCGTCTCCGCTCGTCCCTTGTCGCCTGAACTCGTCTGCCCGCGTCGCCCATCTCCGCAACCACTCGTTACAGAAGATTATGGGATAAGATATTATGTTAATATTATGATTCCGAAGTCTGTTTTGGACTTACCTTTGCACAGGTTTAAAGACACTGTCAAAAATGGTTACTATACCATTGAAGAATTTCTTAACGACAAAGATTTTGATAGAAATATGCTTCCATCTCCTCACGAGATATCTTAAAAATATGTTATAATCTTTCATACTTTATAAGAAATCTTGTATTATAACAATGACATTTTTGAAAAGAGCAAGTGCCGAGTTTCTTGCCAGTTCTTCTCGGTGCAAACCTGCTTTCCGAACCTGGCGGTAGAGTTTTGACTTTTCATAAGAGCCTGTTATTTAGGCCTATGTGAAAATAAATATTTACTATACGAGTATTTACTATACGATAATACGAGTAAAACGGTTTTTATAGGCGTGGTGGAAGGGGACGCGCGCTGCGTGGACGATTACCTGTCCGCGGGAGGCGACCCCGCGCGTGCTCTCACCGCCTCTGAAGTGGCGCTTCTGAACCGCGCTTCGGCCTTCGACCCGGGACACACGCTCGTGCATCTAGCTATCAGGTAACAGCTGAAGAAGTAGTGCTATTTTTGAACAGTTAAAAAGAGATGTTAGGATTAAGATACAAACATGCAATTTTTACCATTAAGTAGCTAATACGATGAGGAATAATTTAAAGTAATAAAAAAGGCACACAATGGGGGGTTTTTATTGAGAAATTTTACGATTATTGTAAAAATTAGTGAAAAAAAAAACCAGAAATTTTATTAAAAACACGTGTATTTTCCATTGAGTGTAATTTTTTCCACAATTTTCATTTCGTGAGGACGGACCATTACTTCTAATCATTAATAAGTTTGATTCATCGTGATAGATCATTTAGTTTAAAAGTTACACCGTTTTGTTTACACAAGGGTACATTCATCAGGTCATTGTAGCGAACAAAAATTTTAAAGGGTGTGCTAGGGTACTGGTTACGCCATCTATCGTCAGCTATCGAAGACCGCTACACGACCGCTATAAGACCGAAAAAAATACGATCGATCGGTCGAGACAAAAATCAGTCGAAAACTTTATTTCATGTAGGCCTAACGCACAGGCTTTTATAAAACGTCAATATAATATTTGTCGCATATATGGTGATAACTACAAGTCGACTTCGAAGGTTCAACTTCAAACACGCCCTGCTCTGAGAAGCCCACAACAAACTCAGCTGTGTTTTGCACAATAGCTGTTTAAAAACTAATTACAGCAGTTCATAATCACTCCCGAGGATTTGATTCATGTAAATAATCCTTAATACAATATTATAGTACCCTTTATTAATGAGCTTTCGCTTCACAGCCACTTTGTGATACCTGAGAAGCGTAGGATAAGTTTTGCCTTTTCATTTGTGGTAGGCAACGCTAAAGTCTGGAATACCTATCCAGTCTCCATTTTCTCAAATGCTATAACGCACAACTCAGTAAGTGATATAACACTCAGAATCTTTTCGCGCTTTTGTTTCAGATTCCAAAGACAAGAAATCCTCTCTACGTTACTGTCTCGGATATCGGGCGGCGGGCCGGGGCTGAAAAGGTCACCTTCCTACGTAGGTATGGAAACAATGACGATTTTAACTTTGGTCCTTCGAGCCGGATATACGTTTACATGTATTGAACTAGGACATCACAAGAACTTTAGCTTTAGTAATAGAAGGCTCTATTATTTTGTTACATGGTGGTTTAAGGTAAACTGCGCAAGTCTGCCTTTAAAATTTGTCTTTTTTAACTTTGTTCCTTCGAGCCGGATCTATGCGTCTCACATGTATTGAACTAAGACAATCACAAGAACTTTAGCTCTAGTAATAGAAGGCTCTATGATTTTGTAACATGGCTGTTTAAGGCAAACTGCACATGTCTGCCTGTATAATTTGTCTTTTTTTAACTTTGGTCCTTCGAGCCGGATCTATGCGTCTCACATGTATTGAACTAGGACATCACAAGAACTTTAGCTCAATTTATAGAAGGCTCTATGATTTTTTTACACGGTGGTTTAAGGCTGTATAGATCTGGCTGTCAAATTCAAATTATATTAGGGTTTTCTTAAGTCATATTGAAGTTTCAAAAATTTTAATAGTGCTTTGTCAATTCCCCGGTAGCTCCAGACTTGGCGACGGCTATCCGCCGCCACATAGCGGGCTGCGTGCGACACAAAAAAGGCAGCTTCCCGTGTCGGTACATCAATGAATTCTGCACTTTCTCGCTGCCCTCAGGTAATTTTCCACTATACGGGTGGCCCAAAAGTCGTGGATCAAACGCGACAGGGAGACAGAGGAGATCATTTCCAATAAAAAATCTTTCTACAGCATGGCCCTATTTAAATTACCCTAAAAGTTATGAATATTTTTGTTTTTTTGATGAAAATACCGAATTCTTTTACAATTAGACTAATTAAAAAAAAATGTGCTAAAAAATAATAAAATAAACGGTGTTGTATTATGACTAGATAATGTATTAACACTACAAATGTTTTATTGAGGCTCTAGGTACCAAATTAAAGGAGCAATTATTATTTTTCCAAAAGTTTTAAAGCGTTCCCAAAAAATAATTGTCACTTTAAAAGCGCACCGTGAAAAAAAAATGTACTACGGAAAAATGACCCTGTATCAGAAAAACTTGCTGATTTAATGCCAATTCAAATAAGGTATAATACATTACTCTTTGTTTCATAACTATGGTTTTATAATCGTTTTTTCATATCGAGGTGCAAATTTATGTAATAACAGAAAAATAAGATTTTTGATAATTGTAATTTAAGATGCCGTCGTGAAATAAAATGAACAACGATTATGAGTATTTTTTATTCAAACAATCTTTTATAACAAATGTTCAAAGTTTCTGCCCCTCATCCTAACGCATAATCTGCACCGCCTAATAAAATTGGCGCGTAGTTTGCGGAATGCAGTTCTATTGTTAATCACTTGTATTCTTGCAAACTCGAGCTTCTGTCGGAGTTCTTGTTCGGTTGTGTTTTCATTTTGGTAAACAATTTCTTTAAAATAGCCCCAAAGAAAAAAGTCTATTGGATTAAGGTCGGGCGAGCGGGCCGGCCATGCAATCGCTCCGCCTCGACCAATCCATCTGTTCGGGTACCGCTCATCCAAATAGTCACGAACTGCTCGAGCGTAATGAGGTGGGGCGCCGTCGTGTTGCAGCCACATTTCTGGAATCCAGTCTTCTGGAACCTCAGCTTCATCCAGTATTTGATTTAAATTATTTTGCAGAAAATTTAAATACCTTACACCATTCAGCCTTGCTGGCATTTCACGCACAACCAATTTCTGGTTAATTATGCCAGCCCACATGTTGATGCCAAACAAATGCTGAAATCGATCATTCCTTATAATATGGGGGTTTACTCTTGAGTAATAATGCAAATTATGAATATTAAATATTCCCATTCTCCTAAAATTTGACTCATCCGTCCATAAAACTTTATTAAAGAATTGCGGATCCTCTCTGTGACGTCTTAGCATTTCTCTGCAAAATCTTAAGCGGGGTTCGTAGTCAGCAGGCAGCAAAGCTTGCACCCTTTGCACGTGGTAAGGGTGGAATCCAATTCTTCTTTTAATGAGACGCTGCACCGTCGTTCTTGGAATCCCGAGATTTTGGGATATCTGGCGTTGGCTGATACTAGGATCCATTCTTAACTCTCTCAGTACTTGCTCTTCCGCTTCAAATTGTTCCACTGGTCTACCTAATCTCGAAACATGCTGACCGGGTAACTCTCCCGCGGTGTACGAGTTATGTACGCGCATAAAGACCCTGTAGTCCGGAAAACGGTCACTGTTTGGGTTGCGGCGCCGATATTCCCTGGCGGCGGCCCGAGCATTGCCGTCGCAAAAGCCATAGAGGTAATGCATTTTTGCATACTCCTGTTGGGTGTACTCTCTCCTCGCAGCCGCCATCTTATCCAGCAAATCTGTAGCGATCACCAAGTCCGAATAACACAGCACAAGTCGTATTTAAGCAATCTATCACAAGTCCGAATAACACAGCGCAGGGTCACAGGTAAGCAGTCGATCAAAAGTCCAAAAAACGAAACGTAGGTCACAGGTAAATAAGATCACAAACGAGTAAAGGAATACGTGCGCAGTAACAAGCAGAAAGCGAATTACTAAAGAAATAAAGAATAGATAAAAAAGGTCCGAGCGAAACGCGTTCGCGCAGGCTAGGCGCTTCCCCCCGGCCTCCGGGTGTCCTGGCCTTTTTCAACAAAGGATTAAATGAATAGTGTGAAAGAGAGGCATATCTTTATTCTTTTGTTTCCTAGAAAAGAATGCTACCAAGTGCTCGTAGACGGGCGTTCTCGGTAGTTCTTGCACGTGGTGGTAGTGAAAAGTTTCTGTCCTTTTCACACATCTTATGTGTGACAAGCACAGGGATAGTTATAGCATTCCAACGTACAAAAAACTAACAGTTTAACTTGCAGCATGATAAATTACAAAATTATTTTGAATTTAACTTATCTCTTGAAAGTTTTACCTCGATATGAAAAAACGATTATAAAACCATAGTTATGAAACAAAGAGTAATGTATTATACCTCATTTGAATTGGCATTAAATCAGCAAGTTTTTCTGATACAGGGTCATTTTTCCGTAGTACATTTTTTTTTCACAGTGCGCTTTTAAAGTGACAATTATTTTTTGGGAACGCTTTAAAACTTTTGGAAAAATAATAATTGCTCCTTTAATTTGGTACCTAGAGCCTCAATAAAACATTTGTAGTGTTAATACATTATCTAGTCATAATACAACACCGTTTATTTTATTATTTTTTATCACATTTTTTTTTAATTAGTCTAATTGTAAAAGAATTCGGTATTTTCATCAAAAAAACAAAAATATTCATAACTTTTAGGGCAATTTAAATAGGGCCATGCTGTAGAAAGATTTTTTATTGGAAATGACCTCCTCTGTCTCCCTGTCGCGTTTGATCCACGACTTTTGGACCACCCTGTATAATAAGCCAATTGCGAGTCGGGTTGGCGCACTAAGTATCCCTTGTCATGTCAACAAATCTTCCGGCACTTACACA
The DNA here is from genome assembly GCA_036785405.1 of Coenonympha arcania. Classification (NCBI taxonomy): domain Eukaryota; kingdom Metazoa; phylum Arthropoda; class Insecta; order Lepidoptera; family Nymphalidae; genus Coenonympha; species Coenonympha arcania. The sequence continues at coordinate 11,305,840 of CM072077.1, read as the reverse complement.
CTGTAATGCTCAGTAACTACTACTTCGTTAGTCCTGGTGAAAAAACCCTAAGTAGGTTTTGTAGGTAGGTAGGATGACCGTACCTACTGCTATCTTTGATGGGTATTTTTTAATCGACAACCAGTTATTTATGTAAAAAATACCAAAAGTCTTGTAATTGTTTTTGGATGATGATAAAACTAACCAGTTGTCAAATAACGGGTGCGTTGCGTCGTTTTGACGCGGCCCCGCCCGCCTGTGATTACTTTCGAGGCATTTGTCTGACTACCCGCAGTGATCCCACTTCTGATCGCAATTTTTTTAGCTATTTTAACTTTTTTTTGATCGTGTGTTCAGAAATCGAGGAGCTACCAGCAGCTATTCAGGAGCAGCTATTCTCGGAGCTGTTGGACCGGGACGCCCAGCAGACGCTAGAGGCGGACCCACCGCTCATAAATTGGAGTATGCATCTCACTGTCACATTAGGTGAGTTGACATTAGATTTTAAGTCCCATTATGCCTTGAAATTTTATCGGCTTTAGTGGTCTTCAAACCGATACACAGCAATACATAATGACTTCATGGAAAAACAGTGCTAATACTGTTTTAGAGACTTGTAGTCTAACCATGGCATTTGTGGAAAGAGTTAGCATTACTTTTTTGATAAGTAGACCCTGTAGGAGACTGTTCTACACACACACACACACACACACACACACACACACACACACACACACACACACACACAAACACACACACACACACACACACACACACACACACACACACACACACACACACACACACACACACACACACACACACACACACACACACACACACACACACACACACACACACACACACACACACACACACACACACACACACACACACACTATACATATTTTTGTTGTGTATCATTATGGAAGGATGTGATCTTCACAGCACAGGGGATCCTAGTGTGGAGATCACAGGCTTAAATTTTTGTGCTTATTTTGTACCTATGTAAAAATAAATAAAATAAATAAATAGCACACGCTGACGGAGCTTTCGACGAGCGTTCTATAAATGCAGGTTCTGTCGTCACACGCTCGGATCACAAGCGGTCCCCAGGCATTACATCTGCGTGGAGGGAAATTTCCCTATTGCCTCAGAACCGGAATAGTACATTTCAATATAAATGCGGAAAGTTTCTCATTTCTTTACGAGTCCCGGTTTGTTGACCCAAGCTAAAGGCGAGGATCAACTATAAGGACGAGTAAAAATTCCGCACGTGCATTGAACGACGTTTTTTGATACATTTGCGAAAAAACAATATTGGTTTTACGTGTTTGCCTGCTCCATGTTTGCATGCCGTGTTCGTGTTCATGCGCTCCTGGTGCGCCCGCTCCGGTGCCGCGTAGGAGGAAAACACAAAAGCACTAGTGCGGAAAAGAATAACTTTGCGCACGCTTAACACACATGGAAATGTCAATTTTTTGAGCACATGTATTAAAAAAAATTAAACGGCTTACCGCTTGGTAAATGTGATGTCTGATGGAGGGTCGTTCGGCAGGATCTCGACTGTACGCGCTGTGGAACCGGTCGGCGGGTGACTGCTTGCTGGACGCGGTGTGCCAGGCGGCGTACGGCGTGTCCGACCGCGCCAACGTGCTGCGTACCGCGCTGGCCGACTCGCTGCACCACGCGCACCGCAGGTACGCACCACCGACGATAGATGGCGCCACTACCAGGCCAGTCTCACTTATCACGTGACCGTCCCGGCTACAAGTAGGGCTCCGGACCTCAATATTTCAGATGGTTGCCGCTCGCGGGCCGAGTTGCACGCGCTAGTTCTGTACGGTCAATTTTACGCGCCGTCTGTCTTCGGCAGCCCTAGTACGTCGTAAGAGATAAAGTTAGGCGATAGAAAGAGACCACAACATTGCGTTTGTTGCGTGTCGATTTTGAGGGCGGGGCCAGGCGCTATTGCGAACTGAATTGCACTTTTCGTGTCAGCGCTAGAGTCGCTATTTCTTTAAAGCATCATGCGGAGTAAGCCTTCTGTACTCGTACTATTTAGTATTCTGTGCCACCAGTGAACTGAAGCAGCACCGAAGCGGTTGCGCTGTGAAGCCTATCATATATGCAAGTTTCAAAGCGGTCACATGAGCTATATTGTTATCTGTGATCTCCAGAATTGTCTATTGCTACGATAGATGTTTTAGACATGGGCGTTGCCTAGCGTGCGCCACTATTCCAAATTCAAAATGGCGTTTTTTTTTCATCTAAAATAATGAGAATGATAACGAAATTCTGTAAAAAAAGAATCCGTGAGTTTTGCCATAAACGCTGGTTTGTACTTTTTTTTTAATATATTTGTTTGTGTGTCAGTTTGTACGCGCGCTGGACGGCGTGGGAGCGCCTGCAGGCGGCGCAGCTGCACTACCAGCCCGAGGAGACGCAGCTGCGCTCCGAGTGGGCGAGGCTGGTCGCCGCCGCGGCCCGGCCCGGCACTGCGTTGCACCAGGTACTACGTGAAACAGTTTGTACGCGCGCTGGACGGCGTGGGAGCGCCTGCAGGCGGCGCAGCTGCACTACCAGCCCGAGGAGACGCAGCTGCGCTCCGAGTGGGCGAGGCTGGTCGCCGCCGCGGCCCGGCCCGGCACTGCGTTGCACCAGGTACTACGTGAAACAGTTTGTACGCGCGCTGGACGGCGTGGGAGCGCCTGCAGGCGGCGCAGCTGCACTACCAGCCCGAGGAGACGCAGCTGCGCTCCGAGTGGGCGAGGCTGGTCGCCGCCGCGGCCCGGCCCGGCACTGCGTTGCACCAGGTACTACGTGAAACAGTTTGTACGCGCGCTGGACGGCGTGGGAGCGCCTGCAGGCGGCGCAGCTGCACTACCAGCCCGAGGAGACGCAGCTGCGCTCCGAGTGGGCGAGGCTGGTCGCCGCCGCGGCCCGGCCCGGCACTGCGTTGCACCAGGTACTACGTGAAACAGTTTGTACGCGCGCTGGACGGCGTGGGAGCGCCTGCAGGCGGCGCAGCTGCACTACCAGCCCGAGGAGACGCAGCTGCGCTCCGAGTGGGCGAGGCTGGTCGCCGCCGCGGCCCGGCCCGGCACTGCGTTGCACCAGGTACTACGTGAAACAGTTTGTACGCGCGCTGGACGGCGTGGGAGCGCCTGCAGGCGGCGCAGCTGCACTACCAGCCCGAGGAGACGCAGCTGCGCTCCGAGTGGGCGAGGCTGGTCGCCGCCGCGGCCCGGCCCGGCACTGCGTTGCACCAGGTACTACGTGAAACAGTTTGTACGCGCGCTGGACGGCGTGGGAGCGCCTGCAGGCGGCGCAGCTGCACTACCAGCCCGAGGAGACGCAGCTGCGCTCCGAGTGGGCGAGGCTGGTCGCCGCCGCGGCCCGGCCCGGCACTGCGTTGCACCAGGTACTACGTGAAATAGTTTGTACGCGCGCTGGACGGCGTGGGAGCGCCTGCAGGCGGCGCAGCTGCACTACCAGCCCGAGGAGACGCAGCTGCGCTCCGAGTGGGCGAGGCTGGTCGCCGCCGCGGCCCGGCCCGGCACTGCGTTGCACCAGGTACTACGTGAAACAGTTTGTACGCGCGCTGGACGGCGTGGGAGCGCCTGCAGGCGGCGCAGCTGCACTACCAGCCCGAGGAGACGCAGCTGCGCTCCGAGTGGGCGAGGCTGGTCGCCGCCGCGGCCCGGCCCGGCACTGCGTTGCACCAGGTACTACGTGAAACAGTTTGTACGCGCGCTGGACGGCGTGGGAGCGCCTGCAGGCGGCGCAGCTGCACTACCAGCCCGAGGAGACGCAGCTGCGCTCCGAGTGGGCGAGGCTGGTCGCCGCCGCGGCCCGGCCCGGCACTGCGTTGCACCAGGTACTACGTGAAACCACATCATACTGAGGTCGATTGACAACTGTAGCTATACTCGGCGCGGCGAACGTTGATCCCTATGACACTGACAGCTAATGTCACCGTATAACATTGTAGTGGCGTTGTATTGTCACCATTAAAATTGGGATCATATTGGGGGCGTCTAAAAATGCCATTTATAAATTTTACGTAGCTTTATACCATTAGTAATGATATTCCGTTGATAATTTTAACAATTCTTAACATTTACAAGAAGTTATCTCAATCTGAATTTATGTTTACGGCCTGCAAAACTTACGTCGTGTGACGTTTATCGACTAGGGCGCCAAGTATCGATAAAAAAACGTCGGTAATGGAAACGAGTGCAAAATTTTGTTTCATACTTACATTTTAGTTTGGAATATAAATATATACTTATATAGCAAAAACGTGTTTACCGGGTTAAAAATTACCTACTTAGGTAAGTAAAACGAAAGATTCCAACCTTGTTATTTTCTTCTATCTATGCCAAAAATCTTAAATTAATACAATAACAACATAATGGACATTAAAAATGCACATTACTTATAATATTTTTTAAAACATGTTTACCAACGTGGCTGAACGTAAGCCACGCCTTTGTCTAAAAAAAAATTATCGACACGACCAAAGACACGACCCATCACTAACACGAACTGTCAAAGGGATCAAGGTTCGCCGCGCCGAGTATAAAAGAAACATAAGAACGAAAGAAAAAAACTTTTATTTCAAAAAATTATGCCACATGTAACAAAACACTAAAACTCACATACTATTGTAGTGTTATTATCTCGCTGCAGACTCGGTCATAAATCATTCGAGTGTTTCGCTTTTGTTGCCATTGTGCATTATGCACAACTCAACCTGTGACTCAACAAAGAACAACAAAAGCGAAACACTCGAATGATTTATGACCGAGTCTGCAGCGAGATAATAAAACTGCTATAAAACGATGCCTGAAGATTCCCCCACTCGGGCGACAAAAACCAATAATTGCCCAAGTGACGGAAGCACCAGACATCGCCTGTCACATGTGGCACAACCCAGACAAAGGCCCCAACTAAGCATGGTGCTGTGTGTCCCATATAAGCATAGGAGCAAACAGCGCTGATTTTCAGTCGGCGCCTTGGACTGGAACCTTAAAAACAACACCTTTCTATCAGAAAAGTTGCTAAATGGTACTCAAGATGCAATTTTGACAGGCGCGAATATAATCGTAAGTGCCTGACAAAATTGCATCTTGGCTAATAATTACTGTCGAGGTACAGATTATAAAAAGGTCGTCGCTCGCGGGACTTCTGTATCCTGTTGATGTAACATTATTTTATTTAACATTTGCGATCGCTAAGCAAATGCAATTATTGGTTTTTTTCTACCCAAGCTATACAATGAGCTATTATCAGAGTTTCTGCACCAATCACAGCTGATGGCTATAGCTGAAGACATCAGTTCTTCATTTTGCCCAGCACGTCGGCTTACTGTGCCTTATAAATCGAAACACAGTAATATCAGGCCAGGTCTCGACGTACTAATTTCAGACGGCCGCCGCGCGCCGGCTAGATTGCACGCGTTAGTAATTGCGCGCGTTATTAAGGTCTATTTCACGCGCTTCGTGCGCCCGGTAACGAGGCAATTTAGTACGTCGAAAGTGATACAATTACGCGATAGAAAGAGACCACAACTTTGGATGCATAGCGCAGGCGGAGCCAGGCGCTATTGCGAACTGAATTGCACTTTTTAACCGACTTCAAAAAAAAAAGGAGCTTCTGTATTCGACCCGTATGTTTGTATGTATGTATGTATGTATGTTTGTCCGCGATTATTTTGCGTTTGGCTGAACCGATTTTGGTGCGGTTTTCGGGAAAGTGTTTGTTACATTCTGGAGAAGGTTTTAGTATATTAACCGACTTAAAAAAACAAGAGGTTCTTAGTTTTATAGATATATTTGTATTTAAGTTTGTTCGCGATTATCTCGAGTTCGGCGAAACCGATTTTGATGATTCTTTTTCTATTAGGTAGGCCATACATTACAGGTAGACTCATTTCAATTTGGTCGAGATCTAATGAATATCTTCGGAGATGGAGAGCGGAACTCCTCAACGGAAAATCGCTTGCGATCGGTAAAATTAGTTTACAGTGTAGATTTCAACAGACTTCAAAAAAGATAGTGATTCTCAAGTTGACCAAAAAAATATGTTTTAAGTGACCGACTTCAAAAAAAAGAGGTTCTCTGTTTAACTCCTATATTGGTATTTAGGGTTGTCCGTGATTATCTCGCGTTTAGCTGGACCGATCTATTTGATCTATCGCGAAACAACATTCCTCGTCATAAGCATACAGCATATTAAATATAATAGTAGGTATGTCAAAGTCAGTATTACATATTACGATATGATATGTTTTTAGTGGTAAGTATAATTGTCACTAAAAACCTATCACTAGAATTAATAGATAAGGTAGTATTAATTAGCCCAAAACCTATTTATCACTAAAAAGTATGAAATAAAAAAAAATAATAAAAAAATCCCATTTAAAACATATCATAATTCTATTTCTTTTTTAAAAAAAGGGAACCGCCTTCAAAAAACCAACCCACTGAAAAGCAAAAAAATAATTTTCTAATAAATCTGGGTATACTTACCTACCTACTTAGTTTTTGAAGTCGGTGCCAAATCAAAATTCGCAATTCATTTTGTTTATGGCTAATGGCCAAATCAAAATTCGCAATTCATTTTGTTTATGGCTAATGGCACCGACTTCAAAAACTAAGTGGGTAGGTAAGTATACCCAGATTTATTAGAAAATTATTTTTTTGCTTTTCAGTGGGTTGGTTTTTTGAAGGCGGTTCCCTTTTTTTAAAAAAGAAATAGAATTATCATATGTTTTAAATGGGATTTTTTTATTATTTTTTTTTTTTTTGTGACAGCGCTACAGTCCCTATTTCTGTAAATCATCTTGCGGAGTGAATCTTCTGTACCGTTAGGTACTATTATGTATTCCGTGGTAATATATCGATCTGCATCGATGATAAAATATTGGCACTGCGGCACAGAACACTAAATAGTACCAGAAGGTCCACTCCGCAAGATTATTTAAAGAAATAGCGACTCTAGCGCTGACACAAAAAGTGCAATTCAGTTCGCAAGAGCGCCTGGCCCCGCCCTCAAAATCGACACGCAACAAACGCAATGTTGTGGTCTCTTTCTATCGCCTAACTTTATCTCTTACGACGTACTAGGGCTGCCGTAGTCTCAGACGGCGCGTAAAATAGACCGCACAGAACTAGCGCGTGCACCTCGGCCAGCGAGCGGCAACCATCTGAAATATTGCGGTCCGGACCCGTACTTGTAGCCGGGACGGTCACGTGATAAGTGAGACTGGCCTGGTGCGGTGACAGTGCCACCGCCAGTGATATAATGCGTGTGTCACGTGTGCAGCTGCACGTGTTCGCGCTGGCGCACGTCATGCGGCGGCCGATCTTCGTGTACGGAGTGGACATCGTCAACTCGTTCCGCGGGGAGGCGCTCGGCTACGCCAGGTTCCAGGGTGAGTTCCTGTTCGCTTTATCAGCCGATGGACGTCCACTGTTGTGTTACAAAATGTTTGATGTATAAATCCCAATCGAAAGAACCGAGGAATTCGATAAATTAGTGTTCTTCAAATTTTTTGTTCAAAAATGATAAATCTAATTGTTATTTGACGGTACTTAACTTTGACAACACTTAGCTTCCTCTGGATGTAACTAAACTATGTGGCTTCCTCATTTGGGGTACAAATGTGCCAGTTCTATCGAATTTGTGAAAATGTAAATGTAGTTTCGGGGTGGTAATATCTCTAATATTTTGCTTGCTTGCCGTCGTCAGGGATCTACCTGCCGCTGCTGTGGGAGCCGGAGTTCTGCTCCAAGTCGCCGCTGTGCCTGGGCTACACTCGCGGACACTTCTCCGCGCTGGTGCCCATCGAGCCTTACTCGCATCGGCACGCCTACATCTGTCGGTACGTAATGACGTTTAACGTTCACCCTCTTGCGTGTCGTCGTCAGGGATCTACCTGCCGCTGCTGTGGGAGCCGGAGTTCTGCTCCAAGTCGCCGCTGTGCCTGGGCTACACTCGCGGACACTTCTCCGCGCTGGTGCCCATCGAGCCTTACTCGCATCGGCACGCCTACATCTGTCGGTACGTAATGACGTTTAACGTTCACCCTCTTGCGTGTCGTCGTCAGGGATCTACCTGCCGCTGCTGTGGGAGCCGGAGTTCTGCTCCAAGTCGCCGCTGTGCCTGGGCTACACTCGCGGACACTTCTCCGCGCTGGTGCCCATCGAGCCTTACTCGCATCGGCACGCCTACATCTGTCGGTACGTAATGACGTTTAACGTTCACCCTCTTGCGTGTCGTCGTCAGGGATCTACCTGCCGCTGCTGTGGGAGCCGGAGTTCTGCTCCAAGTCGCCGCTGTGCCTGGGCTACACTCGCGGACACTTCTCCGCGCTGGTGCCCATCGAGCCTTACTCGCATCGGCACGCCTACATCTGTCGGTACGTAATGACGTTTAACGTTCACCCTCTTGCGTGTCGTCGTCAGGGATCTACCTGCCGCTGCTGTGGGAGCCGGAGTTCTGCTCCAAGTCGCCGCTGTGCCTGGGCTACACTCGCGGACACTTCTCCGCGCTGGTGCCCATCGAGCCTTACTCGCATCGGCACGCCTACATCTGTCGGTACGTAATGACGTTTAACGTTCACCCTCTTGCGTGTCGTCGTCAGGGATCTACCTGCCGCTGCTGTGGGAGCCGGAGTTCTGCTCCAAGTCGCCGCTGTGCCTGGGCTACACTCGCGGACACTTCTCCGCGCTGGTGCCCATCGAGCCTTACTCGAATCGGCACGCTTACATCTGTCGGTACGTAATGACGTTTAACGTTCACCCTCTTGCGTGTCGTCGTCAGGGATCTACCTGCCGCTGCTGTGGGAGCCGGAGTTCTGCTCCAAGTCGCCGCTGTGCCTGGGCTACACTCGCGGACACTTCTCCGCGCTGGTGCCCATCGAGCCTTACTCGCATCGGCACGCCTACATCTGTCGGTACGTAATGACGTTTAACGTTCACCCTCTTGCGTGTCGTCGTCAGGGATCTACCTGCCGCTGCTGTGGGAGCCGGAGTTCTGCTCCAAGTCGCCGCTGTGCCTGGGCTACACTCGCGGACACTTCTCCGCGCTGGTGCCCATCGAGCCTTACTCGCATCGGCACGCCTACATCTGTCGGTACGTAATGACGTTTAACGTTCACCCTCTTGCGTGTCGTCGTCAGGGATCTACCTGCCGCTGCTGTGGGAGCCGGAGTTCTGCTCCAAGTCGCCGCTGTGCCTGGGCTACACTCGCGGACACTTCTCCGCGCTGGTGCCCATCGAGCCTTACTCGCATCGGCACGCCTACATCTGTCGGTACGTAATGACGTTTAACGTTCACCCTCTTGCGTGTCGTCGTCAGGGATCTACCTGCCGCTGCTGTGGGAGCCGGAGTTCTGCTCCAAGTCGCCGCTGTGCCTGGGCTACACTCGCGGACACTTCTCCGCGCTGGTGCCCATCGAGCCTTACTCGCATCGGCACGCCTACATCTGTCGGTACGTAATGACGTTTAACGTTCACCCTCTTGCGTGTCGTCGTCAGGGATCTACCTGCCGCTGCTGTGGGAGCCGGAGTTCTGCTCCAAGTCGCCGCTGTGCCTGGGCTACACTCGCGGACACTTCTCCGCGCTGGTGCCCATCGAGCCTTACTCGCATCGGCACGCCTACATCTGTCGGTACGTAATGACGTTTAACGTTCACCCTCTTGCGTGTCGTCGTCAGGGATCTACCTGCCGCTGCTGTGGGAGCCGGAGTTCTGCTCCAAGTCGCCGCTGTGCCTGGGCTACACTCGCGGACACTTCTCCGCGCTGGTGCCCATCGAGCCTTACTCGCATCGGCACGCTTACATCTGTCGGTACGTAATGACGTTTAACGTTCACCCTCTTGCGTGTCGTCGTCAGGGATCTACCTGCCGCTGCTGTGGGAGCCGGAGTTCTGCTCCAAGTCGCCGCTGTGCCTGGGCTACACTCGCGGACACTTCTCCGCGCTGGTGCCCATCGAGCCTTACTCGCATCGGCACGCCTACATCTGTCGGTACGTAATGACGTAGTTTGAAACTTTCACAAATAGATGGCGCTGTTTCTGCCTAAGGACCTAAAATATTACGATCTGAATTTCATCTATCTGAATTTCATCGCAGAGGGATATAGCCCGTATAGCTCAGCGGAAGAGCACCCAGCCGCGATAGCTGGGGGACCTTTTTGTTGTGTTTCTTTACCTTCTTGCGTGCTGTCGTCAGGGACCTACCTGCCGCTGCTGTGGGAGCCAGAGTTCTGCAGACAAACGTAGGCGTTCAGTTGTTCTGGACCTAAATACCTAACTGACTAATCGAGTCCCTACTCGGCACCATGGACACACCTTTCAACTCGTCTGCAGTTGTTACAATAATTTTCTACACTGATCAGATTTTTATCATGGGAGGGAAGAAGACCCTCTATACAGGCAGGCAGGCAGGCACTCAGGCAGTGTCTTTCCTCCCACTTACAACCCAGGTACTTTCAAATCAAGAGTGAATAGGCATCTTCTAGGCAAGCGCGTTCCATCTTAGACTGTATTATCACTTTCCATCAGGTGTAATCACAGTCAAGCGCTAGTCTATATAGTGTAAAAAGAATACTCCATATATATAGATTTGCTTGTCTGTGGTTTCCAGGGAGCAGCAAGAGGAGAGCGAGGACACGACGTACCTGCCACTCACGGACTCGGAGGGGAAACTGTTGCCCGTACACTTCCTCACCTGCGACGAGGTGAGCTGAAAACTATTAAGTCTAGTATTAAGTCGCATAGACATAGGCATATTATACAGTCAAACGTTTCGGAAGCGCCTGCATGATATGTCTTGGCGTGCTTCTGCGGACTGGCGGAGGAGAACCTCCACCATGTCTTGTGGGAGTACTCCTTATACGAGGACCTCCGGTGCTTGCTGCTGGACGGGATCGTTCGCGAAGTTTCTGGCACAGTTTATTATCAGGATCTCGTGGGTTCGGCGGCCAACTTCGGAAAGCTACGGGAGTTCGCGCACGCGTGGCATAAGAGGCGAAGCGGCTTGGAGTGACACAGAGAATTTATGCTGTGGACAGCGACGGCGCGGTGAGTCCGTATTTTGTATCGTCCTGCCCCAGAATGGGGAGAGTGATTTCATAGGGACAAGGAGCGAGAGGAAACAACTTGTAGGGAGTCAAGAAGGCGCCCCGGGAACACGCCAAGAGCAAGTATCGAACGGGCGCCCTCCCGCGTTTCGGCCCCCATAACCGCGAGGTTGATTGGGCCATGGGTGGTGGAGGTTTGTCCCTATATACAGACAAACGTGCGACAAAATGGCACCGCGCAATCGTCCTAATTTTTTTTTTGTTTATGGCTTAGTGACTTAGTAGTTCGTAGGATTTTTTGACAGATGGTGCTACTTTTTGTATGAAATAGATTACGTAAAATATTCAGATGACTTTTAAAATCATTGCTTTGAGAAACTCTTGTGTCCTCTTTTCTCGGATCCAGATAGATATATTTAGTTGGAATTCCTGCAGAATATGAGACTCGAATCTCTTGGAGGTTATACAGGGAAATTTCTCGCATCTTGTATATTTATAGAATGCTCATCGAAAATTTCGTAAGTGTGCACTTATGTACGGTATATCTATCGGTGACCGCTGCTATTTCAAACCCATCTGCACCTGACCCGACGCGAGCGTCAAAGGGGAAGTACATTAGGGCGATCGGCCAAAAATGAATCATTAAAGAGCTTTATCAATGTCAAAACATGGGTTTTGACTAATCACAGCACTTGAAAATCACGTTTTGACATTGATACAGCTCTTTAATGATTGATACATTTTTAGCCGATCGCCCTGCTGGACTATCTAAGGGACTGATAAAATATGATATCGCTGGATACGATACGATAACCGTACGGACTATGGCAGGACTTAGGATATTTCCTGGGGCAAGGAGGCCCACCCTCGAGGCCCACACCCTGACTGACCTTGGTCAACCCTTCACCTTCCCATGGCCCCACCGCCCTCTCGGACTCTTGGGCCAAAACGCGGGAGGACACCCGAACGGTACTTGCTCTCGGCGCTTTTCCCAGTTCGGATGCCTTCTTGAGCTCCCTACAAGTTGTCTATCTCCTTGACCCTTTAGTGACTCTCCCCTTTCTGGGGCAGACTCCACTATCACGTTCTTCTTCCGCCGCCGCTCCCAGCCTCCTCCTCTCCCGACGAGCTCTGGTTCGTTTCGCTGCTGCTGCAGCTCGACGTGAGCTCCTCCTCCTACTCGGCCTCTCGTCGTCTCCTTCGTTGCCGCACATCCGAGCCGCTCCGCCTCCTGTGCCACGCGTGCGCGTAGTACGTGGAAGTTCGCCCCCGACGAAACGAGGTCCCGGTAGTACACCGGACCCGCCTCCGAGCGCACTATCCCGTCCAACATCGTGCACCGAAAGTCCTCATACAAACTGCATTTCCAGAGGACGTGGTGAGCGTCCTCCAGTCCATCACCACATTCACACTGACCTTGGTCAGTCAAGAAGACCCGGTTGTAAGTCAAGTCAATCGATAGTTACGGCTATTTAACGGCCTACAAGCCGTATTTAGGTGATTTTGAATGAAGTTTTATGCAAAAACTATAAAGACAATTACTTTCAAATTTACACGTCATGTATTTTGGGTCTTTAATCTAAAATCGCTTAGAAGCAGAAACACGATTGGATAAAATTTTCTCGATAGAAAGTTCTCCCAAAAGTTGCTCCAAAATCTCTGTTTTTCTATGTTTTATCAGAAACTACAATGGATGTAATTGTAATTTTTGTTTTTTATTATTATTATTTAGCCGTCTTGCCGACAAAGTATGCAGTCTTTTTTTTTTTTTCACTAATAAGTTTATTTATTCACTACTGTATTATTATAGTTCTTTAAAGTCCAACTACACTGAGTTTAAAATTTGTCAGCGTGTCCTTCTGACACATAGGCCTCTTCCAGCATCTTCCATTTTAGTCTATCCCTTGCTGTCCTCTTCCATGTGTTTCCTCCTACTTTTTTGATGTCGTCCTCCCATCTTCTGTGTAATTTTCCCCTTTTTCTTTGCCCATCTCTCGGTACCCACTCTGTAATCTTTTGTGTCCATTTTTCTTTACTTTCTCTTGTCATGTGACCGGTCCATCGCCACTTAAGCTTTTTGATTGTTCGGAGTATATCCTCAACTTTTGTGCTTTCTCTAATATCCTTTGCTCTTTTGCGGTCTTTGAGAGTGAATCCTAACATACTTCTCTCCATTCCTCTTTGGCATGTTCTGAGCTTCAAAAAGTTTTTCTGCGACAGTGCCCACGTTTGACATCCATATGTTAGGCAGGGGAGAATGCAGGTGTTGAACACTTTCTTTTTGATAACTATTGGGAAGTCTTTGCTTTTCATGACCTCTTTCAAGGACCAGTATCTCCTCCATGCACAAGTCACTCTTCTTTCTATTTCAAAATCAGCTTGATCTCTGAAGGAGATAGTTTGCCCTAAGTAGATGTATTGTTCTACATACTCGATGCTTTCATTGTCCACGTTTATATCTAACTGCTCCATATTTGTCATTATTTTTGTTTTTGTTTTGTTCATTGTCAGTCATATTTCTCTGCTTTTCTCAGACAGTTGTTGAAGCATGTTCTGGAGAATTCCACTGTTGTTTGATACGAGGACTAGGTCATCTGCAAACCTTAGGTGGTTTAGTTTTGTACCGTTTATGTTTACCCCATAGTCTTCCCAATGCAGTTTTCTGAATATTCCTTCTAGAGCTGCCGAGAAGAGTTTAGGAGACAGTGGATCGCCCTGCTTCACTCCTTTAGATATCGGGAAGGTTTCTCCTAATTGATCCATCTTGATTTGAGCCGTACTCTCCATATATATGTTCCTTATGATCCTTAGGTACTTTTTTGGCACTCCCTGCTCCAGCAGGATCTTCCAGAGTTGGTCGTGTTTTAACGAGTCGAACGCTTTAGTGTAATCCACAAATGCAATGTACAGAGGTTTTCTATACTCCTGAGTTTTTTCAATTAATTGCTTTAGTACATGCATGTGGTCTACGGTGGAGTAGCCTTCACGGAATCCTGCTTGTTCTATCGGCTGCTCTTCATCTAAGGTTTTTGTTATCCTGCAGAGTATTAATTTGGAGAAAACTTTGTATACATTGGAGAGTAGACTAATCGGTCTATAATTTTCAATAGCACTTCGGTCTCCCTTCTTGTGAATAAGTACAATGACACTTTTTAACCATTGCGATGGGATACACTCTGTAGATAAGACGATGTTATAGAGTTCAGTCAGCTCCTTCAGATTGTTAAAGTTTTCTACAATGAACATCTTTAGCATTTCAGCATCAGGTCCAGGAGCTTTTCCATTTTTTTGAGTTTTTATTGCTCGTTCTACTTCAGATGTAAGGAAGTTTGGGATCTCTTTAGTTTCTTTATTATCTTCCAGGTCTAGTTTTAAAGCTTCTAATGGTGTAGAATCTGAGTATAGACTTCTGTAAAATTCGGTTGCTACTTGTAGTATACCTTGTCTTGTTGTTTGCTGTTTTCCTGACTGGTTCTTCATTTCTGGTATCCAATCTTTTTTCTCAACAAGCATACTCAATGCTTTCTTAACTCCCCCTGTCTTTCTTATATGGTGCTCTATAACCTCTACTCTTCGTCTTATTCTGTCCTTCTTGATGTTGTTGCTAATTTTTTTACTTATCTGTGTGATCTCCATAAGTTTTGATTTATCTTTTTTATCCTTTAATAGTTCTTTTCTTTTCTCTATCAATGTTTTTGTCTCTAAACTCAAGTTTCTTTTACCGTTTTGCTGGTTCTTAATTTGAGTTTTCCTATACAGTTTGTCAATTTTTTTGTTGTACAGTTCCTGTACTCTGTTCTGCTGCTCGCTGATAAAAGGTCTATTAATAACGTTAAGTCTAGCAATATTGCGTTTTATGGTTTTCGGTCTGCCTTTCTTATGTTTAACTGTGTGGATAGTCCCCCTTACCATGCGGTGATTTGTGTTGAAATTGAACTGATTGATAACACTTACATCTCTGAAGGCTTTTTCATTATTTGTTGCGATGTAATCTATATGCGCCATCAGGTGCAATCCAAGTCCACTTTTTGTTGGGTTTTTTCTTAAAGTGGCTGTTCATAAATTTTAGGTTTCCTTCAAGAGCCATGTTGATCATTCTCTTTCCATTATTGCTTCTTTTGCCATATCCAAAATTTCCAATTGGCCTTTCTTCTTTGCTTTGTTTTGCACCAATTCTTCCATTGAAGTCACCCATTACTATGACGTTTTTATGTGTGCTCTGTAAGGTCTGTGACAGTTCGTCATAGAAGGTATCTTTGACTTGTTCGTTAGCTTGTTCAGTGGGTGCGTAGATTAGAATTATTGACCAATTTTTGTCGTAGCCTGGTAATTTTATGTTGAGAACTGCAATTCTATCCGAGATGCCCTTGAATTCCTCTATCTGCTTAGCCAAATGTTTTTTAACCATAAAACCAACTCCATGTCTTCCTTTTAATATTCCTTTGTAGAAGAAAATATAGTCATTATGTTCTTCTATAGCATCTCCTTGTCTTCTAACCTCACTTAATCCTAGTATGTCCCATTTAACGGATGAGAGGGCGGTTTCTAATTCTGTCAATTTTTCCTGTGTTCTCAGTGACAGACAGTTTAGTGTTGCGATATATAGCTTGTCAAGTTGTCTATTGTATGTGTTTTTAAAATTTGCTGGAAGGCTTAGGTCTGTCTCCCCCACGGGGACCAACCGGTTTGGGGGGTAATTGTTTGTTTGTTTTGATTCTAAACTAGTTTTATTTTTTACTGTTATTTGTTTTGTTTTCCGGTCTACGGCTATCTTTGATTGCTATTCGTTTTTATGTTCCAAATTTGATTGTGATCTCCCTCTATATAAGCGGTGAAATGCGTTTATTTTATTAATTTTTTGCGGTGCCTTTATTTGCTCCGTCGCGTTATCTGCCTCCTTGGGTGATGAAGTTGGTTCCCTTTTTCTTTTGTCTCGGCTGAGTTCGCCCTTGTCCTTTACGATCAGTTTATCTTGTTTTATAAAGGCTATCCGTCCCTTTTTTCTTCCTCTTCTAAAATAGGTAGCAATTCCTTTCTTTTTTCTAGAACTTCCTTTGTGAAGTCTTCCTTAATACTTATATTTTTAGGCAGCTTTTTCTTGTTACGTAAGATTTCATTTCGTTTCCAGGCATTCACAAAGCTTATTAACACAGGGCGTGTGGTACCTTTAAATACTCCAATCCTGAATGCCTTATTTATATCTTGTTTTGTTATATCAAATCCTGTCTTAATCATTGTGTCCACCAACATTTCTATTAAGTTCAAACCATTTTCCCTGTCCTCTTCGAGGCCAAATATTACTAAATTATTACCTTTCTTCTCAGATTCCAAGTTTTTGATTTTTTCGTTTAATCTTTGAACTTCAACTTTCAAACCCTTATTTTCTTCCAACATAAGTTTTAATTTTTCATCAATTTGTTTCATAACTGATGTTGTGACTGCTTCTGTAATAGCAATGGTTTGACTATCCATTTTTTCTTTTATATTAGTAAGGAGTAGTTGCATCTGGCTATCCATTCTTTACAGCAGTGTTATCCAATTCAAATCCTATGCGTCCTCGTACTTGAATATTCTAGCCAAATCCCCTTGATTTTCAAAGAAATTGGAGAATGGTAGAAATTGAAAATATTGGTAGTTTTATCAAGATTTGGTTGCACTATTGTTGCGAGTTTTCCTGTTATGTACCGAGAGATGGGAGACTGTTACAGGGGTTGAAAACACGCCTTGTACCTATCTACTTCAACTTCAATTGGGAGATTGGTAGAAATTGATAATTGGTAGAAATTTTGTCGAGGCACTAGCACTTTTGTTGCTGGTTTTGGCCTTTTGGGGTGTTGTAGGTAGATATGTTGGCTTAGTTATACCAGTGAGCACTTATTTCACGATTGTTCTGCCAAAAAGTGGAATAGTTGGTTGTTATTTTTCGACTTTGGTCCGAGTTATTACGCGGGAATGCTACTTTCCAAGCAAAGCACTTCCGCGTATTTTTACCGAATGACACCTTTGGTACACCTAACTGACCTTATATCAGATTTTGTTAATAATTATTGGCACTTGGTACTTATTTGGTAGGAATTTCATTTAGGTACGTTTATAGTTATTTGACTTGACAGTAGGATATAACAAATTTTTAGGTTAACTTTTCTTCAATATTTTATCTTATTTTTGCCGAATTCACTTATTTATAAGTTAGTTTTGACGAAGTCACTGTTGTTTGATAATTATTTGGTATTTCGTTTTGTTTTGCCGTGGAATGTTCACACTTTTCGAGCGTAACGGTTTTGCACTTTAAACGTTTATTTTTGTTAAATATCACTATTTTCACAGTTTTCCAACTATAATCACTTTTGTTATAACGTCTTTTGATTTAGAGCACTATGTTGTCTTTTTTAGCTCGTATTTCCACGAAATAGTTTTAAATATCGAGAGTGACACAGATTGCGTCCGAACTGTTCGCGCGCCGGAACCGGAATCGTTTTAATGTATCGGTAATAATAATATCCTAAAACGCTTAGAACGGATTTTTGATAACCAGCTTAGTTTTTGAGTAATTAGGTAAAACGTCGTTTTTCTGCTATATTCTTCCGCGACGCTGCATGTCGCACCTACCAAATCTCCGTGAGAGTGAGAAAGACAAAAATAAATTCAATCAATCCCCTTAAGTGTGTTAGAGCTGTTCTTGCTTGCCTACAGTCTGTAGTGCGTTCCCATATTTGTGCATGTATTTGTGCGGTGTTTTTGTGTAGCCATGATTTGTACTCACTATAAAAAAAAAGTTACGGCTATTTAACACAGACGGGTGTTGCAGGTGGCGGAGGAGGAGGCGGTGGTGCGCCGCTGGGTGAGCCCGCGTGTCAGCGGCGGTGCATTCGCGGCTGCACAGCGGCTGCACGCGCGGCCGCTGCTGCAGGCGCAGATGCTGGAGGAGTGGCTCAACCACTACCGGAGACTGGCGTGAGTGGCGCGCAGTCATATGGAAAAACTCATAAAATAAGAATCAACCCGTGCTTTATTTTCTTCATATAATCACAAACGTATTGACCTTTCATAATTAGCCTGTAACTAAAGAATTTGTGAAATAAAGATACATAATATTTTGACTTTTGACGAGAAAAAATCAGCGCTTGCTTCGCTCGCTGACGCCATCTTGTTTGTTCGCAGGCAACAGACGCGCGGCCCGTTCCCGCCGCGGCTGCACTCCGCCGCAGAGTTCTCGTCCGACGCAGACACGGACGATGAGTGACGCGCGCACACACACACACACTAGTTACGTGACGAACATTCGCGTTCGCATTCGCGGATATTTGCATATATATACAGCTACTCGTGCTGATTCACTGACTGACTGACTCACTGATTGATCACCTCTCCTGAACAATTTAGAAAAAAAAATGTTTTTAAGGATAGTGTCGTATAAAAAAAAAAATTCATTCGGAGGAAAAATACGGAGAGAGCTGATGATTGAGGATTTCGAAGACGGGTGAAGAGCACAGCCAAGGGTATTACAGATAGGTGGGGGGTGCTCGACCAAATGTCATTTGAAACGTCATCCAATTGCCAGTAAGTTAAAAAAAATTTCAAAATGGCGGATTCAAAATGGCCGCCATACGAATTTCGTCGATATCCCGGAAAGTACAAAAGATGGAAGAACGGTTTCTTGATTAGAGATGATCAGGACTTTAAGGTCTACTCGATGAATAGAAAAATAAAATGGCGGAATTTATTTTTCTATAGAAAATGTATGGGGAATGTTGAAAAGACTAAAAGTTGATGGCTAATAGGGGGTAACACAGCACTAGTAGGAAGAAGAAACTAGTAGTCGCGCTCCCACGCGACCTACTAGTTTGCATATATATACTTTGATGTTCGCAAATAACTTTTTTGAAAAGGAAAACAAAAAGGGGATTTGAAATAGACATAATATAATACCCTAGGGAGGGCAGACGGCCAATGACGAAATACGCTACGCTAAGAGAACGGGAAATGGGTGAGGCCGCCGTTTTTTGCTGATATGGCGCAGAAGTATTGCGATGGTGGCGTAGAAACTTCTACGCGTCGGTGACGTTGAGTGGCGTATAATAGTGACGGTTAAATGTAAAGGTTCGCATACATATGTAAAATTATATTGATGTATTTTATATATTACATATATTGATGTATTTTATAAATAGTAACCATAATAATATGTACATGAAAATGCACAAGGAAACACATTGAATGAATAAAATCAAATTTATTTATCTTACATTATTTTTATGTGATACAAAATATACGCAGGTACGTATAATTTCGGTTATCCTATCACTCATGTCCATGAGTATACCTGCTGTATAGTCCGAACAAAATGAGAACTCACTCGCAATTTTAACTGCCATATCTGGGTGACCGAGCTTTGCTCGGTATTTTCTCTGTTTGCGAGTGAATACTCACCTTTATTTGGTGGCGTAGGGGAAGTAGCGAATATCTACGCTACCAGTGGCGTTGAAGAGCCAAAATGGTGGCGAATTTTTACTTCTACGCTACCGACGCGTTGAGAAAATTACATAAATCTGTGTAAATAACGTACGATTAGACTTGCATTATAGCACCTAATATAGCTTTCACTTCTAGTCACACGGTGCACTGATAGTTTTAAGTGAAACAGTTAAATTTACATTTTTATGCGCAAAAATCCTCTTTCGAAAAAAGTGTGTACACAATCCGGATCTTACATTAACATGTCAACCGTCAAAATAATAACCGCTATCGAGCCGCTGTCCTTAATCTATAGTAACTCTATGTTGCCACTTCCCGATTTAAACCTCCCTGACTCCAAACTTTAATAGGTATGAAAAATATTGGTGGCGTTGACAAAGTGGCGTTGAATTTCAATTTTTAACGCAATAACTGTTTTGGACAAAAATTTAAAGAAAGTCTTAGGATACCCCTTGCGAAATTAAAAGCATAGATAGCTAGTTATATAAGTATTCTTAAAACATCAGTTGTATCTCGAGAATCGTCTATCCTTTTGCTACAGCAAAGGTTAAAGTGCACCTCTGCCTCGGCGGATAGGAGTTTTTGTGTAATTTCCGTCACTTTTTTCAAGTTCCATTCGAAATATATTTTTAATTTACTAACTGAACTTTAACAATTATAATGTTCACTTGAGCCTTTTTGTTGCTCAATCCTACGCTGTTATCAAAAATTAGATAGATATCATACTTTTCAAAATATGAAACGCGGAGAAAAAAGTTTGCGAAATCAGCAAAAAAAGGCGGCCTCACCCAAATACGTGACGTATGTTGAAGCCAAACATTTCTCAAATATGGCGTCGCGCGTCGTTACCGCCCGCAACATTTCGGTACCGCTGACAGCACATAGCGCTGTCGGTAGCTTAGATTAGCGCCATTTTACACTTTTGACAAATTAAGGCGAGTCACTAAATATTTCAGAACTTCAAGTAGGTATGATCAACTTTCTTCAGATGATATCTTCATGTATATTTTTTGTAAGATCGGGAATGACGATTAAACACCTAAATTATTCGTTCAAAAAAAAACTTTTTTCCCCGCTTTATGCCCGATGACTCGCCTTAAAAATAATGCTTCAGGACGGAGCCTAAAAATACATGCGTGACGTCACTAAGTGCTGATCCTTTATATGTTTAATCTATGCGGACGGTGCGAAAAAATGTCGTCAGTTTATCGGTGCCACGCTGTAGTTCAGCAGTAAAAAAAAATGTGCAAAATATTCGCGAATGTTAATTCGAATAATCTTTACACCACTAACACACATACACATAAATCAACTGTACGCATTGACTTAGTACCCATTAGAGCGGTATAGTTTCCCGTGCCTCAAAGAGCACTTTAAGCCGTCACCCCTGCGCCTTATCTCCCTCCAGTCGTTTTGGAACTATCGGATTATAAGTGTGGGAATAGAGATTGCACTTGTGGTTAGCTTACACTTGTGCACTAAAATATTTCCCGTGTAGATGGAAAATCTCCGTAGAGATTGACTGGACTTTATTAATAGTAAACCTTTGAAATAACTTCGAGGCTGACAAATGACAGGAAACGTCAAACCAATCCAGTGGGTATACAGGGTTATATATAAAATACCAAAACGCTCTCGGCCTGTAGTTGTATACATTAACACTAACAACTTTGGTTCTGCGACTTTTCAAAATTCAGTATTAATTTATATCATACAAAAAAATGTTATTTCTGTAAAGTGACATTACACTGTTGCGGTTTCGCGCCGCGAACTCGCGCACCGGCCGCCGCGCCGATGTTACATTACAGAGTAGGAACGAGTAGAGTATCTCTGTAAAATATTGAGTATTGGATATTTCTCAAAATATCGAGTAAAAAGAAAAGTCGTAGAACAAAAGTTGTTAGTTTTAGTGTAAACAAATACAGGCCGAGAGCGTTTTGGTATTTTTTATATATCCCTGTATAGTCAAAGTGTACATACGAAACACTGATTAATGCAGAAATAGCTAAATTTTATCTAATACTATGTAATTAGGGCTTTATTTTGTTTCAATAAAAGTGGTGTCTATACTTTTTTTTATAAATGCGAGAGAATCATGAATTTTGTTTGTTCGATGTATTATTTTTCAATTTTTATCAAAACATTCGCTAACAATGTGGCTATACGTATTAGCGTTTTCAAAACCTCTTTATAATCTGCCAAAAATAGTATCGTTAAGTATTTTATAACGATACAAGTTGCATAAAGAGCGACTATAAAGGTCAGCTATGACATTCTCGTAACGTTTTCACACACTAAGTGATGTGATGTGAAACAAGAAAAAAAAATTAACACAGAAAATTTAACTTTACTACTATTGGATTAGAGTGAAAAATTGAATGTATTTCATCATAGGAATTACAATGCTCGACTTTGACGCTCTTAAGAAAATTCGATCTCGCTATTGTCGACCAACATGGCGTTTTGAACTACATTCAGTTTTATGCTCTATGTCAATAGTCGTAAAATTAATTTTTCAATGTTCGCAATAAAATGTTTTGATTTCAATATCGCCTGCTTGTATACGTAAATGGCATCACCTTTTTAAACATTTCACATCACGAAATGTAGCCGACACGTTACGAAAATAACCCCGCAGGGCCCTTATCCTGTATCTTAGTGATGATCACTCAGTGACCTTCAAGAAACTCATTTGATATATATTTTTTATTCATTGAAGGTTCGCCACAAAATCTTAATTTCGTTGCTTAATAAAGCAGCAATGTATTATAAACCATAGACAACAATGATCATCACTGCCAGTGTCAATTTTACAGAATATGGGCACTGATCCAAGGTGGCGGCACCGCCGGAATGACTATAAAGGCTGTTTAAAATACATATTTAATTTTTACATAAAAATGTTTTGAAAAATTATATATTCACACCACGTGACGAGAAATTGTGATACAAACCTTACGGACGTTTTCAGAAACGTTTTTTAGTTATCAATAAATCTCAATATAGAAATAAAAATAATATACTTATACGAATCATGCTTACGTACATTAAAACAGTAATAGTGGCACAAACTTATCTGGCCCGGTGAGGGTGTCGCTGTCTGCATTGAATTCAGTCCGCCCAAGGATCGCAGCGACGTTAGTTCCAGTTTTGGCCACCAGATCAGAAAAGTTTGTGACTCTATCCCATAGTAACTTTCATATAAACGCTAGTTCAACATCTAGCATAATATATAAGGATTGCTACTAAAATTTGAAGAACGCTTCTGAAAATGGCTGTCAAAAATATCTGCACGGATTATAGGATTTTCAGTACTTAAAAATTGCAATCACCACAGGCTAAAGAAAAAAGATGGACGGAAAATCATGCTCTATGGAAATAATTTCTTGATATACAATTGAAATCGTATTTTACTGATATGACAAAATCGATACTCTCACATTAAAGTAACTAGTGGACGACCGTCCATCTTTTTTGGTTAAAACCCACAAAAATATAAAATTAAAGTAAGGAAAGCAGTCTATTAAAAATGAAAAGAAAAAAATACAAAGATATTTTACGATAATGTACAGAGATTAAGGTTCTTATGATAAAAAAATAATATTTATTTCGATTCCTTTCGGTTTGTATGTAAATATATAAAAAAATGGGTTTTTCTGTAATATATTATTGTTTATTACATTTTAATCTATACATAGGTATATAGATATATCGTCTCGCTACTCTAGTGCATAGGTTTTTTCGCCTTTTTGGGTATATTATAGAAAGGTTGGTGTTTGGAATTCGCAAGAATATTAGTGCTAAGTTGTTTGTACACAAATATTATAGCTTCCCTTGACTTGCAGTGATGATGAGAAGCTTTTAAGGCTCCCCCACACAGGCGTGTTATTATCGGTCGATAATATCGCATGTGTTATTGTGATAATGCATCCCGATTCCTTGCACACAGCTGCGTTTTTATCGTGCGATATTTCTTACGAGAATATCGCACGACGGACGCAGCGTCCTACTTCCATTGCGGCGTTATTATCGCAGCAGTGTGTAACTACTTGATCATCCTAATACAAAATGTACTGAAAACAGATATCGCAATAACGCTTGCGATATTATCGACCGATATACTTCCATTGCGGCGTTATTATCGCAGCAGTGTGTAACTACATGACCATCCTAATACAAAATGTACTGAAAACACATATCGCAATAACGCTTGCGATATTATCGACCGATAATAACGCGCCTGTGTGGGGGAGCCTTTATACATTTTAACTGTATACTTCTCAACACCAGGGCCCTTATTCTGTATCTCAGTGATGATCACTCAGTGGCCTTCAATGACATTTATTTTTTATCCATGGAAGGTTTTCCACAAAAGATTATTTTCGTTCCACTTAATAAAGCAGCAATGTATAGCGAACCATAGACAACAGTGGTTATCACTGAGATACAGAATAAGGGCCCAGACCTTAAAGTTACTTGTGAAGACGGATCAAAATGAGGCCAAACTCGATGGGGTTGTGACGTTTAACTGCTGAGTTCCTATGATCACCTTCGGGTTCCATCATCAGATCAGCTCTATGCCATAATAATTTAGCATTCATGCAGCTTACATGTCATGCATGCAAAATTTCAGCTCAATCGGTAACCGGGAAGTGGGTCGAATTTTACTTGCAAGATTTGATTACAAACAAACAAACAAACATCGGGACAGGTAAATGTAAATAAAAGCCTGTAAAAAGAGGTTAGATTTGTGTACAACAAGATTAGCACTAGTTTTAGAGTCTCAAGTGTATCTTTTTGAGTTGAACACTATTTGATGAAATGTCAAAATTACGTTATATCATGTAACTATGAAGTTTACAACAATTAATATAGTGGATAAGATCACAGTCATGATCAAAAGTAAGTTTTGTTCTCCTTTCTTGAAAAGGTTGCTAAACGATATTTTAGAAAGTCCGTTTATCCATATAACAGCTTTTTAGATATTTGAGACACGTGGGTGCAACGAAACAATATGTACATACTTTTTTAACTGATTTGACACGTTTAACGGCCAAAATTAAATGTTTTAGAGTATCTAAAAGCACGTCCAAAAATAGTACTATCCTTCACACAATAGTAGGGTTTGAAAGGGATAACACTAATATTTATAAATACTATTTCCTTTCCACAAGTATCGTTGATAGATTTATAGACGGGCTTAATTTGGAGATGAAAACAGAATCACTACCATAAACTATGTGCCCAAAATGTATTTGGTGCACCTAGTTATACAATTTAACTTCGTTAAAAACACGCCTTTGAGCTTTGATTAAAATACAAACAACGTGATGTGCTTTGCCAATTAAACGCTGTTTAATAATTATGAATTAACGTTATTGTATTCCAAGTTGTCAAACTTAATGTTGGCTGGGTCGAAATTAGCGTTAACTGTGTGTAAGGATATAATATGAATAGTTAAATGTAAAAAAGAGAGAAATAAATATAAAGAGTCTAACTTCAATCTGGCTTACTCATAACCTATACCTATTTGGGCTATGACAACCGTGCGTACTGAGTTTAAGTATTTTAAGATATTAATAGCAATTTCATTTTAGAGTCTCTAAAATTAGAGCATCTAAAGATCTATCCCCTTCACTATAGTACCTACCTGTGGAAGGGGATACATCACAGGAAAGTCTTTAAAATTGAAGGTATTCCCTATGCAACTGTACCTTTGTAAAACGGGTATTAGATTTTTAGACGAGCTAAATTTAGAGACCCTAAAACAGGATCGGTACCATTGGTGCCAATTCTGTTATGCGATATCTCTAAACTAATTTGACAAGTCTAAAAATAGTGCTACCCTTTTCTAAGTGGAACATATAGAAATTAGAAACGGATAGCGCTATTTTATCGACGTCTGCATCCTTTTATCGACAACCACTTTTGCAATAAGTATTCTCACAACCCTAATGTGGAATGCTTTGACTCAGTTTGCACATTTGTAATGGCCCAAGCCTATACTCGACGCAGCGAACCGTGATCCCTATGACACTGACAGCTAATGTCACCATATAACATTGTAGTGGCGTCACCATTAAATCGGGATCATATTGGGGGCGTCTAAAAATGCCATTTATAAATTTTACGTAGCTTTATACCATTAGTAATGATATTCCGTTGATATTTTTAACAATTCTTAACATTTACAAGAAGTTATGTCAATCTGAATTTATGTTTACGTCCTGCATAACTTAAGTCGTGTGACGTTTATCGACTAGGGCGGCAAGTATCGATAAAAAAATGTCGGTAATGGAAACGAGTGCAAAATTTTTCAGACAAAATAAATAAATGGGGAGCATTCATTTTCATGATAAAATATATACATACTTATATAGCAAAAACGTGTTTATCGGGTTAAGCATTATTGGAAAATAACAAAGTTGGAAACTTTCGTTTTACTTACCTACTTAATCTATGCCAAAAATCTTAAATTAATACAACAACAACAAAATGGACATTAAAAATGCACATTGTAATATTTTTTAAAACATGTTTACCAACGTGGCTTAAGGCCACGCCTTTGTCTAAAAAAAAATTATCGACACGACCAAAGACACGACCCATCACTAAACGAACTGTCATAAGGATCATGGTTCGCCGCGTGGAGAATAGTGTGTGAACGTATCGATATTCGATCTCAAAAACTTAAACTTGAGACAAAACGGTACCGTTCGATTTTCAAAAATTCATTCTTAGCTGAATGCCCAATCCGATGATGATGAGCTGTACGTTGATATATCAGTCAGTCAGTCAGTCAGTCAGTCAGTAAAAATTCTAATAAAATCGGACGGCACCATGATTGTTAGTTTGAAGGATCGAAGCAGCGTGCTTAATGCTCCGTTCATTGAATAGAATTATTTTTGTCATCGATAGACTTACAATAACTTACACTTACTTAAAATAAAAGTTGAATTAATTAAACAGTTGAATAGTTAATAAATGCATATCGTTGTTATTTTTTCGAAGGTTTTTTGCCTGTGAAAGGGAACAGCATAGAAGTATTGCTTACGCTCAAATATAGGGGAACGCAAAACCTGTAGGTACTGATGTACCTGTCCCACATGTCATGATTTCTGAATGGCGTAGCGGTAGCGAACCTGCCGTCAGCATCGGAGGTCGTGGGTTCGATTCCCACTACCTACTGGTTAATGTTTGCAGTTTGTGTAATGACCATGAAATGTTTTCCAGTGTCTGGGTGTTTTTCAATATATTATTATATTTATGTATTATAGTATGTATGTATATTATCAGTTATCTAGTAACCATAACACAAGCTATCGCTGACTTTGGGGCTAGATTGCGATGTGTTTAATGCGCTGATTGTATATTTAGATTTATTATTTATATGTGACTCTAAAGTCCAGTGTCACTGTTTGGTTGATGCGGTTGACACAGTGCGCGAGTCGGCCTAACTTGACTGGTATAAAACGCAGTAGGTACAGGTGCTGACAAACTTCTTGAGCATGAAGTAACGTATTCGGGGCAAGTTAGCGCACGCGACTCTCCTCCTACGTGCCCCTCAATTACAACTAAAAGGATCTCAAATTCGCTTGTGCGCAATCAAGATGATATCAAGAAGTTTGCCGTGTACTGTACTAACCAATAAGACTTGCGGTATTACTTCATACGTGTGATTTTGGTTAACTTGAACAGACAATAGTCGCTTTTCCCATTAAGAGTCTCTAAATTAGCACATCTAAAAATAGTAGCATCCCTTTCACAACCGTACTATTTAAAAAGAGATAGCACCATTTCTAAACACCAGTGTTATCCCCTCATCCCTTACCATAGGTATAAATGGGATAATAGTTATTCCTTTCCATAAAAATCGTTGTGAAAGGGATGATAGATTTAGGGACAAACGGGATCACTAGGAATTTGTAAGGAACGGCGGCTTCTATGCTTTTTCTGAGCACTGAATTTTACCTTTTAAAATCGTAAGTTTTGTTGTATCCCTAGCAATTTATAGAGATGGCGCGCGCAATTTATAGAGATGGCGCGCGCTGGATCTTGGTCACTTTGCCGTTGAAAAAATGGCGGACCGAATATCAACGAGATAACTGATAAGTTTACTTCACTGGCGCGGCAAGTTTGTATGTGTTATTGAAAGGGTTGTTAGGTCATGAATCACCATCATGAAGGGTTGTTAGGGTTGTACGACAAATATAGAACCTTTTATTATCATAGAGCCACATTACCTATATATTTGACTGGCTGATAAGTCACTTTATGCAGCACTTTACTTCCTCAGGTAGTTGACACTCGCCATATTTTCTTTCACATAGATCTAATATCCACAAATCTACAAGTAAGGCCTAACTTACAAGCTCTTACAAATTATCAGACTACTCCTACGTTCCTTAAGCTAACTATTTGCACTGAGAAGAACTAGCAAGAAACTCTGAACTTGTTTAAGAACTAAGGTACTCATTACCTGTGAGAACTAAAGGAAGAATAGAAATGGCAATTTTGTGGGCAGCTTTGATTCCTGCCTGACTCAGTCACTGCCTCATATCAGACAGTAACTAACATTAGGTAGGTAATATTATTTAATCTATTGAAGGTTATTAGTAATGCAATGGTATTTTTATCCAGCAGTTGAAAGAGCAATGTACTTATATCGAACTTGTCGCCCATTTATAGTGTTGATCACTAATGCACTTTAAAATTTAAGTGAGCCAGTTTATTTGAAATATGTTTCATACATTGTCGCATTGCTACTATGTCCATTTTTTTGTGTTTCACTCATCAAAGCAGCACTGTATAAAAAACCATAGACAAGCGAGCTAATTCTACATCGGCCAAGAACTATCGCGCTCGCGCGTATCTACTGTAGTTCATAGGCTACAACAAATCATTCTAATTTTTTCCTCTTTTTGGTAGTGAAATTAAAACACTACAATTTATTTTTTAACTGCGTAGGTACCTACCAGATAACCTTTGTAACCATACAGTTTATCAATAAAGCACTTATTTTACGAAATATATCTTCCTTTCTTTTTATGCAACCTTTCTTCTATTTTTTATGGCCAAGAATGATGATATAAATATGAGCATGTCTTCTTCAGTATCTTCTGCTCTCGTTTACTGTAGATTACGTAGTACCTAGATACAGACTCCTATCTTTCATAGTTTTCACCAGTTCGTAGGACTGCAAATTGCGCACGATATGGTCAACAGTCACCACCGTATACCAGTGCCGGATTAAGCCAGCGCGGGGCCTGTAGCAAATTTTGTTAAGGGGCCCTTGGTTTGCTTTAGGTTCTCAAGTTTAGGGTATTAAATATAACAAAACTGTTACAAATAAACTTGTCTAGATTTAATATGGGCAAATTTCTCTAAGCAAATCATGCTCTATATATTCAACAAAGTGAGATGATAAAAACGTTCTTGGCCCATTGTGTTCCTTAATTAATTTTTAATACGTTTTAATGTTGAAAAAGAACGTTCGCCACTGCAGACTGGTCATGGGAGACAAGTAAATTGGCAATGCAATTTCTAAGTTTGCGAAACACGATTCTTAAGAATTATTTAATGAAAGTTTATAAAATTGCTGTTCCAGAGGCTCATGTTTCTGTTTGTCAATAACAGTATAGCCACATCTGTTTTCAGCAGCTCTGCGAACTGCACTAATTCGCCACCTAGGCTGTTCTCCAAATCATCTTCGTAAGGACTGACCATACTTGAAGATTTTTCTAAAATCTCTCGCTGTCGAAATATTTCAAAACCATTAGTAATCTTATGATATTATGCTTATACGTTTAGTTATACGACAGTACGTTATCAATAATGACAATAAACACCTGAACTTCGAAACGTTGTCCAGGTGTTTGATTTTCAATAAAGTCGTCGAGTGTAACAGAGCCGCTGAAATGGTCGTACCTACTTTGTATTTCGCTAGAACTAGTCGGGTAGTGGCGTGGTATAGATCCTAGTCTAAATATACCGATTATAATTAAACATTAGAACATTAACGTTAAAAAGTTCGTAAAATAACTACTTATTTTTACGATTTAACGTTAGTCGTGACGAAATCGAGTTTTAGATTTTCAAGTGGGAGTGAAGCATAGCCGTCATGCAAGATATTTTACGTTCCTATCTAAATTTTTTTTTTATTACGGTACGACAGGCGTTGGAGCGCGGGGCCCTCAAATTCGCGGGGCCCGTAGCATTTGCTAACTCTTGCTATATGGCTAATCCGGCACTGCCGTATACCTAGTCAGATATTGTGCCGTGGCCCCCATGAAGCAGAAATTGCAAAACACTAAGTAAGTAGGTAGGTACTTAGGTATGTTTTAGATTGAAGGGCACTGTACTTATTATAGATAGGTAGCGAAATCACCGGGTAAAAACAACTCTGTTATAAGTACAGCCAGGGCTGGGCAAAATACCTACATGCTTTGCTTTAATTGAAATACAAATTACAAAATACAAAATACTTAAGTAATCTAGACCAGTACAGGCTGAAAAGTTGAAGAAAACAAGATGTCTAATTAAGAAAAAACAAAAACCTACGTAAAACAATACTAAAAAAAAAAATTTTATAAATATAATGGTAGTTAATCACTGTTAAAAATTCTTTGTTTGATAACTCTCGATGTTTTTTGAAAACATTAATTTTTGACGTGACAACGTCTTATAAATCGAAAGAGCCGGTTGCACGCACGAAAAATTGGTTGCCTGTAAAGTCGGTTTACTGACGATAGTTGAACGTGACAACGTCTTCTTTGTCGCTCGTTCCGCGCTCGCGAGGTAACGCCGGTAACGCCGGTAACGCCGGATGAGTCATGTTTTTTCGTGCGTGCAACCGGCTCTATCGATTTATAAGACGTTGTCACGTCAAAAAACATGACTCATCCGGCGTTACCGGCGTTACCTCGCTCATGCGGCGTTACCGGCGTTACCTCGCGAGCGCGGAACGAGCGACAAAGAAGACGTTGTCACGTTCAACTATCGTCAGTAAACCGACTTTACAGGCAACCAATTTTGACGTGACAACGTCTTATAAATCGATGGAGCCGGTTGCACGCACGAAAAAACATGACTCATCCGGCGTTACCGGCGTTACCTCGCTCATGCGGCGTTACCGGCGTTACCTCGCGAGCGCGGAACGAGCGACAAAGAAGACGTTGTCACGTTCAACTATCGTCAGTAAACCGACTTTACAGGCAACCAATTTTTTTTGAGATTACTTTTTAACGCCAAAAAATTTTGTTTTTTAACCGACTTCGAAAAACAAAAGAAGGAGGAGGTTCTCAATTCGGCGCGTATGTTTTTTATGGATGTATGTCCATCGATTTCTCCGATAATACGGAACAGATTTGCATGGTTCTACTTTTGATCGATAGGAAATAGTCTCGAATAGGTGCCATGTAAATTTTTGTAACCTCACCCCTATTTTTTAGTCTAATTTGACCGGACTAGAGAGAGAATAGGGGATTTTTGTTAGAAATTTGTCCAAATTTTATGTCAAATTATACCTTTTCCAATCCTTTATTTTCTCGATGACAGATGAGACAGGTATAGCAATAGCGAGGGATCAGAAAGAGACCACGTTACTTTTGTCTCTCTTAGGGATCAGAAAGAGACCACTTTACTTTTGTCTCTCTTTGATCCCTAGCTATTGTTATATCTGTCTCATCTGTCATCGAGAAAATAAAGGATTGGAAAGAGTATAGAATATTTATTATTTACTAATAAACAAAGCATTGCTTAACAACGACTGACATACAGGCTGGTTCCTGCCGGGCCAGCATGTGCATTGTGCACGATAATTTTGTCTACTTGTATCGATCTAGTGGTGTTTATAGCCAAACCTTTCAAATTATATTTTTCGCCATAAAATAAAAATATCTTATTGAGTATTGACCTATAAGTTAACGAATGTAAGTTCGCCCGTATGTTTTTAATGTAAATGAACTACTGGAAAAAATCGAAGATTCCTCACTGATGATGTTTTGATCCCAGTGCACTGTTGCCAACTCTAGTTGCTCTACCATCTACACTCTCACCTCGCAATGCGAGTGTGAATGCGAGGCATCTCGCATTCTCTCACTCACGATCGTTAAATGAAGGTAAAATGTATTTTGTGAAAATGTATTTTGAAGCCTCAAGTATTTGAAATACCAATTACAAAATACTTCGGCGTCAGGTATTTGAAATACGAATTACAAATTACATTTTAAGGAAGTAATTGAAATAAGGTACCTGGGTCGAATATGGCCACCTTAAGGTTTGACATAATTTTTTTCGCTCTTTATAACACATGAGGTAATTAGCCTCTTTTTATTTTATCGTCTATCTATCTAGGTAACATAATATAGGTACTAAGAAATTGAAGTGCAAGTACAACTCTTCTTGCACAATTTTTTTTTGAAAGTGGGAAATTGGCTATATTTCCGATAGTGTAGGTAGGTGAAAATGGCCACTGCGTGGCCATATTACCGTTATGGATTAACACACATATAATTTCTTATTTATACAGGATCAGATGTTGAAATAAAGTTATTTTCTGAATAAAACAACTAGTTTTATATTAGGAAATACAATTTTAAAGTAAATTAACAAAACATGATTGTTGAACTTATAGCACAGATAATATAATACTATAGAGTAATACTGTACTTCTCGTAGGTACCTACTTACTTAAGAAAATATCAAAATTAAACAAACTTTCTTACAGCATTAAAATAATATATATTGGCAAAGAAGTGGCTTGCTTTCCAGCTTTGATTTTGTGTCCTTGTTCGCTTTTCGATAACGTCGGAGAGTTCGCCTAGGAACATTAAAATGTCTGGAAGCTGTTAAAACCTTCATATCTCTTAACAGCCGTTATAGTTGATTTCATGCTGGTCTCACTCCAAGTACTTCTGAATTATCGATTTACATAAATAGCGTGGCGCCACGACCTAAAAAAAAACAAAATAAGAACAAACCCTAAAACAGACTAAATTGCAAAATAGATAAATATCAAAATTGCTATCGAAAATATGGCCATTTAATGGCCTCATCTATGATTACTATCGACAAAAATACAATTAATACTACAACGCACAATCTAATATAATAAGCTCAAAAAAATTAAAACTTACGGTTGAAAAATTGTAACGGCAAGGCGTCGTTCCTTCTCAATTTCTTTTGGGCAAGTGGCGGAAGCGCGGGGAGGGTGTCCGTGCGCCGGTTGCTTACACACACATAGACTATCGAATACGTACACTAGCGATCGTCGTGTCGCCGCTAAAAAACTAAGGATAGGCGACTGGCCATATTTTCCGGCTGGCCATATTCGACCTAGGTACCTTACAAATACAAAATACGTATTTGTATTTTAATTACGTATTTCAATTACAAGTAATTTAAATACTGCCCAACCCTGAGTACAGCGTACTTAGGTTTGTTGTTTTGTTAGGAGCATAAATAAATACATGCATTCGACTACCGACATTACGTTTTATTAGAAAATGCCCTAGTAATAAAAGATAGGTAGGTAAGTAACTAGGTAGGTAGTTGTTTCTACAAGTGCTTCACTACATAGTATAAAACAAAGTCGTCTTTTCTGTCCCTATGTGCGCTTAAATCTTTAAAACTACGCAACGGATTTTGATGCGGTTTTTTCTAATAGATAGAGTGATTCAAGAGGAAGGTTTATATGTATAATACATCATCACTACATAGTATAAAACAAAGTCGTCTTTTCTGTCCCTATGTGCGCTTAAATCTTTAAAACGTCTTTTCTGTCCCTATGTGCGCTTAAATCTTTAAAACTACGCAACGGATTTTGATGCGGTTTTTTCTAATAGATAGAGTGATTCAAGAGGAAGGTTTATATGTATAATACATGCATCATATACTAAGGCAACATTGCTAATTTTAGAGGTTTCTAACGTGATGTCGTAAATTAACCTATTTTTTTGGGCTTATTTAGCAATTTAGCAAAAACGCTGCCTAAACCCTACGAGTTAGATCAAATTAATGTACTACAGTATTGTACACCATAAAAAGGTCTACAAAAAAGTCCGCGATGGTATATGTTTATATTTTAGGGATAACCCACATTAACCATTTTTATTGTTTACTTTTTACGCGAAGCTATTTTAAGCAATACGGCATTAATCCTTATCGAATTAAGTACCTTAAATACAGTGTGCAATTAATATAGATCAATATGGTTCCTTACAGCATGGAAATTAAACAAATATTTTCGGAGATATTACAAATTTAAAATTTGCGTTTGCGGCGGGCGATACCGGTCAGACGGGGCAGTGCGGGGAGGCATGCCTTTATATAGCGCGTCGGAGGCCGCGGTTCTCCCTATAGCACTTTGAATTTAGCAGCAATCGGACGCGTTTATTATCGGAGCTCTCTAGCGAGGAAAATAACAGTACTTGATAAAAACGTGCTTTTCAGCGCGACAACGTATCAGTTAATAATTATAAGTTACGATAAATAATAATCAATTAATTTAATAATAAGGAAATTATTTTCAAATATCTTAAGTAAGTTCAGAAAAAAAACTTAATAGAATATAGCTATCTTTTGTTCTTGATGATTGTAGATTATCTTTTGTTTTTAGTCACACGCATGGCAAATTATTTTTTAGGTGTTTTTAATTTAATTAAAATCGTATTTTAAGTTGATTTCATTAAAATCGTAGTTTAAGTTATTTTAGTAAAAAAAAGAAAAGAATAGAATAAATATCTTTTGTTTTTTATGATTGTTGATTATCATTTGTGTCTAAATGGTAAGTATTTAGATGTTTTTTACTGCGGCACATAGGTACCAATAATATGGCAATTTGTTCATAGTTAGGTAATCATACATAAGTCTAGAACTGAGTCAACTTTGTTCAGAAATTATAAAGTCATGTCTGGAAGACGTCGTCGTTCGAACATAGGTCGTAGTTCAGTGAATGCTAAAAGAGTACGTTCACAAAGAGATGAAGAATCGTCAACAGAACGTGAAGCTCGACTCAGTCAGCTTAGGGATAGATATAGAGCTGATAGAGAGAGAGAATCTTCACTAGAGCGTGAGGTTCGCCGCAGTCGAGATAGGAATAGACATCGAATACAGAGAGCCAGAGAATCATCAGCACGAGTTACTAATTCATGGGTAAATAAAGAAAATTCTGCCATGAATTACGATCCTTCGATTTCTTACAAGGACGATCGTATAGTATCAATAGGTACTATGTCAGTAGTATGTGAATATTGCTTGGCATTGAAATTCAAGGACGAGTCAAAAGGCATGTGTTGCTTACAAGGAAAAGTCAAATTAGAAGAAATTCTCCCTCCACCTGAACCACTTCACTCTCTTCTTACGGGTGATCATCAGAAATCCAAACAATTCATGCGCAATATACGCCGTTATAATAACGCATTTCAAATGACCTCTTTTAAGAGTAAGCAAGTCGTTGAGCGTGGGTTCATGCCTACATTTAAAATTCAAGGGCAAGTGTACCACTTAGCTGGGAGCTTGCTACCACTTCGACCCGATGATCACAAATTTCTGCAAATATATTTTATTGCAGATCCAGACACACAAGCATCTACGCGGTGTTCAAGTGTTGCACAACCAATTGATAGAGATTTAATTAGATCTCTGCAAGATATGTTACATTCTCATAATTACTATATACAGTCTTTCAAAACTGCGATTGAGAGTATTCCAGCAGATACTCCTGACTTTAATGTCGTAATCCATGCAAATAAAGTTCCTGTTGGAGAACACAGAGGACGATATAACGCACCTTCTACGAGTGAGGTAGCAGTGGTGATAGCTGGACAGCAATTTGACAAAAGAGATATTGTATTGCATAGTCGTGATGATAATTTGCAAAAAATTTCAGAGTTACACAGATCTTATGACAGCTTACAATATCCTTTGATGCTATGTCGTGGAGAAAATGGTTATGCCATTAATATTTCTCAAGTTGATCCAATCAGTGGAACACCTCTGCGTAAAACAGTGTCATGTATGAACTACTATTGCTACCGTATAATGACAAGACGTAACAATTTCAACACTTTGCTTAGATATGGAATGTTAGCAAACCAATACTTGGTCGATCAATATGCGAAAATTGAATCTGAGAGATTGGCCTACATCCGTAATAATCAAACTAAATTGAGAGCCGAAAATTACGTTCATCTTCAGGATGCGTTACAGGCGAATGAACATGTCAACGGCATTGGTCAGTTAGTTATACTACCTTCATCATTCACAGGTGGACCTCGATACTTACACGAAAAATCGCAAGACGCCATGACTTACGTCAGAAATTACGGCAAACCTGATTTATTTATAACTGCAACATGTAACCCAAATTGGCCGGAAATTAAAGAAAATATTAACACTAATTTAAGTCCACAAGACAGATATGATATAGTTAACAGAGTCTTCCATTTAAAAGTACAGAAACTCCTGCACCTCATTAACAAGTCTCATATATTCGGTCCCCCGCGCTGTCATATGTACACAATAGAATGGCAAAAACGTGGCTTGCCACATGTGCACCTGCTGGTGTGGTTAGTGAACAAAATTAGACCAAACCAAATTGACAAGGTCATTTCAGCTGAGTTGCCGGATAAAGATGAAGATCCTATCCTGTACGAAATCGTAAAGAAAAATATGGTACACGGCCCTTGCGGGACTTTAAATCCGAATTCTCCATGTATGCGAGATTCTAAATGCAGCAAAAAATTTCCGAAGTCATTCCAAACTGAAACAATCACTAGCGATGACGGATATCCCAAATATCGTCGACGATCGCCAGAACAAGGCGGGAAAAGTGCTACCGTCCGAAACCGTGATATTGATAACCGATGGATTGTTCCCTATAATCGGCTCCTTTTGAAAATTTTTGATGCCCACATCAACGTAGAGTTGTGCAATTCGATAAAGTCAATCCAATATGTTACTAAGTACATTAATAAAGGTAGTGATCAAGCCACTTTCAGCATACAATCACCAAATGAAGTGGAAAAATATCAGTCTGGACGTTACATCTGCAGCTCTGAAGCTGTGTGGAGGATATTATCATTCGAAGTGCACGACCGGGCTCCCACAATTGTCCATCTTGCAGTTCATTTAGAAAATGGACAAAGGGTATATTTCATGGAGAACAATATACAAGAAGTTGTTAATAATCCGCGGGATACAACATTGACAGCATTTTTCAAGTTATGTGCTCAAGATAATTTCGCGAAAACACTTACATATGACAGAGTTCCAAGTTACTATACATGGAACCAGAGTTCTAAAACTTTTCAACGGCGAAAACAAGGTACTGCGGTTGATGGTTTCCCCGGAGTAAAAAAAACGGATGCTCTTGGCAGAGTCTACACGATTCATCCCAACAACAGTGAATGCTTTTATCTGAGAATGTTACTGCATATTGTAAAAGGCCCGACAACCTTTGCATGCCTAAGAACTGTACAAGGAGTTGTTTACAATACTTATC
Organism: Coenonympha arcania; assembly: GCA_036785405.1. Taxonomy (NCBI): domain Eukaryota; kingdom Metazoa; phylum Arthropoda; class Insecta; order Lepidoptera; family Nymphalidae; genus Coenonympha; species Coenonympha arcania. The sequence goes on along the minus strand of CM072077.1, from coordinate 11,268,789 downwards.
AAGCAGCATGCAAAACTATGGGGCTCTTGGAAGATGATTCTCACTGGGAAAATACATTATCAGAAGCAGCTGTTTGTAGTTCAGCTCCATCATTAAGATATTTATTTGCTGTCATAGTAGCGTTTTGTCAAGTAACTGATTCTGTTAATCTATGGAATAAATTTCAAGAAAACATGGCCAGTGATATTCTGAATCGACGACGGCGAGAGTTAAACTCAGATGATATACAATATGATCAACACATATTTGACGAAGCATTATTTGAATTGAATAAAGTACTGCAATTACTTTCGGGTAAATCGATGAAGGATTTTGGGCTGCCGATGCCAGCTAATACTACTTACTCAGATTTAACTAACAGTGCCGAATACACAAGAGAAATATCATACGATCAAACAAGACTTTTACAAAATATAGCTCAAGATGAGCCACGATTAAACATCGATCAGAAAAAAGTATTCACTGCATTACTATCAACAATTGATAACAATGAAGGGAAATTGTTTTTCCTTGATGCCCCAGGAGGTACAGGAAAAACATTTTTAATCAATCTGCTTTTAAAAAAAGTGAGATCTACCGGAAAAATTGCGTTAGCTGTTGCGTCATCCGGCATTGCCGCTACGCTTTTAGAAGGAGGTCGAACCGCACACTCTACATTCAAGCTCCCGCTGAAAATCGCCACCGATGACAATACCAGCGTCTGTAGTGTTTCTAAACAGAGCAATACAGGAAAATTGATGCGTGACTGCTCATTAATAGTCTGGGACGAAGCTACCATGTCAAACAAGTCGTCTGTGGAAGCACTGGATAGGACAATGCGCGATTTGCGCAACAAAAATTCACCTATGGGTGGATGTACAATTCTGTTTTCAGGAGATTTTCGACAAATCCTACCAGTTGTGACTCGAGGAACACGTGCTGACGAAATAAATGCTTCCCTAAAAAGATCAAACCTTTGGCCACATGTCAATAAATTAGAGCTTAAAACTAATATGAGGGTTTCGTCATCTTCACGTGAGAACAGGCTATTTCCAGAGATGCTGCTAAAAGTTGGCAATGGAGAATTAACACAAAGTGAGGGAAGGATTAACCTTGAAAACCTTTGTGTTTTGATAGACAACATCCAAGAGTTAGTCAACAAAGTCTATCCTGACATTGATGACATAAGTTACAAGACAATATCTTGGTTTAAAGAAACAGCGATTCTGTCACCAACTAATGAACAAGTAGATAAGGTAAATAACTTGATTCTTTCAAAGATTGATGCGCCAACGAAAATATACTACTCGGTGGATACTGTTCTCGATTTGGAAGAAGCTGTTCATTTTCCTACAGAGTTTCTAAACTCTTTGAACCCGTCTGGACTCCCTCCTCACAAAATGGTGTTGAAAGTAGGTTGTCCTGTTATTTTATTAAGAAACCTGAATCCACCTAAACTTTGCAATGGCACGCGTTTGCTGATAAAATCACTGAAAACTTTCATAATAGAGTGCACAATACTCACAGGATGTGGTACCGGAGAAGATGTATTGATTCCCCGAATCCCTCTGATACCATCGGTACCCTTCCAATTTAAACGTTTACAGTTTCCGGTAAAGACATCTTTTGCAATGACCATTAATAAATCGCAAGGTCAAACCTTCAACGTTGCAGGCTTAGATTTGAGCGTTGACTGTTTTTCACATGGCCAACTGTATGTCGCTCTTTCAAGAGTAACCTCAAGAGAAAACATGTTTGTATTGTCTAATGACAAGAAAGCTGTGAACGTTGTGTATAAAGACATCCTGTAATATATTAATTGTTGTAAAAATAAAATAAATACCTAAAAAGTAAATAAGTAAAAATGTGTAATGTAATAAAAATTGTATGAATTTAGATATTCCAAAGATAGCAGGAAATCTTCATAGTAAGTATAGGGAAAGAGGAATTGTTTTACTCAAAATTTAATGCGTGCAGGCCAAGGGCAGTAATGAATGAATCAAAAATACTGGATCGATTTTAATCATGTTTTCATTGAGTGACATAGGCATATATATTTTATGCCCGTGCAAAGTCGGAGCGGGCCGCTATGTTTTTATATACAACGTTCATAGTTTTTCTGTAGTGTATTTAATTTAGTATCAGCATTGCACCCGTGCGAAGCCGGGGCGGGTCGCTAGTTATGAAATAAATTACTTAATACCCTTATTTAATATGTGTGATTTCACGTTAACTGCAAGACGCAAGAGTCCCGCAGTTAGTCTTGTTCTTGCTCAAATCTTGCACTGCCAGTCTTGTTCTATGGTCTTGCTAAAATTAGGCAGTCTTGGTCTTGGTCTTGCAAAAATGCAAGAACAAGAACAAGACTGCAAGACCAAGACTGATTTTGGGCAACACTAGTTTTTGAAGTCGGTGCCATACCAACATTTTAGTTTAGTTAGAATTTGTAAACAGTATGCTCAAAATGATTTGAGAAATGAAATGAAACAAATGACTGCAAATTTGGCACCGACTTCAAAAACTAAATAGTTATACCCAGATTTATTAGAAATTATTTTGTGCTTTTCAGTGGGTTTGTTTTTTGAAGGCGGTTCCCTTTTTAAAAAAAAAGAAATTGAAATATCATGTGTTTTGATTGGGATTTTTTTTTTATTTCATACTTTTTAGTGATAAGTAGATACTTCATCTATCTTAGGTTTTGGGCTTATTACTACCTTATCAATTTATTTTAGTGGTAGGTTTTTAGTGACAATCTTAGGCTTAGTACTAGCCTAAGGTTAATCACTAAAACATATTATTATCATAACATAGTATATTAATGACTTAGACATACGGCCTATCTGGACATACGGTATACAACTCTGGGGTACAGCCAGCACAAGCAATATTGAGATTCTAAAAATATTCCAAAATAAGGCCATGAGAACCATATTCAACATCCCGCCCTATATAAGTAACAAAAACATTCAAAAAGACCTCAACATAAGAACTGTTAGGCAAGAAATAGAATTACACAGTGGGAAATATCAGAAGCGACTCGCGGCTCACATAAATAGCTTGGCAAACAGACTGGAGGGAGAGAGCAGTCTCCGCTTCTGTAGATTAAAAAGGAATAGTGTCTCCAATCTGTCCCACAGATTCTACAGCCAATATGAAACTCCGTCAAGGGACGGATACCTTGCTCGAAGCAAGCAATGACTGCTACCAACAACCGCACGGCCCAATGTCCAACGATGACAGATTGCCGAGATACAGATTTGAAAAAGAAAAAAAATTATACTTTATATATAAGTTTATTCGTTTTTTTTTATTTTATTTTTAATTAATCTTGTTACCCGCGTGAGTCCGCATGTGACTCACTAAGTTATTCCTCTGTGTACATTTATAACTACATATTATTATCTTTGCAAGTAAAAGGCAGTCTTCGTATGTCTTACTAAACTACAACTATTTATAAATGTATGCTTATTATCTTTGCAAGTAAAAGGCAGTCTTCGTATGTCTTACTAAACTACAACTATTTATAAATGTATGCTTACATATCGTACAAGTATTTAAGGCTTTTCACCAGTGTGAGTTCTTGTATGCTTCGTCAAAGCACTTTTATGTGCACATTTATAATTACAAAACTTACAAGCATAAGGCTTTTCACCAGTGTGAGTCCTTATATGACACACTAAATCACTTTTCCGTGAACACTTGTAACTACATAACTTACAAGCATAAGGCTTTTCACCAGTGTGAGTCCTCATGTGACTCACTAAATTACCTTTTTTTGAACACTTGTAACTACATAACTTACAAGCATAAGGCTTTTCACCAGTGTGAGTCCTTATATGAGGCACTAAATCACTTTTCCGTGAACACTTGTAACTACATAACTTACAAGCATAAGGCTTTTCACCAGTGTGAGTCCTCATATGACTCACTAAATGACTTTTCCGTGAACAATTGTAACTACATAACTTACAAGAGTAAGGCTTTTCACCAGTGTGGTTCCCCATGTGTACCACTAAATTACTTTTCTGTGAACACTTGTAACTACATAACTTACAAGCATAAGGCTTTTCACCAGTGTGAGTCCTCATGTGACTCACTAAACTACTGTTCTTTGCACACTTGTAACTACATATCTTACAGGAATAAGGTTTACTGTGAGTCTGGATGTGATATACGAGGGCACTCTTTCGTGCAAACATACGTTGACAAACGTCACAGATAAAAGATTTGTTCTGAGAGTGTATGTGATGTCTGTTTCCCGATGAAGACGGCTCAGCTTCACTCAGTTCTGATGCAGCAGGCTCGTTGTGTGAGGCAGCGACTTCACTCTCACTAGCTGCGCGATGCTGGGCGTCTTCAGAAGCAGTACAAGTATTCAGAGTATCACAAGAACCGACAGCTTGTCGTGTGTGCGTCGGTGATCTATCTCGTATTGATACAAGCGAATCAGGATTTTTGAAGATGTCATACAACTTGACCACGCAATGCCTGATGATTGTTTCTGGTTCGTCGTCGCTGTCGGCTGGTCGGTTGTGTGACGCGCTCCTGTGCACGAGTGCTCGTTCCCTTCGCTGGGTTGTGTCGGCTGCTTCAGTCACGCGCGCTTTGTTTTCTATTTTGGACACAAGTCCTGCGGACAAAGGAGCGACTGAAACAAAACATTTCTCTCATTCAACAATAAACGTCCTTAGTAACTACTCGTTATTATGCAGCCATGTAAACTTATATTGGGACTTCTCAATGTGCACTACAAATTGCGAGAATCGTTCAGTAATTCAGACTTGAATATTTCAATACCAGCCAAAAACTAAAATTGCTCATATGTAATGCAGGTTTGTTTGTTCATCATCTTCACACAATTGCTTTATTTCAATTGTTTCACAGGAACTAATATATAAGTAGATTGTTAAACAATTCTGAGATTTACAAACGTTTTTTTTAATTTACTGGAACAATCGTTTAAAGGAGGTTTTCTTCTTGTGTGCCTCGTCAAAGTACTTGCATCTGCACTTTTGTAATTACAAAACTTACAACAACAAGGCTTTTCACTGTGTCATGTGACTCACTCAGTTAGTGTTCCTTGCATTGTTGAAAGTAGGTACATATCTTACAAGAGTAAGGCTTCGGCGTCTATTTATCGAGGAAGGCTATAGGCTATATAACATCACGCTATGACAATAGGAGCGAATCACCACTGAGAATGTTGCATTGCACGGTTCCATTAAAAGTTGTATGCACGTGTAAATGTTTGCACGTGGAGTCGTTATAACGGGACTCGTACAAACAGCAACAAGTAGCAAAGTACTCACTAATGAACAAACGATTTGTCACTCACCTACACTCTGCGCGCAGTCCTGGCGACGAGCCAGCTCGCGGGTGTCCTCCCTGTGGACAACATCACCACATCATACTTGACAGTGTGAACTAGCTGCAGCCCTCGGCTCAGAGATCTCTCTCTCGGCTCAGCTGTGCACAGCAGCGACACCCTTCCAGCTTCCGTGTTCCCAGCCGAGACTGAATAGGCATTGTCTAGGCGAGCGCGCTCCACCCCAGACCTCATCGTTGCCGTCCATCAGGCACGATTGTAACGAACGCGCTTCCCCGTCGCACGGAGCGAGTGTAATGACTCGATGAGCGATTGAATGAGCGATTAATGATAATAATTTTATTTTATTTGTATTTAGTTTATGTATTATTGTTACTATTTTATTTACATAATAATTAAATTAAAGTATTTTAAGTTTATTATTTTGTCGTGTTAAATTTTAATAATATTTATCTTTCAATCATAGTTACAGTACCTATTCTCCTTTTCCCTTTCACCTCTCCCACTAGCTAGGGTCACTGGCAGAGATCTCTTATAGAGATAAGTGCATCCTTGTACTCAACCATCTTTCTTATTTATTTAAGTAACATGTATATTTTGGTACTAAATAAATAAAATAAAAAAAAATAATAAAAATAATGACAAGCGATAGAGAGCCACGATCGGCCTAAGCGTTCGTTGTGACGCAGCTATCTCTTTATGACGTCATCGGAAACATATGATCCCCACGACGCTCGAGTGACTTCCGAAAGCCCACTCGGGCTCCCCTTCTATTACTATTAGTACTGACGTGTCTCCTCCGTGTTCACTCTCGAGCTCGTCCAGCGCTAGGGCTTCGGTCCCGGGGGCCGCGGCCTCGTCCAGCAGCCTGGCCTGCAGCGCGATGCTGCGGTCGGAGCAGTCCGCGGCTAGCAGCGACTCCTCGCCGTCCTCTGCAGCGACACGACAGTTACTAGTTGTGAGACTCTTCTCGCGAAGTTCGTCCGGGTAGGTGCCAGCGCGGCGTCAGTTATTGTACCGCGAAGCAGTCACGTACTGCTGTTTCAGTTTGTAGCCAACGAGATAACTGGGTAAATGAGACCTAACAACTGATGTCTCATGGTGATGAGCAGTGCAGTGTCCTATGATACTGCAATGCAAAATTATGGTATGCACTGCATTTTACATGGCATGCAACACTTTAACATCAGGTGAACATCTTGTTCATCTCATTATTCTTTTGTGTCACAGATTACAATGATCTTTAACCTCCAACACAAAAACAACGGATAAAACTCTGACTAGTGTTTGAAATTTTTTTGTTTTCTTGTCTTTGTCATTCGTTGGGTCTGAAAATAGGTTGTTAGCTATTTTTCGTCATCTAATAAAATTATGTAAGATTAAAACAATTCCTCACCTTCATAGTACAACATTTCCATCTCTTCATCGAACTCTGTTTCAACTACAACATCATTCTCCTCTGATGTTGTCTGTTTGTCATCAACACATGACGTCACAAAGTCACAGGGGTCTGAAGTCTCTGGTGACGTCACAAAGTCCCTTTCAAGTTGCTTCTGTTCACGGTTGATGAGCTCCACATGCCTCATTGTTATCTGAAACAGGTTCTCTGTTGAATCAAGCATCAAACACACAGAGCAACAGAAACAGGAACGAGAAATTTAGGATTCCCTTGGGATTTGTGGAGCCTCAGGTAGAATATTATAAAGTATAAATAAGTCAGAGTAAAAAAATATTTATTTTAAAACAAGCTTTTCTACATACTAATATTCTTCTGTTCCTTTCATTTGATACACATATTGTAGAAGTGCATAAAAATAACTAGTCAGCCAACTTGAGTGTTCTGCCATGTTGGAGTAGAATGATTTTACATGCCCATCATACATACCCATGCATTGTCATCTAAACTGAACGTGTATACAAAATTTCAGCTCAATCGGATGGAGATATCTGCTTCAAAAATGAGTTGTAAGATTCCACCCGAACAAACCAACTCGTACATTGCAAGTTAAATAAAAGCTTGTAAAAAATAAGTACTCACTGCTCCGTGTTGCTGCAGCAAGCCCATCATCAGGGAGCGAGCTCTCAAGCTCTGCTCTCTGAATCTACTGAAGCTCCTCAGTGTGCGAGCGCACCGCACGCAGACTGTCGCTTGCAGGTTTCCATCACACGGCTGAAACAAGCAACTTTTCATAGCATGCATGTTATGGAGACATGAAATTCAAGTATTGAACTGAGAAACTCAATCACTAATCAGGTACTCTAACGCTAAGCAGTTGTTGTGTTTCAGTGTGCAGGCCACTGTAGCCAATCAGTTCACTGGGCAAAATGAGACCTAAGAACTGATGTCTCTGGCTGATGAGTGCAATGCAATGCTTCATATGATACTGCAATGCAAAATTATGAAACATACTGCATTCAATGTATGTACACTCTCTACATAAGGTTAACATCATTCTAACATATATAACACACCTGTGAATGATGTCATACACTTATAAACTTACAGGTTCTCCTGTCAGTGTGACGTACGCCTCTCGCAGGTCCTGTCTGCTCATCAGCAGCAGCTCCGCGCGGGTGTGCAGGCACGTCATGCAGACCTGCAAGAGTGCTGCTAGTTACTGCACCTTGTCAATTGTAACAATAAAATCAGCTGGCGACTACAAAACCCTACAAGCATTTCATTGTTAACAGAGTTATAAGACATTGGAACAAATTGCCTGAGGACATCATAACAGCTGAATCGCTCAACCAATTCAAGAACCGACTAGACAAACATCTGATCATGCAACAATGAGCACAATTGATATAGGCGCATCAGCGCAAGCTGCTTAGCCTATTATTAAATAATAATAATATTATTAAATAATAATATGACCAGCGGATGAATGATCTCTTGTGATCTCCAGTTAAACATGCCCACACCTAGACCAATGAGACAGTTACAACAACAACAGCTTATAAGGAAGATGACAACATGAGCAAGTTACCAGCACTGGTGAAGGAACAGCGCCCGCGCGGAGTTGCCTGGAGCCACTTTCAGTCACAGACATGTGGTCAGCACAGAAGTGCCACGAGCAGACCACTGCAGAGTCTGGCAGGCTAATGTCTGGCAGGCCGAGGGCTGAGAGCCAAGCCGTGCGCAAACGCTCTTCACTGGGGAACCTGGACATTACCACATGCTATATTATGCAATAAAATAAATAACGCATAAGAATTATTATAGGGCGAATTAATATAGATACTTATATAAATAGGGAATCGAACACACAACTTACAACGCAGAGGGCGGGACCGCTACCAATTACGCCAATCAGCAAAATGCTTAAATTGACAAAGCAAGTTTACTTCCATTCACCATTTTTGATCTTTAGAACCCAATAGAACTAATGACTTCTATGTATCCTTTAGAACCAGAAACAATGATAAAGAAAATCTAATCATGCAGATGTTGGGGTGGTCTTTAGCACCTGAACCGTAGCGGGGGAGGGGAGTCTACCCCCAAATTTTACGAGGCCTATTACTTTTCGAGAAAAAATTTTTTGAAATTAAAAAATCTTTCTAAGGTGATCCTTAGCTTAATCCTCATAAAAGACAGGTCGACAGAGCCCCGCTTCGCGGGGCTCCTATTTCTAGGTGGTCATAAAAGAAAATAACCATGTGTTACATAAAAAACTTTCGTGAAAATATAAGTTAAGTGGCCGAAAATGAGTTACGGTTCAGGTGCCGAAGTTGAGCCTTGGCCTCTTTAGTCGAGGCCATAGATTAGTTACTTTAAACTAGAGACTCGAGGCAGTCAAAACCATGGCCCCACCCTACATACAGCAGGCCACTGGTCAAAACTCAAATAACGTACTCAGTACTCACTCGTGGAAAGATACATCCGGTTCTTCTGCTGAGGACGCTGCGCGGGAACTGTTACTGCACGAGGGCACGCTGCACGTCTTGAGCATGCTTGTGTGTTTGTCTTAGCTCCCCTCAGTGCGAAGTTAGCTTAGCGTTATGTGGTTTTAAGATATTTGCCAAATCAACGATTGCTACTAATTGCGATCATCAAGAAATGATTGGAGTCTTGAGTCTAGAGTCTAGACTTCTAGAGCATAGAGAGACGGGAAAACGAAGCGAAAATTGAAAACAAAAACATTAGACATTAGACAACTCTGCTGTGGTTGTCTATGTAATCCACAGAATACATGCAATCAATCCCAAAATATTTCTTTTTTTTTTTAAATTTATTTTACGGCCCTGGATACCAGTCCTTTAAGGCCTAAAAATATTTCATACTCTTTGAAATCACAGACCAACACAGTTGAAAACAATAAAACCAATATGCTGTGTGGTCTGTGATCAATGAAACCCAAAGCAAAGACAATAAACTATAACAAGACTGAGCACTATGATGAAAAAAACGGTCCGCGCGAGAGGGCACCTGAGGTAGTGCGTCCTTTTCTAATTTAAGGTGACCATGATGAAAAAAACTTTCACAGGACAAATTATTTTTTAAAACGATTGTGTATAATTAATATAACATGTATAGATGCTTGTGGTGATTTACCCACTGATTGACTGCTGACTCATTTATCACTTCTCCTGAACAATTTTGTGGGAATTTTTTTTTCACAGATGGTGTCGTATACCTAAAAGATAACAATTCATTCGAAGGAAAAATAAGGAGAGAGCTGAGGATTGAGGATTTATTTTTATTATAATAGTAGACTATTATTATACATCTGCAATTAAAGTCCTACCAAACTACTACAAGAAAAATCTTTGATCTATGTAATTCATGGTTACCCTACAGAATATCCACCATCTTACTTTTAGTAATACCAGTCCCAAGGACATACATACTACTTTTACTCAAAATTAATATATTTTTTAATACAACGAAATAATTATCATTTAAAATAATTATTATAACTGTAGAAACTTATTAAAATAAGTTTCAGAGTTTATATATGTTTCGTTTTGGTATATTATAAAAAACAAAAATAAAAAAATCTACCGTTTCTACCAAACCCAATATTTAGTTGAGATGGCAAGAAGTCAGACAAGGACACGATGACCAAATCTATCCGTCTCGCTCAGGACCGCTTTTAGCTAGCTACTGCTTGTAAGATAATAGCTCCTCTAAGAAGAAAACAATAAGTGTCAATTTAGCTTAGCAAGAATGGTTAGTACTCAATCTTGTTAGTAGGTAATATCTTTGATGAAACCAGACATAACCCAGCACAGACCACACAACTAGAGAAACCAGCAGCCATAGAGTTCTGTTCTGTTAATCTATCCCTTTCGGGACAGGCAGTGAGGAAATGATACACAAGGTCCGTTTATTACTGAACTTATTGTAGGTAACAAGACTTTAACCCTCTTTAACCACTACATCAACCCCATTAGAATAAAAAAAAATTACGCTAGGTATGTACCGCAGAGCAAGGAATGACTTTTATAATGACAAATAGAGTTAGCATGATGACGATCTTCAGGAAACCAGTGTCGCTAAACTCACATATTTACAAGTCACGCACACTGTACCGTGCACGGTGCACCCGAGGTACCCTAAACCACGCTGACTGTAAATAGATAGATAGATAGATAAATACTTTATTGCACACCACAGAATAAAATATAACAAAAAGAAGAAATAATGAAAACACAAACTTAGGAGTACAACTTGGCGGCCTTATCGCTACATAGCGATTTCTTCCAGGCAACCAATGGTGTGAAGGAATATTTTACATTGGATACGAGGTAGGTGGTGCCAGAATAAATAAATATAATACACTACTTACCTACAATAAATTACTTATACCAAATATAACAACGATAAAACTACAACAAAAATATTAAATATACTTGTACATATCTATAATATTCATAATAAATATAAATAATAATATATAAATAATACATAAACAATAAAAATAATCCTCAAAAACAAAAAACAGAGAAGATGTAATAAATCTTTAAATAACATATACATAGGTGACAGTAATTATTCATCAGCACCCAGGCAATTGAGATATAAAGTGGTCTTTAACTAGTCTTTTAAACTGTCCTATAGTCCGGGCCTCTCTGATATCAAGTGGTAGGGCATTCCATAGTTTTATAGCCCGAACAGTATAGGACTTATTAAAGAAGGAAGACTTATGGGCAGGCATTAACAAAATAAGTTTCCTCGAAGAACGGAGCAGACCTCCAGATTGCCCTACGAAATTGAATTTTTCTTTCAAGTAAGGTGGTGCAGCGGGATGAAAGAGAACACAGTACAGAATGGAAAGGATGTGTAGATTCCGGCGAAGTCGAATACTAAGCTACAAACGTACTTATACAAAATAACCTGTCAAGTGCGAGTCGGACTCGCGCACTGAGGGTTCCGCACTACAACCGGAGGAATAAAACCATAAAAACCACTTTTCTTATCGAACCGCAAAACTAACTTTGTTTTTTTTAGAGGTTTTATTGTAAATATCAAAAAACTACTTATTAGATCTCGTTCAAACCAATTTTCGGTGGAAGTTTGCATGGTAATGTACATCATGTATTTTTTTTACTTTTATCATACTCTTATTTTAGAAGTTACAGTGGGGGAGACACACATTTTACCACTTTGGAAGTGTCTCTCGCGCAAGCTATTCATTTTAGAAAAAAATGATATTAGAAACCTTAGTATCATTTTTGAAGACCTATCCACACATACGGGTTTGATGAAAAAAAAATTTTTGAGTTTCAGTTCTAAGTATGGGGCACCCCCAAAATTTATTACTTTTTTTTTAAATTTTGTGTGAAAACCTTAATGCGGTTCACAGAATACATCTACTTACCAAGTTTCAACATTATAGCTCTTATAGTTTCGGAAAAAAGTGGCTGTGACATACGGACGGACAGACGGACAGACGGACAGACAGACATGACGAATTTATAAGGGTTCGGTTTTTTTGCCATTCGGCTACGGAACCCTAAAAACCGTACCGTGATTTCGTAGAACTGACGAATGAAGATCACCAGCCCGATGTCCATTATGCAGCTTAGCACAATGATAGCGCGAGTTAATTCCGTACAGCGCCATCTATTGAGCCGGATCTTCAACTTCTGATTTTCTTATACTAATAACTACTTGCTAACAATGTATGCTCTAAATCTTAATTCCTACAGCTAACCTAAACATCCTCCCCCGCCAAGGACAGTCTAGTCCTTGCTTTAGTCGGGTAAGTGACAAAGTTTTGTTATGGCTCGTTGTTTGACCCCGCTGCTGGTACGTACATCGTACATTCAGGTGAGCCCACCTTTTCCTTCGTATTTTTTGATAACACGGCCTAATTGCTACTCTGCAGGGGGCAGCCTAGAATCCTTGATTAATACAAGCTGCCCAACCTCCACATCATTCTTTTGCTTCAGCCACTTGGGGCGCTGCTGTAACCGTGACAAATATTCGGACTGCCAGTGGTTCCAAAAGTTTTGTACAGTTCTTTGTATTAGTTGCCATCTGGTCAGATTATTCATATTCACGGTGTCATAGTTTCTATCTGGTATGGATACCATCGCTTCTCCTATCAGGAAGTGACCTATTTCTGTTATTGGTCGTGAGTTCAGGCAGGCTTCAATTTGAGTAAGTACGGTGTAGAGTTCCTCAAATGTCAATGTCGAATTTTTCAAAAGTCGTTGCAGGTGGTACTTTGTCGACTTTACACCGGCTTCCCATAATCCGCCGAAATTTGGTGCTCCCGACGGTATGTATTTCCATCTAGTGCCTCTATTATCCAATTGACTTTGTAGCTCAACTGGAAGTTCATTTTTTCCCAGTCTCCACATCTCTAAAAAAGTCTTTTCTGAAGAGATAAAGGTCGTACCATGGTCACTCCATAGCTCCTTGCAGTGTCCGCGTCTGGATACAAATCTTTTGAATGCTGCTATAAATGCCTGAGTTGTAATGTCGCTTACCAGTTCTAGACGAATGGCTTTGGTTGCCATACAAATGAATAAACATAATATATAGGATTTGTACGTTTTAGCTCCACGACCTTTACTCATTCTAGACGTAATAGGTCCAGCAAAATCAACTCCGCTAACGGAAAAAGCACGCGATGGGGTTACTCTAACATCCGGTAAGTCACCCATCATTTGTTCGCCAGCAGTCGCGTTGTATCTAGCACACAATATACATTTTCGGTAGTATCTTTTAATACTTTGCCCTCCTTTAATAATCCAATACTTAATCCATTACTCAAGTATGTAGACATCAATTGATAACCACCATGTAAGGTTTGTAAATGTGCTTCGCGTAGTAATAATGGTAAGAGAACATTGTCCTTTGTAAATATGATGGGGTGTTTCCTATTAAATTCTATTTGCGCATGTTCAGTCTACCTCCAACCCTAACAATTCCATCATCGTCCAGGTAAGGATTTAAGGGTAATAATCTACTACTTGTTTTAATTGCTTTTCCCTTTTTCAGGTTTGCTACTTCATCTGGAAATTCGATCTCTTGTGCTATTTTCAAACATACGGTAAGGGCTTCTTCTTTCTCTTGACTTGTTATATGTTTGGGTAATTTCTCTTTCCTTTTCAGATTCTTCCACCTTCGACAGTATGCAACAACATGTAGTAGTTTCGTTAAGGATGAGTACTTCTTCAATAACGTAATTTTCGATTCTATTTCATCTGTAGTGACATTTATCATTGCACATTTCACCGATATGCGTTTTTCTTCTTCTGTTTCAGGTATATCTACAGTTGATAGTGTCAATCCGTCTTCATGAAGAAACTGAGGTCCTTTCCAACACAATTCCTATGTCTTCAACTGACTTGGGCAAATACCTCTAGATGCTGGATCTGCAGGGTTTTCCTTTGTGTTTACATAAGACCACTTTTGTAATTCAAAACCCCCAAGTTGCAATACTTCAGTAAGTTGTCTTTGCATTTCTATCGCTGTTTCTTCATCATCACTAATACATCATCCATGTAGAAATCTCTAAGGACAATATCTTTAGCTAAAGGATACTTGCCATCCTTTGCCTCATCTAATGCAACTTGTTTCAGGGTTTTCATCGCTAGGTATGGTGCACATGCTGTACCAACCGTAACGGTAAGTAATCTGTAATCTCGTATCTCATCTTTTGGATTAAATCTGTACAAAATTCTCTGATAATCACAGTCTTCTGGACGCACTCTTATTTGGCGATACATTTTAACGATATCTGCCACGAAGCATATTTTGTGTAATCTCCATCGGATTATTATATTTCTCAACTCTTCCTTGCTTGTCTCCTTATCTTCCCTTATCACGGCGTGATGCGGGAGGTACACTGCTTTGTTTTGCATCTGCTCTGGTCTTACAAGTTCCATATGTTCCAATTTTAAATACTCATGCATAACTCTGTTATATTCTTCTCTGTGCTTTTTATAGTCTAACCTGTTCTCTAAGCTCTTAAATCTCTTCAGTGCAATTGCTCTCGAATTTTCGGGTAGGCTTGGATTGTCTGATCATCAGCTTGTCTTCTGGTCTGCTCGTAAATTCTCTCCGCTCTAACTTCTAATGCAGTGAGGGCGTTCTTGTGCTCTAAAGATTCCACTTCCCAGAATCGCTGCAGCATGGTATCTAAGCTAACATTAAGGTGCATACTGACGCTGACCCTGTTCAGAGAATGTTCTGGTTGTGCTCCTCCTCCAGAAATTAAGAACGCACTTGACAATGTGTAATTGTTTAAGTGTATTAGCAATTGGCTTTGATTTAGCCAATGCTCAGTGATACAAAGAATGTCAATATTGCATTGATTGATAAACATTTCTATTTCATGTTCTTTGCCGGGTAAGCCCTGAATATTCTGATGGACACATATTTTACAGAGCTTATCCTTTGTCGTGCTATTTAGTTTAAATTATTTTGGTCACAATTTACAATAGTAGAATTACTATTAATTGAAGTAAAAATAGGTAAATTAGTATTATTACTAATTATGTCAATATTACTATTTGTACAACATGTACCAAAGTCAACTGGTTTCGTGCTAAATATAGCCGAGTCCACAATATTACAAGCTACAAGAGTAGCTATTCGTTTTTTATAAGTAAAAGGTAAGTACATTGTACCTTCTGTCATTGGAATTCTATTCACAAATTTATTTAAATCAAAAATATGGAAATTGTCCCTATGACTAAACGCTAAATTATACAAAGCTGCATTGAGTTTGTATGCCTCCTCATTTTGCTTTTGGGTCAGGTGATCTGAGTATGGAAATGTACATATTATAAATTTGCACCAAGACTTCCTTTGCAATGTGATCATATGCTCAAAACTTTTTATCATTAATTTCTTGGTAATATCTAATCTATTGAAGGTTATAAGTAATGCAGTGGTATTTTTATCCAGCAGTTGAAAGAGCAATGTATATCGAACTTGTCGCTCATTTAGTGTTGATCACTAATGCACTTTAAAATTTAAGTGAAGCCAGTTTATTTGAAATATGTTTCATACATTGTCGCATTGCTACAATGTCCATTTTTGTGTTTCACTCATCAAAGCAGCACTGTATAAAAAACCATAGACAAGCGAGCTAATTCTACAACGGCCAAGATCTGTCGCGCTCGCGCGTATCTACTGTAGTTCATAAGCTACAACAAATCCATTCTAATTTTTTCCTCTCTTTGGTAGTGAAATTAAAACACTACAATTAATTTTTTAACTGCGTACCTGTACCACATAACCTTTATGTAACCATACAGTTTATCAATAAAGCACTTATTTTACGAAATATTCCTCCTTTCTTTTTATGCAACCTTTCTTCTATTTTTATGGCCAAGAATGATGATATAAATATGAGCATGTCTTCACTATCTTCTGGGGCCGTACCACCAAGGCTAATAGCAGTATTATTATAATATTGTTTTGACATTTTCATAAAATGTCAGCATGCAAATTTTAAAACAATATTAGGCTAGCGGGCAACACTGGGCAGCTGTCAAAGAAATAAGTGCTCCGTAAAATAATTGCTTAAAACTATGTGAAATCGTTAAAAAGTGACTCTCCTACGTTATATTGGTTATTTAATAGTGAGATTAATGTGTACCAAAGTTATCCAAGCAAGAAACGCGTAAATAAACTTAAAAATTCCGAAAATAGTTTCGGCCCTAACGGCTGTCAACCCACACAATAACGGGAGTAAAACTACTCTAAAACTGGTTAAAATACAGACAAAATGTACTCAATTTACTAAAAACTATTAAGCAAAAATGTTCATCGCAAGAAGAGAGTGAAAGGGACATTTAAAAACATTATTGGACAAACGGAAGTAACGGACTTATTCAAAAATCAAAACCAGTGATTCAAAATAAAAACGAACCAAAGTGCTAAACCTGAAGGCGAAAGTTAAATAAAACCTGAGTAATAATCTCTCATCACACCGTATCAAGCTGCCTGACGTTCAAGGGAAGCCATAATATGAAATGACAAGTCTCTAAATCAAATCTCAGAATACGTCTACCGAGGTCAAACAAGGACATCACCCAGAATCAAAAATAAAACCAGGTGGTTGCCCAGTAACCCACAAACCACGTACGGCGTCAGCTCTAATATCTCCATCCACGTCTGCGTCGATTTGAAGTATGTATACAAGCACCTTCTTACTACATAAAGTGCGGGACTAAGTGATTTCTGCTCAATACTAATATTTATATAAAACAGACATTTGATATAAAATAGATATCTACAACTACCTACTACTTAACCAATCTGCTGTTTACTAGCAATAGATGTTATGTGCAGTGACCCGTGCAGGAAAGAACAATATCTATTGAAAGTGATAAAGCTTACGGTTGATGCACCTTGCCTTAGGATAATGATTGTTAATAATAACTTAAGCTAATTAGTACTTTGAGCTTCTGATTACTGGAATATAAAGATCTGTAACTAAGATTAATTTCAATCCCTAATTTGACTAATTGGGTTAGTACTTGGTTAGAGTGTTGAACCAGTGTACCTTTACTTGCACTAAATCAATATAATAGAATAAGGAAACTGCAACAAACTAAGTACTTGCTCAATAAATGTAATCAGGCAGGACAACCAATACTTACTTAAGAAAATAGAATGTTTAAATATCGAACAAAGAGTCTTGCCTATCTACATATATACAATAGGTATCTGAATGCAACATAGAATAATTATACCAAAGACATTCAATATTTATAATAGATACTTACTAGATTTACTTTTAATTGCATATGACTTAGTTTGGTTTTGACTTGGATTTAGTATTAGCTAGAACATAACATAATAAATTGCTGTGATTATTGAATTGAGACCAAATATAGACATACTTAACTGGATGTATCTTACTCTCTCATAGACTTTAATGGACATAACGAACAGCTAGAAACATGATTGTTGTTGTTGATTGTTTTTATTCTTAAGTGGATTGTTGCGACAAAATTAGTTGAGTAAATTAATTAATTGAGTGTTTTTAAGGCTTGAAATCTATGAACGAGACGACTAAATGAACTGACATCATAAATAAATAATACTAGCCAATATTTAAATATAAAATCTACAAATTATTATTATTATTAAATTATTATTATACCACTACAATTTATTATTATAATTATATGATTATCATACCTATGTACTTACCTTACTATTGAAATATTAATAAATTGAGAGTATCCACTTAGTAGTTTATGACGTAAACTAACTAAAGTTGAACAGAATAGACTATTTGCTAAATTTGCTAAATATAATTGTTTATATGTTTAAAATAAAGAATCCTGAAGCTATAGCCAAACCCAGTTTACACTACAACTGAGTGAAGGCCACCTCCGGGCTTTCCACAACTTCCTATTCCTCTTAAATATAGATCATCCAGAATATTAACATATAATAGTGCTAGAATACCACAAATAACACTGTCAAACCAACATGGCTGAACTACAAGCATTATTCAACCAAATGAAAATTGAAATGTCAAATCAAACTAAAGAAATTATTTCACAAATTGATCAGAAACTAGTACCCTTCACACAAGAAATAGAGAAATTGAAGCTGGAGAATGAATACTTAAAAGAGAAAGTAGCTTATTTAGAAAAAAACAATAGAGCAAACAATATTATTATTTTCGGACTAAAAGAAACCGAACAATCTACCACCGATCTACTAGAAGTAACAACAGAGAAAATAAAAACCGATTTAAATATTTGTCTGGAGGATAGAGACATAAACGCGGTCCGTCGAATTGGCAAAAAAGACAGCAAGAACAAGAAAGCCCGACCAGTAATGATATCCTTCGTAAACGAGTGGAAGAAAAAGGATATAATGAGACAGAAGAAGAAACTCAAAGACATTAATATCGCAGAAGATTTCCCAAAAGAGGTTCTCGTAAAGAGAAAAGAACTGCAAGAACAACTCGTAGAGGAAAGAAAAAAGGGAAACTTCGCAATTATAAAATATGACAAATTGATAATCAAAGAAGGGGGTCGGGGTATAGACAAACGTAAAAGAACCTCTTCAACGTCACCAGAAGCTACGGTCCAGCCCCGCAAGCAACACCTCGCATCACAAACATCAAAAACAAATAGAACAAACGCATTTGATATGATGAGAGGGAGAAGCAGCTCCTTTTCTTCTTCAAGCAAACCTTCATTAGATCCAAAATTATAGCAAACAGCCATCAGCCACCAAAACAGGGAATCAAAAAAACCAGAATTGAGCAAAACCCAAACATTTCCCAAGCCGACTGGTCCTCGTGGGAAATTAGACCAACACCCTCCACCTAGGAATGCCAGATCTACACTTAAGTTTCATGAAAAATCCCTAAAAATCTGCACATATAATGTGAGATCCTTGTCATCTATAGAAAGATATTTAGAAAAGGATAGGGAGAAGTGGAAGAGGCTGGAGGAGGCCTTTACCCGAGAAGGGGCCCATATCCCAAAAAAGAATAAGAAAGTAAGACAAACAACAAATGTAACATTATAGCTAAAAATATTTCGACGTAACTATATTTAAACATCTAATATAGGAACAAATTGCTTACTATGTTGTAACTTTCTCTTCAAATATTATAGTATAAAACTAATTGGAATGTAAGCATCAAAACTTAAAAAATACTTGTAACATAACTATAGGCACTAATTTTATCCACTCTAACAACTTAGCATCTAAGAACGAATCTAAGAAACAAATAACCAAACTAACAACATTCATTACTGTAAATTAGCTATAAGGATTTGGGAATAAAAGGCTTTTTATTTTATTTATTTATTTATTATAAGCATATACCTAAGCATTGGTGGTAGGGGCCCTACCGTAGGGCCCCTGCTCTCGTTTACTGTAGATTACTTAGTAGGTACCTATCTACCTATTTAGAATCCGTCTTGTAGATTATACAGATTACAGACTACTATTTTTCATAGTTTTCACCAGTTGGTAGGAATGCAAATTGCGAAATTCGCAGTCGCAAATCATTTTGAGCATGCTGTTTACAAATTCTAACGAAACTAAAATGTTGGTATGGCACCGACTTCAAAAACTAAATAGTTATACCCAGATTTATTAGAAATTACTTTGTGCTTTTCAGTGGCTTTGTTTTTTGAAGGCGGTTCCCTTTTTTAAAAAAAGAAATTGAAATATCATGTGTTTTGATTGGGATTTTTTTTTATTTCATACTTTTTAGTGATAAGTAGATACTTCATCTATCTTAGGTTTTGGGCTTATTACTACCTTATCAATTTATTTTAGTGGTAGGTTTTTAGTGACAATCTTAGGCTTAGTACTAGCCTAAGATTAATCACTAAAAACATATTATCATAACATAGTATATTAATGACTTAGACATACGGCCTATCTGGACATACGGTATACAACTCTGGGGTACAGCCAGCACAAGCAATATTGAGATTCTAAAAATATTCCAAAATAAGGCCATGAGAACCATATTCAACATCCCGCCCTATATAAGTAACAAAAACATTCAAAAAGACCTCAACATAAGAACTGTTAGGCAAGAAATAGAAATACACAGTGGGAAATATCAGAAGCGACTCGCGGCTCACATAAATAGCTTGGCAAGCAGACTGGAGGGAGAGGGCAGTCTCCGCTTCTGTAGATTAAAAAGGAATAGTGTCTCCGATCTGTCCCACAGATTCTACAGCCCATAGGAAACTCCGTCAAGGGACGGATACCTTGCTCGAAGCAAGCAATGACTGCTACCAACAACCGCACGGCCCAATGTCCAACGATGACAGATTGCCGAGATACAGATTTGAAAAAGAAAAAAAATTATACTTTATATATAAGTTTATTCGTTTTTTTTTATTTTATTTTTAATTAATCTTGTTACCCGCGTGAGTCCGCATGTGACTCACTAAGTTATTCCTCTGTGTACATTTATAACTACATATTATTATCTTTGCAAGTAAAAGGCAGTCTTCGTATGTCTTACTAAACTACAACTATTTATAAATGTATGCTTATTATCTTTGCAAGTAAAAGGCAGTCTTCGTATGTCTTACTAAACTACAACTATTTATAAATGTATGCTTACATATCGTACAAGTATTTAAGGCTTTTCACCAGTGTGAGTTCTTGTATGCTTCGTCAAAGCACTTTTATGTGCACATTTATAATTACAAAACTTACAAGCATAAGGCTTTTCACCAGTGTGAGTCCTTATATGACACACTAAATCACTTTTCCGTGAACACTTGTAACTACATAACTTACAAGCATAAGGCTTTTCACCAGTGTGAGTTCTTGTATGCTTCGTCAAAGCACTTTTATGTGCACATTTATAATTACAAAACTTACAAGCATAAGGCTTTTCACCAGTGTGTGTCCTTATATGACACACTAAATCACTTTTCCGTGAACACTTGTAACTACATAACTTACAAGAGTAAGGCTTTTCACCAGTGTGAGTCCTTATGTGATTCACTAAATCACTTTTACGTGCACATTTATAATTACAAAACTTACAAGCATAAGGCTTTTCACCAGTGTGAGTCCTCATGTGACTCACTAAATGACTGTTCAATGCACACTTGTAACTACATAACTTACAGGAATAAGGTTTACTGTGAGTCTGGATGTGATATACGAGGGCACTCTTTCGTGCAAACATACGTTGACAAACATCACAGATAAAAGATTTGTTCTGAGAGTGTATGTGATGTCTGTTTCCCGATGAAGACGGCTCAGCTTCACTCAGTTCTGATGCAGCAGGCTCGTTGTGTGAGGCAGCGACTTCACTCTCACTAGCTGCGCGATGCTGGGCGTCTTCAGAAGCAGTACAAGTATTCAGAGTATCACAAGAACCGACAGCTTGTCGTGTGTGCGTCGGTGATCTATCTCGTATTGATACAAGCGAATCAGGATTTTTGAAGATGTCATACAACTTGACCACGCAATGCCTGATGATTGTTTCTGGTTCGTCGTCGCTGTCGGCTGGTCGGTTGTGTGACGCGCTCCTGTGCACGAGTGCTCGTTCCCTTCGCTGGGTTGTGTCGGCTGCTTCAGTCACGCGCGCTTTGTTTTCTATTTTGGACACAAGTCCTGCGGACAAAGGAGCGACTGAAACAAAACATTTCTCTCATTCAACAATAAACGTCCTTAGTAACTACTCGTTATTATGCAGCCATGTAAACTTATATTGGGACTTCTCAATGTGCACTACAAATTGCGAGAATCGTTCAGTAATTCAGACTTGAATATTTCAATACCAGCCAAAAACTAAAATTGCTCATATGTAATGCAGGTTTGTTTGTTCATCATCTTCACACAATTGCTTTATTTCAATTGTTTCACAGGAACTAATATATAAGTAGATTGTTAAACAATTCTGAGATTTACAAACGTTTTTTTTAATTTACTGGAACAATCGTTTAAAGGAGGTTTTCTTCTTGTGTGCCTCGTCAAAGTACTTGCATCTGCACTTTTGTAATTACAAAACTTACAACAACAAGGCTTTTCACTGTGTCATGTGACTCACTCAGTTAGTGTTCCTTGCATTGTTGAAAGTAGGTACATATCTTACAAGAGTAAGGCTTCGGCGTCTATTTATCGAGGAAGGCTATAGGCTATATAACATCACGCTATGACAATAGGAGCGAATCACCACTGAGAATGTTGCATTGCACGGTTCCATTAAAAGTTGTATGCATGTGTAAATGTTTGCACGTGGAGTCGTTATAACGGGACTCGTACAAACAGCAACAGGTAGCAAAGTACTCACTAATGAACAAACGATTTGTCACTCACCTACACTCTGCGCGCAGTCCTGGCGACGAGCCAGCTCGCGGGTGTCCTCCCTGTGGACAACATCACCACATCATACTTGACAGTGTGAACTAGCTGCAGCCCTCGGCTCAGAGATCTCTCTCTCGGCTCAGCTGTGCACAGCAGCGACACCCTTCCAGCTTCCGTGTTCCCAGCCGAGACTGAATAGGCATTGTCTAGGCGAGCGCGCTCCACCCCAGACCTCATCGTTGCCGTCCATCAGGCACGATTGTAACGAACGCGCTTCCCCGTCGCACGGAGCGAGTGTAATGACTCGATGAGCGATTGAATGAGCGATTAATGATAATAATTTTATTTTATTTGTATTTAGTTTGTGTATTATTGTTACTATTTTATTTACATAATAATTAAATTAAAGTATTTTAAGTTTATTATTTTGTCGTGTTAAATTTTAATAATATTTATCTTTCAATCATAGTTACAGTACCTATTCTCCTTTTCCCTTTCACCTCTCCCACTAGCTAGGGTCACTGGCAGAGATCTCTTATAGAGATAAGTGCATCCTTGTACTCAACCATCTTTCTTATTTATTTAAGTAACATGTATATTTTGGTACTAAATAAATAAAATAAAAAAAAATAATAAAAATAATGACAAGCGATAGAGAGCCACGATCGGCCTAAGCGTTCGTTGTGACGCAGCTATCTCTTTATGACGTCATCGGAAACATATGATCCCCACGACGCTCGAGTGACTTCCGAAAGCCCACTCGGGCTCCCCTTCTATTACTATTAGTACTGACGTGTCTCCTCCGTGTTCACTCTCGAGCTCGTCCAGCGCTAGGGCTTCGGTCCCGGGGGCCGCGGCCTCGTCCAGCAGCCTGGCCTGCAGCGCGATGCTGCGGTCGGAGCAGTCCGCGGCTAGCAGCGACTCCTCGCCGTCCTCTGCAGCGACACGACAGTTACTAGTTGTGAGACTCTTCTCGCGAAGTTCGTCCGGGTAGGTGCCAGCGCGGCGTCAGTTATTGTACCGCGAAGCAGTCACGTACTGCTGTTTCAGTTTGTAGCCAACGAGATAACTGGGTAAATGAGACCTAACAACTGATGTCTCATGGTGATGAGCAGTGCAGTGTCCTATGATACTGCAATGCAAAATTATGGTATGCACTGCATTTTACATGGCATGCAACACTTTAACATCAGGTGAACATCTTGTTCATCTCATTATTCTTTTGTGTCACAGATTACAATGATCTTTAACCTCCAACACAAAAACAACGGATAAAACTCTGACTAGTGTTTGAAATTTTTTTGTTTTCTTGTCTTTGTCATTCGTTGGGTCTGAAAATAGGTTGTTAGCTATTTTTCGTCATCTAATAAAATTATGTAAGATTAAAACAATTCCTCACCTTCATAGTACAACATTTCCATCTCTTCATCGAACTCTGTTTCAACTACAACATCATTCTCCTCTGATGTTGTCTGTTTGTCATCAACACATGACGTCACAAAGTCACAGGGGTCTGAAGTCTCTGGTGACGTCACAAAGTCCCTTTCAAGTTGCTTCTGTTCACGGTTGATGAGCTCCACATGCCTCATTGTTATCTGAAACAGGTTCTCTGTTGAATCAAGCATCAAACACACAGAGCAACAGAAACAGGAACGAGAAATTTAGGATTCCCTTGGGATTTGTGGAGCCTCAGGTAGAATATTATAAAGTATAAATAAGTCAGAGTAAAAAAATATTTATTTTAAAACAAGCTTTTCTACATACTAATATTCTTCTGTTCCTTTCATTTGATACACATATTGTAGAAGTGCATAAAAATAACTAGTCAGCCAACTTGAGTGTTCTGCCATGTTGGAGTAGAATGATTTTACATGCCCATCATACATACCCATGCATTGTCC
Organism: Coenonympha arcania; assembly: GCA_036785405.1. Lineage (NCBI taxonomy): Eukaryota > Metazoa > Arthropoda > Insecta > Lepidoptera > Nymphalidae > Coenonympha > Coenonympha arcania. The sequence continues at coordinate 11,244,350 of CM072077.1, read as the reverse complement.
TCTAAACTGAACGTGTATACAAAATTTCAGCTCAATCGGATGGAGATAATGCTTCAAAAATGAGTTGTAAGATTCCACCCGAACAAACCAACTCGTACATTGCAAGTTAAATAAAAGCTTGTAAAAAATAAGTACTCACTGCTCCGTGTTGCTGCAGCAAGCCCATCATCAGGGAGCGAGCTCTCAAGCTCTGCTCTCTGAATCTACTGAAGCTCCTCAGTGTGCGAGCGCACCGGACGCAGACTGTCGCTTGCAGGTTTCCATCACACGGCTGAAACAAGCAACTTTTCATAGCATGCATGTTATGGAGACATGAAATTCAAGTATTGAACTGAGAAACTCAATCACTAATCAGGTACTCTAACGCTAAGCAGTTGTTGTGTTTCAGTGTGCAGGCCACTGTAGCCAATCAGTTCACTGGGCAAAATGAGACCTTAGAACTGATGTCTCTGGCTGATGAGTGCAATGCAATGCTTCATATGATACTGCAATGCAAAATTATGAAACATACTGCATTAAATGTATGTACACTCTCTACATAAGGTTAACATCATTCTAACATATATAACACACCTGTGAATGATGTCATACACTTATAAACTTACAGGTTCTCCTGTCAGTGTGACGTACGCCTCTCGCAGGTCCTGTCTGCTCATCAGCAGCAGCTCCGCGCGGGTGTGCAGGCACGTCATGCAGACCTGCAAGAGTGCTGCTAGTTACTGCACCTTGTCAATTGTAACAATAAAATCAGCTGGCGACTACAAAACCTTACAAGCATTTCATTGTTAACAGAGTTATAAGACATTGGAACGAATTGCCTGAGGACATCATAACAGCTGAATCGCTCAACCAATTCAAGAACCGACTAGACAAACATCTGATCATGCAACAATGAGCACAATTGATATAGGCGCATCAGCGCAAGCTGCTTAGCCTATTATTAAATAATAATAATATTATTAAATAATAATATGACCAGCGGATGAATGATCTCTTGTGATCTCCAGTTAAACATGCCCACACCTAGACCAATGAGACAGTTACAACAACAACAGCTTATAAGGAAGATGACAACATGAGCAAGTTACCAGCACTGGTGAAGGAACAGCGCCTGCGCGGAGTTGCCTGGAACCACTTTCAGTCACAGACATGTGGTCAGCACAGAAGTGCCACGAGCAGACCACTGCAGAGTCTGGCAGGCTAATGTCTGGCAGGCCGAGGGCTGAGAGCCAAGCCGTGCGCAAACGCTCTTCACTGGGGAACCTGGACATTACCACATGCTATATTATGCAATAAAATAAATAACGCATAAGAATTATTATAGGGCGAATTAATATAGATACTTATATAAATAGGGAATCGAACACACAACTTACAGCGCAGAGGGCGGGACCGCTACCAATTACGCCAATCAGCAAAATGCTTAAATTGACAAAGCAAGTTTACTTCCATTCACAATTTTTGATCTTTAGAACCCAATAGAACTAATGACTTCTATGTATCCTTTAGAACCAGAAACAATGATAAAGAAAATCTAATCATGCAGATGTTGGGGTGGTCTTTAGCACCTGAACCGTAGCGGGGGAGGGGAGTCTACCCCCCAAATTTTACGAGGCCTATTACTTTTCGAGAAAAAAATTTTTGAAATTAAAAAATCTTTCTAAGGTGATCCTTAGCTTAATCCTCATAAAAGACAGGTCGACAGAGCCCCGCTTCGCGGGGCTCCTATTTCTAGGTGGTCATAAAAGAAAATAACCATGTGTTACATAAAAAACTTTCGTGAAAATATAAGTTAAGTGGCCGAAAATGAGTTACGGTTCAGGTGCCGAAGTTGAGCCTTGGCCTCTTTAGTCGAGGCCATAGATTAGTTACTTTAAACTAGAGACTCGAGGCAGTCAAAACCATGGCCCCACCCTACATACAGCAGGCCACTGGTCAAAACTCAAATAACGTACTCAGTACTCACTCGTGGAAAGATACATCCGGTTCTTCTGCTGAGGACGCTGCGCGGGAACTGTTACTGCACGAGGGCACGCTGCACGTCTTGAGCATGCTTGTGTGTTTGTCTTAGCTCCCCTCAGTGCGAAGTTAGCTTAGCGTTATGTGGTTTTAAGATATTTGCCAAATCAACGATTGCTACTAATTGCGATCATCAAGAAATGATTGGAGTCTTGAGTCTAGACTTCTAGAGACGGGAAAACGAAGCGAAAATTGAAAACAAAAACATTAGACATTAGACAACTCTGCTGTGGTTGTCTATGTAATCCACAGAATACATGCAATCAATCCCAAAATATTTCATTTTTTTTTTTTAATTTATTTTACGGCCCTGGATACCAGTCCTTTAAGGCCTAAAAATATTTCATACTCTTTGAAATCACAGACCAACACAGTTGAAAACAATAAAACCAATATGCTGTGTGGTCTGTGATCAATGAAACCCAAAGCAAAGACAATAAACTATAACAAGACAGCACTATGATGAAAAAAACGGTCCGCGCGAGAGGGCACCTGAGGTAGTGCGTCCTTTTCTAATTTAAGGTGACCATGATGAAAAAAACTTTCACAGGACAAATTATTTTTTAAAACGATTGTGTATAATTAATATAACATGTATAGATGCTTGTGGTGATTTACCCACTGATTGACTGCTGACTCATTTATCACTTCTCCTGAACAATTTTGTGGGAATTTTTTTTTCACAGATGGTGTCGTATACCTAAAAGATAACAATTCATTCGAAGGAAAAATAAGGAGAGAGCTGAGGATTGAGGATTTATTTTTATTATAATAGTAGACTATTATTATACATCTGCAATTAAAGTCCTACCAAACTACTACAAGAAAAATCTTTGATCTATGTAATTCATGGTTACCCTACAGAATATCCACCATCTTACTTTTAGTAATACCAGTCCCAAGGACATACATACTACTTTTACTCAAAATTAATATATTTTTTAATACAACGAAATAATTATCATTTAAAATAATTATTATAACTGTAGAAACTTATTAAAATAAGTTTCAGAGTTTATATATGTTTCGTTTTGGTATATTATAAAAAACAAAAATAAAAAAATCTACCGTTTCTACCAAACCCAATATTTAGTTGAGATGGCAAGAAGTCAGACAAGGACACGATGACCAAATCTATCCGTCTCGCTCAGGACCGCTTTTAGCTAGCTACTGCTTGTAAGATAATAGCTCCTCTAAGAAGAAAACAATAAGTGTCAATTTAGCTTAGCAAGAATGGTTAGTACTCAATCTTGTTAGTAGGTAATATCTTTGATGAAACCAGACATAACCCAGCACAGACCACACAACTAGAGAAACCAGCAGCCATAGAGTTCTGTTCTGTTAATCTATCCCTTTCGGGACAGGCAGTGAGGAAATGATACACAAGGTCCGTTTATTACTGAACTTATTGTAGGTAACAAGACTTTAACCCTCTTTAACCACTACATCAACCCCATTAGAATAAAAAAAAATTACGCTAGGTATGTACCGCAGAGCAAGGAATGACTTTTATAATGACAAATAGAGTTAGCATGATGACGATCTTCAGGAAACCAGTGTCGCTAAACTCACATATTTACAAGTCACGCACACTGTACCGTGCACGGTGCACCCGAGGTACCCTAAACCACGCTGACTGTAAATAGATAGATAGATAGATAAATACTTTATTGCACACCACAGAATAAAATATAACAAAAAGAAGAAATAATGAAAACACAAACTTAGGAGTACAACTTGGCGGCCTTATCGCTACATAGCGATTTCTTCCAGGCAACCAATGGTGTGAAGGAATATTTTACATTGGATACGAGGTAGGTGGTGCCAGAATAAATAAATATAATACACTACTTACCTACAATAAATTACTTATACCAAATATAACAACGATAAAACTACAACAAAAATATTAAATATACTTGTACATATCTATAATATTCATAATAAATATAAATAATAATATATAAATAATACATAAACAATAAAAATAATCCTCAAAAACAAAAAACAGAGAAGATGTAATAAATCTTTAAATAACATATACATAGGTGACAGTAATTATTCATCAGCACCCAGGCAATTGAGATATAAAGTGGTCTTTAACTAGTCTTTTAAACTGTCCTATAGTCCGGGCCTCTCTGATATCAAGTGGTAGGGCATTCCATAGTTTTATAGCCCGAACAGTATAGGACTTATTAAAGAAGGAAGACTTATGGGCAGGCATTAACAAAATAAGTTTCCTCGAAGAACGGAGCAGACCTCCAGATTGCCCTACGAAATTGAATTTTTCTTTCAAGTAAGGTGGTGCAGCGGGATGAAAGAGAACACAGT